>CM070557.1:38040071-38766383 GCA_036346405.1 Phyllostachys edulis | reverse complement strand
ACATCCTTCTTTGTTCCTTCCCATAGCAACATCGTTGTCCTTTCTCGTACCTTTTAACCGGGGTGGTAGTGACACCTCTTGCCACTCACCTACCTTTGACCCATTTCTATACTTATCCTTGACACGTATATTTCTAGTTTTCTTTACCACCTTGACTACAATTAGACCAAGAAATTCTACCACATCACCTTTCTCCATACTTTGTTATCTTGGCTCTCGTTCGGTGGCTCCGGAAGACCTTCTTTGCTCACGACCTCCCCTCCATCCGTTGTTTCTTCTTATCCTAGTAAGTCCTTGGCGATCCCTCCGCTCTTGTTTTTGCCCTTTGCTGCTTGGTGGTCGTGTCCATTTCAGGACCTCCTCTGGTGGACTCCTTTTTGGGTTTCTAAGGCTTTTGTGTGAGGACCTCCTCTGGACTTTACGCAAGAACCATTTCTTAGGATCTCTGTTCTATTGCTTGAATCACTCCTTTGGGGTCTTTTGCTAAAAGACCACCTCTTCCTGGTAAGCTTGGACCTCTCCCATAAGAACCTATTCTAAAGCATAGACCTCTCCTATTGGTTATGTTTTTGGACTCCCTCTGGGGTTCATTTGGTTTTCTTGTTGATCTTAGTTGGATCTTTATTTGAATCTTCTTTGAAATTGCTCTTTTACACGTGTAGACTGCGAAGACTCCAGGGAGTCTGAGAGTTCTGAAGAGGACGATTCTCAGGATAGTGAGCAAGGCAAGTTACACTCTTGATCATATTGCACCCAATAATTCAATTTATTTATGTTCAGTTTCAAAGTTTAATGCATGCCTATTTCTACCAAGTTATTTCAATACCTGTTTTAAAATCCATAGTTATGCCTACTTCCTTTGTATGGCCACTGTTGACTTTGGACTGAACTCATTGTCACCTTTAGAGCAAACTTGGGTCATGCAGTAGTGTGAGCCAAGACCATTTGAAAAACTTGTGCTTAGTTAAGCTTAGACCAAAAGTATTGATTTGGGAAATCTTTACCAACATAACTAAATATTGCTTGAAATGTTTTAACCATGACATTGGGGTGTCATGGGAATGAGAAAGTGTTCTTTGGGAAGCAAAGAAAATGAAATTGGATTTGGATTTGGGGCGAATTGGTTAGCTTGGTGGTGCAATGTTTGTGCACGGACTCTATCTGGCTAAGGTGGAGGTCAAGGGTTTGTGAAAGTCGCCCTAGTCATGTGAGGACCGGTCTTTGGCGACCAATGCCATGCCTATAATGGGCTATGCCACAATCGTGCAACCACATGTCTCGAGAATGGGGCGTGGGACTGGTGAGTAATTTGCAAAACTTCACCATATCTTTGCTCCATTGGAGGTGTGGGAGGTCTTGTGGGGTGATGCTCTTTTATGACCCTCTGTTCCCCTTTGGTGCAAGAGGGGCTTTCCGTCGGATTGTGATCCATAGGAAAGTGAAACCTTAACAAGGAAAGGGCGTGGTGGGGCAATGCATTGTAAAGGCCTTGTCATGAGCTCTAGACCTCTTACCTTTGGTAGTGAGAGGTGGCATTGGCGGATCTTGGGATAAACTAGAGAAATCATGTCATGTGGGTAAAGTGTACAACCTCTGCGAGTTAAATCTATTGAATAGCCGTGTCCACGGTCATGGACGTGCTGGCAAAGGCCACTCAGAGTTAGATGTTGATTTTGGGTTGTCCAGAAATGTTTTCAAATATGTTTTGGGAATTCTATCCCATGGGTTTTGGGCAGGGAGCCTGGTGTCAGGAGGGTATCCTTCACCAACTTGTTGATGAATGCTATCCAACTGAAAAATTGCTTTGTTAAAATGAATTTTAGTTATTAAATACCTGCTTTGGAACTTAGTAATGGTATTTGAAAGAAAATTGGCTTTGTGCAAATTGACCATATTATGTCATCCTTTGATTGTCCATATATGCATGCCATTTTGCTAACCCACGGGTGTAACTTGCGAACACGGTTGTTGTGCTCTCTCTTGCTCATTGCAATCTTTACGGGAGAAGACCTTGGCGATGAAGAAGACCCAGCGAATAGGTTGTGCCTTCGGTCATTTGCTGTGGTGTGCTGATGGACCCTGTGACCTTTTGTTCTTTTTGCTCTTGTGTATATATGTGCTTGGCCCAAGGCCACCCTGTAAACAACTCTGTAGATATTTTGTTTTAATAAAGATGCGTTCTGGATGTCACCACCATTGTGTTATTATTGTGAAGAGCTAGCCATGATCCTTGGGACTAGCTCGGGATTCACAGGGAACCCTGGAGCAAGCTCGGACCTTTATGTCTTCACAATGGGATGAACGTGTGAGGTTTTAAGGTGGTCTCGGACCTTCACGACCTCCTCTGGAGGGTCGTGGGTGGTCTTGGGGTGCCCTCTGACCTCCTCGTTTCTCTCTGATTGAGGCCGTGGCAGGTCCGTGGGTGCTCCCTGGCTCCAAGACCCTCTCGGGTCATGTTCTGCTGGACCTCCAGGAGGTCCTGCTGGACCTCCTAGGAGGTCTTGGTGGACAGTCTGAGAGGTCCTTTGTGGACCTCCTAGGAGGTCCTGATGGACTTTCCAGAGGTCTTGGAGGACCTCTCGGGTGCCCTAGAGTTGGGTCGTCACAAAAAGTGGTATCAGAGCATCCTGAATGTAAGTCGCAACCTAGTAGCATGGTTGTAGAATTTCAAAATTATTTTATAACAAAAGAAGAATAAAATGTTCTTTCTTATCTGAGTCATCTTTTCACTCTTACCTTTCTTCTGGTGCTTTTCCTTACCTTAACATCACCTTATCTTGTTTCTTCCTATGCTCCTGTTTACAACATTAAGTGGACCTCCTTACCCTAGCAACATTCTGTTAGAAGTCTTTTAGGGTAGGCTGGTGCTTAAGACTTCCCCCAAAAAGGTAAGACACGAGTAGAGCGATGTTGGTTATTATAGACTTTGAAAAGGTTTCTCCTTCTTTGTTTTCTTTGCATCGGTTCCTATGCGAAGTGGTTGGTTTGGCTAGTTTTTCCTTAGCCTTTCTCTTCTCTTTTCTCAGCCTCGGTGCTTGGACATTATGGCCACCTCTGGAAATGGCAGTGGCAGTTCGAGTCATCACGGTCGTCAAGCTGAGGAAGAGGCCGAGAATCCAGCCATGTGGACCAATCAGAATAGAGGAGTTGAGGGTGAGCAAGGGCAACCAACATCACAGCCACCCCCACCTCCAGTTGAAGGTCCTACTTGGACTCAAATAATGGCCAATCAAGCTCACTTAATAAACCTACTTTCACAGTCCATGGCCAACACCCAGTCTCTGCAGGCCACAGCAGCCGCCCATCCTCAAGCCCAAGTTCCACCTCCACCAAGGTCTAGCATTGCGAAATTTATGAGGTTGCGCCCTCCAACCTTTTCAGCGATCTTGAGCCAATGGAAGGCGACGGCCGTTAAGGGGTGGGCCAAAATTGGATATGGTGCGATGTCTGAGACCATGAAAGAGTGCTTTTGCTTCACACCATTTCGGTGGGCGGCAGTGGTGGGACAATTTTAGTCAATCTCATGCTGATCCTCAGGCCATCACATGGGATGAGTTCAAGCGAGCCTTTCATCGTGCTCATCTCCCACCCGGCATGATGTCATTAAAGAGGACAGAATTTCGTACTTTGAAGCAAAGGCGATCGCCTTTGTCAATGAATATATGCATAAGTTCAACCAACTAGCAAGATATGCTCCAGGAGATGTTGCCACTGATGAAAGCAAGCAAGAACACTTTTTGGAAGGGTTGAATGATGAAATTTCAGTTCACCTTGTTTCCCAGGAGCATACTGACTTCCAGCAGCTTGTAAGCAAGGCTATTCGGCAGGAGGATAAGCTCCAAAAGATGGAGGGCCGAAAAAGGAGGAAAGCTGCGCAGAGGTTCAATCCAGGAGGATTTCCTAAGTCTAGGACCTCCCAGTTCCAGACCTCTCAGCGCAAGACCTCACGGACCTCCTCCTCAAGGGCATCTGGGTCAGAGCAACGCACAAGCAAGTCAAGCTACCATAGGACCTCTTCTGGGACTCAGTTCCAAAAGAAACCATCCATGACCTCCTCAGCTGGAGTGACCTATTTCTTTTGTAATGAGATTGGGCACTATGCCGATGGGTGCCCAAAGAAGCAACAGTTTACTGCTCGATCCGATCGATCAAGGAGTGTCGGCACAAGGCGATGCCTCAAGTGTGAAGCCAGACAACTAAAGTTATCAAGGGCCGTGTCACACATGTCACGGCAAAAGAGGCACATGATGCACCCGATGTAGTCCTTGGTACGTTCCCTGTTAATTCCGTACCAGCTTCAGTTTTATTTGACTCGGGGGCTTCCCATTCTTTTGTTTCAAGCAAATTTGTGGGAAAGTGTGGGTTGTCTATAGTTCCTTTGGGTAACCCTATGCTAATACATGTCCCGGGCATAGATATGAGGACTAATACCCTCTGCCCAAATCTCACCTTAGAGATCTCTGGAGTTCTATTTCATGCAGACCTTATAGTCTTGCCAACTCAAGGACTGGATGTAATCCTTGGAATGAACTGGTTGGCTAAGAATAAAGGGCAGATCGATTGTGCTACTAAGTCTATAACACTTACCAATGAACAAGGAAATAGAGTGGAGTTCAAGCCAAAGACCTCTCTTAAGACAGGACCTTGTCTAACCAATGTAAAGGTAGTAGTGAAACTGGAAGACCTCCCAATGGTCAGAGAGTACTTGGATGTGTTCCCTGAGGAACTCCCTGGTATGCCACCTGATAGGGACGTGTCATTTCTGATTGACTTGGTCCCTGGGACTGCACCCATATCCAAAAGACCTTACAGGATGCCTGTAAACGAATTGGTGGAGTTAAAGAAGCAGATCCAAGAACTAAAGGATAAAGGATTTATTAGACCGAGCTCTTCACCTTGGGGAGCACCTGTGCTATTTGTCAAGAAGAAGGACAATAGCATGAGGTTGTGTGTAGACTATAGATCACTTAATGAGGTCACCATTAAGAATAAATATCCATTGCCAAGGATAGATGACCTCTTTGACCAACTAAAGGGGGCAAGTGTGTTCTCCAAAATAGACCTAAGGTGCAGTTATCACCAATTAAAAATAAGACCAGAGGACATCCTAAAACTGCTTTTACCACAAGGTATGGACTATATGAGTTCCTTTGTGATGTCATTTGGGTGACAAATGCCCCGCCTATTTCATGAGCATGATGAACAAAGTATTCATGGACTTCCTTGACAAATTTGTGGTGGTGTTTATTGATGATATTCTCATCTATTCTAAAAGTGAAGTAGAACATGAAGACCACCTTAGAATTGTGTTGGGAAGACTTAGAGAGTAGGAGCTCTATGCCAAGTTTAGTAAATGTGAGTTTTGGCTAAGTCAAGTAGCCTTCCTTGGTCACATTATTTCGGCCAGGAGTAGTCAGAGACCCTCAAAGGTTGAAGCGTCCTAGAGTGGAGACCTCCAAAGACAAAGGTGAGGTAAGAAGCTTTCTTGGTCTAGTGGCTATTATAGGAGGTTTATTGAAGGTTTTTCAAGATTGCTAAACCTCTCACCCAGCTCTTGAAAAAGGAGAAGAAATTTGAATGGACTAAAGGCTGTGAGCAAGGTTTCCAGGAATTGAAGGAAAGGCTTGTCACAGCCCCAATCCTAGTTTTGCCAGACATCCATAGAGACTTTGAGGTATTTTGTGATGCATCTCACCAAGGTCTAGGATGTGTGCTAATGCAAAATGGAAGGTAGTGGCATATGCATCTAGGCAGTTGAGACCTCATGAAGAACTACCCAACACATGATCTTGAGCTGGCGACCATTGTGCATGCTTTGAAAATCTGGCGACACTACCTTATTGGTAATCGTTGTGAGATATACACAGACCACAAAAGTCTGAAATACATCTTTACACAACGAGCTCAACTTGAGACAAAGGAGATGGTTAGAATTAATTAAAGACTATGACCTTGGGATTCATTATCACCCGAGCAAAGCCAATGTGGTGGCGAGATGCCTTAAGCGAAAAGGTCAACATAATACTTTGTTGGTTCAAGAACAACAACCAAAACTATATGAAGAATTAAAGTACCTCAATTTGGAGATAGTGGAGCAAGGATGTGTGAACACCTTGAAGGTACATCCTACTGTTTTGGATCAGATTAAGGAACAACAAGAAGGAGATGAAGACATCCAAGAAATTAAGAAAAATATGAGAAGGGGTAAAGCCCCAGGTTTCTCTGAGGATGAGCAGGGAGTAGTATGGTTTGGCAGCCGAGTCTGTGTGCCAAATAACCAGGAGATTAAGCAGCTCATTTTGGTAGAAGCTCACGGATCACCTTACTCTATCCACCCGGGCAGCACCAAAATGTATCAAGACCTTAAAGAGAGATACTGGTGGACTAGTATGAAGCAAGATGTTGCTAAACATGTAGCTCAATGTGATGTGTGTCAGAGAGTTAAAGCTGTACACCAAAAACCAGCCGGTCTGTTACAACCCTTGCCAATACCCGAATGGAAATGGGAGCAAGTGGGCATGGACTTCATTACTGGACTGCCTAGGACCCAATCCGGGTATGACTCCATATGGGTGGTGGTTGATAGGTTAACTAAAGTAGCACATTTCATACCAGTCAAGACCACCTATGCTAGTAATGTCTTGGCAGATCTGTACATGGCAAGAATTGTTTGCTTGCATGGAGTGCCCAAAAGAATAGTGTCAGATAGAGGATCTCAATTTACCTCAAGGTTTTGGCAAAGTTTGCACGAAGCCTTAGGTACTAAACTCAACTTTAGTACAGCTTATCATCCTGAAACGGATGGGCAAACAGAGAGAGTAAACCAAATCTTGGAAGATATGCTCAGGGCATGTGCCCTGGATTTTGGGAGAAGCTGGGACAAGAACTTACCCTATCTTTGAATTCTCCTATAATAATAGCTATCAAGCTAGCCTCTGAGATGTCCCCATTTGAGGCTTTGTATGGTAGGCCTCAGAGGACACCCCTTCTCAGGGATGAAGTTGGGGAGCATCAACTTTATGGGCGGACACGATCAAAGATGCCGAGAGCAAGGTGAAATTGATTAAAGAACGATTGAGAGTGGCTCAATCCCGACAAAAGAGCTATCTTGACACCAGCGTGAGATCTATCTTTTGAGGTTGGAGACTTTGTCTACCTCGAGTAACACCAATTCGGGAGTTAGAAGATTTGGATTAGAGGAAAGCTAGCTCCAAGATTTGTAGGACCCTATAAGATTTTAGCAAGACAAGGTGAAGTAGCTTATAAGCTGGAACTTCGAGTCCTTGTCGGCAGTGCACAATATTTTTCATGTATCACAATTAAGGAAGTGCCTTCGATTTCCTGAAGATCACACATTAGTAGAGGACATAGACTTACAGGAAGACCTCACATATGTGGAGCAACCAATTAAAATCCTGGATGTTGCAGAGCGAGTTACTAGGAGTAGAATTATCAAGTCATACAAGGTACAGTGGAGTCATCATCCAGAAAGTGAAGCTACATGGGAAAAAGAAGAAGACCTCAAGACTAACTACCCCTACCTCTTTGCTGATTCTGTTTGAATCTCGGGGTCGAGATTCCCTTAAGGGGGGTAGGTTTGTAACATTCTGGTTTTCTGAATCCTTTTTAAATGTGTAAAATAAATCAAAAATATTTTGTTTTGATGAGAATTCTAAGTTTGGTTCGGTTGGAGAGGTTTGAGTTGTTTGTACCTCCTTGCTGGTAAGCTCGGTAGTCCTCCTTTAATCTATTCCTTTTTGGATTATGAAGGTTTAGGCCTTCTCTGTGACTTAGACCTCCCCAGTGGTTCTTAAGGTTAGACCTCCCTTAAGGCTCGGACCTTTTCTCACCTGGACATATCCTTACGTCGGGGCCTTTCCTTTTGAGTTTGGTCACTTTAGACCTCTTTGTTGGTTCGAATCTCTTTGGAATCAGACCTCTTTTCTGTTCAGACTTTTCTTAAGTCTAGACCCCCTTGTTGCCTGGGCACTTCCCAATTCCTAGACTTTTTTTTTCATTTGGACCACCATGTATTCCAGTGGACCTCTTATGTGCCTTCGACTCTCCTGAGTTCATTTGAACCCCTTGGCATTTCTTCTTGGCCAAAAGGATCTCCCTAGGGTTGCTTTGATCCTTGCGAACTCCTATTGGACCACCTGTCGTGGATTTCTTCCCTAGAACCTTACTTTCTTGGAACCCTCAGCATGGACCTCTCATTCATTTGGATCTGGCGGTTCAGATCTCTTCCCATCTCCAATCCAAAGGTCTAGACCTCCCCGTGCGTTATGTCCCTCTGTGGACTCCCCTTTGTTTCGAATCTAACGGTTGGACCTCTCCTCACTTCCGACCTAAAGGCCCAGACCTCCCCTGCACGTTTGATCTTGGCCGTTGGACCTCCCTCTTGGAGATCCAACCGCCCGGACCTCAACTTGCTTTTAATCTCAACCGCAGGACCTTGTTGTAATTCTTTGGACCTCTTGTCCAAGACCTCTCCGTGGCCTTTTACATTTGGCTCTGGACCTCCTTGCCAGACCTCCCTTGATGAGATCCTGACCGTCAGGACCTCTGCGTGTCCAGACCTCCTCTGTATGTCTGGACCTCCTCAACCTTCAGACCTCCTTGAGCCGCGGGACCTCCTTTGATGAAGTCCTGGTTGTCCGAACCTTAGTCACGTGGACCTCCTCCATGTATATTTGGACCTCCCCATGTTCGGACCTCCTTTGTGTATATCAGGACCTCTTAGCCTTCGGACCTCCTCGAGGACCTTTTCTGCGGGGCAAGACCTACCCTCTTGACCCGACTGTTTCTAAGTTGGCTGGCCCCACTTGCCGATTTAGTCATTCTCATTTCCTCATACGTTAATATCTTGGGCATTTAATGCATGTCTTGTCACATTAAATGCATCCACATACGTGGTGTTTACTTTGAATCGGGTCCTTAACAGTACCGACATCCTTCTTTGTTCCTTCCCATAGCAACATCGTTGTCCTTTCTCGTACCTTTTAACTGGGTGGTAGTGACACCGCTTCTGCCACTCACCTACCTTTGACCCATTTCTATACTTATCCTTGACACGTATATTTCTAGTTTTCTTCACCACCTTGACTACAATTAGACCAAGAAATTCTACCACATCACCTTTCTCCACACTTTGTTATCTTGGCTCTCGTTCAGTGGCTCCCAGGGAAGACCTTGCTGCTCACGACCTCCCCTCCATCCGTTGTTTCTTCTTATCCCTAGTAAGTCCCTTGGCGATCCCCTCCGCTCTTGTTTTTGCCACTGCACTGAGCTAGTCGTGTCCATTTCAGGACCTCCTCTGGTGGACTCCTTTTTGGGTTTCTAGGGCTTTTGTGTGAGGACCTCCTCTGGACTTTACGCAAGAACCATTTCCTAGGATCTCTGTTCTATTGCTTAAATCACTCCTTTGGGGTCTTTTGCTAAAAGACCACCTCTTCTGATAGCTTGGACCTCTCCCATAAGGACCTATTCTAAAGCATAGACCTCTCCTATTGGTTAAGTTTTTGGACTCCCTCTGGGGTTCATTTGGTTTTCTTGTTGATCTTAGTTGGATCTTTATTTGAATCTTCTTTGAAATTGCTCTTTTACACGTGTAGACTGCGAAGACTCCAGGGAGTCTGAGAGTTCTGAAGAGGACGATTCTCAGGATAGTGAGCAAGGCAAGTTACACTCTTGATCATATTGCATCCAATAATTCAATTTATTTATGTTCAGTTTCAAAGTTTAATGCATGCCTATTTCTACCAAGTTATTTCAATACCTGTTTTAAAATCCATAGTTATGCCTACTTCCTTTGTATGGCCACTGTTGACTTTGGAGTGAACTCATTGTCACCTTTAGAGCAAACTTGGGTCATGCAGTAGTGTGAGCCAAGACCATTTGAAAAACTTGTGCTTAGTTAAGCTTAGACCAAAAGTATTGATTTGGGGAAATCTTTACCAACATGACTAAATATTGCTTAAAATGTTTTAACCATGACATTGGGGTGTCATGGGAATGAGAAAGTGTTCTTTGGGAAGCAAAGAAAATGAAATTGGATTTGGATTTGGGCGAATTGGTTAGCTTGGTCGGTGCAATGTTTGTGCACGGACTCTATCTGGCTAAGGTGGAGGTCAAGGGTTTGTGAAAGTCGCCCTAGTCATGTGAGGACCCGTCTTTGGCGACCAATGCCATGCCTATAATGGGCTATGCCACAATCGTGCAACCACATGTCTCGAGAATGGGGCGTGGGACTGGTGAGTAATTTGCAAAACTTCACCATATCTTTGCTCCATTGGAGGTGTGGGAGGTCTTGTAGGGGTGATGGTCTTTTATGACCCTCTGTTCCCCTTGGTGCAAGAGGGGGCTTTCCGTCGGATTGCGATCCATAGGAAAGTGAAACCTTAGCAAGGAAAGGCGTGGTGGGGCAATGCATTGTAAAGGCCTTGTCATGAGCTCTAGACCTCTTACCTTTGGTAGTGAGAGGTGGCATTGACGGATCTGGGATAAACTAGAGAAATCATGTCATGTGGGTAAAGTGTACAACCTCTGCGAGTTAAATCTATTGAATAGCCGTGTCCACGGTCATGGGCGTCTTGGCAAAGGCCACTCGAGTTAGATGTTGATTTTGGGTTGTCCAGAAATGTTTTCAAATCTGTTTTGGGAATTCTATCCCATGGGTTTTGGGCAGGGAGCCTGGTGTCAGGAGGGTATCCTTCACCAACTTGTTGATGAATGCTATCCAACTGAAAAATTGCTTTGTTAAAATGAATTTTAGTTATTAAATACCTGCTTTGGAACTTGACGAGGATTAAAACCTCTATGTATTATTTTAAATGCATAATAAAAGACCATACGTCTTCATGGTGCGTAACCCCTAAGATCGACGACCTCCACAGTCGTTAGTATTGAGAGGTTACTTAATGGGTACCACAGTGGGATGAGGCTTTGTGCCTAATCCCGACCGGATAACCGCTCGTAAAATTCTTGAATGGTATTTCTTATCGTATGATGAATGGAACCGTGTTATCGTTCCAAACCATGCGATGGTACAACCACGAGACAACGACTATTAACCACCCTACGGTTAAGCTTTTCACAAGCAACCGCAAGGAAGTTAGCACATTGCTAACTTCTCTACCGTTCAAACCGGTCGTAACGCTTCACGAGGGACGTCTTCTCCAGGAGTAATTGCCACCTCTTCGGAAGTTATTTAAAGGTGAAGCACAGAAGACGAAAGGGGGAGAGAAGGACAAGAAGGGAGACGATAGGCGACACACAAAACAAGGCCAAGGCAAAGATATGCCTGAAGCCTAAGCGGTGGAATTAGAAGCTAGATAATCACCTTAGACTCATATTCTAAGTCGATTGCCGGTTAAACATTCCTCCATTCGATGTAATTCAGGTAGTACTTAGCCACATCTTGTAAATCCAGTTCATATCAATAAAGAGCGACCCCATTCCATTCCGGGATATTCCACGTCATTTTCCTCGTTTATTTTACGTAAGATCGGCGATTCGATCGTCGGCAATTTGGCGCCGTCCGTGGGGAAGAAGGCGTAAGTTTCTGAAGAAATTTTTTCTTTTAAGCTCAAGAAAATCCTCGCCCAAAAACTCTGCAATCGCTCATGCGACTATGCGGAGTTTGGGATGAGGAAAATCGGTTCGATTTGGCGGACTCGCCAACCTCGACATGGAAGGATGTATCCGCGCCATGGAAGAAAATGGTAGGTCATCCTCCTCATCCTCCTCCGCCGCTCGCACGTCGCCGACGTTAGAGAGTCGTCGGATGGATGAAGATGCGCCGCCACTACCGGTGGCGCAACCCGAGAACCGGCCGTTCCACCAGATTCGAATGCGGAGGATCTCTTCAAGCCGGTCTTCTCGGCCGTGAAGCAGTGAAGAAATTTCAGCTCCATCACCCGAAAACTCTATACCATTGATGAAATCATGGTGAAAGATACTCTCCTTGACCGGCAATTCGAGTCGGTAGTCACCGTAGCGGTGTCGATGAAACCTCCACCGGTCGTAGGCCATGTGGGGATGATCACACTCGACATCGATCGGCGGTTCGTCGGATCGGTGAAGACCTCGAGAAGTGCTCATCTCCGACCGATCTCCATCGTGGAAGATTACGCGAAGCGACAAGCTCTCCATTAGTTATGATGGAAGCTCATCGGAAGATCAATCTTTGGAAGCACGAGGTCAGCGATCGGAGATGAAGATCAAGATGCCTGCGGTCCTACACTCTCCACGCCATCACGTGTTGTTAGAGATGATCCGGGCCGTCAAGCACCAACTTCCGGAGGCAGCGGAACTAATCGGCGTCAATCGTTAACTCGCTCGCACCGCCCACCCAGTGGTGACGAGACAGACGAACAAATCCGAAGGTCGGGGAAGGTTCAAGCAGCGTACACCTCGACCAAGATGAACCACGAGACCTTCGATAATCTGTACAAAACTTGCGGCGTATTCAAAACATGTTAAATAATTCGATCTGCTCTAGCGAAACGCCTAATTTTAATACAACTCGTAGGTCGGTATCCAAATTCTCCAGCAGACCATGCAATAAGCAGGCGTATCGAGAACGAGAGGGGTTCAGAAGTCGGACTAGGACTTCGTCCCAACGCTCCTCCTCGATGAGGGGCAGACGGTCATACCGAGAGCGATCGATACCAAGACCTCCTCGGCGATTCCGACTAAGGAGTCACGAGGAGAAGGCTATTTCAAGAGGATACTCCCCATCTGCGTCGAGAAGAACCACCACTAGGACCTAACGATCTCCGACATCGTTTGAACCAAGTGGTGATGCGTGGACATCATATCAATGTCCACGACCGGATCGACTACCGAGTTCCAGCGTTCCAATCCTAGGGATCGGTCTCCGGCCGATTACAATCCGCACCTTCCCGCAGAAGACGCCATGAATCAATCACGAGTTGTCGAGCCTTCTCTGCGGGCTCCAAGGCGTCGTTAGCCTAGCCGGTTCCGACCGGCCAACTTGGACAAATTCAATGGAACTCAAAACCCATTGGAATTTCTCCAAATATATACCACCGCTATCAAGGCTGCTGGTGGCGATGAGAATGTAATGGCCAACTATTTACCCACCGTGCTCGAAGGTCCGCCTTGATCGTGGTTGTTAAACTTCGGTCGGATCCATATATACTTAGGAACAACTCGTGATCTTCGATTGCCAACTTCGAGTGCGTCGACCATACAGGAAGGAGGACGATCTCCACGAATCCGCAGGATCGATGAGACTTTCGTCAATATATCAAGAGGTTCGGCCAGTTCAGTAACTCTATACCCAAGTCGCGAGTCCTCTGTTATTCGAGCTTTTAAAACAGGTCTAAGGAATCGGCGGTTTCACGGAGGACATAGCAATGAACCCTCCAAGAACAACCGTTGAGCTTTTTGATATGGCGGACAAATATGCCCTTTGCTAGTGAAGCAATCGAGTGGTGTGAAGCCATCGATCGGAAGACAAGATTCCCCCGATGCGGACAAGCAGAGAAAAAGAACAAGAAGTCTCTCAAGAAGAAAAAGAACCGCAGACCCGACGACAAAGAAGTCCTCGCCGTTCGCACAAGATCGGGAAGGGCAAGAAGGACTATGCCGGTCGAAGCAAAGCAAAAGTTCCGACCAAGGATTCTGCACGAATAAGAAGTGGTGTCCACTTCACCAAAGACGAGGGCATGATCTGCGCTGTTGTGTCTGGCGTAAGAAATCGGAGGATTATTATGCGGGTAAGGACCATTTCCAAAGAATACAGAACATGGAGAAGCGAGCTCCAAAAGGACAAGGATGGCGGCGAGGAGATGGAGTACCAGATCCCCAACACACAATCAACATGATTTTTGGAGGATCTTCTTCATCTGAGTCCAGACGTCATCTCAAGGCCATGGGCGGAGGTCAACCTCGTCGAATCTCCAACTGTAATCAAGCACTCGAAGTGGTCGGACACCGCAATTTCCTTCAGCAAAGACGACTGCACCATCCCATCGGCTCGACCGGGTAGGTTCCCCATCGTCGTTGAACCAACTATTAATAATTGTCGGGTTAATCGGGTCTTAGTGGATGGGGGTAGTTCCTTGAATATATTATTTGTAGGAGCTTTAGAAGAAATGCAGGTCCCCATGTCAAAGGTGAAACACATGAAATATGCTTTTCATGGCATAGTTAGGGTTCTACCGCTAAACCGATAGGACAAGTTTCCTTACCGGTGACGTTTGGAAAACCTGACAATTTCCGAACAGAGAAGATCCCGTTTGATGTAGTAAACTTCGAATCCGCATAGAACGGAATCCTCGGTCGACCAGCATTAGCAAAATTCTCGATAGCCACGCATTACGGTTATCAAAGTTTGAAAATGCTCGGGGCGAAGAGTCATCACAATTCGAGGAGATCGAAAAATGGCTTTTCGTATGCGATCGAAATCCTTTGCCTTTGGTTGATGAACTTCCGACTAGAGAGGTTAATCCGTCTCCCATGCGAGTCAAGCACTCGAAGCCAAAGATGGCGCCCAAACCATCCGACCGGACCAAGGAGGTACTACTCGACAAAAGCGCTTCTCGGACAGGCGTCAAGTCGTCACATGGGTCAGACAACCAGATCCAACCGCCGCAAGATTACGGTCGGGCAAGACTCGACCCTAAATAGGAAGAGTCGCTCGTCTCCTTCCTCCGAGCAAATCAAGGCGTGTTTGCTTGGCAAGCGTCCGATATGCTTGAGTCCCCGGAGGTGATCGAGCAGGCTTGCTCTCGGCCGATAAAAACCGATCAGCGAAACTACGACGTTTTGCACCCGATCGGAAGGAAGCAATCGATCGGAGATTGACAAGCTTCTCGAGGCAGGATTTATTCGTGAAGTCGACCCACAATGGCTTGCTAATCCTGTAATGGTTAGGAAAAATAATGGGAAATGGCGAATGTGTATCGACTTTTACAGATCTTAATAAAGCTTGTCCGAAGGATGACTTTCCCTTCCGCATTGATCAACTAGTAGACTCTACTTACGGGTGCGAGTTACTAAGTTTTTTAGATCGTATTCGTGGTACCACCAGTTAGTATGTGTAAAGAAGATGAGGAGAAAACTTCCTTCATCACCCCATATGGTACTTACTGTTATATTAAGATGCCATTTGGTCTCAAAAATGCTGGTGCAACTTTTCAAAGGTTGATGCAAAAAACTTTTAGTCCACAAATCGGTCGGAATCTAGAAGCTTATGTTGACGATCTGGTCGTAAAGACCACCAACGCTGGCGACCACATTCCTGACTTACAAGAAACTTTTAATAACTTGAGAAGACATAACCTCAAGTTAAATCCGGAAAAGTGTGTGTTCGGAGTTTCTGCTGGAAAACTGCTTGGTTTCCTAGTTTCGGCTAGAGGTATTGAAGCTAATACAACAAAAATTGCGGCCATCGACCAGATGCACCCTCCGACCACGAAGAAGGAAGTCCAAAAACTAACTGGCTGTATGGCAGCGTTAAGCCGTTTCATAGCAAGATTAGGGGAAAAAGGATTACCTTTCTTTAAACTTCTTCGAAACATGGGAGTTTGAGTGGACTAAAGAGGCAAGCGATGCCTTTGAGGAACTCAAAAAGTACCTTACTGAGTACCGGTCTTAGTTTCTCCGAGATCGGAGAAACATTGCTAATTTACATGGCGGCAACACCACGAGCATTTAGCGGTGTCTTGGTTGTAGAAAGGAATAATATCCAACGACCGGTCTATTACGTGGCGAAGTCTTACATGGACCAAAGGAAAGATACCCACGGTACAAAAGTTGCTCTATGGCCTCCTTATGTCTTCAAGGAAGCTAAGGCACTACTTTCGAGGCCCACAAAGTGGTCGTACCTCTACGGATATCCCTTGGTCAAGTCCTTGAAGCAGGAATCATCGGGCGAATAGCCAAATGGGCGGTCGAGCTAGGGCGTTCGATCTCCATTTCATTTCACGAACAACAATAAAGTCGAGCAATAGCGAAATTCATTGCGAATGGACAAACCTGAACCCACCCAAGGACCCGAGTACGAACACCACGACAGTGGACAATGTATTCGACGGTTCCTTGATGTTACAAGGATCGGGGTGGAGTGGTCTTGATATCCCTCTTGGCGAACACATCAAATCGCCATCGAGTTAAATTTTCACGCCACCAATAATGTGGCGAGAATATGAAGGTTTCTTGGCGGGACTCGGCGGCTCGTTAAGCTCGGGATTATGAGACACTAGTGAAAGCGATTCTCAACTAGTAGCGAATCAAGTGG
This sequence comes from Phyllostachys edulis, assembly GCA_036346405.1. Taxonomy (NCBI): domain Eukaryota; kingdom Viridiplantae; phylum Streptophyta; class Magnoliopsida; order Poales; family Poaceae; genus Phyllostachys; species Phyllostachys edulis. The sequence goes on along the minus strand of CM070557.1, from coordinate 38,750,113 downwards.
GAAAGAGTATCAATGCTCTAGTACCAAGATGTCATCTTATCTGGCGGAATACGAAAACTTCGAAAAGCACTTCTTCGGTTTCGGATCAACATATTCCTAGAAAGGAAAACTTTCTGGCGGAACCGGTTAGCGCGGATGGCCTCCACGAGGTCGGCCAGTCACTTGGAGTTTTTCTCGAGCAACTCAATTCACCCTCGGTAGTTGAGCCTTGAGAACATACATGATTCTTTGCAAGTTGAACAAACTAATCAAGGAACATGGATGCTCCACAGTCGTTGACGGTTGGCGCCATCACGATCAAGGTAGAGATCGGATGACATCGATCTACAATTATCTTGACATGACACAATTCGAGAAGATGATGTAGAGGCCGATCGTATAGCACGAAAAGCCAAATCATACACTCTAATCGAAAGTACCTTGTATAAACGAGGATCTCATGGAGTGTTGATGAGATGCATATCTCAAGCGGATGGCATTAGATTGCTAACCAAATCCATGAAGGTGTCGTGGAGCACACCATTCCTCTGAGAACCACAGTGGTAAAGCCTTCCTAAAAGGCTATTCTTGACAAGCGCCCTTCATGATGCAAAAGAGCTTGTGATGAAGTGTGTACAATGTCAGTTTCATAGCCGACAAGTACACCAGCCAGCACAAGCCTTACAAACAATTCCTCTTTCTTGGCCTTTTGCAACCTGGGGACTGGACATTCTGGGACCTTTCCCAAGAGCACCCGGGGGCTTCGAATTCCTTTTCGTCATGATTGACACGTTTACAAAATGGATTGAAGCCGAGCCAGTTGTTAAAATAACAAGCGAGGCGCTAAGAGATTTCTCTTGAAAAATGTGATCACGCGATTTGGTGTACCCAGTCGTATCATCACAGACAATGGTTCCCAGTTCTCCAGCAGTCAATTCCAGGAGTTCTGCGATGAACTTGGTGTCAAAGTTCATTTTGCTTCTGTTGCACATCCGCAGAGCAACGGAGCAGTTGAGCGGGCTAATGGTATCCTTATGCAGGGGATCAAACGCCGAGTATTCGACCAGTTAATCAAACGGTCAGGCGCTTGGGTTAAAGAACTTCCCTCTGTGTTATGGGCCGTTCGAACCACGACCAGTCGTGCGACCGGTGAAACTCCATTCTTTTTGGTTTATGGTGCTGAAGCCATGCTTCCTCCAGAACTCAAAATTGGCTCTGCTCGAACTGATCGTTTTGACGAAAATGATCGAGAATGAGCAACGACTTCGGCAGCGTCGATTTCCTTGAAGAACGACGAAACCAAGCCCTTGTACGATCAGCAGTCTACCAACAAGCCATGCGAAGGTACCATAGTCGTAAGGTGCAGCCTCGCAGCCTTGCTGTAGGTGATCTGGTTCTCAGAAAAATTCAGAGCCAAACAAATCGCAATAAACTTTCTCCTAAATGGGAAGGTCCTTACACTGTGGTCGAAGTAACCCGACCGAGTTCCATCTGTTGGCTATGTCGATGGGCAAATTTTGTCAAATTCTTGGAACATCGATCAATTGCGTAAGTTCTATGTTTAATTTTCATTCTTTCATTTCTTTCAATTTCAATTTCATTAAATTCATTAATTAATTAAGAAGTGCAACCTTGCTTATATATATACACCTACATTACTCGTCGTTTATTATTGTTAGTGCAGTGGGAGAAGACATTTTTCTCCGATATCCTTTTAAGGATCTCGATACTCTATGGTCCTAGTCGTGAGCATTTTTCTTCAAATGATTTCCCGCTGCGACTACACTCTTTTCTCAAAGAAAATGAGTAATCGAGCACCACACAACTAACTATCTCATGAATGATATGCTTACGATTCTCAAGATTATGCTTCATTATTTTAAGATTCGGTCTATTCTTGTCGCTCTTTGGTGGGACACGGAAAGCCTCCTAGTCGAAGTCTCTCCTTTTTATGCGTGGTCACCTTAATGGAAGGAGCTTCCTAGCGACGGTTCTTTTCTTCGATCCTCGCTACCGATCGGATCTGAGAATTTGAACACGTTTCAAGAAATGTGTCGTATGCCTTCGTCTTAGCATTAGTTCCACCAGTTATGGGACAATAGATATAAACAAAGTTCACTTATAATTTGTTGCATACATATTTGCATTTCTTCTTATGTCAAGTTTGACAAAGTCTTTTTCGACCATATATAGTGTTTTTGATTGGTATTTCCATTATGACAAACAAAGATCTATAACTAGTCGAAATCATCTGTCCCTGACCACATTTGATTTCCTAATCTTTGCAACGATCGATTTTGTCTTACATGTCCAAACATACCTTCAAAAACTCACATACATGGTTATGACCTCTTTTTATTCTCTTTCTTGGCTCCTTTGCTTGTACAATGCGTTCTTCTACTATAAAGCGATCGAGGGCTAGGAAATATCTGAGAATTTTAAAAAGTCAAGCAGGATAAACAAAAGCTTTGTCAATGACATAAAAGGTAAGTTTTCATAGATATTCAAATATTTTTACACTTGCGAGAACCTACTCTAAGAAATATTCCCACCTAACTCTTTGTTTGTCGGAGATTAGACCTCCATCTCCTCTACAACTATATCTCCGAGTGGCACGAGTTCTTCCATGAACTTGGTCGCCTCCTCAGTGGGCGATTGAAGTCATCTTTAACAGACTTGGAGATCTATGGAGGGTCGGAAGCTTTCAGTTTTGCTAAAGCAAAACTAACTCCACTTGCAACTTTGTTTTTAGGGCACAGGCATAATTCGTCCGAGTAGTTTTGAGCGAACTTTAAGGTCCTCTAGAAGTTGACCCAAATAGTTCATTTTCTCTATTGGATCTCCTAAGGAAGGCGTGCTTGATCCTCGATCCCATATCAAAGATCATCTTGTTCAAAGCATGAATCTTTTCATCAATATTTTGAGCAAGAGCCGCCTCCTTATCCTGCTCAAATTTCAGAGTTTTCTTTACTCTGTTTAGCATTTGCGTTTGCTCTGCAAAAACAAATCAGTTAATGAACACAAGCATCATTGAAGGGAAAATCAAGTTTACGACATATTACCTTCATTTGTTTTGCTAAGTGTTTCATATTTGAGTCGTTGCTTCACGATCAACCAGGTCTTTAAATTGAACTTGCTTGACAAATAGTGATCTTTAGCTTTATTTCTTCTTCAAGAAGAAGCCGTCTTGGCTTTCTCGACCACAACCTCCTCTTTTATTTTCTCGAGATCTATCGAATACGATAAGGAGAATAATTGTAGAGGAGCAAAGTATTGAAGAAGAAACAAAAGTTCAAAAGGAAAAGTTCTTACTTTCCAACTCGGAGTGCTTTTGCTCCAAGTCCTTAACTTCATTTGGTCATCCTCCGATCACAAACAAAGTTCTCGACCAAATGCTACACAAATAGCGTTCTCTTTCTTAAGTTTCTTATAAACTTTTTAAAGAAGAGCTATGAAGTCGGGTCGTAGAATACTTTATTCGAATTGCTGGTCATTATAACCAAAAAAATCAAATCGAGGTGCATCTTGAGTTGAGTATCCGATATTTTCGCCACGCCTCATCAAGCTCCTTATCCTCGATGAATCGGGGACGAAAAGGAACTTGTTAGGTTGGGAAGGGTTATCGCGATGATCGGAACTGTTGAGACCTCTCGAGGCATCTACCTCCACGAAGGGGTTTCAATCACCAAAGGATCCAACTCAACCGTTGCCCTTGTCACCGCCGGGGCTTCTTCGACCACTACTTCCTCGGGAACTTTGTCCCGAGAAGTGCTCTGATCTGAACTTCCACAGTGCAGTCCTCGGGAAGAACACAGTGGAAGCGACCGGAACACCGAAGACCTATGCAAACCGAAGATGGGAAGTTCAAAGTATCAAATCATCAAGGAATTATTAGAGGTACATACTTATCGACCACTTTCATTTGTACATACCTTGTTAATCTCAAGGGATTTGACTCAAACGCAGCAAGAGAGAAATCTGTGCCGCTAGCCTTCCTTTTCTTCTCCTCCAATTTTGCCGGTTCGGACCAAAGAAGGTTTGTTGAACCCACATCCTCCAACAAGATGTCGGAAGCTATGTCCTCGACCAGGTTCATCAAGGACCGTATTCGACTATCCGGTGGGAGGAATGGTTTCATCAATCTCGGATCGCTTGTTTGATAAATAACCGTAAGGTCGCACGACCACTCTGGAATCTCTGACCTCCGCAGCTACATTCTCGGGCCCTCGAACTTATCCACCTAAATCAAAGAACAAATTTGATTGGGTGAAGAAATCCTTTATCTAAAAATTAGTACATATATGATTCCAAATGTTCTATTACCTCGAGGATTCATCTCCTTCAAGTGCCTCGAGGCACGACTCGGTCGGAACTAAGGTGGGGCGTTGATCCTCACAGTTGTATGATTCGCAATCCGACCGATTGCGCAAAAGTAAACACGATTGGAAATCTGGTGGAATATATGTATACACATGGTAAAAGGAATTTTTGATTAAATTACCTTAAGCCTTGCAGTCTCCTTCAATAGGAGTTACGGCTAAGATCTTGGGGCATTGACCTTTTCTCGAGCTCTCCCATGCAGATCATCCCCGACTCGTTCTCTAATTTCCCGGAAAGAGCTTTAATGAAGGAAGAATAGACAGATTTTAAGGTAATACATTAATCAAATCAAAATACCGATCGAATTTATCTCAAAGACTTACCACCTTACGAGGTAGCTTCATCACGATCAAGGCACGGGAGCAGGAATGAGTCAGGAGCTTCAATGGGCTAATCGGCGAAAGGTGAAATCCTTCACCACATGCCACGAAGTCGGGCCCTCGACTACGCAAGTCATAGATGGCATCCGCCCATCTTTTGACTATCCTGTCTTCTTCTGGTTTCCTTCCACTTGAGGCCATCGTTTCGTAACCGTCATGTAAAACGAAGATTCATAGCGTACACGAAGATTTCACTCATGAAGATGTACTCATCGGCCTTCCGTCATGAAGGCGCAATGTGCATTCCCGAGGCTGCCTCAGATTTTGCATGATTTTCCCATCACCATGCGGTAGAAATAACTAAAGAGCTTCAAGTTCGGTTGTATTCGGTATGAGCAGCGTCACGGTCATGGACATGCTAGCAAAGCCACTCGAGTTAGTCTTCTTCTGGTTTTAAAATGATTTCCAGAGATAATTTCGGGATGGATAGTCTGTGGGAAAATTAGGCGGGTAGCCATTGTGATTGGAGGATATCCATCATCTTTTATGGAGGTTATCCACAATAAACTATTGTTATTTAAAATGGTGATTTAGATTATTGTATAAAATGGCTTTGTAATCTAATATGATTATTTAAATTAAAACTACTGCTTTACATAAAATAACCTTGCGGTATCCTTTGTCTACCTTATGCATGCATATCAATTCCATATTAGGTGTAACTTGCGAAACACGCAGTAGTAGTGCTCACTCTTCTGAATAATAATCTTTATTAGGAGAAGATATCTATCAAGGCGGTGAGGATCTTGGCGCCTAAAGGCTGCCCAGACGATTGCTGTGGTGAATCGTTGGGTCTACTACTATTATTCGCTTCTTTACTTTATTGGCCTCGGGCCCTTTGTAATAAACTCTGAATAAATATTAATAAAATCGTGATATGTTTTGATTATCACTTTTGTTTGGTATGTACATTAGCTATCTGGACTAATGTATGAACCACGAAGAATCCGGGATCCTTCGCTCCCGGGTTACGACAAAAGTGGTCATCGAGCCATACATATCGTATGGGAGCGTGGCCTTAGAATTTTCTTAAGGTTTATTTTTAAAAAACTAAACATATTTTGAGTCTATTCAAGAGTCTTCTCAACACTTCTTTTTAAAATGGTTATCAACTCATCTTATTCTTTAAATTGTAGATGGTGAACAACCAACGGTTTCCCATGGAATTTTCGGGACTATTTGAGCACTTCTATGGAAGATGATGCAACACTTAGGTTACAACGAGAGACCAACTTATCAAGGGTACATGTATAAAGTGGGAACCAAGAGCGTTGGAGACTTGAAGTAATCCTCTCGCCAACCTTCAACCAAACACAAACCACCACATCTTGGCCTTGGTGAGGCGTGATAATTTCGTTGATGGACTTGAGATGCAGCCGGGAGGCAACCACGTCGCCTCGCCATATTTACAACAATTATTTTGAGGACTCAGGGTTTCACTACCACCCATTCACATTCAGGCTAAATTTGGATGGCACCTTTAGATCTCTTTGAGTGTGAGGACTCTCTGAGCTTACTCACCAAGTGGACTGTCTAAGGCAATGGATTATGCCTCAACACTCTGGATGAAGCTAACGTAATACTCGAGCGACTGCTGAATCTGGAAGAAAATTTGTGGACGGAGAAATGGCTATATACAAGGCGGGAGAGGGTAGTACTTGCAGGCAGTTATACCCTCTTACACCTTAGTTTGTATCTCATATGATCGTTAGATCACGAATTATGAGCTAATCAATGTCTCTTGTGATAGCCATAATCAAACAATAAAATAAAATAATAAAAGGACTATTTTTGGCAAAATTTGGTTCTTTTGTCTTGTGCTATTAGTTCTTGGGCTGTTAAAAATATTATTCCTTAGAACTTTATTTATATACTCTATTACGAGTCTTTAGAAGATTCCACGGAGATGGTTTACCACCGCGGCGGCGGATGGTAGCGCTCAAACCAAGGAAATCAGCATGATTACGGAAAACCTGTCCGGCAACCACCTCCTCCACGGCGAAGGGCACGATTGGCGCGGGATGATGGTCAATTTATCCCGATAGACCTGTTAGCTTCGATCCATTAACATCAACCAAGCGACACCGGCTCAAGCACCACCACCACCTCCACGCACAAAAGATTGACCATGGCGAGAATTTATGCGTATCGTCCCAAACCTTCTCCGGTGACCTGAGCCAATGGATGCGATAGGCTGGATCCGTGCTTTCTCGGGAAAGCTGGATATCACTCAATGTCTTGATCGTGAGAGAGTCTGTTTGCCTCTCATCGACTCACGGTCCCTTGTCGAAATGGTGGGATAACTATAACATCTCCCATCTTGATCGCAGAGACTATCTCTTGGGAGGAGTTTGTGCGGGCTTTTCGCCATGCACATATTCATGAGGATAATGACCCTAAAGAAGAAAAGAGTTCCGCAGCGCTCAAACAAGGCAACGCGCGCCATGGGGAATACGCACAAATTCAACCGACTTGCTACGCTATGCCCAGGCCAGATGTGGCTAGTGATGAAGAAAGCGAGAAAGGTTCATGGATGGTTTAAGCGATGAGATCTCGATCCGTTGGTCTCCAATGACTAGCTGACTTCCAGCGGTTAGTGAATAAAGCTTTTCGCCAGAGGCCAAACATCTGCGGATGGAGAACATAGCGAAGGATGGCGCTCGAAAGTACAATCTTTGGAGGACAACCCAAGCCTCGCGTTACCGCCCTCGGCCACCACGGCGTGGAGGATTTGATCTTCCACCCTCGAGCTCGGTACCAGCCTGGCGCCCCAATACTTTACGGCTTCGTAGCAACTCAGCTGGAGGTCGGTCTCGTGAAGAATCGATTTCGCCGGCAAGCTGGAGTGACTTGTTTCCCTTTACCAGCGAGGCGGGGCATTATGCTAACGATGCCCTAAAACGCAAAGGTGCACCACTGCTAGGACGGCACCGGGAGTTCCAGCCGGTGGCAATCAAAAGCCGCGATCCGATTATCTGAAGGGCGTGTGAACCACGTTACCGCGAGGAAGCTCAAGCGACACGGATGTAGTCGCCAATGCGTTTCCAATCAATTGATGCCGACATTAGTTCTATTTGATTAGACACATCACTCTTTTGTTTCCAATAAATTTGTGGGAAAACATGGGTTACCTATCTCTCCTTTAGATAATCCTATGATAATTCCTCCCGGAGCTCGAAATGAGAACTAGTTATCTTTACCCAAACCTTACCCTTGAAATATCCAGGAGTAACCTTCCTAGCATTTGATAGTTTTGCATTCTCAAGGTTTGGATGTGATTCTTGGAATGGATTGGCTAGCCAAGAATCAGGACAAATAAATTGTGCCAATAGGTCTATTGCTCTTACCAATAAGCAAGGAATCTCGGTGGAATTCAAGCCCAAGACTAGTCTTAGGAGGAAGATCGATTCTAACGAAACTTGAAAGAGTTAAAGCTTGAAGATATACCGGTGGTACAAGAATTTCGGATGTTTTTCACGATGAACTACGGCATGCCACGGGCAGGGGCGTAGTATTTATAATTGACTTAGTCGAGGACCGCCCCAATCTCAAGCGACCTATAGAATCTTGGCCAATGAATTGGCGGAGATGAAAAAGCAGATAATGGAACTAAAGCAGAAAGGTTATATCGGCCAAGCTCATCACCTTGGGAGGCGCCGGTATTATTGTCAAAGAAAGACAATAGTATGAGAATGTGTGTGGATTCGAGATCACTTAATGAAGTGACAATCAAGAATAAGTACCGCTACCTAGGATAGATGATCATTTTGATCAATTAAAGAACAAGTGTATTTTCAAAGATTGACTTGAGATCGCTATCACTGAGCTGAAGATCGAGACGGAAGATATCCAAGATGCATTCACAACCGGATATGGGTATGTATGAATTCACGGTGATGTCGTTCGGTTTGACAAGCCCCGCTTACTTCATGAATATGATGAACAAAGTGTTCATGGAATTCTTGGATAAGTTTGTGGTTGTGTTTATCGATGATATTCTCATTTATTCAAAGAATGAAGATGAACACGAGGATCATCTCGAGAATAATTTTGGGAAAACTTCGGAGAGAATCGACTTTATGCCAAATTTAGCAAGTCACGAATTTTGGCTAAGTCAAGTGGCATTCCTTGGACATATTGTGTCGGTAGGAGGAGTTGCGATAGATCCGATCAAAGTTGAAGCTGTAATGGATTGGAAACAACCCAAATCTTGTCTCGGTGAGAGATTTCCTTGGATTAGCGGGGTATTACATGATTTATTGAAGGGTTCTCCAAGATAGCAAGACCCATGACTCAACCGAAAAAGGAAAAAAGTTTGAATGGACGGACCTTCCACTTGAGTTTTCACTTGCTCTAGTTCCGCCAAGTAGAGGCCATCGTTTTTCAGAATCGCTATGTAAAACCAAGATTTTTCCATGACGACCACTTAAGATTTCAGCAGACATGAAGATGTACTCATCGGCCTTCCTGTCATGAAGACGCAATGTGCATTCCCCAGAGCGCCTCGATTTTGCCGCAGATTTTCCCATCACCATGCGGTAGAAATAACTAAAGAGCTTCAAATTCGGTTGTATTCCTGTGTATGCCTTGCACAAATATGCGAAAATATCGATATTTGCGATCGAATTTGGGGCCAAATTCACTAATTCCACCCGTAATGTTCAAGAACGCGGAGGAGGAATTTGTGTACCGTAATCTCGGCCACATTCGATGTAGGCGAGAAAACAGGATTTCCTCATCTTCACGGCTCGGAAAATACTCTCCACGCCGCGGCCTCCAATTAATCGATTTCTATCTGGAGCATTCCCATCTTCGCCAAAGCCTCAAGCTTTTTCTTGCCCAATTCAAGGCAACCACTTTGTAATCTGCTCCGACATGGCGAAAATCCTCAAGAATGAGTAGCAAAAGTTGGAGACTTTGTGGTCGGAAGAACAGAAAAGACTCGAGGATTTCTTGGCGAGAAGCTAAAGGGGATCGAAGGGATTCGGAAGCATAAAAATTCTAAGAGCCCGCAAGAGGAGATCTTATAACCTTCCGATACTTTCAAGGATTTCTACAAAGTCCAACCGACAAAAAGATTCTTTTTGTTCAAACGACGAAGGAACTCTTCGTTTCCCAAGGCAAGTTCTCAACTTTAAAGTGAACATGACCACTTCAGATACCACGACATTAAATGGGTTCGCCTGATACGATTTCATCGGAAAAGGTATATACACCACCAGTTCATTTAAAGTTCGGGGCTAGCCGACGAGGATTAAAACCTCTATGTATTATTTTAAATGCATAATAAAAGACCATACGTCTTCATGGTCAGTAACCCCTAAGACCGACGACCTCCACGGTCGTTAGTATTCAGAGGTTACTTATGGGTACCACTGCCTGATGAGGCTTTGTGCCTAATCCCGACCGATAACCGCCGTAAAATTATCGAATCGGTATTTCTTATCGTATGATGAATGGAACACGTGTTATAATTCCAAACCATGCGATGGTACAACCCTGAGACACTGACTATTAACCACCCTACGGTTAAGCTTTTCACAAGCAACCGCAAGGAAGTTAGCACATTGCTAACTTCTCTACCGTTCCGACCAGTCGTAACGCTTCACCAGGGACATCTTCTCCAGGAGTAACTGCCACCTCTTCGGAAGTTATTTAAAGGTGAAGCACAGAAGACGAAAGGGGGAGAGAAGGACAAGAAGGGAGACGATAGGCGACACACAAAACAAGGCCAAGGCAAAGATATGCACAGAAGCCTAAGCGGTGGAATTAGAAGCTAGATAATCACCCTTAGACTCATATTCTAAGTCCGATTGTCTTGCTACATTCCTCCATTCAAGTAATTCAGGTAGTACTTAGCCACATCTTGTAAATCCAGTTCATATCAATAAAGAGCGACCCTCATTCCATTCCAGGATATTCCACGTCATTTTCCTCGTTTATTTTCGTAAGATCGGCGATTCGATCGTCGACAGAACTTAGTAATGGTATTTGAAAGAAAATTGGCTTTGTGCAAATTGACCATATTATGTCATCCTTTGATTGTCCATATATGCATGCCATTTTGCTAACCCACGGGTGTAACTTGCGAGCACGGTTGTTGTGCTCTCTCTTGCTCATTGCAATCTTTACCAGGAGAAGACCTTGGCAGTGAAGAAGACCCAAGCGAATAGGTTGTGCCTTCCAGTCAGCTGCCTGTGGTGTGCTGATGGACCCTGTGACCTTTTGTTCTTTTTGCTCTTGTGTATATATGTGCTTGGCCCAAGGCCACCCTGTAAACAACTCTGTAGATATTTTGCTTTAATAAAGATGCGTTCTGGATGTCACCACCATTGTGTTATTATTGTGAAGAGCTAGCCATGATCCTTGGGACTAGCTCGGGATTCACAGGGAACCCTGGAGCAAGCTCGGACCTTTATGTCTTCACAATGGGATGAACGTGTGAGGTTCTGAGGTGGTCTCGGACCTTCACGACCTCCTCTGGAGGGTCGTGGGTGGTCTTGGGGTGCCCTCTGACCTCCTCGTTTCTCTCTGATTGAGGCCGTGGCAGGTCCGTGGGTGCTCCCTGGCTCCAAGACCCTCTCGGGTCATGTTCTGCTGGACCTCCAGGAGGTCCTGCTGGACCTCCTAGGAGGTCTTGGTGGACTGTCCGAGAGGTCCTTTGTGGACCTCCTGGGAGGTCCTGATGGACTTTCCAGAGGTCTTGGAGGACCTCTCGGGTGCCCTAGAGTTGGGTCGTCACAAAAAGTGGTATCAGAGCATCCTGACTGTAAGTCGCAACCTAGTAGCATGGTTGTAGAATTTCAAAATTATTTTATAACAAAAGAAGAATAAAATGTTCTTTCTTATCTGAGTCATCTTTTCACTCTTACCTTTCTTCTGGTGCTTTTCCTTACCTTAACCTCACCTTATCTTGTTTCTTCCTATGCACCTGTTTACAACATTAAGTGGACCTCCTTACCCTAGCAACATTCTGTTAGAAGTCTTTTAGGGTAGGCTGGTGCTTAAGACTTCCCCCAAAAAGGTAAGACACGAGTAGAACGATGTTGGTTATTATAGACTTTGAAAAGGTTTCTCACTGCTGTTTTCTTTGCATCGGATTTCCTATGCCGAAGTGGTTGGTTTGGCTAGTTTTTCCTTAGCCTTTCTCTTCTCTTTTCTCAGCCTCGGTGCTTGGACATTATGGCCACCTCTGGAAATGGCAGTGGCAGTTCGAGTCATCACGGTCGTTAAGCTGAGGAAGAGGTCGAGAATCCAGCCATGTGGACCAATCAGAATAGAGGAGTTGAGGGTGAGCAAGGGCAACCAACATCACAGCCACCCCCACCTCCAGTTGAAGGTCTACTTGGACTCAAATAATGGCCAATCAAGCTCACTTAATAAACCTACTTTCACAGTCCATGGCCAACACCCAGTCTCTGCAGGCCACAGCAGCCGCCCATCCTCAAGCCCAAGTTCCACCTCCACCAAGGTCTAGCATTGTAGAATTTATGAGGTTGCGCCCTCCAACCTTTTCAAGCAGTGCTGAGCCAATGGAAGCTGACGACTGGTTAAGGGCAGTGGGCCAAAAATTGGATATGGTGCAGTGTACAGACCATGAAAGAGTGCTTTTTGCTTCACACCAGCTCAGTGGGCCAGCTTCTGAGTGGTGGGACAATTTTAGTCAATCTCATGCTGATCCTCATGCCATCACATGGGATGAGTTCAAGCGAGCCTTTCATCGTGCTCATCTCCCACCCGGCATGATGTCATTAAAGAGGATGAATTTCAGACTTTGAAGCAAGGCGATCGCCTTTGTCAATGAATATATGCATAAGTTCAACCAACTAGCAAGATATGCTCCAGGAGATGTTGCCACTGATGAAAGCAAGCAAGAACACTTTTTGGAAGGGTTGAATGATGAAATTTCAGTTCACCTTGTTTCCCGAGAGCATCTTGACTTCCAAAGACTTGTAAGCAAGGCTATTCGGCAGGAGGATAAGCTCCAAAAGATGGAGGGACGAAAAAGGAGGAAAGCTGCGCAGAGGTTCAATCCAGGAGGATTTCCTAAGTCTAGGACCTCCCAGTTCCAGACCTCTCAGCGCAAGACCTCACAGACCTCCTCCTCAAGGGCATCTGGGTCAGAGCAACGCACAAGCAAGTTAAGCTACCATAAGACCTCTTCTGGGACTCAGTTCCAAAAGAAACCATCCATGACCTCCTCAGCTGGAGTGACCTGTTTCTTTTGTAATGAGATTGGGCACTATGCCAGTAGGTGCCCAAAGAAGCAACTGGTTTCTGCTCCAGTCCGATCTGATCAAGGAGTGTCGGCACAAGGCAGTGCCTCAAGTGTGAAGCCAGCAACTAAAGTTATCAAGGGCCGTGTCACACATGTCACGGCAAAAGAGGCACATGATGCACCCGATGTAGTCCTTGGTACGTTCCCTGTTAATTCCGTACCAGCTTCAGTTTTATTTGACTCGGGGGCTTCCCATTCTTTTGTTTCAAGCAAATTTGTAGGAAAGTGTGGGTTGTCTATAGTTCCTTTGGGTAACCCTATGCTAATACATGTCCCGGGCATAGATATGAGGACTAATACCCTATGCCCAAATCTCACCTTAGAGATCTCTGGAGTTCTATTTCATGCAGACCTTATAGTCTTGCCAACTCAAGGACTGGATGTAATCCTTGGAATGAACTGGTTGGCTAAGAATAAAGGGCAGATCGATTGTGCTACTAAGTCTATAACACTTACCAATGAACAAGGAAATAGAGTGGAGTTCAAGCCGAAGACCTCCCTTAAGACAGGACCTTGTCTAACCAATGTAAAGGTAGTAGTGAAACTGGAAGACCTCCCAGTGGTCAGAGAGTACTTGGATGTGTTCCCTGAGGAACTCCCTGGTATGCCACCTGATAGGGACGTGTCATTTCTGATTGACTTGGTCCCTGGGACTGCACCCATATCCAAAAGACCTTACAGGATGCCTGTAAACGAATTGGTGGAGTTAAAGAAGCAGATCCAAGAACTAAAGGATAAAGGATTTATTAGACCGAGCTCTTCACCTTGGGGAGCACCTGTGCTATTTGTCAAGAAGAAGGACAATAGCATGAGGTTGTGTGTAGACTATAGATCACTTAATGAGGTCACCATTAAGAATAAATATCCATTGCCAAGGATAGATGACCTCTTTGACCAACTAAAGGGGGGCAAGTGTGTTCTCCAAAATAGACCTAAGGTCTGGTTATCACCAATTGAAAATAAGACCAGAGGACATCCCTAAAACTGCTTTTACCACAAGGTATGGACTATATGAGTTCACTGTGATGTCATTTGGACTGACAAATGCCCCGGCCTATTTCATGAGCATGATGAACAAAGTATTCATGGACTTCCTTGACAAATTTGTGGTGGTGTTTATTGATGATATTCTCATCTATTCTAAAAGTGAAGTAGAACATGAAGACCACCTTAGAATTGTGTTGGGAAGACTTAGAGAGCAGGAGCTCTATGCCAAGTTTAGTAAATGTGAGTTTTGGCTAAGTCAAGTAGCCTTCCTTGGTCACATTATTTCGGCCAGGGGAGTAGCTGTAGACCCCTCAAAGGTTGAAGCTGTCCTAGAGTGGAGACCTCCAAAGACAGTGACTGAGGTAAGAAGCTTTCTTGGTCTAGCTGGCTATTATAGGAGGTTTATTGAAGGTTTTTCCAAGATTGCTAAACCTCTCACCCAGCTCTTGAAAAAGGAGAAGAAATTTGAATGGACTAAAGACTGTGAGCAAGGTTTCCAGGAATTGAAGGAAAGGCTTGTCACAGCCCCAATCCTAGTCTTGCCAGACATCCATAGAGACTTTGAGGTATTTTGTGATGCATCTCACCAAGGTCTAGGATGTGTGCTAATGCAAAATGGAAAGGTAGTGGCATATGCATCTAGACAGTTGAGACCTCATGAAGAGAACTACCCAACACATGATCTTGAACTGGCAGCCATTGTGCATGCTTTGAAAATCTGGCGACACTACCTTATTGGTAATCGTTGTGAGATATACACAGACCACAAAAGTCTGAAATACATCTTTACACAACCAGAGCTCAACTTGAGACAAAGGAGATGGTTAGAATTAATTAAAGACTATGACCTTGGGATTCATTATCACCCAGGCAAAGCCAATGTGGTGGCAGATGCCTTAAGCCGAAAAGGTCACTGTAATACTTTGTTGGTTCAAGAACAACAACCAAAACTATATGAAGAATTAAAGTACCTCAATTTGGAGATAGTGGAGCAAGGATGTGTGAACACCTTGAAGGTACATCCTACTGTTTTGGATCAGATTAAGGAACAACAAGAAGGAGATGAAGACATCCAAGAAATTAAGAAAAATATGAGAAGGGTAAAGCCCTGTGTTTCTCTGAGGATGAGCAGGAGTAGTATGGTTTGGCAAATGAGTCATGTGCCAAATAACCGTGAGATTAAGCACTCATTTTGGTACAAGCCCACGGATCACCTTACTCTATCCACCCGGCAAAGACCAAAATGTATCAAGACCTTAAAGAGAGATATTGGTGGACTAGTATGAAGCAAGATGTTGCTAAACATGTAGCTCAATGTGATGTGTGTCGAGAGTTAAAGCTCTACACCAAAACCAAATGGCTCATTATAACCCTTGCCAATACCCGAATGGAAATGGGAGCAAGTGGGCATGGACTTCATTATCGATCGCCTAGGACCCAATCCGGTATGACTCCATATGGGTGGTGGTTGATAGGTTAACTAAAGTAGCACATTTCATACCACCAAGACCACCTATGCTTAGTAATGTCTTGGCAGATCAGACATGGCAAGAATTGTTTGCTTGCATGGAGTGCCCAAAAGAATAGTGTCAGATAGAGGATCTCAATTTACCTCAAGGTTTTGGCAAAGTTTGCACGAAGCCTTAGGTACTAAACTCAACTTTAGTACAGCTTATCATCCTCAAACGGATGGGCAAACAGAGAGAGTAAACCAAATCTTGGAAGATATGCTCAGGGCATGTGCCCTGGATTTTGGGAGAAGCTGGGACAAGAACTTACCCTATGCTGAATTCTCCTATAATAATAGCTATCAAGCTAGCCTACAGATGTCCCCATTTGAGGCTTTGTATGGTAGGCCCTGTAGGACACCCCTTCTCTGGGATGAAGTTGGGGAGCATCAACTTTATGGGCCGGACCTGATCAAAGATGCCGAGAGCAAGGTGAAATTGATTAAAGAACGATTGAGAGTGGCTCAATCCCGACAAAAGAGCTATGCTGACACCAGGCGTAGAGATCTATCTTTTGAGGTTGGAGACTTTGTCTACCTCAGAGTAACACCAATTCGGGGAGTTAGAAGATTTCGGATTAGAGGAAAGCTAGCTCCAAGATTTGTAGGACCCTATAAGATTTTAGCAAGACAAGGTGAAGTAGCTTATAAACTGGAACTTCCAGAGTCCTTGTCGGCAGTGCACAATATTTTTCATGTATCACAATTAAGGAAGTGCCTTCGATTTCCTGAAGATCACACATTAGTAGAGGACATAGACTTACAGGAAGACCTCACATATGTGGAGCAACCAATTAAAATCCTGGATGTTGCAGAGCGAGTTACTAGGAGTAGAATTATCAAGTCATACAAGGTACAGTGGAGTCATCATCCAGAAAGTGAAGCTACATGGGAAAAAGAAGAAGACCTCAAGACTAACTACCCCTACCTCTTTGCTGATTCTGTTTGAATCTAGGGTCGAGATTCCCTTAAGGGGTAGGTTTGTAACATTCTGGTTTTCTGAATCCTTTTTAAATGTGTAAAATAAATCAAAAATATTTTGTTTTGATGAGAATTCTAAGTTTGGTTCGGTTGGAGAGGTTTGAGTTGTTTGTACCTCCTTGCTGGTAAGCTCGGTAGTCCTCCTTTAATCTATTCCTTTTTGGATTATGAAGGTTTAGGCCTTCTCTGTGACTTAGACCTCCCCAGTGGTTCTTAAGGTTAGACCTCCCTTAAGGCTCGGACCTTTTCTCACCTGGACATATCCTTACGTCCGGGCCTTTCCTTTTGAGTTTGGTCACTTTAGACCTCTTTGTTGGTTCGAATCTCTTTGGAATCAGACCTCTTTTCTGTTCAGACTTTTCTTAAGTCTAGACCCCCTTGTTGCCTAGGCACTTCCCAATGCCCAGACTTTTTTTTTCATTCGGACCTCCATGTATTCCAGTGGACCTCTTATGTGCCTTCGACTCTCCTGAGTTCATTTGAACCCCTTGGCATTTCTTCTTGGCCAAAAGGATCTCCCTAGGGTTGCTTTGATCCTTGCGAACTCCTATTGGACCACCTGTCGTGGATTTCTTCCCTAGAACCTTACTTTCTTGGAACCCTCAGCATGGACCTCTCATTCCTTTGGATATGGCGGTTCAGATCTCTTCCCATCTCCAATCCAAAGGTCTAGACCTCCCCGTGCGTTATGTCCCTCTGTGGACTCCCCTTTGTTTCGAATCTAACGGTTGGACCTCTCCTCACTTCCGACCTAAAGGCCCAGACCTCCCCTGCACGTTTGATCTTGGCCGTTGGACCTCCCTCTTGGAGATCCAACCGCCCGGACCTCAACTTGCTTTTAATCTCAACCGCAGGACCTTGTTGTAATTCTTTGGACCTCTTGTCCAAGACCTCTCCGTGGCCTTTTACATTTGGCTCTGGACCTCCTTGCCAGACCTCCCTTGATGAGATCCTGACCGTCAGGACCTCTGCGTGTCCAGACCTCCTCTGTATGTCTGGACCTCCTCAACCTTCAGACCTCCTTGAGCCATGGACCTCCTTTGATGAAGTCCCGTTGTCCTAACCTTAGTCACGTGGACCTCCTCCATGTATATTTGGACCTCCCCATGTTCGGACCTCCTTTGTGTATATCAGGACCTCTTAGCCTTCGGACCTCCTCGAGGACCTTTTCTGCGGGGCAAGACCTACCCTCTTGACCCGACTGTTTCTAAGTTGGCTGGCCCCACTTGCCAGATTTAGTCATTCTCATTTCCTCCGCCACGTTAATATCTTGGGCATTTAATGCATGTCTTGTCACATTAAATGCATCCACATACGTGGTGTTTACTTTGAATCGGGTCACTTAACCGTACCCTGACATCCTTCTTTGTTCCTTCCCATAGCAACATACGTTGTCCTTTCTCGTACCTTTTAACCAGGGTGGTAGTGACACCTGCTCTGCCACTCACCTACCTTTGACCCATTTCTATACTTATCCTTGACACGTATATTTCTAGTTTTCTTCACCACCTTGACTACAATTAGACCAAGAAATTCTACCACATCACCTTTCTCCACACTTTGTTATCTTGGCTCTCGTTCAGTGGCTCCCAGGGAAGACCTTGCTGCTCACGACCTCCCCTCCATCCGTTGTTTCTTCTTATCCCTAGTAAGTCCCTTGGCGATCCCCTCCGCTCTTGTTTTTGCCACTGCACTGAGCTAGTCGTGTCCATTTCAGGACCTCCTCTGGTGGACTCCTTTTTGGGTTTCTAGGGCTTTTGTGTGAGGACCTCCTCTAGACTTTACGCAAGAACCATTTCCTAGGATCTCTGTTCTATTGCTTAAATCACTCCTTTGGGGTCTTTTGCTAAAAGACCACCTCTTCCTGGTAAGCTTGGACCTCTCCCATAAGGACCTATTCTAAAGCATAGACCTCTCTATTGGTTAAGTTTTTGGACTCCCTCTGGGGTTCATTTGGTTTTCTTGTTGATCTTAGTTGGATCTTTATTTGAATCTTCTTTGAAATTGCTCTTTTACACGTGTAGACTGCGAAGACTCCAGGGAGTCTGAGAGTTCTGAAGAGGACGATTCTCAGGATAGTGAGCAAGGCAAGTTACACTCTTGATCATATTGCATCCAATAATTCAATTTATTTATGTTCAGTTTCAAAGTTTAATGCATGCCTATTTCTACCAAGTATTTCAATACCTGTTTTAAAATCCATAGTTATGCCTACTTCCTTTGTATGGCCACTGTTGACTTTGGACTGAACTCATTGTCACCTTTAGAGCAAACTTGGGTCATGCAGTAGTGTGAGCCAAGACCATTTGAAAAACTTGTGCTTAGTTAAGCTTAGACCAAAAGTATTGATTTGGGGAAATCTTTACCAACATGACTAAATATTGCTTAAAATGTTTTAACCATGACATTGGGGTGTCATGGGAATGAGAAAGTGTTGCTGGGGAAGCAAAGAAAATGAAATTGGATTTGGACTGGGGCGAATTGGTTAGCTTGGCTGGTGCAATGTTTGTGCACGGACTCTATCCTGGCTAAGGTGGAGGTCCAAGGGTTTGTGAAAGTCGCCCTAGTCATGTGAGGACCAGTCTTTGAGCGACCAATGCCATGCCTATAATGGGCTATGCCACAATCGTGCAACCACATGTCTCCAGAATGGGGCGTGGGACCTGGCTGAGTAATTTGCAAAACTTCACCATATGCTGCTCCATTGGAGGTGTGGGAGGTCTTGTAGGACTGATGGTCTTTTATGACCCATCGCTCCCACTGATGCAAGAGGGGCTTTTCACGGATTGCGATCCATAGGAAAGTGAAACCTTAGCAAGGAAAGGCTGTGGTGGGGCAATGCATTGTAAAGGCCTTGTCATGAGCTCTAGACCTCTTACCTTTGGTAGTGAGAGGTGGCATTGACGGATACCGGATAAACTAGAGAAATCATGTCATGTGGGTAAAGTGTACAACCTCTGCAGAGTTAAATCTATTCGAATAGCCGTGTCCACGGTCATGGACGTGCTGGCAAAGGCCACTCAGAGTTAGATGTTGATTTTGGGTTGTCCAGAAATGTTTTCAAATCTGTTTTGGGAATTCTATCCCATGGGTTTTGGGCAGGGAACCTGGTGTCAGGAGGGTATCCTTCACCAACTTGTTGATGAATGTTCACCAACTTGTTGATAAATGCTATCCAACTGAAAAATTGCTTTGTTAAAATAAATTTTAGTTATTAAATACCTGCTTTGGAACTTAGTAATGGTATTTGAAAGAAAATTGGCTTTGTGCAAATTGACCATATTATGCCATCATTTGATTGTCCATATATGCATGTCATTTTGCTAACCCACGGGTGTAACTTGCGAGCACGGTTGTTGTGCTCACTCTTGCTCATTGCAATCTTTACCAGGAGAAGACCTTGGCAGTGAAGAAGACCCAAGCGAACAGGTTGTGCCTTCCAGTCAGCTGCCTGTGGTGTGCTGATGGACCCTGTGACCTTTTGTTCTTTTTGCTCTTGTGTATATATGTACTTGGCCCAAGGCCACCCTGTAAACAACTCTGTAGATATTTTGCTTTAATAAAGATGCGTTCTGGATGTCACCACCATTGTGTTATTATTGTGAAGAGCTAGCCATGATCCTTGGGACTAGCTCGGGATTCACAGGGAACCCTGGAGCAAGCTCGGACCTTTATGTCTTCACAATGGGATGAACGTGTGAGGTTCTGAGGTGGTCTCGGACCTCCACGACCTCCTCTGGAGGGTCGTTGGTGGTCTTGGGGTGCCCTCTGACCTCCTCGTTTCTCTCTGATTGAGGCCGTGGCAGGTCCGTGGGTGCTCCCTAGCTCCAAGACCCTCTCGGGTCATGTTCTCCTGGACCTCCAGGAGGTCCTGCTGGACCTCCTGGGAGGTCTTGGTGGACTGTCCGAGAGGTCCTTTGTGGACCTCCTGGGAGGTCCTGATGGACTTTCTAGAGGTCTTGGAGGACCTCTCGGGTGCCCTAGAGTTGGGTCGTCACATGGACCTCCTCCTGAAAGCCCTTTCTTAGCTCATCTTGTTCTGTTCTTTACTGTTTGGATTTGTTTGGATCTTATTGGCTGTTATTTGATTTTACTTTGCTTTGTCTCTGTAGATTATGACTCTTCGGGGAGCCCAAGTTCCCTCAACTAGTTCCTCAAGTTTTCAGGCCAGGCAAGTTACACTCTTGATCATGTTGAACCCAGTATCTCAATTTATTTAAGTTCTGTTTCAAGATTCCTGCATGCTTATTTCCATTCAAGTAATTTAAATCCATGTTTTAACTCTTTAGTTAATCCTATTCCTTTGGATAACCCATTTGATTATTGAATTGATCACCCTTTGTCACCTCAGTAAAGAGCTAGTTGATACATTAGTATGAACTAGCATGTATTGCAAAACTTGATGCTTAGTCATGCTTAGACCAAAATCTTGATTTGGGAGTGTCATGTCATGTGGGAAACATGTACAACCTCTGTAGAGTGTAAAACTATTCGAATAGCCGTGTCCACGGTCATGGATGTGTTGGCAAAGCCTTTCATAGTTAGATGTTGGTTTTGTTTTCAAAAAGGACTTGATAAATTGGTTTTGGATTTCTATCCAATGGGTTTGGGCAGGGAGCCTCGTGACAGGAGGGTATCCTTCACCACTTATGATGAATGTTATCCAACTGAAAATTGAAATTTAGTTTATAAATTTTAATTATTGTTATTTGCCTTGGAACTTAGTACTGGTATTTGAAATAAACTTGGCTTTATGCAAATTAACCATATTATGCCTTCCTTTGAGATATCTATTTATGCATGTCATTCTGTTATTTGACGGGTGTAACTTGCGAGCACGGTTGTTGTGCTCACTCTTGCTCGATTATGATTTTGAGTAGGGTAAGAAAGCTTGAGGAGTTCTTCACTGTGGACCTAGAGGTCCAAGCCGACTAGGATGCACCCGCCAGCCGATTGCCTGTGGTGTATCGGGTGGTCTACTTATTTACCTTCCGCTGTATTTTATTTGCAGGCTTGTAAGCCTCCCCTTTGTAATCAACTCGGTTGTTAATAAAGCTTATGTTTGATGTATGTTACCACTGTTGTATGCTATGAGGAGCTAGCTGTTGATCCTTGGGACTAGCTCGGTTCACACAGAGGACCATGGGGTGATCCCCGACCACCACGACCACCCTTGGGTCTGGTCGTGGGAGGTCTTTGGGGTGATCCCAGCCCTCCACGACCTCCCTCGGGTCTGGTCGTGGGAGGTCTTGGGTCACCTCAAGTCTCATTACCTCCTCAGGATTGGTCTCTCGACCTCTCCTGGGTTGAGCCGTGGCACTTGGAGTCATCTTGTGGCTGTCTCGAGTCCACCTTGGGGACATCTGGGTGGCCTTGAAGGACCTTCCGAGAGGTCTTGGAAGACCTTTGGGCGGTCTTAAGGGACCTCCTCAGGTGACCCCAGGTCGGGCGTTACAGTCAGCAAGCCGCTCAACGCCTGGCTCAAGGCCATGCCGGCGGCGGCCTGGCCTAGAGCCAATGCGTATCGTTAAAACCAGATTCGTTAGATGATTACACGGGAGGAAACGCTAGCTGCTGTGCTGTACGCCCGCAAAGACAAAGATGACTGGCATATGTATGATCTTTTTTAAATAATATTAATTTAAAAGATAATTACAAAATAAATAGTTAAAAAATAAAATATAGGTGTCTGTCGTCAATTGGAATGGTGCGGATGGCATCCTCCTACTCTATCTACTGTCCAAATCGCATCGAGATTGATGCGCATACATACGCTCCACATGTATTTATATGTATTTCATCCCTTTCCCATATTTTCTAACAACCGTATTTCTAACCGAGCTGGCCCCACCATTTATGTTTCTCTCCATAGAAAAGAGGCTCAAGTGTACGAATATACGTGGGCTACACGGGCTCTTAACTGAAGGGGCTTTTGGTAGGTTTGACCAATCTGTGCACCGCATAATGTAAATATACGATATCAAGCCCACAATCTAGCCAGACCAAAAGCCCAAAATAAATGGTGAGTGCAACCGCATGTGTACAGTAGACACGACAAAATCTCTCCTCTCCTATGCGCCCAATTGGTTAGTGAAGAACAAATTTTGGAGGAGGGAGAGATGTTACATGATTGTTGGCAATAGGTAATCCAAACATTGCTGTTTGTTTGTCGAAAAGATGAAGAAACTAAACATATATACCAAAATCAATTAGCAGAGATATATCCCTTTGTTCGATTTTGTTGATCAGCACATCTCAGGGACCACGTTCATACCATTGTATGCATCAATCAGGGTGCGTGAGGTGAGGTAGTGTAACTGGTAGCAAACTTACAATTTTTTAGCTTAAAAGAAATAGAATAGAACAATGGAACATTTTTTGACCTTAAAGACAAACAGGGCAGCAGCAATTCACCACTAGCTAGCGAGAGACAAACATCAACATTTCACACACACTATACGAAAGAGCCATATGCTACAAATAAGCTAGGTGCTCTGAACTACTCCAATGTAGGCTAACATACATGCATGAATAGCCTACTTGTAAATTCCCTGACTCTTTTTTTCTTTTTCGGAAGTGGTCGAGACAGCCATTGAAACGTTGCTCCTCCGGGCCTTGGACCTGCCATTGGTTAAAAACCTTCACCTTCCATCTCTGTGCACCCAAAACCATGCATCACCATGTGGAGTCATCCACGACACTGTATACTCCGTCACCTCGGGTCGATGGTCGAAGTAATCGATGGCCTTGGGTAGCACCATCTCCTCAACTTGGTGGAGACTGACATTTCTATGTTCGATCTCAGCGCCACCCTCCTGCAGGTCTTGCTTCCATGGCATAGCATGAGGCCTCAAGAGAACTACCAGGCGTAGAGGTAGCCAATCTTTCCCCATGTCTTTATCGGCTTTCTCATACGGTGTAACACAGCAACCCAAACACAATAAGATGACTTCTTCTGGGAATCTGTACGGTAGAGTACTAGTCCCGTAGAGACATTCTGGATCTGTACGGTAGAGATGAGCCTCTTTGGCATGGAACTCCTCGACCCATGAGGAAGCATATGAATCGAAAATGTCTTGTGTAGGTAGTTGAGCGAGCTCTCCCATTGCAGCTTCAACAACGGGCTTGATCTGAGGCATCAATAATGGCTGCAAGCATTTGATAGTGATCCCGAGTATGTTCGTGCTCTCTGAGAGTCGTAGCACCAAAACTACATGAAAGCTTTTCTCTGGGGTTTTGAGATCTGTAATACTAAATACAAGACATGCTTCTACACCACGCTCTGCAAAATTCATGGGCTGTATACATAAAGATTGCACCTGGCTTCCTTGCACCATCGTGTACTGTAGAGCTGTTCCCTGCAGAAGTCGCCTGATGAGAGGGTTGGAAAACATGTACTGCCGAAGTGAATAGCCAGACTCCAAGTCTCGCATGAACTTGTCGGCCCAAGCTGCATACCGTTCAAATCTTCCAACATCGGAGTAACCCAGGACACCTTTATTACGACTAACCAGAGAGGAGATTGATGATCTAACCGTGCGAGCAATCCGTTTAGGGAAGGAGAAGCGTGTTACCCCTTGTTCGTCTTCCAAGGCCGGCAGCTTGCATCTGTCCAGCACATCGCCGCACTCCTCGTAGGCACGCTTGAGTATCTTCCTGCGACGAAGCAACGACCGGTCCGTGATAGGCAGCTTGCTGGATCTCTCGAGCGCGAGCTCCAACTCGGTGTGCGCAATCTCCAGCCTCTCGATGATGTGCCCTTTGGACGTCTTCTCCTCGAGCTTGCCGAGCACGAAGGAGACGACTCTGCTCACGCCGTCCTGAGCAACAGCTGAACCCACCATCTCCGCCATGAGGACACACCAGCAGCTCGATCAAGGAGTTCCCCTGCACAGGAATTAAACAAAATTTTGTTAGAAATTTTGGGACAAAGGAAAGAAAACAATGGAAGGAGCTGAAAAATGTCCTGAATGGGGTGGCTCTTACAAATAACAGTGACAATATGGAGTGGTGTCTGGAAAAGTATGGTCAATTTTCAGTCAAAACACTTTACAGACATCTTGCTTTTGAGGGTGTCATTACCTGGAAATTGCAAAAGGTTTGGACTAGCAAAATTCCCTTAAAAGTTAAGATTTTTCTTTGGCAATTATATCTGAATAAGATTTCTACTACTGTTCAGCTCAAATTGAGGGGCTGGAAGGGGGACATCAATTGCAAGCTGTGTGGGGTTGCTGAGAACGCTAACCATGTCATTTTTAGATATGTTTTGGCCAAATTTGCTTGGTGTAGTTTAAAAGAGGTGTTTCATTGGAACAGATGTCCTGATTCTTTAGATGACCTCCATGATGGGTGGCTTGATGATAGGGGTGCTAATGAGTATAATCTTGAATTATTTAGTTTTGCAGCCATGGCGTGGACCCTTTGGAAAATTTGAAACAAAGGAGCTATTGAGAAGAGCTATCCTAATCAACCAATTGAAGTCTTGTTCAAGTTCCTATATTATTTGCAGCAATGGCGCATCCTCATCAAAGGAGCTGACTGTCGGAAGATGGATAAGATGTTGAAGAACATTGAAGACTGGATGCATCGTTTTGTTGCTCTCAGTAATGCTTGATCAGTTGGTAGTTTTTGCTTGTTGGTTTCTGTTTGTTACTGCCGTAGATGATGGTATGTTAGTTTGTTCAGTCGATCTTTTGGATTCTCTGGAATGGTATTGTGAAGTTAGTTGGTATCCCCAACTCAGTTGTTTTTTGGTTTCATGTAAGAACGCTTGATTAGCTTTATAAAAAGCTGGGCTTTTGCCTGTTTGGAAAAAAAATTTAGTGTGATGCACACCTAGCTAACCTGCAGAGAGATTGGAGACAGAGAACAAGATCATAGAGAGATTACTAGCTAGCTGGTAGTATTAGAGTACGCACTATGGACTATGTCTCTCACCTTGTCCTAATCGCTTCTGGATCTGGGGTCAATCACTCAATTCAATTGTGATAGCTTCCAGGTGCAAGATGGTGAAACGAAATAGTAGGAATCGGTAGAATCAGACTGAGGGGATCTAGTGCGTAAGAAATAGGCACTATTTATAGATGCTGCCCGATCCAATCCATGGGAACTTACTGATCGAGTGATCACGTTAGGATATATAGAGGTGATCCGATTGCCACGAGGGCGAATTAAGCAGAAGCAACGATGAAAGTGGCAGGGCGAATTAAGCAGAAGCAACGAGGAAAGTGGCAGGGAGACTTGGCTGGCAGCGTCAGCGTGTCTGCGTAGGAGGGAGAGCAGAGCAACGACCTCCTCCACGACCGCAGATCCGAATTTATAATTCCTCTGCTCGATCAGGGAAAAAGAAAGGATTGAAGAGACTTTGTTTTTGAAGAATAGGATTAAAGAAACTTGATTGTTCACAAGGCAGAGGGACAAGGAGAAATTGAAAGACTTCGATCAATACGTACGCTGAGTTATGATTCACCTTGCTTTGCCCTTGTTGTAGTACAACGGAGGAGAATCCTACTACTTTGAATTGAACAGCAACGCAGTGTAAATTAGCGCCGAGAGATAGTGAGGAGGATTTTTTTTTTTAAAGAAAAGCCAAGAGAACTGCCTATTATATTAAAAGAGAAGGTAAAAACAAGTACAAAAGATCAGAAGTATAGTACATGGTTAGATACTTAAATACACGGGATAATTTGCTTCAAGTACTTTGCCCCGTCAAGGGTCCAAGCTCTACCCTCCTCCTTTATATTTGCAAACAGGTCCATTGGTGTGGTTGACCTGCTATGAAGATTCTGGTGTTCTGCTCCTTCCAGATCTTCTAGCTGATTAGAATGACAACCAAAGCCGCCACCCACTTTGGGAGACCTCCCATACTGTTAGTTTTCATATACCAATCCCTAATACTCAAACTGTCGGTCCAATTTTTTTTATATAATGGAAGAGAAAAATCTTCCTCGGCCTTTGCATCAAAGATACACACAACCTATTTTATTGAAGAGACTAAAGTGTCAAACAAACCAAGATGTAAAAAATGTCTTGCAACCTTACAACCAAAAGACGATTGAAACTTAAACTCAATCATTGTAAATCCTGTGACTAAGCTTTCACCCATGAAAATCAAGGATTTGCTTTGCCACAAACTCAAACCTTTGGCTTCCCTCTAACATAGACTCTTTCTGTTCCGATTTTTGCAGGTTTGCCCAAGCATTCAGCCAGTATCAACTCAATAAGATAACCTGCAAAGGATTAATTATAATCTTTTTATCAAAACAACCTCAGTCCAACATAACCAAATAGACCAACATAAGACACTAGCTCCCACCAGGAGTTGTGACTTTATAAAATTTGGAATACTAGCTAACCAATTTTTAAACATGTTTGCTATGCTCACTGGAGGATCTAATTTGAACGTACATTGAACAACTCATCATGCAAGACGTGCAAAAGGGCAATCAAAGAAAAGATGCTGAATTGTTTCATCTTTAATACAGAAACAACACTTTGTGCTTCCTCTTTTGAGACACCATAGGAATATTTTTACTTTTAATAGAATTTTAATAAGCCAGAACAAATTCCTAATGGGGGCTTGAATGTTGCCTATAAGTGCCACATATAAAGACTGTATCGAAAAAGTCCAAACTTATTCAAATACCATCTGAAAACATCCTTGTGAACGCTTAATTGTATATTAGAAATTTTCATTAAACTGGCTTAAGTGATGCGCAACCTAGCCAATCAACTATTCAGGACGACTCAGTGGGTAGAACGGCTGGGGAAGCAACGAGGAAAGTGGCGAGAAGGTGAAAACAAATTGGAGCAAATCTATCAGCATTAAAGATGACGAAAATGACTGACCTGGAATAGCAAGGAAAATTCATGGTCATGTCATGTACCCATCAAACGCAGTGATTAACTGGAACATGTTTTTCTTTGATGTGTTTAGCTGAGTAATAGTGTGTGTGTGTATATATATATATATATATATATATATATATATATATATATATATATATATATATATATATATATATATATATAAGTACCCAACGTTTTCTCCACAAGTACCAGCTATGTATGAACAAAAACAACACGATCCAGGATAGCAGCGTGTGCACGACACCACAACCGCTACACGGAATCAACGAAGAAAATCAGTAAATGTTAGCCGAAAGATGATCCCCAGGACTGAACGCTAGAGTCTAGATGAGGGTTTGTTATTGTTGTAGGGGCCCCCCACCGGCCCAAACGACCGAGCGAAGATCACAAGGAGGCCTCTGAGGGCCAAGGCACGACTAAAACCCCCGGAGTACACCAAGCATACTTTCAGGGAGATCTTGAAGGAGACATGAAAGCCACCAAAAGGCAGGCGGGGCCCAAGGCAGGAGGCACGACTAGGACCCCCCGGAGGACACCAAGCATACCTTCCAGGAGGCCCTAAAATGATACAGGGTGGTCCGATCTTCTCGAGTAGAACCGTGGATAAATAGTGCTTGATGACGAACAACGCTCAGCTGTACACCACGCGCCATTGCACGGACTTGCAGCTCTATGGATATTCGTCAACACGCACTAGGATGATCGCCGCTAGACCACGAGCGGAGATCGCCAAGCCCTCAATTCCCAGCGGAAAAGCAAACTTGACCTTGATTTGCAGAACAAACAACAGATCGCCTAATTCTCTCTCAGAAATCCTCGTATGAACTCTGGAACAAAAGAACAAGCAAAATAGCTTTGTTTCAATTCTTTGATAAAAGTGGTCTGCCCAATACGTTTTTGCTGCGTGTTTAAAAAGGCCACCACCGTTGGCCAGGGACTAATTCCAGATCCTATTCGGTTTCCAAAACCTGGACGGCTAATTCTAAACAATAGAATCCTTCCTATTCTGTTACAAACCGATCACATGGGATTCGGTCAATGCAAGGTGTGTTGTCGCTAGAAATCTCCAAGTCTTGTACATGAGTGCATGGGGCAACTAATATAAAAATAGAATTGGCCTTTCCTAATTTGGTTTCTCACGGTAGTCAATAAATCAAGATATTTTGTCTCCACGTGAATAGGCAGCAACTGAATCCTCTTTGATGTTATTTCCTTCACGTGCTTGCATGTTGTACAAGCAGCAGCTCCTCATGACAT
Source organism: Phyllostachys edulis (assembly GCA_036346405.1). Classification (NCBI taxonomy): domain Eukaryota; kingdom Viridiplantae; phylum Streptophyta; class Magnoliopsida; order Poales; family Poaceae; genus Phyllostachys; species Phyllostachys edulis. Next base: position 38,721,495 of record CM070557.1, on the reverse strand, counting down.
GTAGTAGCTCCACACCCACACACAGCAGCCTTCTCTTTATGCATGTAAATTTTTTCTATCGTTGAATCTTCAAACCTGAGAACAATCAAAACACTATTTTTAGGTAGTATAAAATTCTCGTTAAAATTAATGACATGTTCATTAGGGAGCAAGTTCACCTGATCTTATAGTTTCTTGGCCCGTGCTCGTGTAAGTGGTCCAGTCGGCAACTCGATGCATATATCTGGTGCATTAGGTGGAGAATAAGAAGGTGTCGTAGGGATGCCCTCATCATCCTCCCCCTCTTGAAAAGGTGTCGTCCTCGACGCTAGATCATCAGCACCAAAGAACGGCGATAAATCAGCAACGTTGAATGTCGAGCTCACGCCGTAGTCATCACCCGGAAGCTCGATTTTGTATGCATTATCGTTAATCCGCTCAAGCACTTTGAAAAGTCCATCTCCTCGTGGTAGCAACTTCGATTTGCGTCGATCTGGAAAGCGATCCTTGAGGTAGTGTAACCAAATTAAATCGCTCGGCTGAAAAATCATCTTCTTTCTTTTCTTGTTTGCCTTGTCAGCATAGTACTTCGCCTTGCGCTCAATTCCTTCTTTCACCTTGATGTGCAATTTCTTCGCATATTCAGCCCTCTTTGACGCCTCTATATTTGTTCGTTGTTGACTTGGAAGCGGCAACAAATCAAGTGGCGTAATAGGCTTAAAACCATACACCACTTTAAAGGGACACATCTGTGTAGTAGAGTGGACGGCTCTGTTGTAGGCGAACTCCACGTGTGGCAAACAATCCTCCCACTCCTTGATATTTTTCTTGATCATGGTCCGCAACAGCATCGAAAGTGTGCGGTTCACCACTTCCGTTTGACCATCAGTTTGGGGATGACAAGTTGTGCTGAATAACAACCTTGTCCCTAGCTTCCCCCAAAGTGTCTTCCAGAAATAACTCATGAATTTGACGTTGCGATCCGAGACAATGGTCCTGGGTACACCATGCAACCTCACGACCTCCCTGAAAAACAAGTTAGCAACATGCGAGGCATCGTCGCTCTTGTGGCATGGAATAAAATGTGCCATCTTTGAAAATCGATCCACAATAACAAAAACAAAATCTCTCCCCCTCTTCGTTCTAGGCAGTTCTAAAACAAAGTCCATACTAATATCTTCCCATGGTGCATGAGGAACTGGAAGAGGAGTATACAAACCATGTGGATGCAACTTCGATTTCGCCTTGTGACAAGTTATGCACCGTTGTACATACCTATCCACATCACGCCTCATCTTAGGCCAATAAAAGTGATCGCTCAACATAGACAGCGTCTTCTCACGTCCAAAATGTCCCATCAATCCATCTGCATGAGATTCCTGCAATAATAACAAACACACAGACGATTCTGGAATGCATAGTTTGTTAGCGTGAAATAAAAACCCATCATGAATGTGAAATTTGTCCCAGCCTTTCCCATCTTTGCAATGCGCATAAGGTGAAGAGAAATCATGGTCATTAGCATATAAATCAGGCAAACTCTCTAAACCAGGAACTTGCACATCTAAGCGATTTAAAAGCACACTTTTCCTAGAAAGAGCATCAAGAACCACGCTTTTTTTCCTTCTTATATTTCACAATGTAAGGAAACGACTCAATAAATTCCACCCATTTAGCATGTCGATGGTTCAACTTAGCTTGGCCTTGCAAATATTTTAAAGCCTCATGATCGTAATGTATAATGAATTCCTTAGGCCATAAATAATGTTGCCAAACCTCTAAAACTCGCACTAAAGCATACAACTCCTTATCATAGACCTGAATAATTCAATTGTGCACCTTTGAGTTTTCGCTAAAATAAGCAACCGGTCTTCCTCTTGCATCAAAACACCGCCAATACCAATTCCACTAGCATCACATTCAATTTCAAAATTCTTAGTGAAATCGGGTAAAACAAGTAACGGTGCCTCAGTTAAACGCTTTTTTAAGTTATCAAAGGTAGCTTGTTGTGCCACTCCCCATGTAAACTCAATACCTTTTTTTGTTAATTCATTCAATGGGGCAGCGATGGTGCTAAAATCCTTAACGAAACGCCGATAAAAACCAGCGAGGCCATGAAAGCTCCTAATTTGACTAACATTCATAGAAGTAGGCCAATTTTTAATTACTTCAATTTTAGACTCATCTACTTCTACTCCCTGTGCCGAAACCACATAGCCCAAAAATATTACACGATCTTTGCAAAAAGTGCACTTCGCTAAGTTCCCAAACAACCTAGCATCGCGTAAAACCTGTAGCACTTGTCTAATGTGGTCAATATGACCAGATTCAGTATGGCTGTAAATCAAGATATCATCAAAATATATGACCACAAACTTTCCAATGAAATGCCTCAAAACATGATTCATCAATCTCATGAATGTACTAGGTGCATTAGTTAACCCAAACGGCATGACTAATCACTCATACAAACCAAATTTTGCCTTAAAAACAGTTTTCCACTCATCCCCTTCTTTCATCCTAATTTGATGATACCCACTACGCAAATCAATTTTAGAGAAAATAACAGCACCACTCAATTCATCTAACATATCATCTAAGCGAGGTATAGGATGACGATATCGAATAGTGATATTATTAACCGCTCTACAATCTATGCACATGCGCCAAGTACCATCTTTATTTGGAACTAAAATAACAGGAACATCACAATGGCTTAAACTTTCGCGTACGTACCCTTTGTCGAGAAGCTCTTGTACTTTTTTTTCTGAATTTCCTTTGTTTCCTCGGGGTTGGTGCGGTACGGTGGTCGATTTGGTAGCGTCGCTCCCGGAATCAAATCAATTTGATGCTCTATCCCGCGGATTGGTGGCAAACCAGCGGGCACCTCCTCCGGAAAAACGTCGCTAAATTCCTGCAAAACATGAGAGACACCACTAGGAAGAGATGTCAAGTCGTCAGTAGAAAGCAATGCATCCTTGTACAGAAGTACAAAGTGCACCAAATTGGGATTCTCACAAAAAGCTCTCATCTCTGATTTTGTGGCTAACATTACTAAACATTTCTCTCCCTCACTTTTCTTTTTACCGCTCAATTTTGGCTTGTGGCTCTCACTCACCGAAGGTGGAATCTCGCTATTTGGGGTACTCTCAATTTTCACCTCTACTTTCTTCTTATCAGCATTGACTATCTCTATCAGTGTAAGTGGATACAAAATCACATCTTTGCCGCTCCACTTAAACTTGTAGCAGTTTGTATGCCCATCATGATAAACATAGCGATCAAATTGCCATGGGCGCCCCAATAGCAAGTGACAAACGGACATAGGCACCACATCCCAAACAATGGTATCCTCATACTTGCCAATCTTGAAGTGCACCTTCACCATATGACTAACTTTCACCTCACCCACATCACTCAACCACTGCACATGATAAGGATGAGGATGCGGTAAATATTTTAAGCCCAATTTTGTGCACATCTCCTCATCGCCGATTATGACAACTTCCTCCATCAATTATGACTTTGCACACTTTATCGCCAACTGCCGCCCATGATCAAACAAATTGCACCGGCCGAAGCGGTAGATCGCTTTGTGACATGCTAAGTACACGAGGTGTGCACACTAGCATATGCTCTCCATCCGCGATCCCACCATACCCAATCTCTCATCCTCTCAGGGGATCCTCTGCAAAATCAGCAAATGGAGTAGTATCGTCCTCATCACTAGTTGAAATATACCCATCATCAGTAAGTATCATAACTTTATTATTTGGACAATATTTCTGAAAATGACCAACTCCCTTGCACTTGTAGCATGTCAGATCACGTGACCGGCCTCTAGAACCCATCAAGGATGCCGTGCGAGCAGCGGGCGCCGGTGGTCGGCATGCCGATGGTGGCGTACTATCTGTCTTCTTTTGTGCTGAACTGCGCGTCGCAGAATTGCCCCCGGATGGGGGCGGACTTGCCCGCTGTCCGTGGTTGTACGGTGGTCAGGTTGCTTTCGCTGAATAACGTTGTCATGCAGCATATTTAGCATCTTCAATTACCTGCTTCTCAGCCTCACGTGCCTGATGCATCAACTCAACCATGTTGTTGTATTGATGATGATTAACGATCCGCCGAATAGCATAATTCATCCTAGCAAGAAAACGAGCCATTGCTTGTTCCTCATTCTCACGCACATCAGCATGTATGATAATCTGCTCCATCTCTTTATAATACTCATCAACTGATTTCAACCCCTATCGCAACCCAATCAACTTCTCATGTAGTGAGCGCTTGTAATGTGTAGGTACAAAGCGCCGCGACGATCTGTCTCTTTAGTTTCGCCCCATGTAACAACACGTGGCTCGTGTCGCTCCATACATTGTTGCACACAACGCTCCCACCATGTAGCAGCATATCCGTCCAAAGCAGCAACGGTAAGATCCAACTTGCGCTGATCAGAATAGCGGTTCATGCGAACGCCTTGTCAACTTTCAGCTCCCATGCAAGATAAACCTCTACCTCGTAGTACCTCAAAGGACGGCATCGTAAACTTGGGCTTTGCAACCAGATCATCGGCGTCCTCATCACGACGACGATTGTGGGCATACTGATTATGTTGACAGCGCGGCAAATAGTCGTTAAACACGGACTCATCACCGTCATCGTCAATGTGGCGGTTGCCACGACCTCCTCCATGGGCACCATAGTAGGCACCCCCAAAGGCGCCGTCATGCACGCCTCCATAGGCGCCATCGTGGATGCCATCATGGGCGTCCAGGTGTGCACCGCCTCCTCTTGCGCCAATGCCATGGCCGCGCCCTTGTGTAGGGGGACGCGCCGCAACCTCAGCAACAGCACGGCGCTGTTGCACCACCTCGCGTACACGCGCCTGTTCGTTAAATTGTCGTTGGCGTGGTTCATCCTCGCACTGTCGTCTAGCGGCATCCTCTGCATCCGTCTCGTCGTGCGGCTCATACGGGAGGTGTACACTCCCCGCATCGCCACGTGTACCCAGCTACATCGAAGCGGTGAGATTGGCAATAGCATTGAGCAGTACCTTGTGTTTGTCGTCAACGGTCACGGACAGCTTTTGGAAATCTGACCCCAGACCGTCTAAGTTGTTTTGGACACGCCCAAGGTCGCCGCGCACCTGGTCGACCTCGGCCCGGAACTCGTCTCGGAGTGTGGCACGAAGTGTATGGTAGTGCATCTTTGTGATCGGATCAGTAAGGTTACCGTCCATATCCTTGTCCTGCTCACTTCCTGACATGGTTACAGTAGCAAAAATACCAAGTGACAATATATGTGGAAAATAAATGGAAATCTCTCAACTACTATTCTAAAACAAAGCAAGTTGCACCGTTCCGAAGTAAATTAAGAGTAGCAAAAACTTACGCTCGTTGCAACGAACGACCAACTCAGATTGTGCGAGCGAATACCAAGAACGACAGCCAATACTTGACACGGATGTTTTAGGTGGAGCTAGGTGAGGAATCCTAACAATTCAGAATTTAAAGATTGTCGAGCTAGGTAGCAATCCAAACGAGACTCACAATGCCTAATTGCTGATCGATAAATATAAGTAGCAACACACGTACAACGATAATAGGACTATTGCAGTCAAAGGAATGAGCGATAACACGAACAATTTCAGATGGATGCGAACACTCGTATTGCAACAGTTCAAGGAGAGATGCTAGCTAGTGCTCAAAGTTGTATACGAGGGCACAAGATTACTCAAAACTCTAACAAAAGAATTTAACACTATGGCCGAAACTTGTGCCGTGTTTTTTTTTTTTGCACTCTCTCTGTTTTTTTTTCTTTGCTCTTTTTTTTTTGGTCACGGCCAAGCACCTTGCTTCTTCTTCTTTTTTTTCTACCTTTCACGGGCAAACACAACTCACGGCTAAGCAAGGCAACTTTTTTTCTCTCTCTAACTCACGGCCAAGAGCACTCTTTTTTTTTTTTGGAACTCACAGCCAAACAAAGAGAATAGACTAGACTAGTTCCAGGGAGCGGACAGAGAAACACTTTGTGAACTCAGCCAAGCGCTACTAGTCACGGCCAATATAGTATAGAGATGAATCAACTGGACAAAACAAACTTGTGGCGCACAACCTATAACAAGCAGTCCCTCGAGCAAATCTACAGCTAGTCTCAAAAGGTATTAAAGAGAACGCAAGGATGTGGAGCTCGCTAACATTTTTTTTGTGTGCTTGTTGGGGGGATTGGCTGGTTTGTGAACACACCACTAGATGAAAAACATGAATTGGATGGGGAAAACAAAAAGTGACGCGAACAGAACACGACCAGCAACTAAACACGATGAACGAGTGGATTAAGACCTAGCAAAACGCACTAAAAATACTGAATTAAACTACAGCGAAAGACAATTTTTTTGTGGCTTTTTTCGGTGTATAGGACAGAAAAACAATCTACTAAATTACGGGTAAGAAGAGATTCTACCGAGTGGCCTGGAATCTGATACCACGATGATACGGGGTGGCCCGATCTTCTCGAGTAGAACCGTGAATAAATAGTACTTGATGACGAACAACGCTCAGCTGTACACCATGCGCCAGTGCACGGACTTGCAGCTCTACGGATATTCGCCAACACGCACCAGTATGATCACCGCTGGACCACGAGCAGAGATCGCCAAGCCCTCAATTCCCAGCGGAAAAGCAAAATTGACCTTGATTTGCAGAACAAACAACATATCACCTAATTCTCTCTCAGAAATCCTCGCATGAACTCTGGAACGAAAGAACAAGCAAAATAGTTTTGTTTCAATTCTTTGATAAAAATGGTCTGCCCAATACGTTTTTGCTGCGTGTTTAAAAAGGCCACCGCCATTGGCCAGGGACTAATTCCAGATCCTATTCGGTTTCCAAAACCTGGACGGCTAATTCTAAACAATAGAATCCTTCCTATTCTGTTACAAACCGATCACATGGGATTCGGTCAATGCAAGGTGTGTTGTCTCTAGAAATCTCCAAGTCTTGTACATGAGTGCATGGGGCCAACTAATATAAAAATAGAATTGTCCTTTCCTAATTTGGTTTCTCACGGTAGTCAATAAATCAAGATATTTTGTCTCCACGTGAATAGGCAGCAACCGAATCCTCTTTGATGTTATTTCCTTCACATGCTTGCATGTTGTACATGCAGCAGCTCCTCACGACATGTAGTAGCTCCACACCCACACACAGCAGCCTTCTCTTTATGCATGTAAATTTCTTCTATCGTTGAATCTTCAAACCTGAGAACAATCAAAACACTATTTTTAGGTAGTATAAAATTCTCGTTAAAATTAATGACATGTTCATTAAGGAGCAAGTTCACCTGATCTTGTAGTTTCTTGGCCCGTGCTCGTGTAAGTGGTCCAGTTGGCAACTCAATGCATATATCTGGTGCATTAGGTGGAGAATAAGAAGGTGTCGTAGGGATGCCCTCATCATGAAAGAGGCGCAAGGGCCACAGGCAGAAGACACACATCACCTCCCCTCCCTCGAAGGGTACTACGGGTACGCTCGGGAAGGCCGAAGGGTGCGGAAAGGCCACCGAACACCTCGGGTCCAGGAGCGAGGAGGCCCCCCTTGGATCCCTGCCCGGAGCAACCTCGTGAGCACCGTAGGGCGTCCACCCCCCAGCCCCTATGGCCCCTACGGGCATATGTTCCTATTTTAGGGATAGAACTGTAATATCGTGTACCCTAGTCAAAAGGTTATAAATAGGCATCTCTCCACATAATAGAGCATGACTTTTTTTCACGACAATTAATACATATTTATTTCTCTTGGCATTGTTCCCCTTTTCCGAGTATCCCAGGTTCTACACCACGCTCGGCAAAATTCATGTGCTGTATACATAAAGATTGCACCTGGCTTCCTTGCACCATCCTGTACTCTAGAGCTGTTCCCTGCAGAAGTTGCCTGATAAGATGGTTGCAAAACATGTACTGCCGAAGTGAACAGCTAGACTCCAAGTCTCGCATGAACTTGTCGGCCCAAGTAGCGTACCGTTAAAATCTTCGAACACCCCACCCCACTCGATCGTTTGTTCGTGTAAGATGAGGCAGGAAGCGACAACTAAGCTGCACACCACAAGACCATCAACTAGAGTCAGCAGCTCTCTTCGGCCCAGGTGGAGCAAGAAGAGGTGCAACACCCAAGTCAAAGGTCCGACCAGACGACTGACTAGTGGCTCGACCTAAGGGGGGCGCTGTTCTCCACCGTGCCACCATCGGTGCTTGCTACACCGACTACTCTCCAAAACAAGAACACACGCACCACCAGGCGGGTCAACCTGAGACGCAGTGTCCATCTTGCAGCCAAACAGAGACCGGGCTCCATGCTGCACCGCGCTCAGGAAGCGATAGCTCACAAGTTGGGCACTCTACCAAAGGACAAACCTCTGACATACATTGCGCTCAAGGAGTATCTTGAAACCTTCGAAACTCCTCTACCGCAAGACAAAGTTTTCGCACTATCGCAGCTGTTCAAGATGGACTGCCAGCTCACCTCGCTAGCGGACGACGCCCTTGTCGAGCTCGGAGGTCACAACGTGGCGGACAGCGAAGGGACTGAGGCTTGGCCCTTGCCGAACGCTGCCTTGGCCACATCTCCACAGGCACCTTCGGCCGCTTCGGGTGCCCTAGTGGCAGCAACTTAGATGAAGATCCTTCAGCTACCAGTAGTTGACAACATGGCGAGGATCACGCAGTTATCAAGATTTCCACTACGCTTCCTGTCGCTTTTGCTTCATTGTCGTCTTTTATTTTCCTTGCTTCCTTTTGTAAGACAGATGCCGATTGTAGTCCTTTTCAACTTCACCCAACTACACTTTGGTTCCATCCCGCATGGTAGGCTGCACTTCACCAAGATGAGTTACATCAATGTAGTCGTTATTCCACAGGATTAGGATTCCACCCCTTGTGCCCTCGGCCGGTTTATGAGCGAAACTTCGCAGGTTGTATCCCCCAAGGTGGCAGGCTAGGTTTTGGTCGACATTGCTTAGCTTGGTTTCCTGGAGGCAGGCTAGATGGCATGTTACCGAGATCGGATTCTCGTGGACGATCGCTTTTTTGGCTTGGGTGTTAAGGCCGTGCACATTCCAACATAAAATGTTCAAGTTTGGACTACACATTCGCAACTGAGGTAACCACCTGGGGAAGCGAGGCCGAGAGGTTCGAAGTTCGGTTGTAAGCGTTGAAGGGTCACGAGCAAGGTGCAAGGTGGGCGGAAGGACCCATGCAACGATCGGGCCAACTCACAACGATCGTGTCCCTAAGAGAATGCAATTCGGCTTTCCGCCTAACGATAATGTATGGCCCCTCCCATAGTAGAGACAAGCGGGCCTTTCTTCAAGAAATTGCTTCCTTAAAACCTATCCCCGGCACCAATTGGTTGGTCCTAGGTGATTTCAACCTTATCTATAGGGCCCAAGATAAAAACAATTCCAACATCAACCCACGACGTATGGCGCAATTTCGCCACGTGGAGTAACGAACGCCAGAGACCAACCCTGGTCAGGTTGGACAGAGTCTTTTGTAACGAAGGCTGGGACACCCTTTTTGACAACCACGTTCTCCAGGCTTTGTCTTCCTCGATCTCCGACCACTGTCCTTTGCTGCTCTTTAACAACACAGGTCCTGCTCGCCCAAAAAGTTTTCGCTTCGAAAACTTCTGGATAAAGATGCCAGGGTTCTTCGAGACGGTCCAAAAAGCATGGCTTGCCCACTGTCCGCACACAGAACTGATGCATCGTCTGTTCCACAAGATAGCATCCACTGCTTCCACACTGAAAGCCTAGAGCAAAGATTGGTTCCCTCGACCAAAGCTCCAACTCCACATGGCCTTAGAGCTAATCATTCGCCTTGATGTGGCCCAAGAGCACAGGGTCCTAACCCCACATGAATCGGTGTTGAGGGCAAACCTTAAGAAGAGAGTCCTAGGGCTGGCTGTGATCGAACGAACCAGGAAACGCCAGAGCTCCCGGATTACCAACCTGAGAGAAAGTGATGCTAACACAATGTTCTTCCATATTAAAGTAAACGGCCGCAGACGTAAAAACTTCATCCAAAGGCTACAAAGTGGACTCGGATGGGCGATCTCTGCAAGATGTTTTCACGGAAACAGAAGTTCTCAACTCCCTAAACCAATTATCAGGGGATAAAGTCCCGGGGCCGGAAGGTTTCTCTTCAAACTTCTATAAATCTTGTTGGCAAATCATTAAAACAGACATCATGGTAGTTTTTCACGGCTTCCACTCCCTCCGCACGACGCACCTACATCTCCTCAACTCAGCAAATATAGTGCTTGTCGGTGTTTTAGAACCGAACTTATGTAAAGATTGTTTGATTCGGGGGGTCTCCTAGAATGGAATCACGCAGAGAGATTGACACGGGGATTTTTATACAGGTTCAGGCCTTCTCCGGAGAGAATAACAACCCTACTCCTGTGTGTGTATGGTATTGAGTGCATTCTGAACAATTAGAAGAAAAGCCAAGACTATTACAGATGATAGTGCTAAACTATCTCCCTGATGGCCCGATTCGATCCGCCTTTTCCTTCTCTCGATTGCCGCTTTTATATAGTACGTGAAGGAGTGGCGCTTCTCCAGTGAAGCGGCGCCTCATCACATCCTCGTAATCGGCGACGTTGGTAGTAATCATCGGCGATAATCCTCCACGCCGCCTAACACTATATACCGTAGATAATGGAGCATTACGCTATTACTTGGCAGAGTAACAACAGATGATGATCGTTTGAATCCCTTAATCAATTGGGCCCACTTGTCTCAGAGGTTTAATTGATCATAAGGTGGTCGAATGACCTAGTCGTAGAAGAACCTACGATTATGAGGTAGTCGTAGCAAGACTTACGACTATGGGGTAGTCGAGCATAACTTACGATTATGGGGGTGGTCGAGAAGAACTTACGACCACCCAAGAGGATCTTCCCTTATAACATTTAAGGGTATACTCAGGACCATATGACGCCATATTTACCTATAATAAGAATTATAGATAAAAGATAAAATGAGGATTATTATATCCTCGCCATCTAGCCCCCCAAATTTCAAGTGAAAGCAACTTACTTGCTAAAGGAGTTATAGATGGTCTTACGACCACGAGAGGGTCGTAGAAAGATAGTCGAAGGAAAAACTCTTCGACATTAGTGTACTACTTTGACCAGAAGTATGCTTGGTCAAGGAAATTGCTTACGGCTATCAAATAGTCAGAACATTTCTACGATCACGAGGTGGTCGTAGCATGGTGATCGGAAGAAAAACCTTTCCGATTAACATTTCCTTTGGTTAAAAAGAATCTAACCAAGGAAGTAATTTCGCTTGAGGTGTAAAAGCAAACCTGATTTTCTCGAACGGACACGTTGGGAATTTCAAACGACACCGTTAGCTCGTCTGCTGAGCGGTTCCCAAGACGGTGGCAACCTTTGAATACCACGCCCAAATTTCAAGGCACGCGGTTATAAATACTTACCGGGTAAGACTTAGGGTTCACCCCTTCCCCAAATCATCCCACTGTTCATCAAGTTCTTGTCTTCTCCGCCACCAACTCAATCAAAAATCTCCCCATTCGAGAGAAATGGCGGGAGGGTCTCCTAGTGGGCCGAGTCGGAGATGGATACTTGAAGATGCAATCCCTTGTCAACGCTGGGATGATTCCAGAGAGTTCTCGTGGAGTGGTTCCCGCTGCATAAGCAAGCGCAATGGCCGCCGGGGAGGATGAACAAATCCTGCCTTCCAGCGCATCGTGAGTGTGGTCTCGATTGCCCGCTCACCCCTTTCTTACACTTATACTCGAAAGATTTTGAGGTGGAATTGGTGAACCTTGGTCCCAATTCCATCACAATGCCGAGCGATTTTGTATCTCTGTGAGGCGACTGGAATTCCAGCAGACCTTGAGCTCTTTCAAGATTTCTACTAATGGCTCGACAAGCTAGAATAGCCGAAGTCATGGGTCTCAAGCTCCATGACGGAAGTCGAGGAGTACATTCAGATGTTCACCAGTCTTCGTGGCCGTCGTGGAGGAAGAGGTGGTTTTACCGAAAGTCATCATGAAGACGCCTTACCTTCGAGGGAAGGTCATTAAAAGAAAGATTCTGGGATTCGATTCCCTAGGATATCAATGGATTGCCCCTATATTCAAGCCATCAAGGATTTGAAAGCGAGGGGTTAACCGGATGGCATGTGGTGAAGGATTTCATCACACGCCTAATTAGCCCTTGAAGAAACGAGTACCTCCTATGTGGAGGTACACGGGGCCAAAAGACCCGACCAGGGACTACGAGGAGGGTAAGTAGTTTTTCGACTTAACTCTCAGTTTGGTCTTCTTCAGAATCGTCTAATTAGTATCTTTATCTATTTTATACAAATCTTTCACAGGCAGAGATTGACGTTCGAGTCAAACTCGTTTGTGAGAAGCCCCCGCCACCCGGAATGGCGGCTCCTCAAATCCTTGCGGTTTTGTCCGCAGAGGAAAAGGTTGAGCGCCTAAGGGTAATCAAAAGTTGATTTTATCCTTAGGACTTTATAGTTGTAGAAAGAACTTACGACTAGGTAGTGATCGTAGAAAATCTTACGATCAGGGATATATCGTAGAAGAGCTTACGATTGGATACTGGTCGTAGAAAAACTTACGACTGGTCATTGATTCTTCTTTTTTTTGTTTTTCTTTACAGAAAATAGGTATGGAAAACCGCTGGGACGACGAAGAGGTCGAACTGGTGACCATTGGCGCAGGGGCGACAGTGGACAAGGGCTCATCTCCTCCGATGAAAAAGCGTCGACTTACAAGAGTCGCCGACAAGGGAGGACCGAGCTCAAGTTCCTTTGTTTCGACCAGGTCCTCGACAAGGTCTGCGGCATGCACGCTCGCAACAATAGCCGAGGTCGAAACAGCTAAAGTTGAGGAGGATGAAGAACCTCTTGTGCGCAAGGCCCATAGGGGCAAGGGCACGTCCACAGCAGGTTTAGACCGGCGGCATACCGAGGAGACCGAGGAGGTCAAGAACCTTCCAGCGAAAGTCCACAAGGCCAAGGTACCTTTTATTATGACAAAAAGCTTTCATAGCTTTACGCCACTTCCAGCTTTTGTCAAGCAACTAGAAAAAGAGAACTGAAGGAATTTATGTCTTTTGTGAAGGACAACGCCGATCCAAATGAGCCTACCGCTGAGGGTAGGGCTGCTTTAGAGTGGTTGAGACCGATCTCGGCCCTCCGGAAAGTCGAGACCAGAGAGATGGTCCTCGTTCAAGATCCACGACTGTGACGTGGTCGTGGCCAAGCCTATTCCCCAACTTGAGCTACGACTGGACGTGGTCGCTGTAAAGAAGTCGAAGAACCCTTCCATCGAAGATGGCTTCAAAGTTTCGATCAAGTCCAGATGCAGAGGTATGTGAAACAAAGCAAAGTGTAAGAACAACATTTACCTTTTGCTTTTCACAATTTGACTTGCTATCCTTTTGTTTGTTTTAGCTCGACTTCTTCAGTCCCCGAGGTGGCTTCTATCGAGAAGCCCATTTTCGCCTCTCCAGCGAATGGAGAGCTGACAGCGGGAGTGGTCGAAGGAAGAAATCAAGAAGTTGGATTCTCGATTAGTAGGTAAGGAAATCTTTTACTTGTGATTATTTTTGTTTTCTTTTCCTCTAGAAGTTTATTTTTGCTTGACCGGTCTTATTCTTTTCAGAGCAAGCGGTCGAAAACAAACAACTCCACAAGGCTTCGACTCGCACTCCAACAGAGATGGAGACAATGAAGATTAATCTTCAAAGCAGTGTCACGCTCCTGAACAATGTACTTGGTGAGCTACATACTGAGGGAAAAGCTCCTCAAGATGATACGATGGTCGCTCACGTAAGTACAATTGGGGAACAAGTCGACTTTGCAAGAACCGATGACCACCTCAAGGCCAACCAAGTCAATCGATAAAGGAGGCGGTCGAAATTGCAAGAAGTTATGCATTGGCAAAACTTAAAGCTCATGACCCCAAATTAATGTTCAACCAATTGAAGCCGACTTCGATCGCTCAAGCGAAGCAAGTCATCCGATTGAAGAAATGCAATCGGCTGGTTTAAGGTTTCGGAGGAGATGCGACTAGGCTCTCCTCTCGTGAGTAGTTTGTAACAAACCTGTGGAAAAACAAGCTTTGTCGATGTATTATATAATCCATCTTTTTTCTCGCAAATCATCTTGTCGAGTAGTTAGTAACTCAAAAGATAATCAACTAATGAAAGACTAAGAAATGAAGTCAAATTAATAACTTTATCCTAGCCCTCGATTATTTGCTTAGTTTGTTTAGACAAACTAAGTAAATAGTGTTAAAAAGGGTTTCAAAAACAGAGAGGTTTGGTTAACTTGTAGTTTTTGGTCACGATTGTCATGCATCGGTCGAAAAAGTAGTAACAAATCGACACTAGGAAGTTCCTTCTAGTAAGGCGTGACCACGCAGAGAGGAAAGTCTTCGACTAGGTGATGTCACCATCTCCGACTAGATTAATTAAATCGAGAACAAAGAACTTTGAGTTAAACAAACATCCAGAGGACTTCAAAAAATTCGCTCACCCTTCTTTGGAGGACTCGATAAGTCTGTCTCCGTATCAAGAGTAGGAAATCGAACGATGCTATGAAGTTCCTTCTAGTGGGCGTGACCACGCAGAGAGGAGAGACTTCGACTAGATATGTTTCTTCCTCCGACTTAGTTGAGACGAATCAATACACCAAAGGCAAATGAATAAATCTAAAAGTGCACTCGCTAGAATATTTTTCAAAAGAACTCAAGAAATAATCTAAGGTGAAAGGAGTAGGCTTTCAAAAATATTTCACTAAATAGAACTCGAGCTCTTTGTGTTGGCGGCAAAAGTGAGTAACGAGTCAATACTAGGAAGCTCCTTCTAGTGGGCAGTGACCACATGCAGAGAGGAGAGGCTTCGACTAGGTGATGTTACTCGCTTTTCGACCAAAGGTAAAGGAAACTGGGTGTTTGGAATATAGTCGAAAGATTATGAAAGCACTACTCAAAAGTAAGACAATAGAGGTAGAGAGAACCCGAGTCTTTATTGTCCAATGATTGGTTGCACATAAAACTTGCGTAACTGGTCGATGTTCTAAGAATTCGAGAGAACTGGCCGCCTTCCATTGCCAATCGTATCGACCTCGACGAGTAACTTCGACCACTGTGTAAGGACCTTCCCACTTGGGAGAAAGTTTGTTCCGATTAGACTTGGATTGGCAGAGCCTCAATACTAAGTCACCTACAAGAAGGTCATGCGAGGTTGGACCTTACGATCGTAGTATCTCGTGAGGGCTTGTTGGTAGACCGCCGAACGGATTAAGGCCTGTTTCTCCTTTCTCAAGTAGATTAATATCATCTCGCCAAGTTGTTCCTGGTTGGAGTCTTTGAAAGTTTCACTGTGTTGACCTTATCTTTAGTTCCAGAGGAAGCATGGCTTCATTCAAGACTAGAAAAATGGTGTTTCACCAGAGCTCGACCGGTAGTCGCATTTAACCGCCCATAATACGGAGGGTAACTCTTGTACCCAAGCCCCGAGCGCTTGATGAGCTGGTCAAGACTCGAGTCTTAATTCCTCTCATTATTTGGCCGCTTGCATGTTCGACGCCTCATTACTTTGGGGATGGGCCACGTACATAACACAACTTGGTACTCTGAACTCGTCGCAAAATTCCTGAAATTTTGCGCCAAAATTGCTTACCATTATCTCGTAATTATTCGACTTGCACTCCAAATCGAGTAATTACGCATCTCATCATAAACCGCTTTGCCGCTCGTTGTTATCCCAAATGTGTTCGCTTCAATCCATTTTGTGAACGATCAATAGCCACAAAAGGAACTCAAACCTCCCGGAGCTTTGGGGAACGGTCCTAGGATATCGAGACCCTGTGTCGTAAAAGGCCAAGATAGAGGTATTGTTTGTAATGCCCGAGCCGGTTGGTGTATTTGCTCGCTATGAAACCGCATCGACACACTTTTTAACCAACTCTTTAGCATCGTAAAGGGTCATTGGCCAAGAAAACCTTGTCGAAAGGCCTTACCGACCAACGCTCAGAGGAAGCATGATTTCCACAGATGCCACCATGTATGTCGTGAAGGAGTTAATCCTTCGCTTCTGCGAAATGCATCGCATGAGCACCCCTTGAGTACCTCGCTTATAGAGGACTCCTTCAACCAAAGTATACATTTTGGCTTTTTGGGATAAGCGATCCGCCTCGAGATCGCCTTTGGGCATGTAACCCTTCAAGATATTCATAGATGGGTGCCATCCATGTATCCTCGTGATTCTAGAGAGGCCGTCTCAATAGGAGGTGTCTCGTTCGTCGACCGTGAGACGGCTTCGAGTTGTTCCAAGAAGACTTTTGGTACTTCGATCGAAGAAGCTATTCGAGCAAGTCGGGTCTCATGAGGAAATTATCCTTTAGGGATGAATTGTGCCTTGAAACCTAAAAATGCTTTTCTAGCTTACGACTTCCGATAAGTACCGAGACATTGCTCAAGTTAGAGCACCGACATTTTTTCCGACTTGATTCACGACTAGTTGAGAGTCTCCTCTCACGAGTAGTCGGCGAATCGAGAGCGCCACGCCAGATGCCGCCTAGCAAACATTCAGATTCCGCCACGCTGTTAGTGGCCCGAAAGTTTAATTGTATGGCATACTTTAAGGTCTCCCAGAGGAGATACCAGACCACCCCAAATTTCGAGCCACTTAAAGTAAGCAACCCGTCAGTACATCGTCCAATCGGTCGTGGGAATCGATCGGGATCCTCGAATGTGTTTAGATTTGTCCATTCGGCGACAAAGTCTGCCAAGATCTAGGATTTAACGGCCGTCGACATTTAAATGGATGTCAAACTCCCCAAGTTCGACCGACCATTTTGCCATGCGCCCCATTGCTTCCTATTCGAGGATCGCCTCCCAGGGAAACTCGATCAAGAAATTATTTTGTGCACCGAAAATAATGCCGTAGTTTCTCGAAGACATGAGGAGGGCATATAGAAGCTTTTGGACCCGAGGGTAACGCCCCTTAGGCCCGTAAAACTTCACTCACGTAGTAAACCGTCGTTGTATGCGCCACGCGTTCTACGACCAATCGCGCTTTATCGCCTCGTGGCGTGGCGCCTAGGTAAATTAAGAGCGCTTTCTTCCGCTTCGAGAGACCGTAATAGGAGCACTTGTAAGGTACCTCTTCACATCCTCAAAGGCGCTGTTTGCTTTTCGACCACTCAAAACCTTCGTGTTTCCTTAGAAGTTTAAAGAAAGGTAGTCCTTTTCTCCCGCCTTGCGATGAAACGACTTAAAGCCGCCATGCACCCAAAGTGAGTTTCTCGAACTTCTTTCCTTGTGGTTGAGGGCGATTTGGAGAATGGCCTTGATCTTTTCGAGATTTGCTTCGATTCCCTATATAGATACTAGGAATCCAAGTAACTTTCCTGAAGAGATTCCGAACACACACTTCTCAGGATTGAGTTTTAAGCGATGTTTTCTGAGGTTGTCGAATGTTTCTTGTAGGTCAGTAATATGATTAAGTCTCTTGATGCTTTTAACAACTAGATCATCAACATAGGCCTCTAGATTTCGCCTAATTGAGATGAAAAAGTTGCTTGCATCAAGCGTTGAAAAGAAGCGCCGCATTTTTAGACCAAATGGCATTTTGACATAGCAAAATATACCAAATGGTGTAATAAATGCGTCTTTTCTTCATCGTCTAGACACATATTGATCCGTGGTATCCGCAATATGCATCTAAAAACTTAACATTTCACAACCCGCAGAGAATCAACCAACCGATCGATACGAGGTAAAGGAAAATCGCTTTTGGACAAGCTTTATTAAGATCAAGAAGTTCACGCACATACGCCATTTGCCGCTTGACTTTCTAACCATTACAGATTAGCCAACCATTCGGATGATTGACCTCTTATAAAGCCCGCTTAAGTAGCTTATCCAATTCGATTTGATAGCATCTCGCCGATCAGGGCAAATCTCGTAATTTTTGTTTTACGGTACTTTGTCGTGCCGTAGCTAGCCTCAGGCTCGATCACCTCCCCGGGACTCCGCATGTCGGATGCTTGCCACGCTAAGACATCTCAAGTAGCTCTGAGGAAGGCGATGAGGGCTTCTTCCTATTTGGGGTCGGAAGTTTCCCAATGCGAACAGCCTTCGAGGGCTCCTCAAGGCCCGTGAGGAACCTCTTGACCTTGTCATTCGGCTTTGGTGCAGCTTTAGACTTTGACTTGCTAGTTGAAGGCTGACTTTCTTCTCGAGTTGGTATTTGTCCAACCATCTCGAGGGATCGACGGTCGCAGGTATGCGCCATCTTCTTGTCACAATGAATTGTGATTACTCCTTTGGGACCTGGCATCTTGATACATTGATATCCATAATGAGTAGCCATTAGGAATTTTGCCAAAGTTGGTCGTCCGAGTATGGCGTTATATGCCGTATCGAAATCGACCACATCAAAGGAGATTTTCTCTGTCCTGAAATTACTTGGTGAACCAAATGTTAAAGGAAGAGAAACTTGGCCAATTGGTTTGGCCGAAGATCCCGGTACGATTCCATGGAAAGAGTATCGTACTGGTCTTACCTTTGTCCTAGGTACTTGCATGTCATCCAGGGCACTCGTAAACAAAATGTTTAACGAGCTGCCACCATCAACCAAAACTCGATTGACCTAACAATTGTTGATGGTGGGTTCGACCACAATTGGATATCGACCTGGTCGAGTCGAAGGAATCGGGCAGTCACCCTTCTCGAAAGAGATGGTGACTTCCGACCACTTCGGTAATTTATTGACGAGAGGAGGATCTATGGAGTTTACCTCACGTTCGGTAGCCTTAAGCTGTCTCTTTGATTCATATGCCGATGATCCCCCGTAGATGTGCTCAACGGTGTGTTGCGGATCCTGGAACGACATCTCCTCCTCGTCATCTGATGACTTATGACCACTTGTTTGCCCTACCCGCCGAGAGTGGAAGTGGTCCTTGTCGCTGTAGTAGTCTTCAAGCTTTCGCTGGAAGACTCTAGCTATGGAAGGTCATGTCCTTCCTTTTATGGAAAGGACACCACCTAGGCTTATCATTTTTCCGATCGGGCGCTTACCTTTGCCTCTGGTCGAGTGCGCTTGAGTTGCGTGGCTCTTTATCATTCACGTACCAAAACCTCCTTGGAACCGCTGGCTTGGAGTTTTTAACCCTTCGCCTTGTTCTTGGACTTTTTTGCTTTCTTATATTTCTTCTTACCAATGTCTCCTGGCTCTCAACAGGTATTGTCTTCTCGATCTATTGTATTGTTCCACTCGACCGCCTCAGAGGCAGTTGCA
This sequence comes from Phyllostachys edulis, assembly GCA_036346405.1. Taxonomy (NCBI): domain Eukaryota; kingdom Viridiplantae; phylum Streptophyta; class Magnoliopsida; order Poales; family Poaceae; genus Phyllostachys; species Phyllostachys edulis. The sequence continues at coordinate 38,702,164 of CM070557.1, read as the reverse complement.
TATCGATCAGCCATCTCAAAGAGTTCAGCGACAGAAGTAGGCGGATTCAAAGTAATGTCTTCTATTATCCTTCTACTGCGGATGATGACAGATGAATCAGAAACTTCTGGAATTGAGTTACGAACCTGACTAAATCGCTTGATGAATTGGCGCAAAGTCTCGCTTGTCGCTCGTCTCATCCGGCAAGTCGCCCTCCTTCCCGGCGATTGTAAGTGCCTTGTAAATTTGCCAAGAGAAGGTCGCAGAGGTGTTGCTAAGAGTAAATCGACTCGAGTGGTTGGTTCAAGAACCACGATCGAAAGCGCATCCTTCGAGCACGCTTGGAAGGTAATTTGCCATTACATGCTCTCTCCTCCCGCCGCTTTCGGACAAATTGTAGTAGATTTGAAGGAATTGATGGGATTTTGGGAACCATCGAACTTCTCCATGTTCACCGGTCGAAAATGAGGTGGCTAAATAATGTTTCTGAGATCAAAGCGAGAATGCCCGACATCCAAGAATGACTTCTTGACGCCTCCTTTGCAGAAAGAAGGGTTGATATCATCGTGGTCGCACTCGACGATAACCAAGAATAGGTTGACTCGACTGTATAGGTCTCGCCCCACGAGGGAATACTTGTAGTTCATCCGTTGTTGTAGATTCCCATGTCAAGATGGTGAGCGATCACCGAGGGGTTTGTTGATTATCACCGCTCAAAGACATTTCTTTGAGTAGGAAATCGATGCGACTTCATCGCTATGCTGATTCCTTTGTGGTGATATGATCGATCGACCGGTAGTCAAGAAGTCGACATACGATTTCCTGAATGATGCCGGCGAGGTGCTTCCAGCTTTTCCATCTTGTGCGATCTCCTCAACGAAGAGGTCGTACCCCGGCGCTCGGGTGAGCTCTCGAGTTGGATTCTTGAGCAAATCATTGATGTGCTGGAGTTCTTGAGCTTCCTCTGACTGATATTGAATGCGCCAAGGTAAACTCTTCTCGGCCGCAATCTTCCTTCGCCGAGTAGCTTCAAGATCTTCCCCGCGCGACTCTTGAGACCGCCTCAATGAAGTGCGAGTATGTCGAGGATTTCCTTCGCTCATGAAGGTGTTGGTCGTGTCCGCCATCGATGGTGTTCTTGCCATCGCCATGAGGGGGCGAGTGCATGATCTTCGGGAGCGCTCTCCATCTCGGTTTCTAGGAGAGTGACCTTGATCCGAGGGAAAGACGAAGACCTCCTGCTGATGATTCTTACTTGCGCCGAGGCCTCCCCGCTTGAGGAGTAGTCGAAAGACACCATCTCGCGATTTCTGGAGTAATCCTCCGTAGGGGAACTCCGGTTATAACCGCCTCCGCCGACAGTGGCATCTGCGAGAGATGGTCGAATTTGCGTGAAAAGCATGCTTGATCCTCGCTTCTAGCATCATCCGGAGAGAGAGAATCACCAGATGCCGGTGAAGTCCTCGAATTGTGGCTTCCAACTTGCCTCACCAAGTCGGACCGCTTTAGGGGGACTCTGACACTTTGAGGTAAAACTCTCGTGGTTGTGAGTCCACTGGTGTAGTCCTCGTCGATTGACCCTTGTCCTTTGAGAGGGTAGATTCTCTCTGGACGCATCACAGGGGGATATCGATCCTCCTCAACTCCATCACGCATTGTCTCCTCGGATCTCATGAAGATCACCGGAGGCGCAGCATTCATTGATGAGTCATCACTGCCTCAGAATCGAAACCGACATCCATGTCGACGTCACAGACCGCCAAGTCGAACCAGCTTCTCCTCGCTCCATTCTCCTTCCATGAGTGCATGAGATTTAGAAAACAGAGAGTATGTTGACAAGAGATTACCGAAGATCCCCACTGCGGTCGGCGCCAACCGCCGGTGTTTTAGAACCGAACTTACGAAAGATTGTTTGATTCGGGGTCTCCTAGAATGGAATCACGCAGAGAGATTGACACGGGATTTTTATACGTGTTCAGCCTTCTCCGGAGAGAATAACAACCCTACTCCCCGTGTGTGTATGGTATTGAGTGTATTCTCAACAATCGAGAAAAGCCAAGACTATTACAGATGATAGTGCTAAACTGCTCCTCGATGGCCCGATTCGATCCGCTTTTTCCTTCTCTCGATTGCCGCTTTTATATAGTACGTGAAGGAGCGGCAATTTCTCCAGTGAAGCGGCGCCATCACATCCTCGTAACGGGCTCGTTGGTAGTAATCATCGGGCGATAATCCTCCACGCCGCCTAACACTATATACCGTAGATAATGGAGCATTACGTATATTACTTGGCAGAGTAACAACAGATGATGATCGCTTGAATCCCTTAATCAATTGGGCCCACTGTCTGTAGGTTTAATTGATCATAAGGTGGTCGAGTTGACCTAGTCGTAGAAGAACCTACGATTATGAGGTAGTCGAGCAAGACTTACGACTATGGGGTAGTTGTAGCATAACTTACGATTATGGGGGTGGTCGAGAAGAACTTACGACCACCCAAAGAGGCTCTTCCCTTATAACATTTAAGGGTATACTCAGGACCATATGACGCCATATTTACCTATAATAAGAATTATAGATAAAAGATAAAATGAGGATTATTATATCCTCATCGGTGGCTGATTTTATCCTTAGGACTTTATAGTCGAGAAAGAACTTACGACTAGGTAGTGATCGAGAAAATCTTACGATCGTGATATGTCGAGAAGAGCTTACGATCGATACCGGGTCGAGAAAAACTTACGATCGTAATTGATTCTTTTTTTCTGTTTTTATTTACGTAAAGTAGGTATGGAAACCGCCAGACTACGAGGAGGTCGAATCGATGACCATTGGCGCAGGGTGGCAAAGAACAAGGGCTCATCTCTCCGATGAAAAAGCTGCCGACTTACAAGAGTCGCCGACAAGGAAGGATCAAGCTCAAGTTCCTTTGTTTCGACTGTGTCCTCGGCAAAATCTGCGCCACACATGCTCGCAACAATAGCCGAGGTCTAAAACAAATTAAATTGAGGACGATGAAGAACCTCTTGCGCAAGGCCCGTAAGGGCAGTGCATCGCCAGCGAAGCCGAGACCAAGTGGTCGCAATGAGGAGACCGAGGAGGTCAAGAACCTCCTAGGCATAAAGTCCACAAGGCCAAGGTACCTTTTTATTATGACAAGAAAGCTTTCAGCTTTACGCCACTTCTAGATTTGTCAAGCAACTAGAAAAGGAGAACTGGAAGGAGTTTATGTCTTTTGTGAAGGACAACGTTGATCCAGCCGAGCCTACCGTTGAGGGTAGTGCTGCTCTTGGAGTGATCGAGACCAATCTCGGCTCTCCAGAAAGTCAGGAGACCAGAAAGATAGTCCCTGTTCAAGACTCATGACCAGACGTGGTCGTGACCGAGCCTATTCTCCAACCTGAGCTACGACCAGACGTGGTCGTAGAAAAGAAGTCAAAGAATTCTTCCATCGGGAAGATGGCTCCAAAGTTTATGATCAAGTCCAGGATGCAGAGGTATGTGAAACAAGCTAAAGTGTAAGAACAACATTTACCTTTTGCTTTCCACAATTTGACTTGCTATCCTTTTGTTTGTTTTAGCTCGACTCCTTCAGCTTCCATAATGGTTTCTATCGAAAAGCCCATTGCAGCCTCTCCAGCGATTAGAGAGATGACAATAGAGATGGTCGATGGACCATCCACAGCTCGGGTTGTGGAAGAAGTCTTGGCTCCTCAAGCGGTTGTCACGATCACTGAGTTGTAAGCTATGGCCACCGAGGCACCATAGTTATTGAGGTGGCGCCTACAACTCTTTGAGGTAGCCGCCATGACCACTCGATGTGACTGTGGGACCAGAGAGGTAGTCGCAGGTTTCCTCGCCTAAGGTGGTGATGTGCCGGACCACCGTGCGGGAAGGAAATCATTACAAACCTCCTTCCTGGTACCCAAAGGAAATTACAATTTCGAATCTAAGATGAGGAATACTTCAACTTCGCTACGATTTCTTTGGCCCTGCTTCCATAGTGGGGTCTTCGCTTTTAGATCTGCCACCGAGTCCCCATCCCAAAGACATTCCCAATAGAGGGAACACTTTTGATAATGAGCGCCTTGAGAAGGTTTGGTGGGACCAAGTTGAGAGAGTGGGCCAGCCAAGCACCCGTAACTTGATGAACAAAGGGATGATTTGGGGAAAAGTGTGAACTCTAAGTCTTACCCCTAAAGTATTTATAACCGCATGCCTTGGGCCGAGGCGTGGTATTCCAAAGGTTGCCACCGTCTCGAACCGCCCAACGGACAAAGCTAATCGGTGTCGCTTTGAAATTCCCAACAGGTTCTGCTCGAGAAAATCAGGTTTGCTTTTACACCTCAGCTTAAATTACTTCCTTGGTTAGATTCTTTTTAACTAAAGGAAATGTTAATCGGAAAGGTTTTCTTCCGATCACCATGCTACTTACCACCTTGTGATCGTGAGAAATGTTCTACGACTATTTGATAGCCAGAACAATTTACTTGACCAAGCATATTTCTCGGTCAAAGTAGTACACTAATGACGAAGAGTTTTTCCTTCGACTATCTTTCTACTGACCCTCTCGTGGTCGTAAGACCATCTATAACCCCTTTACCAAGTAAGTTGCTTTCACTTGAAGTCGGGGCTAGATGACGAGGATATAATAATCCTCACTTTATCTTTTATCTATATTTCTTATTAAAGGTAAATATGACGTCATATGGTCCTCGAGTATACCCCTTAATGTTATAAGGAAGAGCCTCTTTGGGTGGTCGTAAGTTCTTCTCGACCACCCCCATAGTCGTAAGATATGCTACGACTACCCCATAGTCGTAAGTCTTGCTACGACTACCTCATGGTCGTAAGTTCTTCTCACGACTAGGTCACTATTTACCACCTTATGATCAATTAAACCTATGCATAAGTGGGCCCAATTGATTAAGGAATTCAAACGAATATCATACGCTATTACTCTGCAAGTAATAGCACGTAATGCTCCATTATCTCGGTATATTGTCAAGTAGGCGACGCGAAGGAGTTAATACGCCGGTGATTACTATTAACGTCTTTATTCATAGATGTAATGAGCGCCGCTTCACTGGAGAAAATGCCGCCTTCACGTAATATATAAAGGCGGCAATCAGAGAAGGAAGGGCGGATCAATCGGGCCATCAGGAATACAAGCACTATCTGTAATAGTCTTAGTTTTTCCCCTGATTGTTGAGAATACACTCAATACCATACACACACAGGAGTAGGGTTGTTATTCTCTCCAGAGAAGGCCTGAACCTGTATAAAAATCCCCGTGTCAATCTCTCTGCATGATTCCATTCTAGGAGACCCCCCGAATCAAACAATCTTTACGTAAGTTCGGTTCTAAAACACCGACAATCATGTTGACCGTGTGTTGAGGGTCCTGGTACTCCATCTCTTCATCGCCATCCTTGTCCTTTTTGGAACTCGTCTCTCTGAGCTCCTGTATTGCGGGAAATGGTCCTTTACCTGCATAATAGTCCTCTGGTTTCTTTTGCCAGACTCGATAGGTGCGGAGGTCGTGCCTTGCCTGCTGATGAAGTGGACACCACTTCTTGTTTTTCTAGAACCCTTTGGTCGGAGCTTTCGATTTGCCTCGATCGGTATGGTCCTTCTTACCCTTCGTGAACTTCTTAGGAATCGCAAAGGCTGGGGAATTTTGTCTTTCCGATCGATGGCTTCACACCACTCAATTGCTTCACTAGCGATGGCATATTTGTCGGTCATGTCAAAAAGCTCGACGGTTGTTTGTGGAGGGTTCATTGCTATGTCCTCCGTGAACCTCTGGTTCCTTAGACTTGTTTTAAAAGCCTGGATAACCGATGATTCTACGATCTCCGGTATGGAATTACGAACTTGGCTGAATCTCTTGATGTACTGACAGAGAGTTTCATTCGACCCTTGTCGGATTCGGTAGAGGTCGTCCTCCTTTCCAGGGCGGTCGTACGTACCCTGGAAGTTTGCAATTAGGAGGTCGCAGAGTTGCTCCCAAGTATAGATTGATCCGACCGGTAGGTTAAGTAACCAAGACCGGGCAGACCCTTCGAGCACGGTGGGCAGATAGTTAGCCATTACATTTTCGTCACCACCAGTAGCTCTGATGGCGGTGATATATATTTGGAGAAACTCTAATGGGTTTTGAGTCCTATTGAATTTGTCCAAATTGGCCGGTCGGAACCGGTTTGGCCAACGTACAGCTTGGAGCCCTACAGAGAAGGCTCGACAACCCGTGATGGATTCGTGGCGCCTTCTTTGGAAAGGTGCTGGATTGTAATCGGTCGGAGACCGGTTCCTAAGGTTGGAACGCTGGTGCTCCGATGGGCTGATCCGGTCGTGGACATTGGCGTGATGCCTTCGACCGCCTACTTGATTTAAACGATGTCGGAGATCGTCAGGTTCAAGCGCTTGTTCTTCTCGACGTGGTGAGGGAGTGGCTATCTGGAATAATCTTCTTCCCTCGTGACTCCTTGGTCGGAATCGTCGAGGGGGCCTGGGTAGTGATTGTTCCCCAACTCGATCATGCTGCCCTCTACTAAGGGAAGAGCGTTGAGACAAAGTCATGGTTTGACTTCCCAAATTTCTCTGTTCTCGATACGCTTCCGTTCGTTGCATAGTCTATTGCAGAATTTCTGATATCTGGCCTACGAGCTGTACAAAACCTGGGGTTTCTACTAGAACAGGGTCAGAATTATTTAACATATCTTGCACACGCCGCAAATTTTGTACAGTTACTGAAGGTCTCAGGGGGTTCATACTGGTCGAAGGTGTACGCAGATCTGAACCTTCCCCCGACCTCCGGATTTGTTCTGTCCGATCAGCTACTCTTGGTGGGGCAGTGCCAGGCGAGTTAACTGATGGACGTCGATCAACTCTGTTGCTTCCGAAAGTTGGTGCTTGACGGCCCGCATCATTTCCATCAGCACGTGATGGCGTGGCAGAGTGCGTAGGACAGCGCAAGGCATCCGGATTTGCATCTTCGATCGCATTGACTTCGTGACTCCAGTAGCGATCTTCCGATGAGCTTCCATCGTAACTAATGGAGAGCTTTTCAGTGCTTCTGCCAGAAGTTTCCACGACGGAGAGCGGTCGGAGATGAGCACCTCCAGAGGTCTTCTTGGCGAACTCAGCCTTACCCGGCGAACAACCTATCGTATGCGGAGTCTGATCATCCCCACATGGCCTACGACCAGTGGAGGCTTCATCGACACCGTTAACAGGTGTCGATTTGCTCTTGGAATTGCCAGAAGCCGTAGGTGAGTATCTTTCAGCCATGATCTCATCGAGAGTATAGAGATTCTCGAGTTGTGGTGCTGAAATTTCTTCACCTGTTTTGCCGGTTGGAAAGACTGGGCTTGAAGAGGTCCCCTAACATTTCGAGCTGATCGGAATGGCTGGTTCCTCTAACTGCGTCACTGGATGTAGTGGCGCATCCTCATCCATCCGGTCGACTTCGCTAACGTCGGCGACGTGCGAACCGGCGGAGGGGGAGGAGGATGACATGCCATTTTCTTCCATGGCACGGATGCATCCTTCCATGTCGAGGTCGGCGTAGTCCGCCAAGTCGAACCAATTCTCCTCGTCCCAAACTCCGGCCATAGTCGCATGAGCGATTACAGGGATTTGGGTGAGGATTTTGATGAGCGAAGAGTTTCTTCAGGAAACTTACGTCTTCTTCCCCACGGACGGCGCCAGTTGTCGATGATCGAGTCGCCGATCTTACGAAATAAAAGAGGAAAATGACATGATATATCCTGGGAGAGAATGGGGCCGCTCTTTATTTATATGAACTGGATTTACAAGACCTGACTAGGGACTACCCCTAATTACACTGAGTGTGCGGGATGCTAAGCTAAGTAATCAGGCTTAGAGCATTGATCTAAGACTGATTTCCTTGCTTCTGATTCTACTGCTTTGGCTTCTATGTCTGTCGTCTCATGTCCCGTGTCCTCTCGTCTTCTGCGCTCCACCATTAAATAACTTCCGAAGAGGTGGCAGTTACTCCTGGAGAAGGCGTCCCTAGTGAAACATTACGACTGGTCGGAACGGTAAGGTAGTTAACAACGAGTCAACTACCTTGTGGTTGAGTGTCTGTGAGACACTTAACCGTAGGGTGGTTTATTGTCAATATCTTTGGATTATATATCATCGCATGGTTTGGAACATACTGCACGTGTTCCATTCATCATACGGAATGGATGCCAGTTCATAGCTTTTTCGAGCAGCTACCTGGTCGGAGCCTAGGCTCAAGGCCTTGTCCGACCAGGGTACCCATCGTGTAACCTCTAGAATCCTCATGACCAGTGAGGTCGTTAGCCTTAGGGGTTACGACCATGAAGACGTATGGTTTTTTATTATGTATTAAAATAATACATAGAGGTTTTAATCCTCGTCACCTTCGCTCTTCCTAAAACTAAACATTGCAAAGGCCTTCGATACAGTACGCTGGGATTACCTCCTCGATCTTCTTGACCAAAGGGGTTTCCCTCACAGATGGACAAACTGGGTGGCAGCCCTCCTAAGATCTGCCTCGTCTAGAGTACTCCTAAACGGCATTCCTGGTAACGTGATCATTCATGGGAGGGGGCTGCGATGTGATCATTCATGTGAGGGGGCTGCGACAAGGAGACCCACTCTCACCCTTCCTCTTCATACTGGCAATAGACCCCATCCAACGTCTCTTCGATGTAGCAACCGAAAGGGGCACTCTTGGTCGTACACATGACCATTTTGCCAGACTCAGAACCTCACAACCTCACGATGTGGCCATTTTCATCAACCCAAGTGCAAGCGAGATCTTCACAACCACTCGGATCTTCTTTAATTTCGGGAACGCCACTCGACTGCATACCAACTTCCAAAAAAGCACAATGCTCCCAATAAGTTGTGATCACATAGACCTAGACACGGTCCTTCAAGACTGCCCTGTAATTCGATCGACTTTTCCGATCAAATACCTTGGATTACCGCTCACCTACAGAAGGCTACGCACGGCGGATTACCAGCCACTCCTAGATAAAGTGGCCAAAAGGTTGGCAGGGGTCTCCTGTCCACAGTGGGGCAGGTAATTCTGGTTAAATTAGTGCCCACCTCGATTCCAATCTACTACCTCACGGTCTTCAAAACTCCCAAGACGGTTCTCTGTGCCCTGGACAAAATCAGGCGTCGTTTCCTTTGGACCGGCCATGAAAATATCACAGGGGTTAAGTGTAAAATTAGCTAGAGCAGAGTGTGTCGCCCAACCAAGCTAGGCGGCCTAGGCATCCTCAGCCTTTCGCAATTCTCCTCGGCAATCAGACTACGTTGGTTGTGGCAAAACTGGAAGAATCAATCGAAACCTTGGGTCGACACGGAAATTCCTTGCGATGATGTGGACCATGATCTATTCGCGGTGGCAACTAGGATATCCCTGGGGGATGGTAAGATAGCTCAATTCTGGTACTCGGCCTTACTGGATGGAGAGGCACCCAAAGACCTAGCACCTAAAATCTTCAAAATCTCAAAACGGAAAAACCAGACTGTGGATTCCGCGTTACAAAACGGACATTATGTGCAGGACATAAACTTGATGGGGGGATTGTCAATTCAACACATCCAACAGTTCGTGGGTCCCTGGACCAGAACAAACCAAACCCATCTGATACAAGGCACCCCGGATGAAATAACTTGGAAGCAAACCCAGAAAGGAACCTACTCATCAAAGTCCGCCTACGATTTACTTTTTCTGGGGTCCATCAAGTCAAATTTCAAAATAACTATCTGGAAATCACATGCCCCCCCCCAAAGTGCAAATTCCTCACATGGTTGGCAATTCAAAACAGGCTTTGGACTTCAGATAGACTGGAAGCTAGGGGGTGGCCCAACCACCATTTTTGCCCCCTATGCAGACACACTCCGGAATCGGCCTTTCACCTTTTCGCACAATGCCGCTTCTCCGAAAGAATATGGAAGTATATGGCGGACTGGCTAGGTATCGATTGCCTGCAGCCATCTCTTTGGGCTCCTAGCACAAACATTCTGGCTTGCTGGTCTAATGTAGCGGAGACGGAAGGTTCCCCCAAGAAAACCATGACTACGACCCTCATCCTAATCATCTGGGAGATCTGGAAGGAACGAAATGCAAGAATCTTCAACAACAGAGCCACCTCTCCGCTGGACCGACTAGCAAAAATCAAGGAGGAGGGTAGAACTTGGTACCTTGTGGGGGGGGGCAAGTTCCTGGAGCATTTCATTTCTCTGTAATTTAGGCCCTTTCTTAATTTATCTTGTACTTCGTGGTTTCATCCTGCCCTTCTCTTTTAATATAACGGGTAGTCCTCCTGTCGATTTCATTCAAAAAAAAAACTAAGCTGCACACACATTTTTTTAAAGAACATACAAAATCTTTGTGCGTTTTTTTGCAGTAAGAATGAGTGCAGTGTCAAAACTCACAATTATAAAAGAAAATTTGACTATTTGTGTAGTTTTTGTTCTTTAATTTGAATGGTGAAATGCAAAAGAAACAATAATAATATCAGATGCATCAAAATGCAGAAGGTAGATATGGCTTGAGAGAACTAATGACTCAATGTGTTGCAGTTGCTCCTAGCCCTATTTGTGTTCTATAACACCCCAAAAAATTTAAAAACTTGAATTTGATTTGAACTTTTTGCCAAATTTGGAAAATTTCGGCCGTTCCCCACTTTCCTTTTTCGAAAATCCGCCTTCCCAACCCGAAAACATCTCTGCGCCAAACCGCCTCTGCTCTGTTCTTCCTCGCGTCGCGTCGCGCCCCCGTTCGCTAGGCCGCGCATTGCCTCATCTCGCCGTCACAATCACCAACGTCAAAACCCCACGAGTAACCCGCCACCTTGCGCCGGGCATTAATGCCGTCAGCGCCACCTCGCCTCAGTTCTTCGCCCACGCCACGCCCGTGCCGTCACCGCCAAGTGCTCGACGCACTGCACTCGTCGTTGTTGACCGCACCAGTGAGGCACGCCCTCTCTCGCTTCGCCACCAAGCCCCAGCCCCGTCATTGCACCACGCCATTTCCGTCTCGCTGCCACGCGCCGCGCTTGCCCTGGCTCGGCCACTGCCACCTCCTCCTTCCCACGACTATAAAGCATGCGGCCACCGCTTCATCCTCCCTTTAGCATCGCCACAAACCCTCGGCATCGCCCTTTCTTCCCCAACCCCGGCGGCCAAAGCTAATTGCCACTGTGTCCGGAAGCTTCCTGGCGAGCCCTAAACCAATCCATCATCTCGCTCTTGCCCTCACCCCACCAACCGCATCACGGGCACCGCCTCGATGCCCCGAAGCTAACCCCCACCATCAAGCTCGCCCTCCTAGCCACCAGCTCGCCGCTGTCGTGTTCCACCGTCACGCTGCTCATGACCAATGGTGCCACACCGCCAGAGACAACCCCAAGACCCGCCACCACCCTTCGCCTGCTGATGCTCAGTCACCGGCCGCCTTGGCTAGAGCGCGCCTATAGCACCGCCTCCATGCTCCCCTGCCTTGGTCGTGTGCCACCGCAGCTGTCGCAAACGCTGTCGCCGCCTCTAGCTCGGGAGCCACGGGAGCGAGCTCCTGGCTCGCTTGCGCGAGGCGGGCCGCATGCCCCGTGGGCTGCCAACTGGGCTGGCCCAATGACCATGCACACTGTGTTGCCTAGCACTGTTCCAAGCCTACTTAGCGGACGCCCAGTACTATTCATCTTAGCCCAACACTATGCAGCTCGTGAACCCTTGGCACAAACCAACTACTGTTCATACAAATCGACCCGTTAGGAATTGCGTCAACCCAACACTATTCACCAAACTCGTTACTAATCAACCTGAACCCAATAGAAAATAGCGTCAACCCGACGTGTTCACCAGACCGACACTATTCATCCCAGACCCGTTGAGACATAGTATACCCATTTCGACCGTTTCAAGCCTATGAAACCCATTTTTGACTTAGTTTGACCTAACCAAACACCCAATAAACCCCAACCACCCACACCACCTCTCTTTTTAATTCTTTCTTAATTTATTTAATTTATTTTGTTCCCAACTCACTGCTTGTTGAGCTCGGACTTATTTATTTGATTTTGTTTCAGGTTAGAACCCAAAATTTGATGATCAAGTTACAAAAGGAATTGATCAAGACGCGGGAGAAATAAGTCCAGTCAAAGACTGCGAACAAAGAGACAGATTGCATTCTTGGATCTTGTTGAGCCCACATTACAATTACTATTATTATTACTACTTTCATTTACATTATTTATGCCAAGTATTTCTTTATTGAAATAATAATTTAGAATGTCATGATGAATAGTTAGCTCATGTCACCCTGAAGGGATACGGGTAGGCTACACTAGCCAGCAATTCAAAAATTCTACTACATAAACCAGGAAGCCATGCAAGCAAGAGATCATTGTAACACCCTGGCTATTCGAAAGCCAAGATGTCACCTAATATAATCTAACATGATAACAAAATCGAAACGTAAGACAAAATTCTAAATTTTGGCAGAACCTCCACTGTATAGTTAACTATACCGGAGGTCCCAACAGCCACATATATCAAGACCATAAGGAATCAATAATTAATAGAACCATAACAGGAATATAGTCTGAGATCAAGCAATTATAACATAAGGATGATCGAAGATCACACGCAGTACTTAATCAATCATAACATGGAAGAGGTTATCAATCACAGCCAACTTTATTTATTACAGTTCATCAATTAACGAATGAATGATAGAATCAAGCCCTATTATTGAATTTGGAGTAAGGTGAACTGAAAGAATAGTGCAGGTCTACTCCCTCCCAATAGCGCCAACCTCAATGATCACCTAAAATAAACAAACAACGCAAGAGTGAGTCCGAGACTCAGCAAGCACATTAAATAAATGGTACATACAACAACCATGATCATGACAACTTCATTGAAGAATATGAATAAATTACAGAACGAATGTTTGAATGAATGGAATGAATGAATTGGATGAAATGAAGGGACTACACACATGCATATCTGGTATAGTGGTGACACACCGTCGGTGTTCACCTAAGCCCATTTCACAAAATCTGGATCCAAGTCCCGTATGAAGAACGTTTCATACGGGTGTCTCAAACTGCCCACATTGGAATGGTGGGTCTTACGTGCCCATACTGGAATTGATGGGTCTTATTAATCCACTCCCGTGGATGAAACATGAATCGTGAATGCATGGAATGAATTATGAATATTGAAAAGACACGCTCTCTAATCATGGAGGTAACACATTTGGAATGAATATGAACATTAAATATCAACAAGGATCTTAGGAACACAAAACCAACATCAGACATTCACATTTTAATTAAGAACGTTAAAGTACTTGCCCATGTTGGAATGGCGAGACTTCACTACCCATTTCAGTGGTGAACACGAAAGAAAGAACGAATGTATATGTTGAACGTACACACATTATCGAAGCATCAGGGTATAACGACAATGAAGGGAAACAAGGAGTACCGAAATTACCCATTTCGTAGTCATCGAGCAAGTGAAACAAACAACAAACAAGACAGATCAATTGTACTTGCCTCAACCGTGAGTCGGAAGACCAAAGGGTGAGACGCTCTCGCACCGGGGTTCACCACCACCTCCGAGTTAGGTACAGCCGACTCACCATCGTCACCGCCATCATTCCCCTCATGCATAAGCAAACGGCAACCCACGTACCACCACCATCAAACATGCGCATCAACCAAGCATCAATCAATACAAGTAAAAGGAATCAACTCAAACACAAAGATGATCCACCTTAAGCACCCACCTTATGCAAATCTTCTATGACATATTTGCCACTAGGCTTAACGGAAAGGAACTTGGTCGCTGCCAATCAAGTGTCATGACAATAACCATTGCATTCCGTAGTGCCTTCTCAGTGATAAAGTCTCCAGGCTCTAAATCCATCTTTAACAATCCTAGGAGATACTTCCCAGCAAGACAACATTCCTCGGCTTTTGAATTCAATGCTGACCTCGCAACCAACCTACTCGAATCAAACACGCATCGAGGAAGAACCACCATCCAGTGTGACACGGCAAAGACAGAGTGGGCCGCACCACCATCTCAATGCGACCCAACACGGCGGCAACACCACCACTGGCAAAGCCCACATTCAGCAACCCCACCTTGGACATGCCTCCACCACACCCACCATATCTCTCCTCCATGCAAGAACACAAGAGAATCAACCAAGTCAATTAGTAAGTCAAGTCCTATCAGTGGAACCAAAAACACAGAAGAGGGGAGCAGCAAAGGTTTAGCCGGGAGGCGGCGGCGAGGAACAAGCGGAGCGAGGGCTCAGGCGGACCCGGGAGTGCAAGGCGCTTCTGGCCTGAGCCAAGCCGGGCTAAGCCGGAGGCGAACCTGTGATGGCCGAAGTGTCCGAGCCAGTCTGAGGAGGAGCAGGAGGCGGCAGGCGGCCGAGCCGGTGGCGACCGGAGGTGCGGCAGGCAGAGGCGGCGGCAGAGGAGAGGAGACTGGAGCCCGGAGGCGGCATCGAGGCTACTCGCCGTCGCGTGGACTGGAGCGACTGAGCAAGGGGAGGCGCGGCACGTCGTTTGGCAACCTGGTATCTTTGGGCCGGAGAGAGCGCCATGGGGGAAGCGCGCGAGGGAAGGGGGCATTTATTCTTCATGGGGAGAGTGGCGGCTCGTGGGGGGAGTGGGGAGGCGACTAGCTAGGGTTAGGGAAGGCCCCTTTCCCCCTTTTCCCCACTAAGGGCCGGCCTATATGGCTAAATTGCCATGGGCTGCAAGCCCAAGGTCCCAAACTCTCCCACAAATTCTGAAAATTTACTTTTATTTCTCATGATCCTCTCTCTAATTTTTATTGCAATCTCCAAAGATATTCGGGGTATTACATTCTACCCCCCTTAAACAGGATTCGGCCCCGAATCCTCACACAAAGACTACTGTGAAAAACGACCTGGCCAGATAACTATCAACGGTAACCACGTACCTGAAGTGAACAAATCCGGATAACGCTCGCACATACGAAACTCCAACTCCCAAGTAGCCTCTCTCTCGGACTAGCGAGACCACAACACAAAGACATAAAACGACATCTGTCCTAACACTCAACCCGGCATTTTCAGGTACACTCATCAGAAGAGAATCGAAGATAAGACCCTACTCGATGGTCAACGTCTTTAACGAAATCTCAAGCTTTGAATTGCTCAGTTTCTCACTTAGTACTAGAACACCAGACGTTGCGTACTTCGCGTATGGACCCGAGATAGTCAAAGCGGTACGCCAACTTCCTAATTTCTGCAATCGTCGAAAACGAACCAATGTACCTAGGCCAACTTCCCCTTTGGTACGAAAGCACACAACATGCTCAAAATCGAACTATTTATATAACAAGGAGCACCTCCTTTAATCAATAATGCACAACAGAACTCATTCTTAAACAACTATTTTTTTTTCAAGGAGAATCCAACTGAAAATAAAGAGTTCTCCTCGCATCCACGCAATGCTAACTCTCCACCAAAAGGGTCAAATCCAAATTTGACAATTCATCACAAAAACAATCCCACTTTCTAAATAGGCAGTTTACGATTGAATACCACGAAAGCCAAAGGAGAAATCACTCGAATGCCCAAACCAAATACTTCTTTAGATTACTTTGAATTGGAAAGAATCAAACATGCCAACAAAGCGCCAACTCAAAGTGCGGAAGACACCAGTCAACAACACAAAACTCAAACAAGAAATAAGAAAATGCTTCACCACCCGAGGAAACATCCTTTTTCTCAGTTTCTCTTTTAGGAATAAAACTCTCTCGAACCTTGGAATTCGAATTCATCGCTTACCGCACGAGCTTCAACCTCTTAATTAAACCTCCTCAAATTATGCTCAAACTAAAATACACCATCGACACCGTTGTGGAGAGACTCTATTAAAACCACTGAATACTCTAGGCGACCCATCCTACTGACGAAATTAATTTGATAGAAGACACCCAAAACTTCACAAACTAGGTCCCACGCAATCACATTACCTCCAATTTTCCAGAATAACAACTCAGAATCCTCAGTACACTTGCTCATGAACTACATCAGAAGGGTTCTATCAACAATCATTCCACTGCTCAGAATACTCCAGTTTTCTATCTTCTCTACACACAATCTTTGGGCGACCAAAAAAAAGAAAATCTAGCATAAAAATACAAAGCCCAAATTTAACCTCCAAGACCTCTACAACGAATTTCTCTTATAACCGATAGTGAAATCATCGGATTAAATCTCTAACATCCCCACAAATCTAACGTACTCACTCATTGACATCATCAGGAATCACCCACACATTATCTCAATACTTTCCAATTGTGTTACTCAATAAAATTGATCAAGGTTTCCATACCTTCGATAATCCCCAACCTTTTAACATGAACTGAAGTTCTGGAATTTCGCTATACTATAGGTTTTACTCAGTCGTAACACTGTTCAGATTTACTTCGAAGCCAAACATTCCATTTGAATCAACTTTCTTCCAAGAGGTACAGGTCAAAACCAATTCATCTTCTACTAGTCCTCCAATAGCTTGGTAGCAAAATCTCACCATTACCCTTACTTAACCACCACCACACAGTTGCCCATTTACGCTTTGTAAACTTGGCAACATAAAACTGTTGATCCTTTCTCAAAAGAAAGAGGCGAACAAGGACATTCCCATTTACCATTTTATTTAAAATAATTTTAGCTACCAGAACATTCATGAGCTCCAAAAGATCACGAAAGCTAAACTTGAAATATTCTCCTTTAAGCGATATCACCAGGCGACCAAATTACTACAAGTATTAACGTCCATCTCACCACAACAATTAGAAAACCCCTCGAACGGCCCATGTGAAAAGAATGGGTTGATTCTTTCTCAAAAGAAGAGGCAAATGGAAACAATTTTCACCAACCAGAAAATCTATTACCACTCGCAATGATCACAGGACCAAGAGAAATAATCAATTAGGCAAAGAACTCAGAAAACCTAAGAGGAGACCACACTTGAGGACATAGGTCTCACAGGAAAAGAATATCAAACCTTAACAGATAAGAACAAACGGACAATCAAGATCAAATCGCGTGAATCACTTAAGAACCAATAGAACTATGCGACCCGTCGCTTTACTCGACGACTCCCAATTACCACATAAATCTTGAACACCAAAAGATCATGGAAGCAAAACTTGAAATACTCTCGTTTAAGCAATATCACCATAGGTAATCAAATTACTACGAGAATTAACATCAATCTCACATTCTGACGATTTAATAACAATGACAACATACACTAGTACCAAAAATCATCAAACTTTATTACTCCATCCTAAAACTTCCCAATGGAAACACAAACCACAAGGTTGAAACAAATTTATTATATCAAGATTATGCTAAGCAATAACAATATCACAAGGCATGCTATCAAATACTACTTACGAAATTCATCTATTCAACTGTTGGTGTTGCTCAACACCATCTTCAGCGCTCATTAACAATTGATGATTGTACTAATCATGTGTGTACATACGGTACTAATTCCATTTGCAATCACATAACCATTTATAAACATAGATTCAACATTTCACCTTTGTTTAGAAATCATTTCAAAACATGATTAACGATTCACTAACATAATTTTCTATAAACAAGGTTTTCACGAATCGATGCACCCGCATCGATCTGGTCTTTTGTACAGGTTTCAACAATTTTGGCATATCAGGAAATAGGTAAATCTAGCACCTATGTAAGATCCATAGGTTCTGAACGGATATGGACAGTCTTTTATTTAACATACACCATGTATCAAATACAAGGACATCTCAAACTAATCAATTTCACTTTCATGGATGGTAGTTGAGAATAATTGATTTGCACCATGCTAACAACCCAACTTGGTAACTCGTATCATAATAATTTATTCGTTTAGTTATAACTTTTCATTTTAAGCATGATAAGATATCACAAAAGGATTCTAACGCCTTCATTCAGCAAAAGAGAGACTTTAAACCTCAGTGCTCGAAGTAATCCAAAAGAAACACATAAAGCCAAAGCTTTCACATGTTAACGAACTGGCAACAGAAAACTTTCATTAACCAAACTATCAAACAAATAAATGAGTCATTCTTTTCCAATGAGAAAGAACGAACAACCATGGAAACATCAATCTTGCCACTTGACAACGATCACAAGTAGTAAGAGCAACTCAACAGTCGAAAAGCAATAAATGTCTCAGAGAACCATTAGAGATCTATTGAAAACCATCAACTATCATGAATCACGAACCCAGGAGAAATTCATCAACCACCACAGGATAAGAATTTGCCAAATTCATAAATCAAGGAAGAGAACACTTTCTAAAGCAACTCACGCTCAACACCTGAAACTATGGTACTCGGGGTAACTACTCCCCTAACCACATACCATGAACAGTGGTGTAACCTGGTGAATCCCAGAGTGACAACCACGTCCTCAACTTCTTAACATCCGTTATTGACACGCATAATCAATATAACCAATTATGAGTATATAAGATCAGCTCATGACAATCATAGAATAAATTCATAGATATAAGATATCAAATCATATCATAGATTAACAACAAGAAAGATAGTACAGAAGCAATTGAACAATTGCTCAACGAATGAAACATAACAATAGAAATACGGAAACAATGGATTACCCAACCCCACCTACTGTGCACAGTGTGTCATTTTAATAACTTAATTACCACGGACCTAAAGCCCGCTCTGATACCAACTGTAACACCATGGCTATTCGAAAGCCAAGATGTCACCTAATATAATCTAACATGATAACAAAATCGAAACGTAAGACAAAATTCTAAATTTCGGCAGAACCTCCTCTGTATAGTTAACTATACCAGAGGTCCCAACAGCCACATATATCAAGACCATAAGGAATCAATAATTAATAGAACCATAACAAGAATATAGTCTGAGATCAAGCAATTATAACATAAGGATGATCGAAGATCACACGCAGTACTTAATCAATCATAACATGGAAGAGGTTATCAATCACAGCCAACTTTATTTATTACAGTTCATCAATTAACGAATGAATGATAGAATCAAGCCCTATTATTGAATTTGGAGTAAGGTGAATCGAAAGAATAGTCTTGAGTCTACTCCTCCCAATAGCGCCAACCTCAATGATCACCTAAAATAAACAAACAACGCAAGAGTGAGTCCGAGACTCACAAGCACATTAAATAAATGGTACATACAACAACTATGATCATGACAACTTCATTGAAGAATATGAATAAATTACAGAACGAATATTTGAATGAATGGAATGAATGAATTGGATGAAATGAAGGGACTACACACATGCATATACCGGTATAGCTGGTGACACACCCGTCGGTGTTCACCTAAGCCCGCATTTAACAAAATGCGGATCCAAGTCCCGTATGAAGAACGTTTCATACGGGTGTCCCCAACCGCCCACATTGGAATGGTGGGTCTTACGTTACCATCTTTGGAATTGATGGGTCTTATTAATCCACTCCCGTGGATGAAACATGAATCGTGAATGCATGGAATGAATTATGAATATTGAAAAGACACGCTCTCTAATCATGGAGGTAACACATTTGGAATGAATATGAACATTAAATATCAACAAGGATCTTAGGAACACAAAACCAACATCAGACATTCACATTTTAATTAAGAACGTTAAAGTACTTGCCCATGTTGGAATGGCGAGACTTCACTACCCATTTCAGTGGTGAACACGAAAGAAAGAACGAATGTATATGTTGAACGTACACACATTATCGAAGCATCAGGGTATAACGACAATGAAGGGAAACAAGGAGTACCGAAATTACCCATTTCGTAGTCATCAAGCAAGTGAAACAAACAACAAACAAGACAGATCAATTGTACTTGCCTCAACCGTGAGTCGGAAGACCAAAGGGTGAGACGCTCTCGCACCAGGGTTCACCACCACCTCAGTGTTAGGTACAGCCGACTCACCACCGTCACCGCCATCATTCCCCTCATGCATAAGCAAACGGCAACCCACGTACCACCACCATCAAACATGCGCATCAACCAAGCATCAATCGGTACAAGTAAAAGGAATCAACTCAAACACAAAGATGATCCACCTTAAACACCCACCTTATGCAGATCCTCTATGACATATTTGCCACTAGGCTTAACGGAAAGGAACTTGGTCGCTGCCAATCAAGTGTCATGACAATAACCATTGCATTTCGCAGTGCCTTCTCAGTGATAAAGTCTCCAGGCTCTAAATCCATCTTTAACAATCCTAGGAGATACTTCCCAGCAAGACAACATTCCTCCAGCTTGACTGAATTCAATGCCGACCTTGCAACCAACCTACGAGAATCAAACACGCATCGAGGAAGAACCACCATCGGTGGCGACACGGCAAAAAGAGTGGGCGGCACCACCATCTCAATGCGACCCAACACGGCGAAGAACACCACCATCGGCAAAGCCCACATTCAAGAACCCCACCTTGGACATGCCTCCACCACACCCACCATATCTCTCCTCCATGCAAGAACACAAGAGAATCAACCAAGTCAATTAGTAAGTCAAGTCCTATCCGTGGAACCAAAAATCTGACAAGAGGGGAGCAAAGCGGCGAGCCGGGAGGCGGCCGCGAGGAGCAATGGAGCGAGGCTCGGGCGGACTGAGGAGTGCAAGGCGCTTCTGGCCTTGAGCCGGGCCGAGCTGGCCGAGACGAGCGCCTGCGGTGGCCGAGGTGTCCGAGCCGGGTGCGGGAGGAGCCAGGAGGCGGTGGGACCGGCCGAGCCGTGGGACCGGAGGTCTGGCAGCAGAGGCGGCGCCATGGCCTAGGCAGAGGAGAGAGAGATCGAGCCCGGGCCGGCGGCATCGAGGCTGCTCGCCGTCGCGTGGACTGGGCGCGAGCAAGGGGAGGCGCGCACGCCATCTTTGGCGGTATAGGGTCAGGCTGAGGCCGGGAAGAGAGACGCCATGGGGGGAAACGAGCAGAGGGAAAGGGGGCGGTGACTTCTTCATGGGGAGAGTGGCGGCTCTGTGGGGGAGTGGGGAGGGCAGCTAGCTAGGGTTAGGGGAAGGCCCCCCTTTCCCCCCTTTTCCCCACTAAGGGCCGGCCCATATGGCTAAATTGCCATGGGCTGCAAGCCCAAGGTCCCAAACTCTCCCACAAATTCTGAAATTTTACTTTTATTTCTCATGATCCTCTCTCTAATTTTTATTGCAATCTCCAAAGATATTCGGGGTATTACAATCATAGATCGTTACCACTAAGTGTGTGACCCTATAGGTTCATACGTAATCGGTTACGACTCGGAAACTTCGGTCACGCCATCCTCAACAACAGCTGAACCGACCATGCCCGTAGCTGAACGCACCATCTCCGCCATGAGGACACAACAGCTCGATACACACCTAGCTAACCTGCAGAGAGATTGGAGACAGAGAACAAGATCAAAGAGAGATTTCTTGCCAGCTGGTAGTATTAGAGTACGTACTATGGAGTATGTCACTCACCTTGCCCTAATCGCTTCTGGATCTAGGGTCAATCACTGAATTCAATTGTGATAGCTTCCAGGTGCAAGATGGTGAAATGAAATTGTAGGAATCGGTAGAACTAGACTGAGGGGATCTAGTGCGTAAGAAATAGGCACTATTTATAGATGCTGCCCGATCCAATCCATGGGAACTTACTGATCGAGTGATCACGTTAGGATATATAGAGGTGATATATGATTGCCACGAGGGCGAATTAAGCAGAAGCCACGAGGAAAGTGGCAGGGCGACTTGACTGGCAGCGTCAGTGTGTCTGCATAGGAGGGAGAGCACAGCAATGACCTCCTCCACGACCGCAGATCCGATCGTCCCCGCCACTCATTTATAATTCCTCTGCTCGATTAGGGAAAAACAATAGGATTTGTAACGTCTTGTTTTCAGAAACGATGAATAGTAATTACTTTTGGCTTTTGGTTTTTGGTTTTCAGTCGTATTTCAAATTAGTTGGTAATTTCAAAATCTCCTAGCTTCTATCCAAGCTCGGGTTTGTGTTTCAAACCTTTTCGCAAATTCTCGGATTCAAATTCAATTTGATTTCGTCTTTTCAAATTTGAGCCATTTCTCAAATTTGGCCTTCCCTCTTTTCTTGGGCTTAGCCCCATTTCTTTTCTGGGCCTTGGCCCATTCTTTTTGGTTGGCCCATTTCCCTCTCCGGCCTTCTTGGCCCAGCAGCCCCCTCCCCCTTTGCTTTTCCTTGGTCCGCTCCCTGCCTTGTCTTCTTCTCCACCCGGCCGGGTCACGCCCGAGCTCCCCCTGCCATTCCTCGTGCGCCTCTGCCACTACCACGCACGCCGTTCCCTGCCAGCCCCTGTGCTTTGCCACCTGCTCCCCTGCCACCCGTGACCCTGGTGCCCTCCTCCTCGCTTGGTCCCATCCGCCACCACCACGCCATGACGCCATGCCGACCTCGCTACCTAGTCTGCGCCCGCGCCCGCGTCACTAGCTTCTTCGCCACTGTCAGCAGGCCGCGCAAGTCTTCGTTGCCATCGTCATCTCCCCTCCCCCTCCGCTGCGCAAGCGACTGCGCCCACGCCGCTATCGTCACCACGCCTGCCCCGCCATCCTGTCGCCCACCTACCCTTGACCACCAGAGCCCCTCCCAACGGCTCCCCCTCGTGTGCGCGGCTATAAAGGAGCCTCCAAAGCCTCCTCTTGCCCCTCCCTCCTCACTCCTTCCCTCCCCTGGTAAGTCCTCCAAAGAAACCGCCCGTGCTCCATTTCGGCCGAGCCACCTCCACTGCCCCGGCGTCGCCATCGTGCTGCCACCCCCATCACCGTGAGCCCCCATTGCCCAAGAGCATTTCCCCCCAAGCCCCTTCGGTTTTGGACTGCTCCCACCGTCGGATTTAGCCTTCTTCACTGCCTTCGGCCACTCCTTTCTCCACTACCAATCTCCCTCCTCTGACCACCTCCCACCCCCTTCTTTGGCTTGGTGAGTCCCCCTAACTCCCCTCTAGCCCATGCTCTCACCCATTCAGGTCTTGAATCACCAGGGCGCCATTCCGGCTTTTGCCGCCGCACCGCCGCTGCTTCCCCATCATCGGCACCGCCTCGCCAAGGGCTTTCCATTTTGACCTTGCTCGGCTGCGGCCATGGGCACCCTCGCCGACAGCGAGCTCCGGCCGTGTGAGCTCGTGAACTCCCCTGTGCTGTCCGAAAATGGACATCACTGTTCATTCATAATTAATAACCCTAATCCTTGTCTTAAAAAGCTAATCAATCATTTTTATTAGTTGATGTCCGGTTCAAGTGAAGCTTGTCTCACTGCCTCGTGGGCCCGAACAACAGTGAACACCAGTTTAATTTTGGTTTTTGCCTCCAATAGCCGACAAGTGGGTCCCCTGCACAGGATGCACCCGGTGCACATGAGCCATGCACTATTCATGGGTCCCACATGTTAGTGGGCCACCTTCTCTCTCCCCTTTGTAATTTTCCGAATTAATTCCAATTCAAATTTCGGAAACTTCAAAAATTATGAAATTTGTTTCTTTTTTTAAAATTCAAGATCTTGCAAATGGCATAGGTATTGTTTAATTTGGAGTTCATTTGTTTTTTTTAGTATTTATTTGCTCTCTTTGCTTGTTTGTGCCTTTTTCCAGTACATTCGTCCTATTAGGATTTGAAGACGCGGGAGATCTCTAACTTGATCAAGCACAAGACTATCAAGACTCTCTTACCTATAACCAAGGTGAGTCAATGCTTTGATCATATTGAGCCTACATTTTATGTAAATTATATTTATTTAAATTACCAAAATTGCTTGCTTTAATTCTTTAATCGAATGTATGTTAAAGCTTAAGGTAGTTAAATACCCATTTGATGATTAATTAATTATTATGCCATCTCTTGACAATTGAATCCATTATTCCATGTCACCCTAGTAACTATATGGTAATTACTAGTTATAGGTTGTACTTAAGCGACATGCTAGTCTTGCTTAAGTACCGGGACATTAAATGTCCTAATCATCATCTTTTAAACATGAAAGTGGTTTTGGGCAGTCATTATGGGTAAATGACTGAAATGGTTGAGTTGATGTATTTTTTCTCCTAAAAAACCCTATAACTTGCTGTTACCGTTTGAGCGGATGGTATGATGGATGGTATGTTGTTGGGTGCTAATGCAGCTCAAGGTGGATGGTATGTGGAATGAACCGCCTAGACAATCCTAAGGACTTAATCTTGTCATGACCTCCCATGTAAAACAAGTACAACCGCAAGTCTGCAAAGTGTGACTTGGCTTAGTAAATTTATTGAACCCTGAATGTCATCTCGTTGGATGGATAACGGGAACGTGCAAGCGCGTGATACGTCCGGCTTGAATGGGACACCGATACAAGGTGAAGTTGCCAGTCGCTGTGGTGTAGTCCAACTACTCCAGATCACCGAGGTAAACATCCTGCACAATGTATGGGCATAACCTCATATGGGTGAAATGACGGAAGGGGCAAGGTAATTTGAAAGGTTACTATGACGGTCTCTCGACCACATGGCTAAGGAATCGTGTGGGGCTACGAGTTGACTATCTCTTGTGGGTACAGTGTACAACCTCTGTAGAGTCTAAACTGTTTAAACAGTCGCGCCTACGGTCAAAGGCGGACATGAGAACTTAACTAGAGTTAGTTCTATTTCAAAAAATCCTTTGTGGGTGGTATGAAAAATATGGTGGGCTCGCCTAGCCCTGAGATTGGGGTTTTCCTGGGTTTTCAGACTCAGTGGTGTTAATAATGGAGGTAGCTCCAATCAAAAGAAGCATAAGGTAGAGTTTCCGATGGAGGGAACCTTTGTTGTTATTTAATATTACACAATTACTCTCTTTAATAAAATGCAATTTGGTTAAAATGCTAAGTGATAGGAATTTGTAATTATGATAATTGAAAACATTGCTTTAGCAAATAAAAGAACCCAAGCCATCCTTGTTAAGTCTTGCATGTATTATTATTGCACCCTGTGTGTTGGCTCGCGAGTACGGAAGTTGCACTCATTTTCGCTCTTCTCCCAAAACCCTCAGAAGCAGGAAATCATAAAGATTACGCATACTACAAGGATCCAGAAATTAGAGGCCCAGGAGATAATGAGGAGTAATTTAGTTCTTTTAGTTTAGATCTCGCCCCAGTCCAGCCGACTCCGTCGGTGCTTGCATGCATTCTATATTATCTGAGTTTTCGGGTAATATCGGACGCACACGGGTTTCCCCAGTCGCTTGTCTGTGGAGAGATGCGCTCTCACCATTTTGCTTCCATTGTCGCTTCCACTACTTTTGTAATGTAATCAGTTTTGCCTGTTTGGCCTTTATTGTAAAACTTGACCCGATGCGGTCTATGTAAACTCTGATGTGTTAAATTGATGAATGATATGATTTTAAGCCATATATGAAATGATTCAGCAATGTGTCTGTGAGTGCTATCTACTGATTCAGGAAATAGCACAGTGTTTTCACAGAGAATTTGGATTTACGAAATCCGAGTCCGACAGGATTGAAGAGACTTTGTTTTTGAAGAATAGGATTAAAGAAACTTGATTGTTCACGAGGCCGAGGGACAAGTAGAAATTGAAAGACTTCGAGCAATACGCACGCTTAGTTATGATTCACCTTGCTTTGCCCTTGCTATAGTACTCCCTCTGTTCTTTTTTACTTGACGTTTTTTTACTTTTTGCGGTCTTCGAGATGCGGCTTTGACCGTTACTTTTTGTAACTTTACATTAAGATGTGGTAATAAAATTATAATATTATGATAGTATTTTTAATGACAAATCTAATGATATAATTCTTATGTAGTCAATCTAGATAGTTTTAAATCTATTGGTAATCAAACTTTAGAAAGTTTGACCGTACGGATTCTAGAAAGTCAAGTAAAAAAGAACGGAGGGAGTACAATGGAGGAGAATCCAACTACTTTAAATTGAACAGCAACGCCGTGTAAATTAGCGCCGAGAGATGGTGAGGAGGAATTTCGTTTTTTTTCTTCAAAAACAGACGAGAGGGATGCCTATTATATTAGAAGAGAAGGTGAAAACAAGTACAAAAGATCGGAAATCTAGTACATGGTTAGATAATTTTAATTTTAAATTTTTGTGTGGTTTGCACAACACAGGGGCGGATCACGTTGAGGTGGATCCCAGCCGATGCTCCTGGCTCTGGAGGGAGGTGCTCAAGCATAACACCGACGCCTTCAAGTTCAAAAAACCCCCCTCCTCCCCAACCTCCTCCCCCGCCCCCCGAACAAGGTAAACGCTTTGCAAATTGAGCCTTCCTTAGGCCATACCAGCTAGCTAGCTAGCTCGCATCTCAGAATGCTTGGTACTTTTCCGCTCATTTGAAATGGACAACGTGGTTATGCGGACTTCAAGTTGCTAGCCTTTGCTCTAGTTGCTTAATAGCGGCTTTAACTTTGGAATGCTGTATGTATGAACAAGACTTTGCAATGACTTGCCTTGGGTGAGCATTTCATATCTTCTTGATTGTAACATCCATTTTGGAGACTTACCTCCAGGCCCGTCCTCCTCCTCTTTCTCTCCTGTGTGCACGCTACGGTCATCTTCTTCTCTGCTTTTTCCGGCGGCGACGCCATGCCTATGCCGCCTCACCAGCTCCCCTGCCGCCACCTACTCGGCATGGTCACGCCAAGACCAACCCGTCCTCTTCAAGAAGAAGCTCGGCGTCGCCACGGTGGTCGCCGCTTTGCCGCCTTGGAAGACCAGCGCCAGCAGCGGCTCAAAGCCGAGTCTCCGCTCGTCGTCTGTCTTGTCGCCGCACCAACCTGTCGCCGATCGCCGCCACTTGCTTGCTCTGTGCGCGCAGGCGCTGGTCACACTACGCGCCCGCGACCGCAGAGCCGCCTCGACCAAGACGTCCTCGCCGGCGCTTCCCGTACCAAGCCGCGTGTCCTTACTGGGGGACAAGCTGGCTCCGGACGGACCCCGTCCTCTGCTGCGTAGCCTCCCTATAAAGCCCCATCCCTTGCTTGAGCTCCCACGCCGCCCGAGCTCTGGTAAGACCCACCGAGCCCGAAGCCGCACTCCCGTTGATGGCCGCACCGCCTCCTCGCCTCGCCACCGCTCCGGTGAGCTTCAAACCCGGGGGACCGTGTCACCGCGAGCCCCATGACCCAAGGAAGTTAATCCCCACCTCCCCTCGCCTTCCCGTCGCCGCCCGCCGCCCTCCTTCTCCGCCCGAGGTCACCATCGCCGCCAACCTGTCGCCCGCCGCCCGACCACCGACTGCCTCCTCGCCCTCGCCCGGCCGGTCAAGCGCCCTCGCCGTGGCGCCGCTTCCCGCCGCGCCCGTCTGCCGCCTGAGCCGCCGCCCGCTGTCGCCTCACGCCACAGATCCCCCTTTCCCGAGCCGCCGCCACCTCACGCCGTGGCCGCCGCCCTCCGGCGACCCGCCCGCCACCCGCCAGCCTCCCGCGCCTCCCCATGCCGCCCCCTCACCATGCCGCCTCCCCTCTCCCCTCCTGTTCTTCTCTCGAATTTGGGAAATCAAATGGGGATTGGAATTGGGGATTGAGGCCCACTGTCATTTACTTGAACTCCCCCTCCCTTGCCTGCCAAGTGGGCCCACGCCCCACTATTCCTGTGGACCAGCCTTGTCTCAGTCAAGACGGACCGGTCTCACGACCGTGTTGTAGACCACGGCTGATTCCTTTCTTTTTCTAAGCCATTTAATCTTTGATAATTCATATCTCCTCCGTTTTAACTCCAAAAATTATGAAATAAATTTCTAAAAATTTGTTAAATCAAGATCTAGCTAATAGAATAGGACTTGATTAATTTGGAGTTCATTTGTTTAGTCTTGTTTATTTATTTGCTCTCTTTGCCGTTGTGTCTTTTTCCGGTATTCTCGCGCGATTAGGATTTGAAGACGTCGGCGACCCTCGAGTTGATCAAGACCAAGATTATCAAGATCCCCTAGCCTTTAACCAAGGCGAGTCAATACTTTGACCATGTTGATCCTACATTTTATGCAAATTATATTCGTTTAAATTAGCAAAATTGCATGCTTTATTTCTTTACCAAATGTATGTTAAAGCTTAAGGTAGTTAAATACCCACTTGCTGATTAATTAAATTAATATGTCATCCTTGATAACTTGAATCTATTAACCCTTGTCACCCTAGTAACTATATGGTAATACTAGTTATAGGTTGTACTTAAGCGACATGCTAGTCTTGCTTAAGTACCGGGGTATTAAATACTCCAATCATCATTTCCTCAAACATAAAATGTTTTGGGTAGTCATTGGTGGTCCATTGGCTAAAAGGTGTGGAAAAATAATTTGGTTTACTCCTGAAAACCCCTATTGCTAGTTCTATCTGGGCGGATGGTGAGGTGGTGGGTGCTCAGGGAGTACATGGTTGGTTGGCTTGTGGAATGAACCGCCCGGATAACCCTAAGGACTTAATCTTGTCACGACCTCCCGTGTTAAACAAGTACAACCACAAGTCTCGCAAAGTGCAACTTGGCTTAGTAAAGTTATTGAACCTTGAATGTCATCTCACCGAGGAGGAACGAAGAACGCATAAGTCTTGGAGATACTCCGGCTTGGAAGGACACCAAAAGGTGAAGTTACAATTGCGCTAGTCGTTGTGGTTTGGCCACCAAGGCTAGTCGTTGTGGTGAACATCCCGCACAACATATGGGCGAACCCGTATGGGTGGATTGACGGAAAGGGCGAGATAGCTAGAAATGTTCTTGTGATTTGCCGCCCAACTACATGACTACGGAATCATGTGGGGTAACGGTAGACTATCTCTTGTGGGTAAAGTGTGCAACCTCTGCAGAGTCTAAAAGCTGTTTAAGCAGTAGTGCCTACGGTCAAAGGCGGACATGGGAATCATAAATTGAGTTAGTTCTATTTCAAACAACTTTGTGGGTGGTATGGAAAATGGTGGAAGGGCTCACCTAGCCCTGTTTTGGATTTTTGCCTGAGTCGTCGAGCTCAGTGGGTGTGGTTATTGGAGGCAGCTCCAATTAAAAGGATGCATTGGTAGAGTTTCCGCCAGATGGAATCTCTACTAAAATAATTATTGCACATGCTCTCTTTATCAAAATGCAATTTGTTAAAATGCTAAGTGATAGGACTTTGTAATTATGATATTTGAAAAGTTGCTTTCGCAAATAAAAGAACCCGAGCCATCCTTGTTAAGCCTTGCATGTATATAATTGCATTGTGTGTTGGCTCGCGAGCACGGTAGTAGTGCTCATTCTCGCTTCTCCCCCAACCCTTCAGATAATGAAGACGATGGGGACTACGCTTTCTACGATGGCCCAGGAGATGATGGACAAGACTATGACGAGGAGTAGTATAGTTCAGAGTTTAGGTCTCGCCAGTCTAAGTAGACTCGTTGGTATCACAGCATAACCGATATTATCCAACTCTTGGTTAATATCCATCGTTACCTGAGTTACCCGATCGCTTGCACGTGTGAGATGAGCCCTACCTCGCCTTTTGCTTCCGCTGTAGTTCACGTTGCTTTTATGTGATGTAATCAATTTGGACCGCTCGGCCCTTTTGTAAACTTCGACCCGACGTGGTCTATGTCACTCGATTGGTTGTAATATTTAATATTTCAGTTTACGCTTGTATGAATGATTCAGCAATGTGTACTGTGAAGTGCTAGCTACTGATCCAGGGAATAGCACAGTGATTTCACAGAGGATTTGGATTCTCGAAATCCGGGTCCGACATGTATCGTGCTACTGTTTACCATTGTATGTTGGTGTGAATTTCCATAGTACCATCTCATTTGCTGATGTTGTATCTGCTGCATAGCACTGTATGTTAGTGTGAACAAGCACAGTTTCATGCCTTGTAATTCGGTAGGTGTAACATCTGGTTTTGGGACTTACCTCCCAGGCCTGGCCCCCCTCCTCTTTCTCTCCTGTGCGCACGCGCGGTCATCTTCTTCTCTGCTTTTTCCCGTGGCCGACGCCGCTGCTTGCGCGCACGCCTCACCAGCTCCCCCTGCCGCCACCTACTCGGCATGGTCGCGCCGCACCAACCCGGTCCTCTCCGTAGCAGCGCCACGTCTTGTCGTCGCGCACGTCACCGCGCCTTGAGTCGCGTGAAGCCGCTCTCTGGACCGGACCCCCCGTCCTCCCACGCCGTGAGCTCCCTATAAAGCCCCTTCCCCTTGCTTGAGCTCCCACGCCGCCCTTCGTCCTGGTAAGTTCCCCGAACAGAGCACCGCCCGAGCTCCCGTTGACGGCCGCGCCGCTTCCTCGCCTCACCGCCGCTTCGGTGAGTACCCTGCCTGGCCGACCGCCTCACAGGCACCCCCACGACGCAAGGAAGCTAACCCCCACCTCCCTTCACCTTCCCCGTCGCCGAGCAGCCCCGCCGCCGCGCCTCTCCTTCTCCGCCCCGAGGTCGCCGTCGCCGAGCCAACCCGGTCGCCCGAGCCGCCCGACCGCCTCGGCTGGCCTCCGCACACAGCCAGGCATGGTGTGCGTCCTATGGCGGCTGCTCCACCGCCGGAGCCGTGCCGCCTGAGCTGCCGCCACTGCCGTCGCCTCACACACAGATCCGCCCCTTTCTGAAGCCGCCACCTCCGCCGTGGCGCCGCCCTCGGCGACCCGCCTCGCCACCCGCCGGCCTCCCAGCGCCTCCCCTGGCCGGCGCCGCCTCCGCCCGTGCCGCCTGGCCTCCCTCTCTTTCCTGTGAAGCTATGTGAGCAAAGCAAGGAAAAGGAAATCAGATTTGGGGATTTATTTGGGGATTTTTGCTTGAGGCCCACTGTCATTGCTAACCTCCGCCTCCCTTGGCTGCAAAGTGCGCCTGCGCCCCACTATTCCCGTGGACCGGCCTTGTCTGGCGCAAGACAGGGGTCACGACTGTGTTGTAGACCACAGCTGATTCCTCTCTTTTTCTAAGCCATTTAATCTTGGATAATTCATATCTCCTCCATTTTAACTCCAAAAATTATGAAATAAAATTCTAAAAATTTGTTAAATCAAGATCTTGCTAATAGCATAGGACTTGATTAATTTCGAGTTTATCTATTGTTCCTTATTTATTTATTTGCTCTCTCTGCCGTTGTGTCTTTTTTCGGTATTCTCGCGCGATTAGGATTTGAACACGCCGGAGACCCTCGAGTTGATCAAGACCAAGAGTACCAAGATCCCCTAGCCTTTAACCAAGGCGAGTCAATACTTTGACCATATTGATCCTACATTTTATGCAAATTATATTCGTTTAAATTAGCAAAATTGCATGCTTTATTTCTTTATCAAATGTATGTTAAAGCTTAAGGTAGTTAAATTCCCACTTGTTGATTAAATAATTTAATATGCCATCCTTGATAAATTGAATCCATTAATCCTTGTCACCCTAGTAACTGTATGGTAATACTAGTTATAGGTTGTACTTAAGCGACATGCTAGTCTTGCTTAAGTACCGGGGTATTAAATACCTCAATCATCATTTTCTCAAAACATAAAATGGTTTGGGTAGTCATTGGTGGTCCATTGGCTAAAAAGGTGTGGAAAATAAATTGGTTTTCCTCCTCAAAACCCTGATGCTAGCTCTATCTGGGCGGATGGTGAGGTGGTGGGTGCTCAGGGAGCACATGGTTGGTTGTCTTGTGGAATGAACCGCCTAGATAACCCTAAGGACTTAATCTTGTCACGACCTCCCGTGTTAAACAAGTACAACCACAAGTCTGCAAAGTGCAACTTGGCTTAGTAAAGTTATTAAACCTTGGAAGTCATCTCACTGGAGGGGAATGAAGAATGTACAAGTCGAGATACTCCGGCTTGGAAGGACACCAAAAGGTGAAGTTACACCGCTAGTCGTTGTGGTTGGGGCACCAAGCGCTAGTCGTTGTGGTGAACATCCTGCACAACATATGGGCGTAACCTCGTATGGGTGGATTGACGGAAAGGGCGAGATAGCTAGAAAGGTTACTGTGACGGTCGCCCAACTACATGACTACGGAATCATGTGGGGTAACGGGTAGACTATCTCTTGTGGGTAAAGTGTGCAACCTCTGCAGAGTCTAAAACTGTTTAAACAGCTGTGCCTACGGTCAAAGGCGGACATGGGAATCATAACTTGAGTTATTTCTATTTCAAAAACTTTGTGGGTGGTATAAAAATGGTGGAAGGGCTCACCTAGCCCTGTTTTGGATTTTTTCCTGAGTCGTCGAGCTCAGTGGGTGTGGTCATTGGAGGCAGCTCCAATTAAAAGGATGCATTGGTAGAGTTTCCGCCGGATGGATTCTCTACTAAAATAATTATTGCACATGCTCTCTTTATCAAAATGCAAATTTTGTTAAAATGCTAAGTGATAGGACTTTGTAATTATGATATTTGGAAAATTGCTTTCGCAAATAAAAGAACCCGAGCCATCCTTGTTAAGCCTTGCATGTATATAATTGCATTGTGTGTTGGCTCGCGAGCACGGTAGTAGTGCTCATTCTTGCTCCCCCCCCCCAACCCTTCAGATAATGAAGACGGCGGAGACTACGCCTTCTACGATGGCCCAGGAGATGATGGACAAGGCTATGACGAGGAGTAGTATAGTCTGTAGTTTAGGTCTCGCCCAGTCTAAGTAGACTTCGTTGGTATCACGCATAACCGATATTATCCAACTCTTGGTTAATATCCGTCAGACATGTGTTACCCGCCGCTTTCGTGTGAGATGAGCCCTACTCGCCTTTTGCTTCCGCTGTAGTTTACGTTGCTCTTTTGTGATGTAATCAATTTGGCCTGCTTTCGGCCCTTTTGTAAACTTCGACCGACGTGGTCTATGTTACTCAGCTTGGTTGTAATATTTTAATATTCCACCACGCTTGTATGAGTGATTCAGCAATGTGTACTTTGAAGTGCTAGCTACTGATCCAGGGAATAGCACAGTGATTTCACAGAGGATTTGGATTCTCGGAATCCGGGTCCGACATAGCTGGTATCAGAGCATACGACTGTAGGACCCCTAGTTAGATTGGTCGATTGCCGTAAGGAGTTGGATCTTATTTCTAAAACCTAAGAAAAATTTTATCAAAATATAGAGTATTTATTGCTTCTACTCATCATTCTTAGTTCCTTACTCATCTCTATTCTCATTAAGTGCTACTAATCTCTTCTCCTGTTTCAAAATTTGTAGATGACTTCTTCTCCAGCTGCCGGCCCATGGGACCATTGCTCACATGGGGAGCATGACGGCGGATTCGCCGAACTCCTTCGCCAGCTGATGTTGGATCTTGGTTTCACCCACCCTCCAATCTACAGAGGCCGGATGACGAAGGTCATGGCTCACGAGTCTTGGGAAATGGAGGTCTTCCTCTATGCTAGGACTGGCGAGTTCGTGGCTCATACCTTCTAGGCCGAGGCCCCTCGACGCCATCCAGGACGCAGCCCATGTCGCCATCACCCTCTTGTGTTGGATGCACGAGGACCTCCTGCGCGGATCACCGTTCTGCTTCTTTCCGTACCTCCCCGACGGACAGCGCTTCCCGGAGTCCTTTGTCGCCATCGACAACGAGCCCCGCCTGACCCACCAGGTGCAGCTGACCCAGGCAATGATTTACAACATCCACTCCTGCACCGATGAGATCCGCCAGCTTCGGAAGCTTCTCACCGGTAGCGAAGCTCACTTCGACACCCTCCGCGCCAACTTGAGCAGGAGTGATGAAGCCCTCTATGCTGCCATATGGGAGAGAGACATCACATCGCAGAAGAGACACCGCACTTGCAGAGGTGGCACGCCTCACTTGCCGCCTTGCGAAGCTTTCAGCTCCAGCTCCAGCCCAGCTCGGCTCGATTCCTCCTCGGCCTTCCCTCCAGCGACAGGGGCCGCGACCGACCTCTTCGCCCCGAGGAGCCGCACCGGATGATCATACAGATGAGCGCAGGACGCCTCTGATTCGCCGCCTTCGACGACCTTCCAAAGGTGTCGGCGTGGACCTGACCCTAGCTGCTCACCGACATCGACCCGAAGTCGCTCCCGTTCGACGAGCTTCAGCCAGAGCCACTCCCGCTCCGGCTCCCCGATGGAGTAGTTGGGATAGTCTAGGTTAGCTGGTAGTGCTTGCTAGGCATTATTTTGGGTTGCAAGCCCTTTTGCTCTTCCTTTTGTAGACGAAGTGTGTGTATCCTGTGTCATGACTTAGCTTAGCATATAAGCTTTGTTTGTGAGTCATGTAACACCTAACCCCCCTTAATATAATGCAGCCACTCTCGGCTTTGTATTGTATTGTTTTTCCTCGCTGGTTTAAAGTTCTTCTGTGTGTTCTATAGAGGGCCTGTAAACCCTCATATAACTCCCCTCATTCTTAGTCGAGTTGCTTCCTAGATGGCACCCAGGAGAGCCGCCGCCCCAAGCCGTGGTGCTTTGCGAGAGGCTCAGAAGAGGCTGTGGTCGTGGTCGTGGCCATGGTCGTGGTGGGACCTATCTCCCCACCGCCAAGCACCCACCATAGTCCAAACAGACTCAGACTCTCCAAGCTATGAGGGCCAATCAGCAGGATGGAGCAGCCAGTCGCAACTCCAAGTTGGCAGATTTTCTCAGGACAAGACCTCTAGCCTTCTCATCCACAAGTGAAGCCTTAGAAACTGAGGATTGACCCCACGACTTGAAGAACCCAAAGGATCACCCAAGAGGAAAAAAACCGTCACCCTGAAGGCACTCGTGCCACTACAAGGACCCCAAAAGGCTATCACTTGCTTCTAATGCAGAAATACCGGACACTACGCCAACAAATGCCCCTAGAGGAAGCAAGGCAAGGAAATTAAATGTTTCCATTGCGGCAACCTAGGACACCATGTGAGCAAATGCCCCCAATGGAATCTTGAAAAACCTACAAGGAAAGTCATCGTCACCAACCTCAGCATTGGCAACAAAGAAATCACCAAGAGCCCCAACAGGAGGCAAGCCGTACCTGCTAAAGTTTTATCCAACCCAGAAGCTTCACCAAATGCTTGCCTTGAATGTGGCAAGACAGGACACGTCGCCCAATCATGTCCGCCAATACAAGAGGAGCATGCCTTACATGTGGGCAATATGGACACTATTGCTACACGTGCCCGCCCCTATTGCCCCTCGCGAAGGAACATCACCAATCGAAGATTGTCCTATGAACCTAGTAGCTTGCACACGTTGTGGAGAAAAGGACATCAGGCGGACCAATGCCTTGTAAACTGCCCCAACTGCGAAAAGGACCTCCAGCCAGGTGAATGCTCGACGCTTAAAGTTACGTGCTTTCTCTGGGAAGGACAAGATCACTGCCCCAAGAATTGCTCCTCACGCTCAGCATCGACCAAAGCAGCCGGGTTGCAAAGGACAAGTTTCCAAGTTGCTATGAGCATCGTCATGAATAAAGTTGGCAAGACAACCTACCAGTAGGATGCTTCCGTCTTCCTCCTTTGTTCTCCCTCGCATAGTGTGCTTTTCCCTCTAGCCTATCGTGCTTCCCTCATCCCATCCTGTCGCCTGAGAAATGATTATGGGAGAGTGTTCAAATGAGTAAAGTCACATGGAAGCTAATCTTGTTGAGCTTAACTGGTGTGTATGAGATAAAGCAAGTTAGTTTTTGGAGATCATTAATGGGACTGATATGGAGGATTTTTAAGCTTTGTCAATGTGATAAATTCTTGTGAATACTAGAAAGCGATGGTGAATAAAGCTTGTTTATGAAAGGTTTAAAGAATAGCAAATCGGTGGGCTATATAGATTATGGAGAAGGAAAATGATCATAAAGAGAAATTTTGGTCAACCATGAAAGATATAGGAATCTAAAGTACCGATTTGATTATTAGGAGGAATTGGATCTTCATCTAATCTTAAGATGATTATGATGTTGGTTGACAACCTGGAATGGAGATAAGTGTGCATTAAAGGCAGAGAATAGAATGCGAAGAAAATTGGATTTTCCTATGATTCATGGAATTAATTTTGGGGAGAGTAAGTTGAATCGTGATTGGATTATAGAAATATAATTGTTGGATGTTAGATTATAGGAATGTATTACGGTGGGATTCGAATCAAAGAATTACAAGATTGTTGAAGATTGGATTATAGGATTACAAAATTCATGATGTTGATTTGGTAAAATAATTTGGATCAGGAAGTATGGAATTAATTGGTTATGTTGGAAACATTGGATTCATTTGAACATGATTGAACGAGGAAGTTGGGATTTATCAGAAATTTCTGGTTGGATTATAGAGATATGCCTTGATCGGATTATGGAAGGGTATAATTGCTAGATATTGGATTATACAAACATTTGATTATGGGATATTAGAATATATGATGGAAGTATGCCTTACTGATATTGGAGATGGACTAAATAACTATTGATTAGATGGTGATAAAATAATTCAGTGGATAAGAATTGGAATTTTGGATTACAAGCAGTCTTTTGGGAGGTTCCATAATGGAGATATTGGGTTTATATAAAGACATCCTAGAGGACTGTAATTGATACAAATGCTTGAAGAATTAAGTGATTAATGTCGTGGTTTAGTCAGGAAGGTTGGAGGAAGCAGCCTACATCAGTAACAGAAGTCCGTAGTTTTCTCGGTTTAGCCGGATACTACAGATGCTTCATAGAAGGATTCTCAAAGCTCTCCAAACCAATGACCCATTTGCTTAAAAAGGAAAAGAAGTATGAATGGACCGAGGCTTGTGAGAAAAGTTTCCAGGAATTGAAGAAGAAATTGACTTCTGCACCAGTATTGACCCTGCCAGACATTCATCAAGACTTTGAAGTCTATTGTGACGCATCGCGCCAAGGTCTTGGATGCGTGCTTATGCAAGGAGGAAAAGTTGTAGCTTATGCATCCAGACAACTTCACCCTCATGAAGACAACTATCCAACTCATGACCTGGAGTTAGCAGTAGTAGTGCACGCCCTCAAGATTTGGCGGCATTACTTGATTGGAAATCATTGCAATATCTACACGGACCACAAGAGTCTCAAGTACATCTTCACCCAATCTGATCTCAACCTTCGGCAAAGAAGATGGTTAGAGTTAATAAAGGATTACAATTTGGATGTCCGTTATCATCCCGGAAAGGCTAATGTAGTTGCCGATGCATTAAGCCACAAGTCATACTGCAATAATGTTATGATTTAAGAACACCAACCTGAGCTCTATAAGGAATTCGAAGCCCTCAACCTTTGTTTGATAGAACAAGGTAACCCAGATGCCATGGAAGCACATCCAACTTTGGAAGAGCAAATCAAGACCGCTCAAAAGGAACATCCTGGAGTCCAAAGATTCAAGCGTCTCATGGCTAAAGGAAAAGCCCCCAAGATGATCGAAGACCAGCAAGGAATTCTATGGTATGGGACACGTCTCTTTGTTCCCCACCAAAAGGAACTCAAGGATTTGATTACGAAGAGGCCCACACAACAGATACCCTACATCCAGCAAAGACAAAGATGTATCAAGACATGAAGATTTTGTACCGGTGGCCACACATGAAAAGAGATATCGCTGAGTATGTAGCTCACAGATGTATGTCGTGAATCAAAGCCGAACATCAGAAGCCAGCAGGATTGCTTCAACCCCTGCAAATTCCCTAGTGGAAATGGGAAGAAATTGGAATGGATTTCATTACCGGTCTACCCCGAACCAAGTCCGGATGTGACTCAGTATGGGTTATAGTTGATAGACTGACCAAAGTAGCCCATTTCATCCCAATAAAGACAACCTACAAGGGAGACAAGTTAGCCGAGCTATACGTGGCTCGTATTGTGTGTCTACATGGAGTACCCAAGAGGATAGTCTCCGATCGAGGATCTCAATTCACCTCGCATTTCTGGGCTAGTTTGCATGATGCCCTTGGGACACACCTTGATTTCAGCACAGCATACCATCCGCAGACCGATGGTTAGACAGAAAGGACAAACCAGATTTTGTAAGACATGCTTCGAGCTTGTGCTTTGGAATTTACCGTAGACTGGGAAAAGTGTCTACCATATGCCGAGTTCGCATACAACAACAGTTATCAGTCAAGTTTGAAAATGTCCCCATTTGAAGCACTTTATGGTCAAAAATGCAGAACCCCTCTGCATTGGGCAGAATCAGGTGAAGGATATATATTTGGACCGGATACCCTCAAGCAAGCTGAAGAGAAAGTTCGACTAATCAGAGATCGCCTTCAAGCCGCTACCAAGACAAAGAGTTATGCCGACAACCGTCAAGGAAATTGACTTTTGAAGTTGGAGACGCTGTATACCTCAAGGTATCTCCACTTCGTAGAACTCGAAGATTCAAGGTAAAAGGCAAGCTCGCCCCAAGATATATAGGACCGTTTCCGATTACCGCCAAGCGTGGAGAAGTGGCCTATCAGCTAGAGCTACCGGAACATTTGTTAGAAGTTCACAACGTGTTTCATGTCTCCCAGCTCAAGAAGTGTCTCGAGTACTTGAAGAGCAGACGCCAAAGCCATCGCCTTCAAGAAGATCTCGACTTATCCGAGCACCGATCAAGATCCTCGACGCCATCGAGAAGCTTAACGAGACGCCAAGTCTTCGCCTTTGCAAGGTCTAGTGGAGTCACCGCCGACCAAGGAAGCCACCGGGAACGCCAAGATCAATCAAGCAAGACTACCCGCTCGTTTTCGGGCGGCCAATCTCGGGTCGAGATTCCGTTTAAGGTGGGTAGGATTTGTAACATCCGTTTTTGGCACTTACTTCCCAGGCCCGGCCCCCCTCCTCTTTCTCTCCTGTGCGCACGCGTGGTCATCTTCTTCTCTGCTTTTTCCCGTGGCCGACGCCACTGCTTGCGCGCATGCCTCACCAGCTCCCCCTGCCGCCACCTACTCGGCATGGTCGCGCCGCACCAACCCCGTCCTCTCCACAGCAGCGCCACGTCTTGTCATCGCGCACGTCGCCGCGCCTCGAGTCGCGTGAAGCCGCTCTCCGGACCGGACCCCCCGTCCTCCCACGCCGTGAGCTCCCTATAAAGCCCCTTCCCCTTGCTTGAGCTCCCATGCCGCCCTTCGTCCTGGTAAGTTCCCCGAACAGAGCACCGCCCGAGCTCCCGTTGACGGCCGCGCCGCTTCCTCGCCTCGCCGCCGCTTCGGTGAGTACCCCGCCTGGCCGACCGCCTCACGGGCACCCCCACGACGCGAGGAAGCTAACCCCCACCTCCCTTCACCTTCCCTGTCGCGCGGCCCAGCAGCCCATTGCTCTCCTTCTCCGCCCCGAGGTCGCCGTCGCCGAGCTAACCCGGCTGCCCCGCCGCCCGACCACCGGCTGCCTCTCCAAGACCACACCACGGCACAGGCGATCGCCATGCGCCGCCTCCACCGCCTGAGCCGTGCCGCCGCCCGAGCCGCCACCTCCACCTCCCGCCCTCGGCGACCCGCCTCGCCACCCGCCGGCCTCCCGCGCCTCCTCTCGCCGCCTCCTCCGCCCGCCTGCCCGTGGCCCTCCCCTGCTCTTTCCCTGTGAAGCTATGTGAGCAAAGCAAGGGAAAAGGAAATCAGATTTGGGGATTTATTTGGGGATGTTTGCTTGAGGCCCACTGTCATTGCTAACCTCCCCCGCCCTTGGCTGCCAAGTGGGCCTGCGCCCCACTATTCCCGTGGACCGGCCTTGTCTTGTCTTGACGACCGGGTCTCATACCGTGTTGTAGACCACACCGATTCTCTCTTTTCTAAGCCATTTAATCTTGGATAATTCATATCTCCTCCACTTTAACTCCAAAAATTATGAAATAAAATTCTAAAAATTTGTTAAATCAAGATCTTGCTAATAGCATAGGACTTGATTAATTTGGAGTTTATCTATTGTTCCTTATTTATTTGTTTGCTCTCTTTGCAGTTGTGTCTTTTTTCGGTATTCTCGCGCGATTAGGATTTGAACACGCCGGAGACCCTCGAGTTGATCAAGACCAAGAGTACCAAGATCCCCTAGCCTTTAACCAAGGTGAGTCAATACTTTGACCATATTGATCCTACATTTTATGCAAATTATATTCGTTTAAATTAGCAAAATTGCATGCTTTATTTCTTTATCAAATGTATGTTAAAGCTTAAGGTAGTTAAATTCCCACTTGTTGATTAAATAATTTAATATGCCATCCTTGATAAATTGAATCCATTAAACCTTGTCACCCTAGTAACTATATGGTAATACTAGTTATAGGTTGTACTTAAGCGACATGCTAGTCTTGCTTAAGTACCGGGGTATTAAATACCTCAATCATCATTTTCTCAAAACATAAAATGGTTTGGGTAGTCATTGGTGGTCCATTGGCTAAAAAGGTGTGGAAAATAAATTGGTTTTCCTCCTCAAAACCCTGATGCTAGCTCTATCTGGGCGGATGGTGAGGTGGTGGGTGCTCAGGGAGCACATGGTTGGTTGGCTTGTGGAATGAACCGCCTAGATAACCCTAAGGACTTAATCTTGTCACGACCTCCCGTG
Organism: Phyllostachys edulis; assembly: GCA_036346405.1. Classification (NCBI taxonomy): domain Eukaryota; kingdom Viridiplantae; phylum Streptophyta; class Magnoliopsida; order Poales; family Poaceae; genus Phyllostachys; species Phyllostachys edulis. Next base: position 38,661,687 of record CM070557.1, on the reverse strand, counting down.
TTAAACAAGTACAACCACAAGTCTGCAAAGTGCAACTTCGCTTAGTAAAGTTATTAAACCTTGGAAGTCATCTCACTAGAGGGAATGAAGAACGCACAAGTCTTGAGATACTCGGCTTGGAAGGGACACCAAAAGGTGAAGTTAACAATGCGCTAGTCGTTGTGGTTGGGGCCAATTTAGCTAGTCGTTGTGGTGAACATCCCGCACAACATATTACGCGTAACCTCGTATGGGTGGATTGACGGAAAGGGCGAGATAGCTAGAAAGGTTCTTGTGGATTTGCCGCCCAACTACATGACTACGGAATCATGTGGGGTAACGGGTAGACTATCTCTTGTGGGTAAAGTGTGCAACCTCTGCAGAGTCTAAAACTGTCTAAACAGCCGTGCCTACGGTCAATGGCGGACATGGGAATCATAACTTGAGTTAGTTCTATTTCAAAAACTTTGTGAGTGGTATAAAAATGGTGGAAGGGATCACCTAGCCCTGTTTTGGATTTTTGCCTGAGTCGTCGAGCTCAGTGGGTGTGGTCATTGGAGGCAGCTCCAATTAAAAGGATGCATTGGTAGAGTTTCCGCCGGATGGATTCTCTACTAAAATAATTATTGCACATGCTCTCTTTATCAAAATGCAAATTTTGTTAAAATGCTAAGTGATAGGACTTTGTAATTATGATATTTGGAAAATTGCTTTCGCAAATAAAAGAACCCGAGCCATCCTTGTTAAGCCTTGCATGTATATAATTGCATTGTGTGTTGGCTCGCGAGCACGGTAGTAGTGCTCATTCTCGCTCCCCCCCCCCTCAACCCTTCAGATAATGAAGACGGCGGAGACTACGCCTTCTACGATGGCCCAGGAGACGATGGACAAGGCTATGATGAGGAGTAGTATAGTCTGTAGTTTAGGTCTCGCCCAGTCTAAGTAGACTCGTTGGTACTCGCGTACAACTGATATTATCCAACTCTTGGTTAATATCCGTCGTACACATGTTACTCCAGTCGCTTGCCTGTGTGAGATGAGCCCTACCTCGCCTTTTGCTTCCGCTGTAGTTTACGTTGCTCTTTTGTGATGTAATCAATTTGGCATGCTCGGCCCTTTTTGTAAAACTCGACCCGACGTGGTCTATGTTACTCAGTTGGTTGTAATATTTTAATATTTCAGTTCACGCTTGTATGAGTGATTCAGCAATGTGTACTGTGAAGTGCTAGCTACTGATCCAGGGAATAGCACAGTGATTTCACAGAGAATTTGGATTCTCGGAATCCGGGTCCGACAGTAGGAAAAGCTGCTATGTCATGCCATCATATGATAAACTGAGTTTGGTGTATCATTTTGTTTTTCGTGTGCAAAGCAGTTAAGAATACGCTCCTTGGGCTCAATATTTAGTTTTATGACTTCCGTGCCTTCTGGTTTGTGCATGTCTGTGTAGTAGTGCCTCAAATGCTTCTAATTCTATGAACTGGTACGGAAAGCATGGCTTTGGACAAATATGACATGCAGCTGAACACACACGCACAGTTTCGTGCACAATGGTACATTCACGGGTAATCCGTTAAATAGTTCACCAATTACCATTGTTACCTGGACATCACACGGATGCTCAATTCTGACATGGACTCTGGTGTCCGACTTGGCGAGCTCAGAGAAATAGGATTCGGTGGCCCATCTAATATAAATAGGTCCAGCACTCCACTATGCCACTTAACCACCTATATCCGCTCCTGTGTTGACCTTGTTCAGAGTACAGTGGTTACATTTTCTCAAACGGAACTAACCAAATTCTTCATACTGCATTTTCTGTTATTTGGTGCGTGCATAGGTAATTTTAGTGCTTAAGCCTTCTTTTTGTTCTTTTGATGCATATATCACCTATATTCGGCATTAATGCTATACCACCGTATGCATGAACATGCCCTTTTCTTTCTGATAGTAAAACCACATAGAAGGCCACATACTGAAAATAAGCACCTACAGGTGGGGTGGACGATCATTTACCCTTACTGCTCTATAGAGCACTGGATAATTTTATTTTTTAAGGTATTGGCACATTTGGTCCCCCTACTTTCGTCGAAGTTTAATTTTTGTTTATCTACTAGAAAGTAGCTAAAGTTGTTCCCTTTACTTACAAATATTTGGCTATTTAGGACTTGTTTAACTGGTGTTTGATGCTGTTTGATGGTTTGGATAGTGACTCAGAGTCTCAGATTAGGGCCCAGTAGGCTGAGTTAACACAAGTAGAATAGTCAATTTTAGCCCAAAGATTGTGTTGAAAGTGCTTTCCTAACCATCTTGACTCCCTACAAAATTCCTGCACAATCCTCACACTTCCCAACTTTCGTCGTCCCACTACCATGCAGCTCCATGCATCAGATTACAAACGTTTTATGTTTCCTTTTTTGTGTGTTTTCCCCCCAGTTGGTGGGAGGTACTCGCCATCTTTTGATCAATATGTTTGCTATGTTGCTCTTGTTATTTGGTCATGGAAAAAAATTACTTGATAAAAAAACTGGTTTTGATGCTCTGCTTAATCCCAATCAATTTGGGCCGTAAAGATGCAATTTTGATAGACAATAGATTTTACTATTTTAGGAACAGAAACAACTGCCTTTTCCACCTTTACATAATCATGTTGCAATCCTCATCATCTATTTCAGCATCCTTGTTGTTGCTCAAATTGGGGATGTGTCATCAGCATTTTGACATGCCATGTCAATGCCCTGTCAGCCAGATCCTAAACAGACGATAAACTGCAATATATGGATGGCGTTATCAGCGTTTTGACATGCCATGTTAACCAGATCCTAAACAGAAAATAAACTGCACATAGAGGGACCGACTCAAGCTTCACTGAAGTAGTGGGACCAAACCGAGCTTTTGGTGAAAGTAGAGGGACCTAATGTACGATTTACCCTTTATCTAATAGATCCTATATTCCTATTTTAAAGCAACTCCATTCCTTCTATTACTGCACCGACAGATGTAAAGTATACCATACCAAGGATCATCTGGAGTTATTAATTTGCCTTTGAGACCGAGTATAGGCTGTAGTGCATCAGATAAATGCTCTTTATGGGAACACGATAAGCTCCACTTGGTAGCAGTAGGGTGTTCACACAGAACCAATTCATTATAGCCTTGTAGGTTGCCGGTGCAAATTTTTCTATATACGCACTACCAAAAATGCCTGTAGGAAACAATAAAATGTAACCCAATTAATATTCTGATGAGTTGAACCCAAGAGTTACAGTGGTGGGAGCAAGGATCGATCCCGATTCTATCGGCCAGAATCGCCATTCTCGAAAACCCGGTGGGGACCGGGATGAACGGTACTGGCCGAAATTTTTCAAATTCAAATTTGGATTTATGATGGCATAATGCACTTCCTAGGTTGGTTTAGGCCTTTTTTGTGCTAGGTTACGTATTGTATGAGCTAAATATGCTTGAATTATTGTATGAGTAAGTCCCGGGTGGTTTTTTGGACTTGGAAAGCACATTGGATGCTCTCCCCCCTTGTTGCGACTTGGATGCTTGGTTGCAGTTGCAGGGGAAGGAGTGAAGCTAGCAAGATTTTCTCTGTTTTTTCCAATTGCTACTTCATTAAACACTTGGAGGATTGCTACTTCATTAAACACTTTCTAATTAATATTTGCATTATTCCGATTGCTAATTACCCATAACCGGTTTTCTATGTTTTTTCTGGCTTTTTCATCGGTTTTTCCGGTTTTTGGGTGGTAACCGGTTTTCAAAATCCTCAATTCAAAATTCATTTTTCGAACTTCATCCGGGTTTTTCCCGGTTTTTCTGGTAATCGGCCGCCGACCGGTTTTTCTACCGGTTCCGGGTTTTTTATCCTTGGGTGGGAGTGCGTAGCTCCTGACCCGGGTTCGATCCCTAGCAGTAGGGTTGAAAAATACCCATCTTAGAAAAACATGATTCTTTTGGAATTTTTTTAATGTTGTTTTTTTGTTAATAAAATTGACGTTACATGGCTCTGTGGAAGTTGGTAGATTGGATGGTGTGTTACTGTTGTAACCCCCTTTTTTTGCACTTCTGTGTATATGTAATGCTATTATTAACTTCTTACCATGCCCGGTGTATCATATGTGAACTTACTATTAAGATAGAAAATTTTAATATTTTCCATTTTGGCTATTCTTATCCTGGCAATATCATGCTAGTTTGCCAGTTTTTGCTCTCAGTTTCATCATGTCAACCTGAAAACATTTTAGCAGGGCACCGATGCTATAGTCTATGTGCCATGTTCTATCTTCCAAGTTTGTTTGTGTTTGAAGAGTGCAAGTCAATACAACTTCTATTTAATGATAACAATGAAGCTTGCATGTTCATGTGGTTGTGCGTGATCTGCATATTGTTACTCTATTAAGCTTTCTTTTCTCATTGTATGTAATTTTTTGCTACATTGGTCAACCTTTTCAGGTCCCCTTGAAGGTCAGGAATATCAAAATCTCGAGAACGCGAGAAGCATTTTGAGCATCTTACACCTTATCAGAATAAAGGCCGAAAGGAGCATGTATTTCCTCCGGATGACATCATCTCACACAGAGGGCATCTTCATGTATGTTAGATACCATTGGTTTCTTCTTTTTAATGTTTAGTTCCCTGTGATCGGTCTTTATGCTAAGCTGCTTTCAATTGTAGAATGAACTAACACCAGATTCAGTTGCTTCAAAGAAGCCAAAAGTAAGGAAGAAAGAAACTGACAATTCTGTGTCAAGTTCTGGCCCCAGCATTCCTAATAGTCAAGGTTTATTCTTGTTCATCTGTATATGACCCATCTTCCTTCCTTTTTTACTTTAAAACATTCAACTGATTCCAGTTTGGATTATGTATTGTAGAAGTCATCACCAACTTCTGTGAGATGGTTGAGGATTTCTGTGGAAGAGTAGAAATTCCTGATGATGCAGATGGCGATGACTGGTTATCAATTCCATTGAATGATGTTAAGTTTCTTGTAAATGAAATCACATCTCTTCAATCAAAGAAGATGCTGCATGAGATTCCTATGGATACGCTTACGAGGCTATTACATGTGATAGACCGTCAGATCCGGTGTTCTCAAGGTTTATCAATAGACGTCAAGGAAAATGTGAGTAGTTTATAAGATGCGTTATTATTGTTGCAAAAATTATTTTACTTCAAATTTGCATATTGTTTTCTTATTTTTTGTTTTGTTTAGAAATTGTTGAATAAAAGATGCTGCATATTATAGTCTGACAAGTGCTTGGGTGCCCTCAGCCTGATGCTGCAGATGCGGAACCCTTGGTTTTCTCTGCTTTGGAGTCCATTCATGCGCCGTTAGCAATCATGACCCACCATGATATGCCAAAGCAGCTGTATCGAGAAGAGGTATGCACATTCTGAGTTCCTTCTCCATCTTATTATGAAACAGCATTGTTGAAGTTGCTGACTTTTTTCTTTTTTCAAAAACTTTGGTTGTACCAGCTTATTGAGCGAATTATTGATTTGTCACGGCATCAGATAATGGATTGTATGGCTGCAAGTAACCCAACCTTCCGAGCTCTCTACAAGCCAGCTGAAAATGTCACAAATGATGGTAGTCTCAAAATAAAAATACATAATTCTACATGCTGTTATTACTATCTTTATCTTTTCATGATTGTGCAGTCACAATTCGCTTTCTAAGTTGGGTGTATACATTTCTGTGTTCTTTGGGCTTTTCATACTATATCATTTACTGGGAGACAAGATTGTCTTGTGTGACTAAAGTTTATTATGCCCTGCTGACATGTATGCACTAATTTAGTGCTCTAGCCGTGGTGACCATTTAGTGCTAACTAAACTTATCTGTCATGATTGACCTATGCATACATCGCACAGATTGGCATTTATATTTTCTCTTCTTGGTCAAATCTAGGAGATGAAGATGAAAAGGACATGGAAAACGGACCAGCTAGCAAAAAGAGGCGTACTGCTTCTAATTTAAGCATGAGAAAACCTTCTGCAAACAAGTATGTGATCAATTTATGCTTAATTTTTGTTCCTTTGTTCCTTTTCTAGTTTTTGATGGGGTATTCCTGGGGTACTAATAGAGTTCAATTTTGTTTTTCTATGTCAGAGTTTCTGCTTCTATATATTCTGCTGTGCTGAAACAATGCTTGATATTGGGCTTTCTTAAGGAACTCCTCACAACGGTGCGCTTGTCAGATAGTTGTATTCTGCAGTTAGCAAAAACCTGCTTTACTACATTCTTGGTGGACAATATGCAGCTTTTACAATTGAAGGCGATTGGTGTTATTTGCACGGTAGCTTTTTGTTTATTGGCTCAACCATTTTCTGCCCTTTCAGTTTTTCAAAGAATTTGTTGGTACGAACCGAGGATCTTCGGGAACTAGAACGCAGGGTGTATGGATGAGTAGCCAGAACTTGATAGAAAGGAAGAAGAATTTGGAAGAAACTATTTGTATTGATTCATAATTGGTTCCCTCAATTACAAGCCTCCAGACTCTATATAGTTCTAGAGTCCGATTGATGTTGAGACTAATATAGTCCTATTTGTATACAACTCGAATTTAACTCTTTCTATTCTTTAACTTTCTATATTTGAACTTGCGGCTTCAAACTTTCTTTCTTCTGCTACCGAATTGAATCCCAACAAAGCTGTCCGTAACATTTCCCCCTTTTGAAACAGCTTGTCCTCAAGCTGATAATCAGGAAATTCGCGTTGAAATTCTTCTCTAGTGATCCAAGTTTTGTCTGCTTCGGTCGTAGCATCGTTCTTCCACTGCACCCTTAACTCCCATATACCTCGATTAAGACGTGCGCGAATAATACTCGCAGGTTGCAGTTGTACATGCCCATGATGTAATGAAGGTAACTCTGTAACATGCTCAGGAGGAGTACCAACAAAAGGTTTGAGATTGGCAACGTGAAAAACATTATGAATTCCAGCATGCTTCGGAAGTGCCAGCCTATACGCAACCTGACCAATCTTGGACACAACTTTGTATGGACCGAAAAAACAGGGACGCAATTTACAATTGAGACCCGAGCAATAGCAAATTTGTTTTGATGTAATCAAGCCAAACCCATTCACCTTCTTGAAATTGAAGTTCACGACGTTTATTATCCGCCAAACTCTTCATGTGTTGTTGAGATTGAAGCAACCGTAACGAATCTCTGGAGAAATTCATCGCGATCGGCTAGTAATTGTTGTACTTCCGACTCGCGGTGGGCCATCTTTGTGAGGAATCAATGGAGGAGGTTGCACCCATAAACCACTTCAAAAGGAGGATTTAAGAGCGAATGATATGACGTGTTGTAACAAAATTCAGCCCAAGCCAACCATCTGCGACCCTGAACGCACTCAATCTCCACATAAACAACGAATATACATTTCAATCGTCCGATTAACTACCTCGGTTTGGCCATCGATTGTGGATGATATGCGGTACTCATGTGTAGCTTAACGCTCGCTAATCTGAATAGATCTTTCCAAAATTGACTAGTGAAAATCTTGTCACGATCACTGACAATTGATTCCGGAAACCCATGTAATCGGACAATACCGTCGAAAAAACTTGCATAATGGTCAGGTTGTAAACGGATGACTCAAAGTAAGAAAATCGATACTTTGAAAATCATCACCACGGTCAAAATAGTATCTTGGTAGCAACTTTAGGCAAACCTTCAATGAAATCCATACTAATACCATTTCAAACCCGAAGAGGTACGGTAAAGGCTGGAGTAATCCCATGGGATGTAATCGAGATGATTTATACTTTTGACAAGTAACACACGCATACGAATAAACTCTTGGAGTAACGGCGACCTCCTGGTATATAAAAACTTGCCTGGATGCGATGCCAAGTTTTTGTGACACCTTCATGACCCACCGAGTGAAAGCAATGAAAAAATATCTTTGAAGGCACGAAAAGTCACCGGGAATAAATATACGGCGACGACACAACAATAACCCATCCAAAAATTCCCATTCGCCAGGTAATGAACCAGCCGTCCACTCATTGTATTTGGCAGTCCAGGATGGATGAGTTTTGAGTTGACAACGGAGGTCATCATAATATGCAAAGTCGGTAGTTGATAGCACATGTCTGACAAGCTCTTCATCTTTGACGAGAGCGCGTCGGCGACAATGTTTTCCTTGCCGTGTTTGTATTCAACTGCAAAATTGTAGTCGAGAAGTTTCGGAATCCACTGATGTTGTGGTACCGTTGTCAACCGTTGATCCAGGAGATGTTTGAGACTATAATGATCTGTCGCACACGAAACTTGCGACCCCAAATGTAAGGCCTCTAATGTCGGACAAATGAACACTAGTCCAATTAGTTCCGTTCATAAGTGGTAATTTGGCACGATGAGTCGCCACCGGTTTGCTAAAAATGCAATCGGTCGGCCCCACGATGCAGATTTGGCGCCAAAACCAACCCCGATGCATCACAATCGATCACAAAGTCCTTTGTAAAATCTGGAAGTTGCAAGACCGGTGCCGGCGCGATGGCCTGTTTTAGATTGTCAAAAGCAACTGAAGCCTCCTCGGACCATTTAAAACTTTCTTTGCAAAGTAGTCGGGTAAGTGGCGCTGCAACATGACTGAAGTCCTGGATGAATTTGCGATAATAGCCGGCTAGTCCCAAGAATCCCCGCAAATTTCGAATGTTGCGAGGTTGTGGCCACTCGAGGACTACCGAGACTTTCCCTTTATCCATAGCTACCCTGGTAGCCGAAATAACATGGCCCAAATACGAAATTTGTCGCTGCCCAAAAGTGCACTTCTTCTTGTTAAGAAACAACTGGTGAGTAGAAAGCAGCTGCAACGCTTGACGAACATGATGAAGATGCTCCGTCCAAGTCCTGCTATAAATCAAAATATCGTCGAAAAATACTAAGACAAAGCGACGAAGGAAGGGTTGTAATATGGAATTCATCATCGCTTGAAAAGTTGAGGGAGCATTGCATAGACCAAAAGGGAGAACCAATAATTCAAAATGGCCATGGTGCGTCCGGAACGCCGTTTTCAGAACATCCTCAGGAAACATCCGAATTTGGTGATAACCGGATCGCAAATCTAGCTTGGTGAAGAAACATGCTCCTTCCAGCTCATCCAAAAGTTCGTTCACATGTGGGATTGGAAATTTATCCTTGATTGTGTGTTCGTTGAGTGCGCGGTAATCCACACAAAACCGCCATGATGCGTCTTTCTTTCGAACAAGAAGAACCGGTGAAGAAAAGGGTGACGAGCTCGGCCGAATAATCCCTTGGGCTAGCATTGTGGCACACTGACGCTCAATTTCATCTTTCTGAATATGTGCATAACGGTAGGAACGTACCATGATTTCCGGTGCGTTTGGCACTAGCCGAATATGATGATCGCAGGATCGGGCTGGCGGCAAACCTGTAGGCACAGAAAATCGATGCTCGAACTCGGCCAAAAGTGGTGCCAACAATTCAGTGCGTTCTGTGGTTTGTACCATAGCTGCAGACATTGGTTGGTGATTCAGCCCTGTCCAGGTAATGCGAGTATTATGCTCCCAATAAGAAAATTGCATTTGAGCGAAGTTTCATAATACCGGTCCCAGCATGCGCAGCCATTGCATTCCCAAAATGACATCGAAACCTGACAATGGTATAATATAGAAGTCGACGGCGAACTCGGACGGTTGCAATAGTCATGGGCGTCGTTTGCAAATCTGGCACAAGCTAACACTTCCGCCATTGGCCACCTTGACCCGAGTCCGCCGTGAGGTTGGATGATGAGGTTGACCGCAGATAAACATGCCGTATTGAGGAAATTGTGAGTGGATCTGTGTCAAAAGGGCAATGCCTTCAAATCGCCATATCTGAATCGCCACTTGCATTGTGCGGGCGAGCATAGACCGGTGATGGCAAGCAATGAGATTTCGGTTCGAACTCATTGCTATGTAGTCCTCCGATGTATCGTCGATCTTGTGGTCGAATTCGGTTCTAACCAAAACAACTGCTTGCGCGGTGTCCTCACAAACCGCCGTCGCAATTAAAACATAAGCCGCGTTGTCGACGGTCACCATCTCGGCGTGAGACACTGCGAAAGACTCCGTCGTGTCTCTATGGTCGCCGGTCGTGGCTCGCTTGCGGTTGTCACGGATGGTGCTCGGGGCGATGGAGTGGCGCGAGAAGGTTCTGAAATCGGTATGCCCATTATCCGGTTGTTCGCCTGTGGCCTATTTGTTGTTGTCGGAACTGCTACAGGCGGGTTGAGCCGTTCATATGCACGGGCCAAGTTCAGAGCTTGTTGCAGGGATGTCGGTCCTGCTAACTCCACGTGCGTGCGAATTGGTTCCGATAGCCCGGCGGTGAAAAGCTCAATCTGGTGAGTCCTGGACAACCCGATGGTATGGCACAAGAGGTCCGTGAATTCCTGCTGATATTGCGCCAATGAACCGAGCTGTTGCAGATGCTTGAGAGCCCCCAACGTATTCGTGCGAATGGCCGGACCAAAACGCATCGAACAATAATGTTTGAATACTGCCCAGGGAATCTGGCCCTCATCGTGTTCCAACTGATAAAACCATGAGTGAGCAACATCTGACAGGTGAAAAGCGGCCATCCAGACTTTATCTTCTTCAGGGATTTGATATGCGCGAAAGTATTCATCGTATTTAGTCAACCATGTGATTGGGTCGACTGAACCATGAACCATCGTAGATTGGCAGATCCAAACGTGGAAGGCGCGGTCGATCCAACTGCGTCCGTGGAGCATCATATCGTTTGCGGTACCCGTGGTAATTCTCAAGTCCTCTCCAGTGCCCCGATATTCCTCAAAGCCGCCCCCCTGTGTCCGATTTTGCTCAAAGCCGCCCCCATGTGACCGATTGCCGTCGACCCGATGCCCCTGAGAGCCATTGAGATCTTCTCCAGTGCCACGGTTGTGCTCAAAGCCCCCCTGCGTTCGATTGCCGACGAACCGAGGAGGCGGTGGAGCCCGAGTGGCGGACGTGATGCCTGAGGTTTCTTCGATCGAAGATGGAAACGGCAGCAGTCCCGCTCCCGTGTGCGCCGCCTGGGTCGGGGCGGAAGGTTTGGCCGCCGCTCCCTCTCCCGTGTGCGCCGCCTGGGTTGGGGCGGAAGGGTTGGCCGTCGCTGGGGCCGCCGGATCGACCCGGAGTGCTGCGAACATCTGGCGCATCTCCTGTGCTAGTCCGTCAAGTCTCTGCTCGGACGCCAGTTGCTGCTCGCGACATCGCCTGTCGTTCGTCTCCTGGAGGTTAGTGATTGCCTTGAGTAGTTCCGATTGCGCATGTTCCAATCCATCGAGTCGTGCGTCGGTTGCAGAGTCAACCTTGGGTGGCATGGTGGGCGGGATCGGTGGCTCTGATACCAAGTTGGTACGAACCGAGGATCTTCGGGAACTAGAACGCAGGGTGTATGGATGAGTAGCCAGAACTTGATAGAAAGGAAGAAGAACTTGGAAGAAACTATTTGTATTGATTCATAATTGGTTCCCTCAATTACAAGCCTCCAGACTCTTTATATAGTTCTAGAGTCCGATTGATGTTGAGACTAATATAGTCCTATTTGTATACAACTCGAATTTAACTCTTTCTATTCTTTAACTTTCTATATTTGAACTTGCCGGCTTCAAACTTTCTTTCTTCCTGCGCTGGAATTGAATCCCAACAAAGCTGTCCGTAACATTTGTTTCCTTACTTTTTTAATCCTTACACAGGTTTTTTCGTCATACACACAACACAGGAGTTACTTGGTTGATGAAACACTTCAACTTCTTCGTAAGTTACAGTTTTCAAAAAATGCTATTAGAACTTACCATCTAGCAGACGAAGAACAAAAGCAAATCCAGATGATAACAGCCCTGTTGGTTCACTTGGTTCAATTTAGTGCAAACGTTCCTGACAGCTTAAAGGGAACAGTAGATTGGAGCACTATCATTGATGCCTCAGTTGATGCTAGTTATCCAGTTAAATGCCATGAAGCAGCAACAGAGGCTTGTTGCCTTTTTTGGACCAATGTGCTTCAACGTTTCACTGCTGCTAAATCTCAAGATATGTCAGAAGCCAAAGGGATTATAGAAAATCTTGTTCAGGACCTGCTAACGATACTAAACTTACACGTGTATCCAGCTGCTGCTCCTATACTTGAGGTAAATTTCACTCAGCAGTGCTGTTGCTAAATTTGAGATTCTAAATGTAGGCAAGAGCCACTGCTGGCATTAATGCATTGTTTTTTTTATGTCGCAATTCACAACTCTTTTAATCAATTTAGTAATGCCCTCAAGTACCCTTTAATGCCCTCAAGTACCCTTTAATTTATGTACAGGTTCTCTGTGTGTTGCTGCTTCAAAATGCTGGATTGAAATCAAAGGACACTTCTGCTCGCTGCTTTGCTATTGATCTTCTTGGTGGTATTGCATCAAGATTAAAGCGTGATTCTGTCATCTGTAGCAAGGAGAAGCTTTGGATATTGCAAGAGCTTACTGATGCAGATAATGATAGCTCAAAAATCTTGAAAAATAAATGCTCTGTTTGTCTTGGTGGAAGGGGAGGAATACATATGGTCTGTGATGTCTGTGGAAGATGTTTCCATTCAGACTGCATGGGGGCTGGTAGTCAGGAAAACTTACAGCGTGATTATGCTTGCCCCTTATGCTTTTGCAAACAACAGCTCAGTGTGTTGAAGTCGTACTACGAGTTACAAAATAAAGAAAATGGTAAAAGAACTGCTGCCTCGCGTAGGAAGAAATCTGTTACACCTGATGAGGTGACAGCAGTGGATACTCTTCAACAAATACTTTTGAGTTATCTCCAGGAAGCTGGGCCACAAGATGATGGGAACCTGTGTACTCGATGGTATGTTGTGTGGTATGTTAGTTTTGTTTGTCCAAATGGCATTCGAGATTGATTACTATTTTGTGTGCAGGTTCTATCTCTGCATGTGGTACAAAGATGACCCTCATTCTGAGGAGAAGATTATCTACTATCTTGCTAGATTGAAATCTAAGGAGATTCTGCGAGACTCTGGCAATGGTTTGGTATTACCAAGAGACTGGGCTAAGAAAATTTGCTTGGCACTCGGCCAGAAGAACTCATTTTCTCGGGGGTTCAATAAAATTCTTGCCCTCCTTTTGGTATGTGATTGCTTCCTGATGTTTGATTTTAGTTTTAGTTAGATGCTGCTGAGTTAATACCCAATGTTTTCTCAGGCTAGCTTGAGAGAAAATTCTCCTGTAATAAGAGCAAAGGCCTTAAGGGCGGTGAGTATATGTGAACTTATGAAGCTCTATGTTGTGCATCATTCTCATTTGGACACCAGGCATCACTACCTAGCACCTAACTCCTGTGTAGGTCAGCAGTATAGTTGAAGCTGATCCTGAGGTCTTGGGTGACAAACATGTCCAATCTGCTGTTGAAGGAAGCTGCCCTTGAGCTTGTTGGAAGGCATATTGCTTCACACCCTGATGTGGGCCTTAAGGTCAGTAGACATACGAAGTTATCTTATGGCATATCCTTGGGTGTTAATGTGATTAACTTTACATCTTTCCATCACAGTATATTGAAAAAGTTGCCGAACGGATAAAGGATACTGGAGTAAGTGTTCGCAAACGTGCGATCAAAATTATCCGTAATCTTTGTGCTTCAAATCCAAACACGGATACAACTCATGCCTTTGTGGAGATTATTTCGCGTGTTATTGATGAGGAGTCAAGTGTACAGGTGAGTTTATATAAAAAACCATTGACTGCCTGACCGGTGCTCAGGACATTACATCACTATTGTGAATTTGGTATTGCAGCAGACATGTTTATATCAAAGGTCGATTGTGATGTGTTTAGGGGCTTCAACAATTGTTTTTGCCCATAAATGTAAGTAGTGGTAGTTAACTAGTTACTGTTACATGGAAAATTCCCTTGCATTTTGCAAAATCAAAATCATCCGCAGCAGGAAAATTTTCTATTACATAAAAGTAGATACAGGAAGTTCTTGATACATGAAAACTATCTTTTCTTTTGCAAAATTTAGAGCATCCTCTTCTGCGTGATTTTTGCCCTTTATTTATGTAGAATTTAAAACATCAAACTTGAAGTTGCATTGATAGTCAGATTCTGATGCCTTAAAATGTAAAGCTGAGGAATAGAGGTTTAGGATATCACAAAAGAATGCTATGCAACATCTTTGGGCCTGCAAGATTTTAGTTCCTTTTTATTATCGATGCTAGTTAATTTAAACATATCTTCACTTTTTTTTGTAGGATCTTGTATGCAAAACATTTTATGAGCTATGGTTTGAAGAACCAACTGGGAGTCATAAACACTTGGTTGCTGATGGTAGTTCAGTTCCTATGGAGATTGCAAAAAAGACTGAGCAAATTGTTGACATGTTGAGAAAGATGCCCAATCACCAACCCCTTATTACCATTATAAAACGTAATTTAACTCTCGATTTCCTCCCACAGTCAACTAAGGCATCAGGCATTAACTCATCCATTTTGGCATCACTTCGGAAGCGTTGTGAATTGATATGTAAACGCTTGTTAGAAAGAATACTGCAGGTATTTTCTGACCAGAGTTAAAACGCTATTTAATTTTGCATAATCGAGATTGATTCTTACACGTGTTTGTTATGAAGGTTGAGGAGGGAGCTGCTAATGAGACAGAACCCATGCACTTCCTTATGTTCTTGCCTTGCAGGCATTTTGTATCGTTGATCCCACCCTATGCACTCCAGTAACTGATCCTTCTCAGTTTGTTGTGACGCTTCAACCATACCTTAAGAATCAGGTGAGCATGGGTTTCCTTCTGTTGAACTTTAGGTTGCCATCTCCTCCTGCCAGAATAACTTCGGGCCTGTCACATGAACTTCTTCGCTTTAGTGATCATTTCAGAAGCAAAGAGAATGAATGTTTACCTAGCGTTAGGAAGAATGTTTAGTTGGTATTTCTTGATTTCTTCTATACTTTGGTTATGTATTGACGTCCATGATATTATATGATTTATGGTTTCCTGCTTCTCTCCTAGCCTCCTATTGTTTGTTCTCTGAAATTATATATTCAAAGGGGGATTATTTTAGCTTCAGTATTTTAGACCGTAGCTTTCTAACTTAAAGCCAAGTTACGATTATATAATATTTAGTACGGCATCTTCCTGGTGGGTGATGATTAAATTTCAGCTCCTCACCTGCTAGTGTTATTTACGGGCAATTCCTACTTTTTGACAGCCAGGGCTCACTGATGTCCTGTGGCTTCAAACCTGTGGCCTGTTGCTGCACATTCCTTCCACATCGTATTGTTTGTCATGCTCCTCTGCTAGTTGTACTGCAGACATGACTCATGAGCATATCTGTGTTTATGTTGGAAAATTCTGATGCCATGTGTAATAGGTGCATGCAACTGTACTGAAAGTCTGAAAACAGCAGAGCTTGGGCTTTGATTGTGTCGGACCCCGATTCCGAGAATCCAAATCCTCTGTGAAAACACTGTGCTATTCCCTGGATCAGTAGCTAGCACTTCACAGTACAAATCGCTGAATCATTCATACAAGGCGTGAACTGAAACAAATATAATACAACACAGGGTAACATAGACCTTATCGGGTCGAGTTTTACAAAAGGGCCGCACAAGGCCAAATATATTACATTACAAAAGACGACTATCTACAGCGGAAGCAAAAGAGGAGGTAGGGCTCATCTCACACAGGCAAGCGACTGGGGTGACTTGTGTACGACGGATATTAACCAAGGACTGGCTAATATCGGTTGTACGCGTGTACCAACGAGTCTACTTAGACTGAGCGAGACCTAAACTACAGAACTATTCTACTCCTCGTCATATCCTTGTCCATCATCTTCTGGTCCATCGTAGTAGGCATAGTCTCCTTCATCTTCATTATCTGGAGGGTTGGGGAGAGAAGCGAGAATGAGCACTACTACCGTGCTCGCGAGCCAACACACAATGCAAATATATATATGCAAGGCTTAACAAGGATGGCTCGGGTTCTTTTATTTGCTAAAGCAAGTTTTTTTCAATATTATAGTTACAAATCCTATGACTTAGCATTTTTAACAAATTGCAATTTTGATAAAGAGAGTAATTTGCAATAATTGTTTCAAAGAGAGGTTACCTCCACCTTCATGCTTATTTTGATTAAGGTTACATCCACCTTATTAACAACAACTGGGTACATTCCCCGAGGAAAAACCAAATTCGTGGCTAGGTGAGCCCGCCACATTTTTCATACCACCCACAAAGTTTTGAAATAGAACTAACTCAAGTTAAGTTCCCATATCCGCCCTTGACCGTAGGCACGGCTGTTTAAACAGTTTATACTCTGCAGAGGTAGTACACTTTACCCACAAGAGATAATTAACTCATTGCCCTACACAATTCCTTAGTTGTGTAGTCGAGAGGTTGTCACAATAACGTTTCAACTTATCTCCCCCCTTCTGTCATTTCGCACATATGGGGTTACACCCATAATGTTGAGCGGGATGTTTACCTTAGCGACTGGCATAGCGGTGCTATACCTCGGCGATCAGCAACGTCACCTCCTCGGTGTCCCATTCAAGCCGAATGAATCCGCTTGGCTCCTTTATCCGCCAAATAAATGGCATCCAAGGTTCAATAAATCTACTAAGCTAAGTCGCAGTTTTTCGCAGACTTGTGGTTGTACTTGTTTAACACGGGAGGTCATGACCAGATTAAGTTCTTAGGGTTATCTGGGCGGTTCATTCCACAACCCAACCATTCTCGTGCTCCCGGAGCACGCACCGCCTCACCATCCGCCCAGATAGAGCTAGCAATTTTAGGTTTTAGAGGAGTAAACCAAATTATTTTCACACCTTAGTCAATGGACCACCAATGACTACCCAAAACATTTTATGTTTGAAGACATGATGATTGGGGTATTTAATACCCCGGTACTTGAGCAAGGCTAGCATGTCGCTCAAGTACACCCTATAACTAGTATTACCATATAATTACTAGGGTGACAAAGGTTAATGGATTCAAGTTATCAAGGATGGCATATTAATTAATTAAACATCAAGTGGGTGTTTAACTACCTTAACCTTAACATATATTTGATTACGAAATTAAAGCATGCAATTTATTAATTTAAAAGAATATAATTTACATAAAATGTAGGAGCAACATGATCAAAGTATTGACTCGCCTTGGTTAGAGGCAAGATGATCGTGATAGTCTTGGTCTTGATCAACTTGAGGATCTCCGGCGTCTTCAAATCCTAAACGGGCGATTTTACCGGAAAAAGACACAACGGCAAAGAGAGCAAGTAAATACAAAAGAAAACACAAATGAACTCCAAATTAATCAAGTCCTATGCCATTAGCAAGATCTTGATTCAACGAATTTTTATAAATTTATTTTACAATTTTTGGAGCTATAACGGAGGAGATACGAATTAACGAAGCTTAAATGGAAAAGAAAAAGAGAGAGAGGGCTTGGTCCACGGGCAGTGCATGGGCAGGTCCGTCGCCAGCATGTGAGGCCGGTCCATGGCACAAGATGCCTGGCCAGGGCCCAGCTGGCGATGAGTGGGGAGGATGGCTCGGTTTCTTCGCTCATGGGGTCCGCGTGGCGGTGAACGAGGGGTTTAGGACACACTTAAGGTATTTAATGACCATCATTAGGGCTTAATGATGGATGCCTGATCTTGCCGAACCGACACGCACGCCAGACGGCGCCTGCAGCCTTGGCTGTGGCAACTGCGGCCGTGGCTTTAAGGCGCTGGCAAGGCAAAATGAAACACCGACGGGAGGAGGCGAGGAGAAAGGTGGTGACGGGTGGCGGCACCGGAAGGAGGACAGCGGTGGCGGGTGGTGGCAGCAGCAACGGCTGCAGCCAAGCGGCAGGGTAGCTCGGTGGCGGATCGGCCGGGAAGGTGAAGATCGGGAAGAGCTCGGCGAGGCGGCTCATGGGCTAAGCGGGAGGCCGGGAGGTTGTAGGTGGCGGCGTGCGGTTGAAGGTGCGCCCAGAGACAGAGAAGAACAGCGAAATCCGGTGGCTCTGAGGGCAATAGCCGAGGGTCTTGGAAATGCTCACAGGAGGTGAGGGCTCACGGTGACAGGGGTGGCGTGGCCGGAGAGTAGCCGGAGCGGCTAGACGCCGGTGGGGGTGGCGGCGGCCGAAACGGACACGAGATGGTTTTGCTTGTGGACTTACCGAGCTCCAATGGGGGCGGCGTGGGGGAGCTCCAGGGGGTGCTGAGGGAAGCTTTAAAGGGAGGGCAAGGCAACGGGAAGGAGTGGGGGTTGGTCAAGGCAAGGACAGGCAGGCGATCTTTGCACTCCGGCGGCATGGGCGCGCATGGAGCGGGTGAGGCGAGCGAGGACGGCAGTGTGCTGCGGTGCTCGAGTCGACGCGGCCAGCGTCTTCTGCTTGCGCAAGCGGTTGGTCCACTGGCGAGGACGCTGCGGTGACGCCGGATTCGCACTGGCCAAGCGACAGGGTGGGGAGAGTGGTGACGACCAGCAGCTTGACTTGGCGATCACGACGAGGGCGCTTCTTTGGTCCATGACGAGGACGCCGGTGGCAGGGTGGTGACGGCGGCTTGCACCTGACGGCTCCGGGTCAAGCGAGTCTTCTTGAGCAGAGAGCGAGGGTGGGAGGCTTGCTGCCGCAGAGAAGCGGCAACATGGAGGTGCAAAGGGAGCAAAGCGGGATGGGTGCGGCTCAGGCGGGGGCAGGTGGTCTTCGGCAATGGTGTCGATGGAGTGGGCGGAGGTGAGTGAGCCTTCTTCTTGCCTCTCGGGTTAACCAGGGGAGAGAAAAAAGGGGGGAGAAGAAGACCAGGAGCGGGCTCGGGCTGGCTGGGAGAGGAAGTGGGCCGGGGCAGGAGCAGGCCGGCAGGGAGGTGGGCCGAGCCCGAGAGAGGCAGTGGGCTGAGCCCGAGAAGGATAGGAGGTCCATTCCCAATTTGGCCCGAGGAGACAAAACGGAGGAGAAAAACTCCAACCGCGAAATTTGAATTTCAAATGCTACGGACATTACATTTAAAACACAAACTGGGAAAGAACGGGAGTTTTCGAAAATACTTGATACTTGAATTACGGCGAAGAACGAAACGGAATTCTAATTACTATTCATCCGTCCAAAAACGGATGTTACATATTGTGCTTCTTAAAACGCTGATGCTCTTGTTGACGCAAGCAAGTAAATTTTTTGTGCTGTGCGAGTTTGCGACGTTTTCTCCTGCTACAAATTCATTTAGTTGTGTCATTGTGTGCAATGACATTTCTGAGGTTTATCTTTTTTGGAAGTGAATATAAGGGTGTTTATGGCTATGTGAATAAAATATAGTTTGCCTCATTTATTTTTTTCACTACTACTTTTTGCACCCACTCCTGATCTTATATATCCACAGGTTGACAATAAATCAACTGCCCAGTTGCTTGAAAGTATAATTTTTGTGATTGATGCTGTTCTTCCACTCCTGCGGAAGCCACCACAAACCGTGGTTGTAGAACTTGAGCAGGACCTGAAGCAGATGATAGTTCGCCACTCTTTTTTGACAGCAGTACATGCCTGTATCAAGTAATTACCCTCAATTTTCTCTGATGAGCAGTATTGATGCATATGTCCTTGACTTTCGAATATGGCTTCTTGAGAATTCATATTTCACAAGCTCCTGTGTTATTGATGTGGCATGGATGGGTTGTCTTATTTGTATTTTTCTGATTATTGAGTGCCCTTTTTAGCAACTTTCATAGCATCTCTCTTATATTGTCTCATCCGTCAATTTTCTTTTAGCAACTTTCACAGCATTAGTTTCATCTAAATAGGGTGAAAATGGATTTTGTATTGAGTGGATCCTAGCAAAGCCATATCTGAATCCATTTTTCAAAATAAATGTGGATTATAATTTGGATAGGCATGGGATCAGATATGGATTTTAGCTAAACTGGTACAGATTTTATCTAAAACGAATAAGGATGCAGACTGAGTTCGAAGATAAATATCCTCACAACGTTAAATAGGTCAATAACATATATTTATCTTTTATGACATGATTTGAGCATTTATAATATTTCAAAAAAAGGCATTTAGTTAATGAATGTCTTTTCATATATGAATCATCACCATTTGTATGTTGGGGGGTGGGGACTTATCTAGTTCAAATCAAACATTACATGAAATAATGCAAACCTCATTTGGTTCAAGCATCAATAATTGAGCTTACTTGGTTTTATGCGTATTTTCTTGCCTTAAAGCATTCTTGTTTATTTATCTCTATTTGGTCATTTTCATGAACAGGTGCCTTTGTGCCCTTAGCAATGCAGCAGGTAGAGGTCCGAGCTTATTGGAGTACCTTGTTAACATTTTTTATAAGCATCTGTCTGGTTCTACTTCTGATAGTCAGGTATTGTACTTTTACTTGATTAATTGAGTGAACTGCAAATGTATCTAAATTTGCTATGTATGAGTCTTATTTGCACAGCATAGTTTTTCTCTCTTAATTTACACCCTATTTTAGTGATCCATGCTTTAGCTGTATGTCTCAAAACAAATGTCACACCATAACAAGCAACACTATATGAAGTATGATTGAATGAGCTTCTCTTCATGTGGAACTGTGCGTTCTTTTCTTTCCATTGTTGTTGGTGAATTGTGTATATTGAAATATTTAATCCATAGAATAGTTTCAGAACAAGTGGCGTAGTCATATATTGGTTGATACTTGATAGGGTTATATGGTATCATGAACAGGGAACAAAAAACCGGCCAGTTACTGGCAGTAACCGGATTTACTGGCCGGTCCCGGGAACGGAAAAACCGGCCGGTTTTTCCCGGTTTAGCCTATTCAAATTCCAAATTTCGAATTTCGGCTGGTTTTTAATCAAATTCAAGTGAAGTTCATCCGGATTTTTTTCGGGAATTCCGGTAACCGGCTGGTTACCAGCCACCGGGAAGCAGCCCGGTTCCGGTTCTTTTATCCCTGATCATGAGGCATATAATTTGTCGAACATGTGCTATCGAGGACAGTTTTACAATTGCATTTATCTTGCATGGGAGATGAAACATTTCTTTCTTTTTCCCTAGTTTCCTGTGCTCGCAATATAATGTAGCTTTGTTATAGTTATCTGATCGTTTCTCTTTTTGAAACTCAGCTATTGGGTCGCTCGTTGTTTTGTCTCAGGCTGCTCCTTAGGTATGGTTATCAACTGATGGCAATGTCTGAAAATCAACTTGATTTCACAAAGATTCTTGACTTGCTCAAGAGAAGATATCTTCTCAAGGAGGATTTCAGCTTGAAGATTCGAGCTTTGCAGGTGTGTGCTGAGCATTAATACACTTAATACTCCACTTAGTGACACTGGCAACTAGAGACATAAAGTGACTCTTAACATGTCTACATGACTGTGTGTTGCTTTAGTTGTTTGGGGCGCTTGCATATTTTTTATATGAACTTTTTCTTATTGAGTGACAATTTCCATTTGTACATGCAAGCTCTGGGACACATAGTTATTGCAAAACCTGAATTTATGCTACAGAAAGATATCCTAAATCTAATAGAGGCATCACTATCTTCTGGTGTCGATTATAGATTAAAGGTATAGACATTCTTCTTGTAATGGCATCTACTCCGCATAGCATTTTTTTATAATTGGACCTGCTTGTCCAGATTCAAGGATTGCAAAACCTTTATGAGTATCTCCGTGATGCGGAAAGCCAACTTACCGCACAGAGTACTGGCAAGCGTCCTGTACACTATGCAACTAATGGAGGAAGTGAAGTGCCTGTCGCTGCTGGTGCTGGAGACACCAACATATGCGGTGGTATTATCCAATTGTATTGGAATTCTATTCTTGAAAGATGCTTGGATACAAACTATCAAGTTCGTCAGAATGCACTGAAGGTGAATTAGGTTGATGTCACATTTTCACACTCCCCCTTTTTTACTTTACAATAGAAAATAATGGTTGTTGTTTTTCTTTTTGTAGATTGTTGAAATTGTTCTCCGCCAGGGTTTAGTTCACCCCATTACCTGTGTTCCACACCTTATAGGACTTGAAACTGACCCGCTGGAGGGGAACTCGAAGTTGGCTCATCATCTGCTGATGAATATGAATGAAAAGTATGGTGATCCAATTTTTATGTTTATGTTTCTTTTTTCAAATAAAATCATCTGATCAGTTGGAGTTGTTTGCAGGTATCCTTCATTTTTTGAAAGCCGCTTAGCTGATGGCCTACAAATGTCATTTAGATTCTTCGAGTCCACAGTCAGCAACCATAACATGGTGGCAACAAACATGAAATCAAATCCGATTGCATTTGTTAAACCTGGCATATCTAGAATATACCGTCTTATCCGTGCAAATCGAAATTCAAGAAACAAATTTGTGCACTCAATAGTCCGCAAATTTGTGTCTCGACAGCCGAGTTACCCACAATCAGCTTTCTTGTGTAAGTAATTGAAGTAAAATTATGCTGTCGATCCTTTATTCTTTGATGGGTATTCGGCTCTCAAGTTGTGTGTAAACATTGCGAATCTTGTCTTTGAAGTTCTTGCCTCTCTCCCATTCACATGCCCCGATGAACCACTTTACTTGATCTATGATATAAATCGATTTATTCAAATAAGAGCTGGAGCAATCGAGGCAAATTTGAAAATTGGACTTAAGCTTCTTCCGAATTTGCCCTCTGGCCCCCTCAAGCCCCATAGGTGTCACTCCGACATGGCCCCTCCCTCCCCTCCCCTCCTCTCCCTTTGGCGTCCTTTGCCTTTCATCTTGCCCTCCCGCCTCATGCCAACACCTTTCCCTTTCCTCGCCCTCCTCCTCCTCCTCCGTAAGCAAACCTTTCCTCCCCTTTGTCGCCCTCCCCTTCCTTGGCAGCCCTCTACCACCTCCAGCTTTCCCCACAGGCCCCCCGCCCATGCACCGCTCTCAGGGGCAGATCAGATTTGATCTGGCCCCCAAAGACGGCGGATCCTCCTCCCGGTCGGGCCTCCAGCAGCGCCCCCAACCAAGTCTCGGCGGGCTCCCTGGCTCGCAGTGCCATGCAGGGGGGCAAGGCTCCGCGCCCGCTCTGAACGGCTCCAAGGCAGCGGCATTGAAGACCCCCTCCTTCGTGCAGATCCTCCAACGCCAGGCCCCACCTCCGGGCTCCGCAATTACTGCGCTCGACCAACCTCGTGACTACTCCCGACTGAAGCCCACTCAAGTGCTCCAGATTTCCTCACGGGCTAGGGGCGTAGCTCGACGAGCTCCATCACCACCCCCTTTGGCTATGTCCCATCGAAGCTTCATCGAGCCACCTGAGAATCCCCCAGCCAGAGAGGATTCGCCTTCAATTGTCATATCTTGCCGTTCGGTCGAGGGCGTGGGCGGTTGGCGAAGTGAAAAAGCCCGTTGGTGGCGGCACCGGTCGTCGCGCTTCCCCACTCCCCCGCTCAACCCCTTCTACCTCCTTCCTCTTCAAAACTGCAGGCAAATGCTTCAGATGCCTATCGAGAGACCACAAAATCTCTAGCTACCGTGAGCCCATCCGGTGTCTCCTTTGCTCCACCACAGAGGCAGGGCAAGGGGCTGTAAATGCATAGCACAAGCACCCCGCCTCGGCCGTCTCTGCGACAAGCTCCACGAAGGCGATTGAGGGCAAGTCACTCAAAACCAAGAAGCTTGACCATGTCGCTCCTAGGAGCCCCGACACCGAACTGAGGAGGACTCTTTGCATAAATCAGCGGCTCCCTCCGCCTAGGCCGTGGTGCCAGAATGGGAAGCCACGGCTCTGGTGGCTTGGTCTTTACAGGCGACGCGCCGAGCAGAAACAGGGTGGTGGCGAGGCGATCCGGCAAGACCGCTTTCTTCGCAGAGAAGATGTTGCGATCTCCTTCATCATCCGGAGGCTTTCCTCCTCAAGTTCGCTTTACCAGCGACAGAGACCAAGTTCGGGCGCCAGAAATTCCACCACAAGCTTTGGAGATCCACGTGAGGCCATGGAATCGATGAGCCATGCATTTGGTGCGGCTATGTTCTTCGTGTTCGCCTTTGCCTTGAAGGGCTCCGGTGTTCGCTGAGCGCGGAGGTGGCGAGCGTATCGTCGGCGAGAAGTGCTCGCTTCACTCCATTGAGGAATGTCGGTGGCCGGGAGGACACGAGACTCTCAACCTCTCGGGCTTGGGCGTCCAACAGCCACGATCCCTAAGGTGGCGGATCACCTTCACGCACCGAAAGTCTCTAACAGGCGGTGTGAGCTCCGCCTCTGGGCAGAGATGGGCGAGGCTCACCCACAGGGTGATTATCCACTTGGACTTTGTAGAGGACCACACCGCAGCGCCTCTTGATGATTTCCTGTCAGCTGCGGACACTGTCCCCTACGAGCCGATCACAACAAGCCTCCCGTGGACTCTGGGCGCTGTGGATGGTACTCCTGAATCCAAGGGAGGACCGAGCCTCATTCCTCCTCAACTTCAGCGCCGGGACAAGGAGGACGAGGCAAACCTCCCTGCTGAAGACCGTCGCTCATCCCGCGGCCATCGTCGACCCCCCCATCATTCGGCCTACGACGACCATCCTTCCACCCTCAACCGAAGGCACAACGACAAAGACGATAGCGATGACGACAAGGGCCGCCAAGACCATACCAGCCTCCGTAATCTCAGAAGCTCCAACAAGATTGCTTTGCCGCGCCTTGGTTCGGGTCGGGACCGAGATCGATCCCCCCGTCGGAGGCACTCCCAGGGGGACAGCAGGCACGGTCGGCACAGGGCAGTGCTGCCTGGGGATTCAGCTCCCCTCCCCCGCTCACCAAGGACCGGCCCAGACTGTTTTGGTTTACCTCATGACCAAGTGAAAGACTACACTGACCGTGCCCTTCAGGACCTGTTTGCTTCCTATGCCTCCTCCTTGCGCGAAGCCCTCCAAGCTGTTCTCTCTTTTGGCCAGCCCCACACTGCCTCACAGCCTCTTTTGGCGGAGGAGGCGAGAGGCGAATGGCTGAGCAAAGCGGTGGACTACATCAGGGCGACATCTGCAGCCGCGGTGCAACTCGGCCTTGCAGCGGGACCCGCGACAAACGTGACGGCCAAGCCTTCATGGTCGACTTTTCTGCAAGCGGCGGGCTGACTCGTCGCTCCTTCCTCCTGGAAGAATGATCCAGGCCAAGGCCATGACTTGGAGCTTCACACCAAGGGCTCCTCGGCTCTGGCGTCAGGCAAGGATCTGGGCCGTCCCACTGCCCCCCTCGATGCCAAAGCTGCGCCGCTCCACTTCCAGCCCTTGGGGTCTCCAGCTCCCGTGGTCCCGGCGTCCTGCTTGGAGCTGGTCCCTCACGCCGCCTCTTCACCGGTAGGACTTCATGTGCTCCCGCCGCGGGATTCACAAGGGTGGCCGGCTGCTGCGCAGCTCGGCCCTTCTCCGACGTCCTCTCTCCAGGTGGCGGTCTTAGACAGCAAGACCGGCGAGCTTCAAGGACCGCCCCAGGTTCTACTGGCCCCCCTGGAGCCAACCTCCTCCGCCGTCCCTACCTTGGACGGCCTCGTCCCATTGTCGACTGCGTCTCCAAAGGAGGCGACGGGAGGGACCTCGGCCCGATTCTTTGAATCTTTGCTCTTGAGTTCCGCTTACCACCCACTCTCTTGATTCTCGATCTTGGCTTCCTTCGCACCCTGCAGTTGCGATCCGTGAGACTTCTCTCGCCTTGCCGAATTTAGCGTCATACTCCACCGACGCCAGCAGGGGTCCTAACCCGATTAGCGGCGGCGGCGATTTGAGCGAGCTCCTTGGGCATACTCATCTTGTTGGCCTCCTGCGACCTCGCCTCGGAAGACCCTGTCGTGCTGCAATCCGCGCCTTTTCAGGAGTTGGCGGGCGGAACCTTGGCTCAACTACAGCCCAGAGAGGACTCTCCTGCCCACCAGGAGAGGGTCGACCTCGGCTCTCTTCATCAACTGACCCATGCCGCTCAGTTGGAGGAGCAGGGGACAGCATAGTGGCAGGCCCTTCAGGCGGCTTTGTTCTCCAGCCCGCCCGCTTCGACCATCGCTACACCGGCCTCCCCACAACTCAAGCACTACCGGGTGGGTCAATCTCCGTCGCAGCGTTCGCTTAGCGGCCAAGAGAAGGCCGGGCTCAATGATGCCACGAGCCCAGGAAGCCCTCGCTCACAAGTTGGGCACTCTCCCTAAGGACCGCCCTCTCACGGAGACGGCGCTCAAAGAGTACCTCACAACCTTCAAAGCCCCTCTTCCGGAAGACACCGTTTTCGCTCTGGCGCAGCTATTCAAGGTGGACTATAAGCTCACTCAATGAGCGGACGATGCCCTCGTCGAGTTGGGAGGTCCTCTCCTTCCGGACAGCCAGGAGTTCGTGGCCTCACCCATTCAAGCTCCTTCGGATGCGCAGGGAGCTCAAGTGGCGGTGGCCTAGAAGGTTGAACCCCACTTCGTTGAAGCTTAGTAATTTCAGGACCATGCTGGTTCCCGCCTCTTTTGCTTCTTTGTCGTTGTTTAAGTCGTCGATGTGTTCGTCAAGACAATTGCTGATGTCTAAGCTGATGTGTTCGTCAAGTCTTTTGCCTATGTTATGTGAACCGCTTAACCTATATGAGCTAGCTGAATCTCCACTCCTTGATGTCTCGCGGCTTACCACAGTTACAGTGCCTTCTCGGTTCAAGTCAATTCTTTGAAGTCTGTGATCTGCTGAAGTTATGTGAACTGTTGAATCCCCTTTTCCTCATTGCTTGATGCCTTTCTTGCACGGCTCGGCGGTTCTGCTACCACAGAGCGTTGCCCTTCTCTTTCTCCTTCGCCGAGATTTCTAGCCAGTAAGCCTCTCCAGCTCCGTTGCAAGCGAGACCTTCCAGTGGTGGAGCCCGTGCAAGGTTCGTGGCGGTGGAGGTCGGCTGGTCCATGGTGCGAGTTATTTGTCGCCACCCTTGGCATTGCCTGACAAGCCGCCACCGGTAAAATTCTGTCGGCAAGGCCTTCCGGGCCTTCGCCTATGATGCGCCGCCAAACAAAGATGTCTAGCCCAAGCATCAACATTCTCTGCTTTGGAGCGTCACGGTCTCAACAATCGAGCCAGATATCGCTCGTCGGCGGACCCTTACATCCTAGCGTGCCATCTTATGCGCCTTGAAACTAAAGCGGCGGCGGTGAGCCGAACCTCGCTTTCTCCGCCAGGGGTTCAACCTGCGGAACTTCGCCCATAACCCAGCGGAGGGCACGAGGGGTGGAATCCTCCTTCTCTGGAATGGTGAGTACATCGAGGTTGAAGGCGTTCTCAACAGCCTTGACTGGCAAGACGATTCTCCTCGAGGAGTGCAACTCGTCCTTCGCCTCCACGATTGTCTACGGACCATCCCAAAGCAAGACAAAGCGGCCTTCTGCATGAAATCGCCTCCTTAAAACCAACCAGCTCCGGTGGTAGTCTTAGGAGATTTCAACCTCATCTACCGGGCTCAAGACAAAAATAATTCAAACATTAACCCAAGTCGTATGGCACTCTTCCGCAACACCCTCAATGCTTGCGAGCTAAAAGAAATTCACCTCCAAAACAGAAAGTTTACTTGGAGCGGTGAGCGCCAAAGACCCGCTCTGGTCGACCGATGAGTCTTTTCTAACGAACAGTGGGACACCTCTTCGATAACCATGTTCTTGGTATTTGTCTTCTTCGCTTTCCAACCACTTGCCTCCTTCTCTCCAACATTTGGGCCCGCCCCCCCAAATCCTTCCTTGGCTTGGATCAAGATGCGGGGTTCTTGAGGCGATCAATCATAGCTAGCACCTGTATGCACAGAACCCATGCATAGGGTGCATCACAAGCTAGCGTCCACGGCTTCCGCTCTCAAATCGTGGAGCTCCTCCCTCTTCCCCCGGCCTAAGCTCCTTCTCCACATGGCCTTAGAACTTATTCTCCGGCTCGACGTGGCTCAAGAGTCTGCGAGGACATCCTCACTGAATCGCTCTTGAGGCCAACCTTAAGAAGAGAGTCACAGATGCAGCGATGATTGAGCGAACCAGAAGCGCCGGTGTTCAGGATCACCAATCTCAAAGAAAATGACGCCAACACAAAATTCTCCCATATTAAGGCAAACGGCCGCAAAAGGAAAAACTTCATCCACAAACTTCAAAACGGTCAGGGCTGGGCGATCTCGCACTCAGAAAAAGAAGACATTATTCAAAAGTACTTTCAAGAAATGCTGGCCAGGCCCGCTCTGCGCGACACGGACCTCAACTGGGAGACATTGCACCCCCTAGCGCAAGATCTGCAAAATCTGCGAGATGCCTTCACAGAAGCCGAAGTGCGACTTGCTCTAGACCAACTTCCGGGAGACAAAGCCTCGGGGCCGGATGGCTTCTCCATAAATTTCTACAAATCTTGCTGGTCTATCATCAAAACAGACATCATGACAGTTTTCCATAGCTTTCACTCTCTTCGAACGTCACACCTTCATTTACTCAATACAGCTAGCATTGCGCTAATCCCAAAAAAGGAGGGAGCCGACAAAGTTTAAGACTATAGACCTATCAGCCTCATTCATGGGATTGGCAAGTGGATCGCCAAAACACTTGCGCGGCGGTTGGCGCCGTGTCTTAATAGCTTGGTCTCATGAGCTCAGAGTGCCTTCATCAAGATAAGAAGCATTCACGACAACTTTCTCTACGTCCGCAACCTGATTACCAGACTTCACCGCTCCAAAACCCCCTCTCTCTTCTTCAAGCTAGACATAGCCAAGGCCTTCGATTCGGTCATTTGGGACTATCTTACGGGCTTTCTTTGCACAAAGAGGGTTCCCTTAGATGGACAAAGCGGGTGGCGAGCCTCTTAAGGTCAGCCTCGTCGAAAGTCCTTCTAAACGGCATCCCTGGCAACGCGATTATTCATGGGTGGGGGTTGCGACAAGGAGACCCCCTTTCGCCTTTCCTTTTCATCCTGCCCATCGACCCCATCCAAAGTCTCCTAGAGGCGGCTACGGACTTGGGATTCTCGCCACACAGTGTGGCCGTCTGGCGAATCGAACATCCATCTCTGGCAGACGATCGCGCCATCTTCATCAACCCTAACCGAAGCGAATTATTCATGACCACTCAGATTATCCTCAATTTCGAGAAGGCCACCGGACTCCATACCAACTTCCAGAAAAGCACAGTGCTTCCAATCAGCTGCGACCATTTAGACCTTACCTCGGTTCTCCACGACTGCCCGACAATCCGATCAACCTTCCCGATCAAGTATTTGGGACTCCCGCTCACCTACAAAAAGCTCCGTAAAGTGGACTTCCAACCGCTTCTCGACAAGGTGCCGGGAAGACTAGGCGGGTGGCGAGGGCGTCTCCTATCGGCCGAGGCGGACCACTTTAGTAAATCGGTCCTCACATCGATTCAATTTACTTCCTCACAGTCTTCAAAGTCCCCAAAGAGATTCTCCACACCATTGACAAATTAAGACAGCGGTTCCTCTGGGCTGGACATGACAATCTCTCGAGTGCCAAGTGCAAAACCAACTAGGGAAGAGTGTGCCGCCCAAAACATCTTGGCGATCTAGGCATCCTTAGTCTACCGCATTTCTCCTCGGCAATCAGACTGCGCTGGCTCTGGCAAGAATGGAAGAACCCATCTAAACCCTAGGTCGGTATGGAAATCCTTATTACGACTCGGACGAAATCTTTTTCTTGGCGGCAACAAGGGTGTCTCTCGGGGATGGAAAACGGCTAAGTTCGGTTTTCGGCACAGTTATCTGGAGAGGCCCCCAAAGACATAGCCCCCAAGATTTTTGCTTCTTCCTTTCGCAAATATCAGATCATGTTCTCGGCTTCTGAGAATGGGCGATGGAGTGCGGGACATTGACCTCGGGGCGGAGTTTCTGACACTCCACATTCAACAATTAAGTAATCACATGGACCAAAATCAACCAAATCCACCTAACTCAAGGCATCCTGATGAGATTGTTTGGAAACTAAGTCGAGCGGAACCTACTCTTCAAGATCGACCTCGCTCTACTTTTTTGGGTTCCATAGCGACCAACTTCAAGCAGTTAATCTGGCAATCCCAAGCCCTCAAAGGGAAACTATTCGCCTGGCTAGCAATTCAAAACAAACTCGGACCTCGAGCGGGCTTGAGGCAAGGGATGGCCAAACCAACGCTTCATCCCCTCTGCAGACACACTCTAGAAACAAATTTTACACCTTCTCTTTAATGCCGTTTCTCTGGACGCATTTGGAGGCTTATGGCAGACTGGTCGGGGTTGGAAAGCCTTCAACCCTCCGCCTGGCCCCCCTGCACGAACATCCAAGATTGGTGGACCAACGTGGCAAAGGTGTCAGGTTCCTTTAGGAAGACTAGGACGACGACCTTGATCTTAATCTCATGGGAGCTTTGGAAGGAGCGAAACGCAAGAATCTTCAACAATAGAGCAACATCGCCTCTAGACCTTCTAGCTAAGATCAAAGAGGAGGGGAGAGCCTGGTTCCTAGCGGGGGCTAAATCTTTGGAGTTTTTTAGTTCTCTGTAATTAAGGCTTACTGTTTTTAACTCTGGCTCTGTGCGGTTTCACACCGCTCCTTCTCTATTAATATAACGGGCAATCCTCCTACCGGTTTCTTTCAAAAAAAAATGTATCAGCAGCAAGATATGGTGGGTATGCTGAGAGACACTGGCGATGGTATGCATGAGCCTGGGGGATACTCTGAACAGAATTTGGCAGATGTTTCTCAAAGGGTGCTTAACAATCCATGCAGCACGTCAGGTGTGGACATGGCCAAACTTCAGGTGAGTTAGAGAAGTTTTGGGTGCAGTTATTTGAATAGAGTATGTCAATATACTGATGCAGAGATGCGTGCAATTTTTACATGTTTGCATCTCATCATTTTCCACTAAATTGCCTTTTGTTTTCAGGAAGATTGCCATGATGCAATAGCTCTGCAGCTCCTTCTCAAACTGAAGAGACATTTGAAAATTGTCTATAGTTTAACTGATGCCCGCTGTCAGGTATGCATCGCCCCTTGTTCGGAGATTAGTACCCCTAAGACGCATTTACATGACACAAGATTTGTTTCAAATTTCAATACAGGCATTTTCTCTAAAGGATCCACCAAAATCTGGTGAAACAATCTCCAAGCAGAATATCCCGTTTAACATTAACAACACCAACATCAGTTTGCCGAGCTGCCTGCAGGAGGTAGCACCTGTATACCAGGTAGTAATGCTGAACCTTTAGATTTCCAGGCCAAAATAAAGTTTTATGGTTTATGGTCTGGGATTTGGTGGACACCCTTCTTAACATTTGATGTGACTTGTGATGCACAGGATTTCAAGACATTGCTGCGAGAAGATTCCATGGACTATGGAATATATACCGCTATGGTCCAGAAAAAACGTCCAACTCCGAGAAGTTCGTCGAGAGTTAGGAGGCCAGCGGCTATTACAAGAGGCTGCGGCGGCAGCGGTGGTGGTGATAATGATGACGACACTGACGACGAAGACTGGACTGGCGGGCCGAGAGAGCTCGACTTCAGCACTCAGGCAAATAATGGTGGGCGAGTAACAAGACAAAGGTCCAAGTATGACTGGTGTTGGTGCTTTGTACATTGTAGAAAATTTGTAGGTGACGGGACTTAGCTGGGTATAGGTCTTTTAGGGCTCATTAGTAGTAGTACATAGAAGCAGAAAGGAAAGGAAGATAGCTTTTACTTAATTCGATGCCATTAATTTGGAGCACTCCTTTTCTTGCTGTGCCCATTTCCCTTCTGTAAGTTCTATCGGGCTTTGGCAAAACTCAAAAACAGGTTGTGCTCCGTTTCTGATTCAATGGAAAAGAAAGGGTTTCTTTTGCTTTCATTCATGCTTGCACTTTCTGTGTACATGTGGTGTCATTGTTTTGCCACGGCATTGTGTGTGTATTTCAGTTGAAGTTGAAGTAGGATATTGATCGCTGCAGCAAACACCTGATACTAGCGTTTTCTGCGTGGTTTTAACTGCATGGCATCATGAGTGTGACATGTCATTGTCTAGCGATTGTGTTGTGTGTATGATCAATGAGGCAGCACCTGGCGATGTTTTATCCCCCCCATCGCCATGCTCGCGCTATGTATGTACTACTCCGGCACGTCTTCTGGTCAATGGAGTCTTATAGCTTGTGCGATGCTTCTACGTAGGTAAGCATATTAGGGCATGTACAATACCAGATGGTTATACATAAGTATTTAAAGAGATATAATATAGCTACATCATCAAGCGCTCTGTAAAAGTCATTTCCTCCGATGCAAGTATCTATTTTGTAGGTGCTTAAATGTTGTATTATCTATTAATTAAATATAGTTATATACATAAGCACATGTTAAGTATCGGTGTCTAATTAAGCATCGCTGCTACAAAATAAACACCTTAGTTGTCCTATGTGACTGAAAAAATCAGTTTTTTTTTCTCCCTAAACACCTCTCTAAACATCTTTGTGCTCTTAAAAGACCATAAGATACATGTCAAGCATACCATCACCTTGGACTTGTTATTCTTTCCGTCAGTGGTGGATCCAGAACGAAAATGACCAGAGTCCTTGAGACAAGATGGGCCACGTTTGGCTCGGCTGTGGTTGAGGTGCCCCTTCCTATTGAACTAGGGGTGTCCACATTACATATACATGATTATGTTAAAAAAAATGATTTCCTGTTCTTGTCGTGGAGGACGAAGACATGCAGGGTTAAGTACTTGAGACTCCAGGTGCTGGTCAAGCCTAGCCAGGAAGAAGGAACAATCAACTCTAAAAGTTTCTAACTTGTGAAATATCGATGAAGAAATGATATTTCCCCACATGACTTCACCTTTTTTATTTGATTGAACGAGGACTTATCTGTTCTCCCTGTTAGGTGAGGCCAATGTTCTGGTCATGTACAAGACATTTCGATTAAACCCCGCCATAAAAAACTCGGAAATGATATGATGTCGCATACAACATGCACCGATAGAAGCAAAAGCAAAACACAACCTCCAACCCGTAGACCCATGGCGACTCCCCCATCCACCCTCGCCGGTGCCACTCCGGCACCGACGACCACCGTCTGCGCTCGTAAGGTCCTTCCCTCCGCCCCCGCTCTCCGCAGCACTGCCCCCTCCCTCTCCCCCATCCCCTTTTTACGCCCCAACCGCCCAACATCCCCCCCCTCCCCCCAAGATCGAGCTCCATGGCGACGGAGCTCGCTCCGGATCCGCCAAGTCCCAGTCTAGATATTCTAGACTACAAGACTCGAGATGAGAGTCCCGTCGCTGCTGGCACCCCGCGCCTGCGTCCGGTTCTGGCTATCTCTGGGCACGGGTCCTCCTCTGGTACAATCTTGTGCTCTAGTCGGTCTGTAGTCCCTACTCCGGCTGGTGCTTCGACTTCGCCCCTTTCCAATGCAGCTCGCGCAGCCTGGAGTGTGAGCACCTACAACGAGCGTTACTCCTCTGAGCTCCCCAACCCAATGCTAGGCTTGTCTTCCAAGGTCCGTCTGCTCTCTCGCCGCTCTAACAGTATACCGCCAAAAGCAAGTTGCCGTCTTGTCTCTTCTGACTAGTCTAGCGCGGTGGTGGGCGAAGCAACAAGGCAGTCTTTGCTAGCTCCTACCCAAGACGAGCCCAAATTTCTTGGTTTGGGTACAAAAAGCTAGGCTGGCCACTCTTAATCACAAAGTTCAGTCAATGCAAGGGGGCAGACGTGGTTCGGATGCTCGTCATCAAGGCAGCATCAACTCGCTTCAATCCTCTGGTCAGGGTGGTTGGCAGGAAGTTAAGCCCCGCTACTGGTGGCGCTCTCGGCGCGGGGCGAAACTCTAGCTGCCCCTCAGTTGCTTTGAAGGCTCCACCTACCAGGCAAATCGGCGCTGGGGCTTCAGCCCTAACACCTGCTTCAAATGCCTTGCGAAAGGCCATAAGAGAGCGCACTGTAAGTTTCCAATCCGTTGCCTCAGATGTGGACTCAGTGATCACCTGGCTCGCCGTTGTCCTCAAATAGCAGGTGCTAGCAGCCGCCACCATTCCTTCCGCAACCCACAGCCTCAAGCCTCTCCCGCCCGTGGACTCCCTTCAGAGCAAGCTCCAACAGCCCAACCCCACTATCCCCCACGTCGCAGCATGGAAGACTACGCCCCTGGTCAGGCGATCAATCGGCCAAGCGAGGGCTTCTGTGCTCACACCATCACCTAGGACATGGACGCTGAGCTCCTGCGCCTTCGGGACACGGCGGTCCTCGTCACGGTGGTGGATCCTCGTCGGAACCCACCACTGAGTCTGGTGGCGAGAGCTCTTAAGGTGCAACTTCGCATTCCGCTGCGAGACATCCGCGTCTCCCGCAGCCTCCCGGAGGACTTCCTCGTCGAGTTCGACACCCAGCGGCAGCATGATGCCGCATTGGAGATTGGTGGCTGCTCTCTTGATGGCTTCCAGTTCAAGTTCCAGAAATGGGACTACAAGGCCGGCTCCCACCGCAACATCTAGAGATACCATGCTCTCCTCTGCTTGGAGGGCGTCCCGCTCTTCGCCTGGCAGCCTTCGTTGGCTGAGTGCGTGGTGGGTGGGAACTGACTGTTTTACTGTGTGGATGACCGCTCTCAGAGGGAGCGGAGTGCTTCTATTTGGGCAGTGTGGGTGTGGGTGCGTGATCTTGATGCACTCCCAAAGAGTACCCATCTCACACTCCTTGACCCTCCTGTGGAAACCGCCTTCAAGACGGACCTGCCACCCTCGGGCATTTCAAGGGAGGGTCAGAAGTTCCGTGTGCTCGTGCATTTGAGCATCCTTGAAGACTTTTCGCCACACGCCCGCACTCCAACTAGTGGTCACAGCCAGAGTGACGCTCAAGATGGGCCTGACGAAGATTACCCCAAACGAGAGCATTTCTTTTGGACGGCTGGGGTCCCCGGCGGTGTGGAGCGACCGTCGCGTAGGGTGTCTGCCGAAGCCATCTCTCGTCTGGGCCCAAGGTGTGATGATGACCGAGACGAGGATTGCGATGACAGGTTGGGGTGTGAAAGGGCCTACTTTGACGAGCGTGGCCGAGCGCTTGGCCGAGGCAGGTGGTCTTGACCCATGGGGGACCTCCGCCAGGTCCTCGGGGCAAGACAGTTGCGATCTCCTCTACAGCGCTTCTGAGGGTGCGCCCGGCATTGAGGCTGATGGTGGTCACCGTGGCTGCAGCCGCACCAGATCTCCGTCGCGTAGGTACCTCCTTCGTAGCAAGAGCCGCGCCGCTCCGGTGCGGTGCAATTCCTCTCTGGGGAGCTGGGTGCCGCTCCATGACCCGGAGGGTCAAGATGGCGTGCTGCTGGCTCTCGGCGGTCTCAGGCTGGATGCGAAAGGCGTCATGCCTGGTCTTGTGCAGGTCACTCCGGGCTCCCGAATAGACCCCATGCTGTTTGAAGCAGCTATGGGAGGAAGCAAGGCCATCTTTGGCGACAAAGCTTTGTTGGTCCACCCCCCGGCTGTTCTGCTACCTGAAGCTCTGTTGGAGCCGTCAAACCCAGGCGCAGATGTTCTCCAGGCTGGGCTGCTTCTTGAGCCACAGCATGACTTCTCGCTGGGTGACCCACCTTCGGCCGTGGCACAATTGGCTAAGCTGGCCACTCCAGCCGGGGACGCTCGGCTGGCCCCACTCCAGATGGTGCTCCATCCTGTGCCGCAACCCAACCTCCAACCTCTGGCCGTGGCACAGCTGGCTGAGCCGGTCACTCCAGGCGGGGAGGCTCGACTGGCCCCACTCCAGACGGGGCTCCATCCTGTGCCGCAGCCCAACCTCCCACTGGTTGACTCCTCGCTGGGCACAGTGTAGCTGGAAGACAATGCTGTGGTGGAGGCCATTTAGAGAAGTGAGGTTGAGCCTCAGGGTCCCTCACTACGTGCATGTCTTGCACGCCCCTGCTCACCATCTATGTTGGGTCTGCCATTGGAGAGCTCTGTTGACATTTCAGAGCCTCCTGTTCGTCGCAGCGGACAACTTGCAGCGAAGAAGAAGGGCGGCTCTGAGGTTGGCGGCACGCGGCAGGCCTCCCTACTGCTGCAAAAGAGGTTTGAAGATCCTATGTCCCGTCGTCTGCCTGGGGGCGCTAAGGAGAGCTTCATCAGTATTCTCACCACCCCACTTGACTCAGATACCATGCTAGCCATCGTGGCCTGGACCGGGTGGGCGACAAAACCACAGTTGATCTGCCAAGACTGGTACTCTCTCCCGAAGACGTCACGGCAATGGCCCAGCAGGTAGCTGCGGCATGAATGCCCAGCATGTGATGTCCAGCAACTTCTTAGGATTGTATGCAGTGCTCTATCTTCATGCTGTACGCATTTTCGTTTTCCTTTCCCAAAGTATGTATGCTGTCCAGGGTGTATGATGGTAGCCCACCGCGCCTATTCCCAGCTTCTTTGGTATTTAGCTCTTGGTGGGTCAGCATTGCGGGATTAGCATGACGAGGATGTCTTTGTCTTTTGCGAGGACTCGAATTGCTTTGTACTTGTTAGGCATGAATCTATATATGTGCTGCAGGTTTACAGACATGCTGCATGATCTTTTATTAACTTCATGTCTAGATTTAGCAAAATATTGAATTGGAATGTGAGAGGTCTCAATGCGCCGGCTCGAAGGGCAACTGTTAAGGATTTAGTAGTGGACACGAGATGTTCACTCCTTTGTTGGAAATATGCCCTAGAGGCAATCATAGAGATGATTATATTTCATTATGTTCATGACATTGGATAATGTGTTATCTTGTTCCTAGAATAATATTGTTAATATTTATTATCAAGTATGTGACTTGGTTGTGAAACTCTATATTCCTGCGATAATTATTCTTATACGATCCCTGGTCGTAAACATATGAGGACACATATGAATAAACTAGCATATGTATTGGTTGATGACTATGTTTCACGAGTCATAGATATGGAGATATCAAACCGATAATACGGACACATGTTAGAGAACATGATGTTGGATAAGACCTACCTTGAGACACTATTGAGATTGTTATAAATCTATGTGTTGTTAGTTGGTCTCAAGCAATAATGATGTATAATCCTTAGACACGAGATCGCATGGTTTCCTACATGTGTAAGGGCACTCTTAGGGGTTGCCAAACGCTACACAAATCGGGTAGTTATAAAGGTAGCTTTGGGTATGCTATGAAACATGGAGAGGAATGTGACTGGTCGGATATGGATTTGCCCTCCTAACATAACAGAGAGATGTCTCGGGCCCTCGTTGTGATCGGATAAAGAAAGTGCATGGCCATGCCACTAGTAGTCGAAGTGTTCGACCACGTAAAGTTATCGGCACTCGATCGAGAAAGTATTGAGCAGTCCATGGATGACACAACATCTCACCTGGAGTTCGACCAGACATCGTGAGGCAAAGGGAGTATACACGAGTAGGTCGCTTAGTTCGAACAACTACGGACTGGTCGTATGGAGATACAAGCAAGTCGTAGACTAGTCGAACGTAATCACAGAGTGGTTGAAACCAAGTCGTAAGGAGTTACGAGTTGGTCGTGATCAAATACGAACTGGTCGTATAAAGATAGGACCTAGTCGTAAGTGATGAGGACCTAGTCGTAGATCATATTGCATTAAGGTTCGTCCGATATATTTTGTGTGTATTCGGGAATCGATATGCTCTGCTAGGAGCCGCTACGACTTGTGGTCGAAAACGGTTTCCGACTCACAACCGAACTACACATGAACCTACAGGGTTACACACTTAATGGGTTGGAACAAACCAGTACGAATACGATTCGTAAACGTGTTCGGATAGGATCCGTCACGAGCACTATATAAGGAGGTGCATGAGGCTGTTGGGCGAGAGGCGAAAAAACACCACCGAAACCCTAGCCGCCATCTTCCTGAGAGCTCCGCCGTGCGACTTGGTGCTAGCACACCGACGCTCGGTTGTTCCTTCCCTGAACGTGTGGATACCGTAGAGGCGCTACTACGATTGTTGCGCTTGAGGACGATCCGCGATCTTCACAAGGAACCGCAGACGTTGCTGGAGGAGACGATCGACTACGACCACTGCATCAACTTGCTGGACGTTGGACGATCGACTACGACCACTACATCGACGCGCTCTTCGTTGGACCAGGCTGCTCCAACCTTCTTCCGCTGATCTGCGCGTCTGGTGGTAACGATCTATGATCATCTACTTGCATGGCTTCCTGGTTTGCGTGGTAGAAATTTTTGTTTGTAGCTATCGTAGCCTGCCCGTGACCCAACATCCTTTGCCTCCAAGAAACAAAACTTGTAGCGATTACTCCGAGACTCGCAGCCGAGATTGCGGGAGCAAGTCTTCAAGGAATGGCTTTCAAGCCGACAGATGAAACCAGGAGAGGCATATTGGTATGTTGGGACCAATCGTTAATGCAAATGGATAATGTGCTCACCTTAAACAGGTCCATCACAATAACCCCCTTGATGGGGCCCATCCTTGGTCTTTAACTGTTGTGTATGGCCCGCACACTAATCAGGAAAAACAAGCTTCCATTGAGGAGATAAAGCAGATTCATGACAGGATCGTTGGGCCCTGGTTGATAATTGGGGATTTTAATCTCATTTACCAGGCCTCGGACAAGAATAACTTGAACCTGAACCGTAGGCGAATGGGCCAATTCCGTGCGGCGATCAATTACTGTGAGTTAAAAGAGATTCATTTCCATGATCGCAGGTTCACCTGGTCCAATGGACAACACAATCCAACCTTGAAAAGAATTGACAAAGCTTTCTGCAATCCGCAATGGGATCAAATGTTTCCGGATTATTTTCTTCGGTCATGCTCTTCCTCCATCTCTGATCATAGCCCCTTACTTATGTCTGAGATGGAGCGGGTTAGTGCACCTAGGCGCTTTAATTTCGAGAACTACTGGACGCTCCTGGCCGGGTATAATGAGGTGGTCCAGGAGGCTTAGTCTCAGCCAGTGCAGGAGATGGACCCGATAAAATGCCTCTTAACCAAACTGCAAAGAACTGCAAGGGCACTTAAGTCCTGGAGCAGAGCACAAATTGGTGACCTTAAAGTATAGATGCAGATAGCCCTTGGGGTAATCCTCCAGTTTGACAGAGCGCAAGAGCAACGCCAGCTTTCACAGAAAGAACATGAACTGCGATCGGCACTAAAGCTCAGAGTCCTAGGACTCGCAGCTTTACAAAGGATCAAATGGAAACAACATTCTAGACTGAATTGGTTACGGCTCGGTGATGCCAACTCAGGAATTTTTCATTTAAAGGCGAGTTTCAGAAGAAGGAAGAAGCTAATTCATACCTTGCGGCATCAGGTGAATACGTACATACTTCACTCAGAAAAGGAAGAGGCTTTGGCCAAGTACTACACAGAGATCCTAGGTACTGCAAAACTGGCCGCCTCTACTTTCGTCTGGGACACTCTGGGTATGAAGGGGTTACCAACTAGTGCTTCTAATGACCTAGAGTGACCTTTCACAGAACAAGAAAATCAATTGGCAATCTATGAAATGCCGCCTGATAAAGCCCCAGGCCCAGACGGGTACACCGGTTGTTTCTTCCAAACAAGCTGGGACATCATAAAGGAGACTGTACTATCGGTGTTTCAGAAAATTCACAACCTCAGCGGGGTACATCTCAAGAAGCTCAACACGGCCATTATTATACTGCTTCCAAAAAAGGGCCAGGCAATGGAGCTATCCGATTTCAGGCCAATCAGTTTGATCCACAGCATTGTAAAGATTCTATCAAAGCTGCTCTCCCTTAGACTGTCCAAGTGCATGCAGGATCTCATTTCAATAATTCAAAGTGCATTCTTAAAACAGCGGTCAATTCAAGACAACTTCCTTTATGTGCAAAACATTGTTCCTACCATCGATCCAAGACACCGATGTTCCTACTCAAACTGGACATAGCAAAGGCTTTTGACTCCATCTCATGGCCTTATCTACTTGACATGCTTAAATATAGGGGGTTCAGCCACAAATGGAGGGCTTGGATTGCAATACTGCTTGCCACATCCACTTCAAGGATCATGTTCAATGGCATTCAAGGACCAAGCATTAGGCATCAATGCAGGGTGCGGCAGGGGGATTGCCTCTCATCTTTCCTATTTATTTTGGTAATCGATGTCCTACAATGTATCCCGCAATTGGCAGATCGACAGCAATGGCTAACGCCACTTCGCGGAAAGTTCACAAAGGCGAGACTGTCTATGTATGCTGATGATGCAATGATCTTCCTGTCGCCCACTAAGGAAGACGTTGAGAGCATAAGAGAGATCTTGCAGGTTTTTGGAGAGGTAATGGGACTCAACATAAATATCTCCAAAAGTGCTATCATCCCAATCCAATGCCAATCTCTTCATCTAGATGAAATACTTGAAAATCTTTTGTAACAGCCTAAAGTTCTCATTACAAATTAAAATTAAATAAAATTATTATTTTATTGGATTTTACGAAATTTGAAAGAGTTTGATTGCTTTATTTGAATTTCGAAGTTTTAAAAGTCAAAATTAAAGTTTTATTAAAGTTTTTGAAGTTTTATTTGAGTTAAAGTTGAAAAATAAAAATTAATTAATTTCTAAAATTTTCTCGAGATTTTTTTTAAAAAATTATCCCTAATTATTTTAAAGCCAAATAAATTATGTGCAAAAATAAAAGCCAACTTTACATTAGAATTATTTTTATTAAGTTCAAAATAATTCTAGGAATTTTATGAATTTTTCTAGAATTTTTGGACTCTATTTGCTATGTTCCAAAAATATTTGATTTAATGCTTACTCCTTATTTCGAAAATAAAAAATAAAAATAAAAATTCTGATCGGACTGGTCCAGCATTCACTTTGAATAGTAACTGATGAACAGTAATTCGAATTTTAAAAAAAAATTAAAAAATATTTTATTCACTTCCCATCGGGTCACCCATAATGTTGTGCTCCCAAAGACATGCACACTTAACGTGCTAGCAAATGTATGGGCTGCCAACTCTCAATTTGGTTTCAAATTAATATGCTTTTCCTTTATTTCTTTTATCTCCTCATTTCTTCTCTCTCCTACCTTCTTCTTCCTCACGTAAGTTTCTTCTCTGTGCATATTTCTTTCTTCAATCGTCAAACAACCATGAGCCGTCTCCATGGCTGACCCCACCTCCGGCCGCCACTCACCGCGCCGCATCCTCCCCGCGCCACCACGCCGCCCCTCCTCTTCTCTCCCTGCTGCTCCAATTGCTACAACCGAGCTCCGAGCTCCATTAATGGCTGCCACCACCTCTCTCCCCTTTTCTCTTCACTCAAGCCATCAAAATTGATTCCGTCAGAAGCGAAACGTCCGTATTAACGCCACGCGACGTCGCAAAGACCTTCCATTGCACGATTCCCCATCACACGCAGCTTAATTTAATCGTTTCATTTCGCAACCAAATCTGCCGCCTGTAGCTCTTCGCCTCCCCGACGCTTTGGCTCCCCTCCGCCCCTATAAAAAGGAGCACCAGGTGTCTCTCCACAACCACAACCCACCCTCAAAATCTCTCCTCCCCTCTCCCCATGATTTGGCCGAATTTGGAAGTTGAAGCTCGAGGTCCGAACGCCGTTCGTCGGTCAATTGCGCCTCCTACGGTGAAGCCCCGGCACCATCGACCACACCACTAGCTTCGCCTCGACGCGTTCTACACCGTGCTCCCCTCGCCTTGCGAGCATCGCCGAGCACTGTCGCCACCGTGAGCCCAAGCCGCGCCGACGTCGTCGTCCTCGCCTCCGACCATCCGTACGCGTCTCTCCCCAACCGAGGTGAGCACCGGCATCCCCGTCGTCCCCTCTCTCCATTCCACCCCTCGCCGGCCGTCGGAATGCCGCCGTTCGCCGGCAACGCCGTCATCTAAACCATAGACCGAAGCTTCTTCTTTTGTGGATTGCGTCGCCGTCGAGCTAGCGCCGTCCACACAGTCTCCAACCCTGGCTTCGCATCGTCGAACTCTCCGTGATGCTTTCTTGCCATCGTCGTTGCCGCCGTCCGAGCACCACCATTCCAACCGTGCAAGACGCCAACATGTGAGCCATGTTGCTGTTCGCTGGAAGAAGAACCATGAACAGTGAAATTTTCTAGTTTGAACTCTACTTTGTACATAACAATTTTATTCCTTCCAGAAAATCGTTCTTTCAAATGCAAACTCCAAATCCATCAATTCTTTCACCTAAATTCATCTAAATTCATCTACTAATCCCAGAATTTATTTCGTAATTTTTAGATTTTATTTAATTTCTGTTAATTATTTGGTCTATTTTGCACGTTCGTTGCCGCCGCTGGCTAACCGTGCGCTTTTCACCACAACCGAGGTGAGCGTTGCGTTCCCCGCGGTCCCCTCTTCAAATCGCCACAAACCTCATCCGCTAACTCCTCTCCGTTTGCCCGCAAC
The DNA here is from genome assembly GCA_036346405.1 of Phyllostachys edulis. Taxonomy (NCBI): domain Eukaryota; kingdom Viridiplantae; phylum Streptophyta; class Magnoliopsida; order Poales; family Poaceae; genus Phyllostachys; species Phyllostachys edulis. The sequence continues at coordinate 38,619,362 of CM070557.1, read as the reverse complement.
ACCGTCATTCGCCCGTCGTCCGCCGAAGGTTTTCTCTGTCAGACTACGTCGCCATCGAAGGTCGTCTGGCCGAGTCGTTTACACTGTTGAGTTTGCCTCGACATATCGTACTTCCGTCACCATCACCTTGGTCATAAAACTCTTTCTTTGTTTCCAGTTATCCGAAACCATAATTTCCGATGAATAGTATAATTTTCGGAATTATATTATTTCATGTGACATTCAACCTTCCGGAATTTCGTTCTCCCTCATACGAACTCCGATTGCGTCGATTCAACTTCCTAAATTCATATAAAATCGATACCTTCCTAGCAGTATTTATGTTATAATTTTTGGATTTTTATTTGGATTTTATTTGAATATTATTTGAATTCGGATCGTTTACGCGTATAGATTTCGACGACTTCGGACGACCGGATTTCAACGCTGTTTGAGAATAATCCATTAAGCAAGGCAAGTTACATTCTTGATCATATTTGCACCCAGTATTTAAAATTATTTAAATTCTGTTTTAAATTATTATTGCATGCGTATTTATATTCAAGTAATTTAAGTTCCTGTTTTAAGCTTTATAGTTATTCCCAATGCCTTTGTATGTCCAATTATTGTCAAGAGAGGTGGTATGGAGACTATTATAGAATGCATATATATTTTGGAGTTTGGATAATAAAAGAAGATTGTGAAAGGATGTGTGTAGATGGAGGAAAATTGTTAATAGATAATTGATGATTACGAAATAGGTGATTATTGTATGGAAATAGATTATTATTAAGGATCAGATTGTGGTATTATTAGAGTTATATGATTGTTGGATATTAGATGTCAATCATAGATATAGATTATCATTGGTTTATTGGATATTGGAATGAATGATGTTGGATTATTAGAAATACATGATTATTATGGTTGGATTGTAGAAATAAATGATTATTGGATACGGGATTTTAGAGGTAGATTGTTGTTGATGTTGGATTAATAAAGATTGGATGATAGATAGATACTATAGTCAAATCTTGAATTGTTGATATTGGATTCTAGAAATAGATTGTCATTGGATATCAGATTATCTAAAAATTTGATTATAGGATTACATAGTCATTGGATTGATAGATATCGGATTATAAAATTTGAGTATAGTTAAATATTTGGATCAATTGAAGTTGGATCATAGAAATAGACCTATATGGTGTAGATTGGACTAGTGGATATTGGATTGCTAAAGATTGGATTATCACAATACTGATGGTTTACATACTGATCTCGTTCTTGACAAGTCTTGGACATTTAACCCTCACCCTAGATAAAATCTAGTTGATACAATAGTATGAACTAGAACATTTTGAGAAAGATTATGCTTAGCAATGCTTAGACCCAAAAATGTTTGATTTGGGAAACTTTCAGCCAAAAATCAAATATTGTTTAAGAATCTATGGCATTGGTTTGTCATGGAAGTTTTGTCGTAAATGAATTTGAGAAAAATAAAATAAAATTATGGTTTGTATTTGGGCGAAATGGTTGTTTGGATGGTGCATGTTAATGCACGGGATCGAGTCATTTCCATGATCGAGGCCCATGGGTTTTGTGGAAAGTCGCCCAAGTCAATTGAGGACCGGCCTCTGAGCGTTCCTTTGCTATGCCTATAATGGGTTATGCCTCACCGTACAACCACATGTCCTCAGAATGGGGCGTAGGACCTGGCTAATTAATTTGTAAAGTTCCATCGCGGTTGATCCTGTTTGTACGTGGGCGGTCTTTCATGGCCATTTCTTTTGACAAAGTCTTTCATGACTATTGTTCCCACCTGGCGCAAGAGGGGGCTAGGAACTCTGCGGATTTCTATTCCAAAGGGGGCGAAACCTTAGCGAGGGGAAACTGCGGTGGAACGGCGCATTGTAAAGGCCTTGGCACGTGCTCTAGACTGCTTACCTAAGGTAGTGAGCGGTGGTATCGACGGATGCCAAGCAAACTAGAGAATTCGTGTCATGTGGGTAAAGTGTACAACCTCTGCAGAGTGTAAAACTATTCGAATAGCCGTGTCCACGGTCATGGACATGCTAGCAAAAGCCACTCAAAGTTAGACTTGGAATTTGTTTTAAAAAGACTTTGTCAACTGGTTTATCCAAATGGGATTCAAGGTTAGCCATTGTGATAGGAGGGTATCCTTCACCATTCTTGTGTGAATGTTATCTGACTATAAAATTGATTTAGAAAATGAATTTTAGTTATAGAATAACTGCTTTTGAACTTAGTACAAGTATTTACAGAAAATGCTGTTTTATGCAAATTCAACCATATTAAGCTTTCCTTTGAAATATCCATATATGCATGTCATTCTGTTATTTGACGGGTGTAACTTGCGAGCACGGTAGTTGTGCTCATTCTTACTTAATGCAAATAATTTCAGAGGAGAAGGACTTTGCTACCGGTGTGGATCTCGACGACTAGGCCGCTTCCCCAGTCGATTGCCTGTGGCGAATCGTTGGGTCTACTACTACTCCTTTGCTTCCTTGTGTTTATTTTATTGTTGGCATGTAAGCCTCCTTTGTAATCAACTCTGTTGTTTATTTATTAATAAAGTTGTGATATGATTTTGTTACCATATTTGTTTACTGTGTGAACTAGCTACTGATCATGGGACTAGTTCAGAAATGCACAGAGGATTCGGGAGTGTTAATCCCGGGTCTTACATCTTTCGGCTAACCGCTTGCAACTTCCCTGCAATTATCTAGGCCTGTTGCTTTCGTGTCGCAAGCCGGGGATGACTCTGTTTCAACCTTTATTAGACAAGATTCAAGCTAGATTAAGCGGTTACAATAAGAGCATGCTTTCTAGAGCAAGGAGGCTGGTGGTTTTAAACGCGGTTATCACAACCATACCGACATACCTACAAACAGCAATGGAGATACCGTCCTGGGTCAGGAAGCAAATAGATAGGCGACGTAGAGCTTGGTTCTGGACCGGAGAGGACATCTGCTATGGTGGGAACTGCTGGGTATCCTGGAGCACGATATGTCACCCAAAAAAATTTGGCGGACTAGGGGTCCTCGCGTTGGAACAATTCAGTCGCGCACTTCGCCTACGTTGGATCTGGTATCAATGGAAGGCACCTGAAAAGCAATGGAATGGCATGCCATTACCTTTAACCCAGACGGACCACGACCTTTTTCGGGCATCCACAACAATCCATCTTGGCAGCGGTAATAAAGCGTGTTTTTGGAAGGATAAATGGCTAGGTACAACGCCACTGAAGGATCTGGCTCCGGGGCTTTTCCGCATCACGGCGAGGAAAAACCGAACGGTGCAGGATGCAATGCAAGAAGGAAAATGGATAGCGGATTTGAGGAGGAAAATCACAGTACATCTAATACCAGCTTTTGTAAAAGTTTTTACGATGGTTCGCCAGGTCACGTTATCTCAAATCGAGGATGATATATCTTGGAATTGGACAGTCTCAGGCAACTATTCAACGAAGTCGGCATATTACGCGCAATTCATGGGAACTGTGGAGACTCCATTCCAAAAGCTAATTTGGAATATCTGGGTGCCGCAGAAGTGCAAAATTTTCGCTTGGCTTCTCATTTAGCATCGTTTGCCGACAGTGGACGTCCTTGCCCGCCGCCACATGCAGAACGACCATTGGTGCCCTTTATGCACAAATAATCCGGAATCGGCTGTGCATTTGTTCATTGAATGCCCCTACGCCAGACATACTTGGTCTCTAGTGGCTACTTGGGTGCAGCATCCGAATCTAAATCCCATCAACTGGACACCTCGTCAAAGAATGGCGGACTGGTGGATTGACGTTTTCCACTCTGCAAGTGGCTCTACCCGGAAGGGCCAAGCCTCGCTAATAATTCTCACTCTTTGGCACATTTGGAAAGAGAGAAATAGGCGGATTTTCAGCATCTGCGACAGGTCCCGACGGGGCTGAAGGAAATAATTAAGGAGGAGGCCTGGGCTTGGACTCAAAGTGGACCAAGTTGCAGGCTTTTCTGCAGGAAGGGGAAGGGGCTCCCGCCTAGCTGTTCGTTTTAACCGGGAAGGTCTTGTAATTTGTGTGTGTTTTTTCCTTGCCTTTTCTTCTCTTTTTTCTTTTCGCCTTTTCTGTAATTAGCGTGTGTTTTTAGGTTGTTTTTTTTTTCTCTTTTGGTTTCGTTCTATGACTTGCTCCAATCTTTAATGCAATAATGGCACTCTTGCTATTTCCTTAAAAAAAACTCGGATTACACAGGCATGAGCATGACAGAGCCAATCAGCAAATAGCTTAGTTTTTCACCATCTGCCTGATTCCCATGCCCGCTTTGTAAAAGTGGTCAGGAAAAGAGCATACAATAGAGTTTGCTTGCTGCATGGCTGCCATGAGCGGAGGGACGCCACCACGCTTTACCAGAAGTGCGCCGACGTGTGTGATTTATGCTCGAATCTAGCAGTTTTGACGTGTCATGTCTATTCATCTACGGACGTACGTTTCTTGCTATCTCAGTTCATCTTCGTCTTCTCCTTCCTTCCATCTGTGCTGTGAATCCAATGATCTTTGACCGGGTGTGGAGTCTTATAGCTTGTGCGATGGTTCTACGACAATACAAGATGTTTATACATAAGTATTTAAAGTGATATAATATAGCCACGTTATCAAGCACCATGTAAAAGTCATTCCCACCTATGCAAGCATCTCTTTTGATCTCAAAACTGTCATTTTTCTGATCATTGGATGTACTTTTAGATTCGTGTGACGTGTTTCAATGCTTTTGAAGCATGGATTGCATGCATGCAAATTAAATATGTACCCCTAAGTCCGGAGCAGACGGCTTTCGGCGTTAGCGAGCTAGTTGCTACGACCAGATAGTTGTGTCCACCATGACCTCCTGCGTGAGCATTGGAGAAGAACTGGCAGGCAGGAGAAGAAGTAACATCGGCAAGACAGGAACCATGATCGATCGATCACTTCCATTGTTCTTACAATTCGCAGTCAATATATGCTGTGCTGGATTAACTTATTCATATGTCAGCTTTTATCTTCTAACAGTTTTTTGATCTCAAAACTATCATTTTTCTGATCATTGGATGTGCTTTTAGATTCGTGCGACGTGTTTCAATGCTTTTGAAGCAAGGATTCGCAAGCATTAGGGTGTTTGCTTCGGTCGGCGGTTTGCCTGTGCCGTCGAGATCGACGAATGAATGTCACAGAACATTTGTGGACTCGTAGCGATCGAGACCACGACCCAAGAGTCCAAGGCTCGAGCACGATGTACGTATGCTCCTTCTAGACATGTCACGCAGCATCTTCTTTGCCTCAGTCGATTTTCGTACTTTTGATAGTTTTTTGAAGCCAAAATTATCACTTTTCTATTCGTTAGATGTGTTATAAGATTTGTGTTGTTAGCCACATACATGATGATACTCTATACCGAATTTATTATGATTTTTTATTCGGAACATAACAAGTTCACCACATTGCCGTATTTTGTTGGTATATATATTTTTTTGTCTTTGTTTTTGCTCAACCTCTCAAAGTATATGTGAAGAACATAACGAGTTCACCACATTGCCGTATTTTGTTGGTATATAATTTTTTTTGTCTTTGTTTTTGCTTAACCTCTCAAAGTACATGTGAAAAACATAACGAGTTCACCACATTGCCGTATTTTGTTGGTATATATATATTTTTTGTCTTTGTTTTTGAATCATGTGATGGAAATATAAGTTATTAAGACTTTCAAGAATAATTACAGTGGCCAAGAACTAAAATTACATAAATAATTTACTGTAATTTATGTATAATAGAGTTGTAAATAAATTTTCAAAATGTGACAGTTTTTTACAAAGAAAACTGTCACATTTTGTTTAGACAGTCCCAGTAATTAAATATAGTTATATACATAAACACATGTTAAGCATCGAAGCCTAATTAAACATCGATACTACAAAATAAACTCCTTAGCTGTCCTATGTGACCGGAAAAATCATTTCCCCCTAAGCACCTCTCTAAACATCTGTGTGCTCTTAAAAGACCATGAGATTACACATCAAGCATACCATCACCTTGGACTTGTTATTCTTTCTGTCAGTGGCGGATCCAGAACAAAAATAACCGGGGGTCCCTGAGGCAAGATGAATCACGTTCGGCTCGGCTATGGGTTGAGGTGTTCCCTCCTGTTGGATTAGAAGTGTTTACGTTACATATACATGATTATATTTAAATAAAAATGAATTTTGAACCTGATGTCCTATGTACCATGCTATACTACGGTAGATCTGCCCCTGCTTTCGGTAAGATAATCCTGCTCTTATCGTGGAGGACGAGGACATGCAGGGTTAGTACTTGAGACTCCAGGTGCTGGTCAAGCCTAGCCAGGAAGGAGAAGGAACCATCAACTCGAAAAGTTTCTAACTTGTGAAATATCGATGAAGAAACGGTAGGCGTGTGTACAGTAGATGATATTTCCCCTCATGACTTCGCCTTATTTGTTTGATTCAACGAGGACTTATTTGTTCTCCCTGTTAGGTGAGGCCAATGTTCTGGTCCTGTACAAGACATTTCGATTAAACCCCGTCATAAAAAAACTCGGATTACACAGGCATGAGCATGATAGAGCCAGTCAGCAAATAACTTAGCTTTTCACCGTCTGCCTGATTCCCATGCCCGCTTTGTAAAAGTGGTCAGGAAAAGAGCATACAGTAAAGTTTGCTTGCTGCATTGCTGCCATTAGCGGAGGGACGCCACCTGACGCTTTACCAGAAGTGCGCCGACGTGTGTGATTTATGCTCGAATTTAGCAGTTTTGACGTGTCATGTCTATTCATCTACGGACGTACGTTTCTTGTTATCTCAGTGCATCTTCGTCTTCTCCTTCCTTCCATCTGTGCCGTGAATCCAATGATCTTTGAGCGGGTGTGGGGTTGAAGTTGTGATGTATCCTGAAAACGTTTCAGATTAACACCAGTTTTGCTACTGCTGCTGCTACACGACCAGCTCATGCATGTTCCTTTGTTCGATCCCTGCTTTCTCACCAGTCATGAGTGACTTAAGTTTGCCAAAGGCAAAACAAAGCAGGACTTCTGATACCATTTTGTGTATTTGTATTGTGACTCCGCTTAGGATGTATTTAAAAAGCCTCTCCTCTGCATTACCAGAAATCTCCCTCTTCCACAAGAACTGAACTGGTAATTAATGCCCCCTGATCCCGTGCAGGCTTCTGATCTCATTTGTAGTTGATGACTTGGAGCAATTGTTGTCAGTTAATCTACTCACACTTTGGTCTTCACTCCTTAATGTTTTAGCTAATTTTTCAGGTGCACACAGCACACATAGTGAGCAGTAGACAACAAGTGTCCAAACCATGGTGAGGATCTGCTGCATCAGCTCAAGTGCCCGGCCATCGAGGTCATCGTCGTCGACGTCTCCAGGCCGCGCATCGACGCGTGGAATAGCGACCGGCTCCCCATCTTTGAGCCGGGCCTCGACCAGTGAAATTTCTCTCGGCGAAATTTCGCCGGTTACCGCCGGTAACCGGTAGAAATTAAAACCGGCCAAAAAAAATCGGGTTTGATGAAATTTGTTCAAAAAAATTCGAATTTGCTTGAATTTTGTTTGAATTTGATTTTTTTTAATTTTAAATCCCAAAATTTCGAATTTTTTTTTGAAAATTTCGGCCAAAATTTTGGCCGAAATTTCTGATTTTCGCGGTTACCGGCCTTACCGGTGTCCTCCGGTAAAAAAAACTGCCGATAAAGAAAACACCGGCCTCGACAAGGTTGTCAAGGCATGCCGAGGCTGGAACCTCTTCTTCAGCGTCGACGTCGAGCGGCACGTCGCCGACGCGGATATCGTCTTCGTGTCCGTGAACACGCCCACAAAGACCCGCGGCCTCGGCGCCGGCAAGGCCGCCGACCTCACCTACTGGGAGAGCGACGCGCGCGTTATCGCCGACGTGTCCCGCTCCGGCAAGGACAAGATAGTCATCCAGAAGTCCACCATCCCTGTCAAGACCGCCGAGGCCATCGAGAAGATCCTCGCACACAACGGCAGTGGCGTCGGGTTTCAGGTTATCTCCAACCCGGAGTTCTTGACCGAGGGCGCCGCCGTCCAGAACCTGCTCAGCCCTGACCGCGTGCTCATCGGCGGCCACGAGACCACTGGCGGCAGGGACGCCCTGCAGAAGCTCAAGGACGTGTACACGCACTGGGTCCCCGACGACCGGATCATCACCACCCACCTCTGGTCGGCGGAGCTATCCAAGCTCGCCGCGAACGCGTTCTTGGCGCAGAGGATATCGTCGGTGAACGCCCTCTTGGCGCTGTGCGTGGCCACGGATGCCGACGTCTCAGAGGTGGCGCTCGCCGTCGGCAAGGAATCTCGCGTCGGAGGCTAGCTCCTGAACGCCGGCGTCGGCTTCGGGGACTCGTGCTTCCAGAAGGACAACCTGAGCCTGGTGTACGTCTGCGAGTGCAACGGCCTCACGGAGGCGGCCGGCTACTGGCGGCAGGTGGTCGCCATGAACGACTACCAGAAGAGCCGGTTCGTGCGTCGCATAGTGTCGTCCATATTCAACACGGTGGCCGGCAAGAAGGTGGCCGTGCTGGGCTTCGCGTTTAAGAAGGGCACCAGCGACACAAGGGAGTCGCTGGCTATCGACGTGTGCAGGGGCCTGCTCGGCGACAGGGCCCGAGTCAGCGTGTACGACCCGCGGGTGAGCGAGGAGCAGATACGGAGGGACCTGGCGCTGGCGAGCCCGACGGCGGCGAAGGCGAAGGCGCAGGTGCGCGTGGCGCGGGACGCGTAAGAGGCCGCGCGGGGCGCGCACGCGCTGTGCATCCTGACCGAGTGGGACGAGTTCAGGACGCTCGACTACCGGAGAATCTTTGACGGCATGGAGAAGCCGGCCTTCGCCTTCGACGGCCGCAACGTCGTCGATGCCAGCAAGCTCAGGGAGATAGGGTTCATCGTCTACTCCGTCGGCAAGCCACTCGACGCCTGGCTCAAGGGTCTAGCCTAGAGCCAACGCATGGCTTCGTTAAAACAAGATTCGTTAGAGGATTACACGGGAGGGAACGCTAGCTGCTGTGCTGTACGCCCACAAAGACAAAGGTGACCGGCATATGTATGATTTATTTTTTTAAATAATATTAATTTAAAATATAATTATAAAAATAAATAGTTAAAAAAATATTAAAAATATAGACGTCGTCTGTCGTCAATTGGAATGGGTGCTGACATCAAGTGCATCATAGACAAGGCAATTGTCCACATAGGAGGGCATCCTTCTGCTCTATCTACCGTCCAAATCGCATCGAGATTGATGCGCATACATACGCTCCACATGTATTTATATGTATTTCATCCCTTTTCCATCTTTTCCAACAACCGTATTTCTAACCGGGCTGGCCCCACCATTTTTGCACATCCGACATGTTTCTCTCCATAGAAAAGAGGCCCAAGTGTACTAACATACGTGGGCTACACGGACTCTTAACTGAAGGGGCTTTTGGTGGGTTTGACCAATCTGTGCACTGCATAATGTAAATATACGACATCGAGACCGCAATCTAACCCAGACCAAAAGCCCAAACAAATGGTGAGTGCAACCGCATGTGTACAATAGACATGACAAAATCTCTCCTCTCCTATGTGCCTAGTTGGTTAGTGAAGAACAAATTGTGGAGGAGGGAGAGATGTTACATGATTGTTGGCAATAGGTAATCCAAACAACGCTGTTTGTTTGTTTTTTTGACAAAAGGATTACCCTGCTTATATAGAAAGCAAAATACAGGGTTCTTACAAGCAAAGAAATGATTCAAACGCTAGGGAAACCAGCTTACAAGACTGAAGCTAGGTAACAGCAGCAGCTTCCAACAAACTCAATACAGAAGCAAGCTAGCTAAGATAACCAGGCAAACCGACAGCTACAACGCTCAAGCAGAAATAGTCCAGCCTTCCCAGACTGACCCAAATCCGAACAGAAGTCAAGCAAGCTGAGACAAACAAGACGACAGATAACTATATCAAACAAGCGTTCTTCATCTAGTCTTCAAAATCTGACAGAAATCCATCCAGAACCCCCTATCACCCCCTTTGATGAGGATCTTTCAATGCTACAAACAAGACAGAAAATTGAAAATCACATCCATAGGTCGCTTAAGAAAATCCTTCTCAATCGCCATTCTGTTCCTAATTTTCCAGAGATTCTAAGCAAACGTTGCAAAACTAAACATAGTAATATTATATGTATTAGCTTTTTTCCTATCTAGCCAATTCAGCTGAAAATCATCAAGAGAAATGGGAATTCTCTCCCAACTTAACACTTCCTTCACACAGAACCAAGCAAATTTTGCTAACACACAAGAGAAAATGTTGTGATTAATACTTTCTTCATTCCCATAGAGGATACAAGTCACCTTTCCCTTCCACCCCTTTTTCTTCAATTGATCAGCAGTTTGAACCCTATTATGATAGCTTTGCCATAAGAAAATTTTAACTTTTAAATGAATTTTACTTTTCCATAACTTCTGTAAATTCCTGCAATTAATCCCCCCAAACAATATCTGCCTATAAAGAGACTTGATTGAAAACAGCCTAGTCTTCTCCAGGCACCATATGACTTTATCTTTCTCCTCCTTCAGATCAATGTCTGTGAAGTAATCTTTCAGAAGACTCCATTGATTAAACTCCTCCTCCCCAAAATTTCTATTGAAATTAATCCTCCAGCCATTTCCAGAAAGGCACTTAGCCACCTTGACATCAGGATCTTGACAAAATATTGTAAAGTTTGTCAAATTGAATCTTCAAAGGACAGTCCCCAAACCACACATCATTCTAAAAAGAAGTATTGCAACCATCCCCTAACTGAGACTTTACCCCCATGTAAAACAAGTGTTTAATATTCTGTAAACTTTTCCAGAATTGAGAACCTTTCAAAGGGTTAGCATCCCTAAAGCAAACTCCAAGAAAAACTACTTGGCTTTGAGGATCTTGAACCAAAGTTCATTATTAGCCACATGGATCTTCCAAATTCATTTAACCAACAAACACTCATTCATCACTCTAGTGTTAAGAACCCCTAAGCCCCTAAAATCTTTTGGTCTACAAACAACCCCCCCAATTAACCATATGATATTTAAACTTGTCACTCACACCTCTCCAAAAAAAAATTCGACCTGATTGTGTCCATTTTACTATGGCTTACCCCACTGAGACGATAAAACCCCATAGTGTAGAAATTAGATCATTGCTGCGAATTGAATATTCGAAATATATGAGGGTTAACTATTGGATTGTTGATATTGAAGTACGATTCTTATACCAATGGATATCTTATTGACATTAGAGTTGGACCAAATAATTGTTGGATAGATGGTAATAAAATAATTTGGCGGATTAAATGTGAATTTATGGATTACAAGCAGTCTTTTGGAAGGTTCTTGAATGAAGGTATTAGATTAGTGCAAAGACATTCCGAAGGGTTATAATTGATAAATATGCTGGAGGAATCAAGTGAATGATGTTGTGGATTTAGTCGAGAATTTTGGAAGAAGCAATTGCGTGATTATAATCCTTGGAAAATTCCATTCCAAAAAGGGATAGAATGAAAATTTAGCATGATCTTGGAATTTATCGGATTGGAAGATGCGATTATTGCTACTAGATTCTGTGGATTTATGAAATAGAGAAATCATGTAATCAAAGTGGAGAATCTATTGGATTATTTAAGCTTATACCTAAGAAGGATTTGGGAATTATGTTATGATATCAATAGAATGTGAGATTTATTAAATGACTGGGTTTTTTTTCAATTGGGTGACCTTATGCTATGCTGGAATGGTGGATCCCAATAATAGTGAGACTTGGATCCAGTAATTTGGAAGATAAAATTTATAGCTTTTTAGTTGGCACTCCAGTACATGGTTACGAACCAACAGTTGGCATCAGTTTACCAAGTTGCAACGCTGGCACCGGATAGCTTACTTCGTTGCTTTCGGCCAGGACAAAGAAGGACACTTTGCCAACGGGTGCCCTCAACGCCGAAGTCACCACTGTGCCTTCCACTTGGGAGCCACACCACTCACAGGCGGACTTGACTCTCGGAAAAGCCATTAGACCTTGTAAGCATCCAGGCCATTTCCACACGGCCAAAGCCGAACCAAGTACAGAAATGTGAATTTTGGCTTCAGAAATCGATTTCTCGGACATATTGTATCCGCAGGAGGAATAGCAGTTGATCCGGCCAAGGTAGAAGCTGTGATGGATTGGAAACAGCCTACATCGGTAACAGAAGTTCGTAGTTTTCTCGGTTTAGCCGGATACTACAGACGCTTCATAGAAGGATTCTCAAAGCTCTCCAAACCAATGACCCACCTGCTTAAAAAGGAAAAGAAGTATGAATGGACCGAGGCTTGTGAGAAAAGTTTCCAGGAATTGAAGAATAAATTGACTTCTGCACCAGTTTTGACCCTGCCAGACATTCATCAAGACTTTGAAGTCTACTGTGATGCATCACGCCAAGGTCTTGGATGCGTGCTTATGCAAGGAGGAAAGGTTGTAGCTTATGCATCCAAACAACTTTGCCCCCATGAAGACAACTATCCAACTCATGACCTGGATTTAGCAGCAGTAGTGCACGCCCTCAAGATTTGGCGGCATTATTTGATTGGAAATCATTGCAATATCTACACGGACCACAAGAGTCTCAAGTACATCTTCACCCAATCTGATCTCAACCTTCGGCAAAGAAGATGGTTGGAGTTAATAAAGGATTACAACTTGGATGTACATTATCATCCTGGAAAGGCTAATGTAGTCGCCGATGCATTAAGCCGCAAGTCATACTGCAATAATGTTATGATTCAAGAGCACCAACCTGAGCTCTATAAGGAATTCGAAGCCCTCAACCTTTGTTTGATAGAGCAAGATAACACAGATGCTATAGAAGCACATCCAACCTTAGAAGAGTAGATCAAGACTGCTCAAAAGGAACATCCTGGAGTCTAAAGATTCAAGTGTTTCATGGCTAAAGGAAAAACCCCCAAGATGATCGAAGATCAGCAAGGAATTCCATGGTATGGGACACGTCTCTTTGTTCCCAACCAGAAGGAACTCAAGGATTTAATTCGAAGAGGCCCACACTCGGTAGATACCCTACATCCAGCAAGACAAAGATGTATCAAGACATGAAGATATTGTACTTGGTGGCCACGCATGAAAAGAGATATCACCGAGTATGTAGCTTTGTTGTGATGTATGTCGTGAATCAAAGCCGAACATCGAAACCAAACAGGATTGCTTCAACCCCTGCAAATTCCCGGTGGAAATGGGAAGAAATTGAATGGATTTCATTACCGGTCTACCCCGAACCAAGTCCGGATGCGACTCAGTATGGGTTATAGTTGATAGACTGACCAAAGTAGCCCATTTCATTCCTGTAAAGACAACCTACAAGGGAGACAAGTTAGCCGAGCTATACATGGCTCGTATTGTGCGTTTATATGGAGTACCCAAGAGGATAGTCTCTGATCAAAGATCTCAATTCACCTCACATTTCTGGGCTAGTTTGCATGATGCCCTTGGGACACACCTTGATTTCAGCACAGCATACCATCTGCAGACCGATGGTCAGACAGAAAGGACAAACCAGATTTTGGAAGACATGCTTCGAGCATGTGCTTTGGAATTTACCGCAGACTGGGAAAAGTGTCTACCGTATGCCGAGTTTGCAGACAACAACAGTTATCAGTCAAGTCTGAAAATGTCCCCATTTGAAGCACTCTATGGAAGAAAATGCAGAACCCCTCTGCATTGGTCAGAATCCGGTGAAGGATATATCTTTGGGCCGGATACTCTCAAGCAAGCTGAAGAGAAAGTTTGACTAATCAGAGATCGCCTTCAAGCTGCTCAGTCAAGACAAAAGAATTATGCCGACAATCGTCGAAGGAAATTAACTTTTGAAGTTGGAGACGCTGTATACCTCAAGGTATCCCCACTTCGTGGAAATCGAAGATTTAAAGTAAAAGGCAAGCTCGCCCCAAGGTATATAGGACCGTTTCCGATTACCGCCAAGCGTGGGGAAGTAGCCTATCAGCTAGAGCTACCGGAACATCCGCCGAGGTTCACAACGTGTTTCACGCCTCCCACTCAAGAAGTGTCTCGAGTACCAAGAGCAGACACCCATTGAAGCCATCGCCCTTCAAAGAAGATCGACTTATCCAGAGCATCCGATCAAGATCCTCGACGTCATCGAGAAGCTTAACGAGACGCCAAGTCTTCCGCCTTTGCAAGGTCCAAGGAGTCACCACTCACCAAGGAAGCCACACGGGAACGCGAAGATCAATCAAGCAAGACTACCTGCCTCTGTTCTCGGGCGATTCAATCTCGGTCGAGATTCATTTAAGGTGGGTAGGATTTGTCACGACCGTTTTTGAGGCAATGTCTCCCAGGCCCAGCCCCCCTTGACTTTCTCTTCCTCCCCTTTCCTTTCACGCGCGCCGCACGGGTCACCAGCTCCCCTCCTTCTTCTCCTGTGCGCAGGCGCCGCCGCTCACAAGACGCCTCACCAGCTCCCCCTGCCGCCACCTACTCGGCATGGTCACGCCAAGACCAACCCGTCCTCTCCAGCAGGCGCCGTCGCCTCGTCGCACGCCGAGCCACACGCACTGCCAGACCGAACCCCCTCTCGGCCCTCTTCCTCCCGCGCCTTGGCTCCCTATATAGGCCCCTCCACCCTGCTTGAGCTCCCACGCCGCCCCGAGCTCCGGTAAGTCCCAGAGCAGAGCCCGAAGCCGCGCCCCCTCCTTGGCCGCGCCGCCTCCACGCCTCCTCGCCGCTCCGGTGAGCCCCCGCCCTCGACAACCGTGTCACTGCATCCCGCGACCCTGTGAACCCAACCCCACCTCCTCGCCTTCCCGTCGCCGAACAGACCCGCCGCCAGCTCCTCTCCTTCTCCGCCCGAGGCCGCGTCGCCGGCCAACCTGTCGCCCGAGCCGGCCCGACCTCCACCTCCGGATTCCCCACACCTCGCGCCCCCATGCGCGTGGCCCTCGCCATGACGCTGCTTCCACCGCCGGCACCGTGCCTGAGGCGCCGCCGCCGCTAATCGCCCTCACACGCCAAGTTTCTTGCCTCGAGCCGCCGCCACCTCCCGCCGTGGTCGCCACCTCCGACGACCTCGCCGCCCACCCGCCGCCGCCCGCCACCACCCGCCTGCCCGCCTCCGCCAGATCCGCTCGCGCCTCCTCTGCCCTCCCCTGCTCTTTCTCAAAGAAAACAGAGAGCAGGGCAATAGAATGGGGAATTGGGGATTAATTTGGGATTTTGGGCCCACCTGCCATTGGCTTTACCACTCCTCCCCTTGGCTGCCATGTGGGCCCCGCAGCCCACCATTTCCATGGACCCGAGCCTCCTGTTCACATGGACTCGGTTCAGCACTGTTCTGTGCACCCAACCCTCTCTCTCCCTTTTAATTCCTTTCTAATCTTCGGAAATTCATATCTCCTCCATTTTAACTCCAAAAATTACGAAATAAATTTCTAAAAATTTGTTAAATCAAGATCTTGCTAATGGCATAGAACTTGATTAATTTGGAGTTTATTTATTGTTCCTTATTTATTTATTTGCTCTTTTTGCCGTTGTGTCTTTTTCCGGTATTGACACCCGATTAGGATTTGAAGACGCCGGCGATCCTCAAGTTGATCAAGACCAAGAGTACCAAGATTCCCTAGCCTTTAACCAAGGCGAGTCAATACTTTGACCATATTGATCCCACATTTTATGCAAATTATATTCGTTTAAATTAGCAAAATTGCATGCTTTATTTCTTTATCAAATGTATGTTAAAGCTTAAGGTAGTTAAATTCCCACTTGTTGAATTAATTAAATTAATACGCCATCCTTGATAACTTGAATTCATTAATCCTTGTCACCCTAGTAACTATATGGTAATACTAGTTATAGGTTGTACTTAAGCGACATGCTAGTCTTGCTTAAGTACTGGGGTATTAAATACCCCAATCATCATTTCCTCAAACATAAAATGTTTTGGGTAGCCATTGGTGGTCCATTGGCTAAAGGTTGTGAAAATAAAATGGTTTTACTCCCCAAAAACCCCAATTGCTAGTTCTATCTGGGCGGATGGTGAGGCGGTGGGTGCTCAGGGAGCACATGGTTGGTTGGCTTGTGGAATGAACCGCCCAGATAACCCTAAGGACTTAATCTTGTCACGACCTCCCGTGTTAAACAAGTACAACCACAAGTCTGCAAAGTGCAACTTAGCTTAGTAAAGTTATTGAACCCCGAAAGTCATCTCACTAGAGGATCGAAGAACGTCGAAAAGTCTTGGAGATACTCCGGCTTGGAAGGACACCAAAAGGTGATGTTACCAATGCGCTAGACGTTGTGGCGGGGCCACCAAGCTAGTCGTTGTGGTGAACATCCCGCACAACATATGGGCGTAACCCCGTATGGGTGGAATGACGGAAGGGGCGAGATAGCTAGAAAGGTTACTGTGACGGTCGCCCAACTACATGACTACGGAATCATGTGGGGTAACGGGTAGACTATCTCTTGTGGGTAAAGTGTGCAACCTCTGCAGAGTCTAAAACTGTTTAAACAGCCGTGCCTACGGTCAAAGGCGGACATGGGAATCATAACTTGAGTTAGTTCTATTTCAAAAACCTTGTGGGTGGTATAAAAATGGTGGAAGGGCTCACCTAGCCCTGTTTTGGATTTTTGCCTGAGTCGTCGAGCTCAGTGGGTGTGGTTATTGGAGGCCGCTCCAATTAAAAGGATGCATTAGTAGAGTTTCCGCCGGATGGATTCTCTACTAAGATAATTATTGCACATTCTCTCTTTAAAATGCAATTTGTTAAAATGCTAAGTGATAGGACTTTGTAATTATGATATTTGAAAACTTGCTTTCGCAAATAAAAGAACCTGAGCCATCCTTGTTAAGCCTTGCATGTATATAATTGCATTGTGTGTTGGCTCGCGAGCACGGTAGTAGTGCTCATTCTCGCTTCTCCCCCAACCCTTCAGATAATGAAGACGACAGAGACTACGCTTTCTACGACGGCCCAGGAGATGATGGACAAGGCTATGACGAGGAGTAGTATAGTTCTGCAGTTTAGGTCTCGCCCAGTCTAAGTAGACTCGTTGGTACTCGTGTACAACTGATATTATCCAACTCTTGGTTAATATCCGTCGTACACAGGTTCCCTAGTCGCTTGCCTGTGTGAGATGAGCCCTACCTCGCCTTTTGCTTCCGCTGTAGTTCACGTTGCTTTTATGTGATGTAATCCATTTGGCCCGCTTTCGGCCCTTTTGTAAACTTCGACCCGGCGTGGTCTATGTCACTCAGTTGGTTGTAATATTTAATATTTCAGTTCTCGCTTGTATGAATGATTCAGCAATGTGTACTGTGAAGTGCTAGCTACTGATCCAGGGAATAGCACAGTGATTTCACAGAGGATTTGGATTCTCGGAATCCGGGTCCGACACGTGCTTGTATTGGAAGAACTTGAGCACGCTAAGGTTCTGTACATGCAATTTCCTTGATCTTTTTTCATATGGATCTGTTGCTTGTTTTTCCAGTTGGGCGACGTGTTATTATGTTAAAGTGTTAAAGACTTTCTGATATGGGTGCATGGTCTGCAGCAAAGAGGTGCAAAAATATGTGTTGAATTTCTAGGTGGAAGCTTCACATGTGATCGTACCACATGGTATTTGCATCTGAAGGTGAAATGTGCATCCTAACTTTGCTGTGCTGTTCCTTTTTCTCACCTTAATCTAATGGAACCCGGACCATCTTATGCCGACATTTTCATCGATTCAATATCAAGAAGAGGGATTACTCTCTGCATCGAAAAGGCACTGGCTGATTCAGGGGTATCAAGGGAAGAAATTAACTATGTGAATGCCCATGCAACATCTACACGATCTGGTGATTTAAAGGAGTACGAAGCTATTGTTCGTTGTTTTGGCCAGAACCCTCAGGCATACAATTTGGTTGTGGAACTGTTTCTTTCACGTAGTATCTACAATCTACATATTTTCTTAGGCAGAATACAAAGCATACTTTCTTGCCTTTGCATTTGTAGGCATCTGTTTAGTTTCCTTCAGTTTGTCTTTCATACCGTAGGGATGTTGACTGAATTCTGTTTCGTCAATGAGTTTGATATGATTCCTAGGAGTTATTACTCTTAATTACATTTTTATCTTAGGTAGTTTGAAATTGTAAATTTAGGTTCTGTTCCTTTCGTTAAGTGCCTAGAAGGTGCATTTACAGGTGGGTATCATGCATGATACATGTGTTTTTTATCGTATATAAGAAGGGAATGCGTACTTATCAATTGTATTTTGTCATTTTTGGAACATCCAGAATGTTAGACTAAAAAACCAGAACAAAAAATATTGTGTTCTTATTCCATGTTCTGATTTTCTATGTGAAAAATGTTTAGAACTAAAAATGGCGCTTGCATTTTATGGTGTATACAGTCTATCACATCTTTTTATGTTTACGTTTAGATAATCCTGAGTAGTAGATTGGGATTCCTCTGTATGGAATGCCATTTCAGTATGTTCAAATAGCATCCAGCAAGAGGTTGATATCTTCGAAATTTTTTTGCTTAGACCAACTATTTTGTTAAAAAATGAACCTTCACATCACGAAATTCTAAGAAACATGTCTTCTTCTGTGAACTCTTCCTGCAGACTGAGCGCATTGACTTGTCTCTCAAAAAAAATTGTTCCAGATATATTTACTAAGAGTAGTCTCTTGACGGACACCAGCACTGTAATCGATTCAGATGGCCTTCCTCGGATTGAAAAGGTGGTTATCTATTTATACTAAATCAAGTTTGTTCTCAGCTGAAAAGTAAGGAGCAGCGGTGCAATTTCTTCTTCCTTGTGGTATTTCCCTTACTTCGAGATATAGTTTTATGAACAGAAAATACTTCCAAATGAACAATCTTTTATTCAAACCAAAACTGGCATGTTAGGTGTGTAGGTACATGCCGTTTGTCCATTGAATAGATATATACAACATTGACAATGACTATGCACCTGTTGCGGACAAGAACTCATTGTCAACCCAGCACTCAACCTGACATCACCTTCTCCCAACATTGTTGATTTCGTACTTCTGAAGATAACAAGTTTGTATTGTCGACAGTACAGCCTCAAAGTCAGTGTTTCACCTTGCACACTTCACATCATTTCTGAACTTGAGATAACAAAATCTATGTCCTCATGATCACTTTCACATTTACATTGGATTAGAGATCCAAGTTCTCTCTGACTTAGTGCAATCCTAGGGCTTGCTATTGTTTGCTCTCATTATGATATGTAATAAGCTTCATGATCCATCTCGTGTAATATCCTTTATATGCATGCCAGAATATTGTTTCGGTCCGATGTGTTGCTTTCAATTGTAGCTTCAGTTTGCTGCGATACCAAGAGCTAATTAATTCAGATGTTACTTCTATCACACCTTCTATATTACTGTAACACATGTACACACTTGCTATCATACTTTTTGTTTTGCTCAATAACACGAAAACAAACCCTCATACCATGCGCCTGACGGGGCGCAGCGGAGCGCGCCTATCGTCCTAGTATACTACAAATAAGCTAGGTGCTACATGCATGAATGTAAATTCCCTGACTCTTTTCTTTTTTGGAAGTGGTCGAGACAGCTAGCTTGCAGTTATTTGTAAGCTCTACCTCCTTTTTGAGACGTTGCTCCTCCGGGCCTTGGACCTGCCATTGGTTAAAAACCTTTACTTTCCATCTCCGTGCCCAGCTTTGTACACCCCAAACAATGCATCACCATGTGGAGTCTGCCACAACACTGTATACTTGTAACGACTGTTCTTGGCATACCTCCAGGCCCCCTGCCTTTCTCCCCTCCTTCTTCCCGTCTGTGACCAGCGTCGCTCTGATGGCCGCCGCCATGGAGACTCGCGCCACAGCTGCAGCAGCAGCAGCAGCCGCAGCCACACACTCCAGCGTGCTCGCCTCGTCACATCACCGCACCAACCCGTCTTGTTGCCGCTCTGTCTGCGCCCAAGCCTTCTCCAGACGCACGTCGCCGCCTTGTTGCTCGGGCCGGGCCCCCTCCTCCTCCCGCGCCATGGCTCCTATAAAGCTCCTCCTCCCCTGCTTGAGCTCCACGCCGCCCCGAGCTCCGGTAAGTCCAGAACCGAGCCCGAAGCCGCGCTCCCGTGGACGACCGCACCGCCTCCGCGCCTCCTCGTCGCTCCGGTGAGCCCCGCGCCCTCGCGTCACCAGTCTGTGGCACACCCTCGCCATGGCGCCCGCTCGCCCGCCGGCGCTCGTGCCGCCCGCCTCCCCCTACGCCAGTCTGTGCGCCGCCACCCGCTTCCACTCCACCGGCCACTTTGTCTGCCGCCGCCATGGTCCGCCCACCCGGCGCCTCCTGCTCCGCTCCCAAGCCGCCGCCACCACCTCCCATTCAAGGCTGCTTCGCCCGCCCGAGCCGCCGCCTCCCTGTGGCCGCCGCCCACCCGCCCGCCCACGCACTGCCACCCGCCCGCCCATGCCCTGCCACCGGCCCCCACCCCATGCCGCTTCCTCTGCCTTCTCCTCTGTTCTTTCCTTGGAGCACAGAGCAATGGAGAGAATGGGGAATTGGTTTTTGGATTTGGGGAATTAGTTTGGAGATAAGGCCCACCTGTCATTACTTGAAATCCCCTCACTTTGGCTGCCTTGTGGGCCCCACCCGCCAGCCCATTTCTCCTTTTTCTTTTTCTGGTTTTTCTTTTTTGGGGTTTAACTCAAAAGAGAACTTCTAAAATCCATATCTTTTCCATTTCAACTCCAAAAATTATGAAGTAAATTTCTAAAAATTTGTTAAATCAAGATCTTGCTAATGGCATAGGACTTGATTAATTTGGAGTTTATTTATTGTTCCTTATTTATTTATTTGCTCTCTTTGCCGTTGTGTCTTTTTCCGGTATTCTCGCGCGATTAGGATTTGAAGACGCCGGCGACCCGCAAGCTGATCAAGACCAAGATCCCCTAGCCTTTAACCAAGGCGAGTCAATACTTTGATCATATTGCCCCTACATTTTATGCAAATTATGTTCTTTTAAATTAGCAAAATGCATGCTTTAATTTTTAATCAAATGTATGTTAAAGCTTAAGATAGTTAAATGCCCACTTGATGTTTAAATAGTTATTATGCCATCCTTGATAACTTGAACCCATTATTCTTTGTCACCCTAGTAACTATATGGTAATACTAGTTATAGGTTGTATAGCGACATGCTAGTCTTGCTTAAATCCGGATATTAAAATATCCCAATCATCATTTCCTTAAACATAAAATGTTTTGGGTAGTCATTAGTGGTCCATTGGCTAAAGGATTGTGAAAATAAATTGGTTTCCCTCCTCAAAACCCTAATGCTAGCTTTATGCAGGCGGATGGTGAGGTGGTGGGTGCTCGAGGAGCACATGGTTGGTTGGCTTGTGGAATGCACCGCCCGAGATAACCCTAAGGACTTAATCTTGTCACGACCTCTGTGTTAAACAAGTACAACCACAAGTCGCAAAGTGCAACTTGGCTTAGTAAAGTTATTAAACCTTGGATGTCATCTCACTTTGGAGAACGAAGAACGCACAAGTCTTGGAGATACTCCGGCTTGGAAGGGACACCAAAAAGGTGAAGTTACCAGCTGCGCTAGACGTTGTGGCCGGGGCCAGCTGCGCTAGTCGTTGTGGTGAACATCCCGCACAACATATGGGCGTAACCCCGTATGGGTGGATTGACGGAAAGGGCGAGATAGCTAGAAAGGTTCTTGTGGTTTGTCGCCCAACTACATGACTACTGGAATCATGTGGGGTAACGGGTAGACTATCTCTTGTGGGTAAAGTGTGCAACCTCTGCAGAGTCTAAACTGTTTAAACAGCCGTGCCTACGGTCAAAGGCGGACATGGGAATCATAACTTGAGTTAGTTCTATTTCAAACAACTTTGTGGGTGGAATGGAAAATGGTGAAAGGGCTCACCTAGCCCTGTTTTGGTTATTTGCCTGAGTCGTCGAGCTCAGTGGATGTGGTTATTGGAGGCCGCTCCAATTAAAAGGATGCATTGGTAGAGTTTCCGCCGGATGGAATCTCTACTAAATAATTATTGCATATGCTCTCTTTATAAAATGCAATTTGTTAAAAATGCTAAGTGATAGGACTTTGTAATTATGATATTTGAAAAGTTGCTTTCGCAAATAAAAGAACCCGAGCCATCCTTGTTAAGCTTTGCATGTATATAATTGCATTGTGTGTTGGCTCGCGAGCACGGTAGTAGTGCTCATTCTCGCTTCTCCCCCAACCCTTCAGATAATGAAGACGATGGAGACTACGCCTTCTACGACGGCCCAGAAGATGAAGGACAAGGCTATGACGAAGAGTAGCATAGTCTGTAGTTTAGGTCTCGCCCAGTCTAAGTAGATTCGTTGGTATTCGTGTACAACTGATATTATCCAACCCATGGTTAATATCCGTCGTATACGGGTTACCCCAGTCGCTTGCCTGTGTGAGATGAGTCCTACCTCGCCTTTTGCTTCCGCTGTAGTTTACGTTACTCTTTTGTGATGTAATCCATTTGGCCTGCTCGGCCCCTTTTGTAAAACTCGACCCGACGTGGTCTATGTTACTCAGTTGGTTGTAATATTTAATATTTCAGTTCACGCTTGTATGGATGATTCAGCAATGTGTACTGTGAAGTGCTAGCTACTGATCCAGGAAATAGCACAGTGATTTCACAAAGGATTTGGATTCTCGGAATCCGGATCCGACAATACTGCATCACCTCGGGTCGATGGTCGAAGCAAGCAATGGCCTTGGGTAGCACCATCACCATGTGGAGACAGCCATTTCTATGTTTGATCCGTTCGATGGCCTCTGTTCCTTCCATGCTCTCGACTGCAACGCCACCCTCCTGCAGGTCTTGGTTCCATGAAATATAATGAGGCGCCAAGAGAACTTCCAGGCGTAGAGGTAGCCAATCTTTCACCGTGTCTTTATCGGCTTTCTCAGGTGAGCTGTGCAAGTTGCACCCATACGGTGTAACAGAGCATCTCAAATACAACTCGATGACTTCTTCTGGGTATCTGTACGGTGGAGTACTAGTCCCGTGCCCATCTGCTTTGCAACATTCTGGATTTGGGCGGTTGTCTTGAGTCGCTTTGGCATGGAACTCGTGGTCCCGTGAGGAAGCATATGAATCGAAAATGTCTTGTGTAGGTAGTTGAGCGAGCTCTCCCGTTGCAGCTTCAACAGCGGACTTGATCTGGGGCTTCAATAATGGCCGCAAGCATTCAATAGTAACCCCGATTACGTTCGTGCTCTCTGAGAGCCGTAGCATCAGAGCTACAATAAAGCTTTTCTCTGGGGTCTTTCGATCTATATTACTAAATCGAAGACATGCCTCTACACCACGCTCTGCAAAATTCATGGGCCGTATCCATAAAGATTGCACCTGGCTCTCTTGCACCATCCTGTACTCTAGAGCTGTTCCCTGTAGAAGTCGCCTGATGAGAGGGTTGGAAAACATGTACTGCCGAAGTGAATAGCCAGACTCCAAGTCTCGCATGAACTTGTCGGCCCAAGCTGCATACCGTTCAAATCTTCCAACATCGGAGTAACCTAGGACACCTCTATTACGACTAACCAGAGAGGAGATTGATGATCTAGTCGTACGAGCAATCCGTTTAGGGAAGGAGAAGCGTGTTACCCCTTGTTCGTTCTCTTGGTCTTCCAAGGCCGGCAGCTTGCATCTGTCCAGCACATTGCCGCACTCCTACTCCACTCCACACCACTCGATCGTTTGTTCATCGAAGATGAGACAGGAAGCAACAAGTAAGCTGCCACACATTTTTTTAAAGAACATATAAAGCTTTGTGCGTTTTTTGCATTAAGAATGAGTTGTCACAACTCACAATTACAAAAGAAAATTTGACTATTTGTACAGTTTTGTTCTTTAATTTGAATGGTGAAATGCAAAAGAAACAATAATAATATCAGATGCATCAAAATGCAGAAGGTAGATATGGCTTGAGGGACCTAATGACTCGATGTGTTGCAGTTGCTCCTAGCCCTATTTGTGTTCCTAATTAAAAGCCCTCTTCTGGACGAGCTTGCGCAGCCTTGTTTCTGATCGCATCGAGGAGGCGAAAAGTGTACTTCCTCGAGTGCGTGGTGGATGCGGTCATGCGGATTGCATGTAGGGGGGCGCCTCCTCCGCCGTCGCGGCTTCTCCCGGTGGGCAGTGCGTTCGATGGTTAACTTTAAAAATAAAATTAAAAATGGTTAATTAATATAAAAAAGTTCGTTTCACTGTTGTTTACAAATTTGTAAAATTTGTAGTATAAAATGATATAACTAAGATGTTTCGGAATATATTTTATGTATCTTTGTATCTTATAGCTATTTAGATTTTTAAGACACCATAAATATTAGAAATAACAATAGAAACTTGAATGAAAATACAACTTGAGAAACGTAAGCGAAGTATGAGCTTTGATGGAAAAAAAATCATTGAGCATAATAAGCTGTCGGGGTTCTTAGAAACTTAACCACTCTCCATCATGCATAGATCATGTAGCTGCATGCCCCTATTCTTCCTCCATTAGTTACTCTTCTAAAATGTATGTATTCACATGTACCTCTATTTATTCTAAGCAAGACGTTGATTATGTGTTTGACAAATTATCTTATTAGTTTACCTGATATTACAGTACCTTGCTCATGCATACACCGATGCACCATAGACGACCTACGTTGAATTTATCATCCCTCACATGCCCCCACCGATCCATGCATA
Source organism: Phyllostachys edulis (assembly GCA_036346405.1). Classification (NCBI taxonomy): domain Eukaryota; kingdom Viridiplantae; phylum Streptophyta; class Magnoliopsida; order Poales; family Poaceae; genus Phyllostachys; species Phyllostachys edulis. Next base: position 38,594,540 of record CM070557.1, on the reverse strand, counting down.
CACCGTGGGGTGAGGTAGTGTAACTGGTAGCAAACTTACTATTTTTGACCTTAAAAGAAATAGAATAGAACAATCGAACAGGGCAGCAGCGGTTCACCGCTAGCTAGCGAGATACAAACATCAACATTTCACACACAGTGAATTTATGACACTATACGAAAGAGACATATACTACAATGTAGGCTAACATACATTGGTTAAAAACCTTTTTCTACCTCCTTTTTGAAACGTTGCTCCTCCTGCCAAGTTTGTGCACCTCATACCATGCATGACCGTGTGGAGTGTTCCACCACACTGCATACCTCGTCACCTCGGGTCGACGGTCGAAGCAATCGATGGCCTTGGGTAGCACCATCTCCTCAACTTGGTGGAGACTGACACTTCTATGTTCGATCTCTTCAATGGCCTCTGTTCCTTCGATCATCGTGAGTGCAACGTCACCCTCCTGCACCCATGTCTTACAATGAGGCCTCAAGAGAACTGCCAGGTGTAGAGGTAGCCAATCTTTCACCATGTCTTTATCGGCTTTCTCAGGTGAGCTATGCAAGTTGCACCCATACGGTGTAACAGAGCAACTAAAAAACAACTCCATGACATCTTCTGGGAATCTGTACGGTAGAGTACTAGTCCCGTGCCCATCTGCTTTGCAACATTCTGGATTTGGGCGCAAGAAATGAGTCCGTTCGCAATCCACAGATTCATATGAATCGAAAATGTCTTGTGTAGGTAGTTGAGCGAGCTCTCCCATTGCAGCTTCAACAACGGACTTGATCTGAGGCATCAGTAATGGCTGCAAGCATTTGATAGTGATCTCGAGTATGTTCGTGCTCTCTGAGAGCCGTAGCATCAAACCTACAATAAAGCTTTTCTCTGGGGTCTTGAGATCTCTATTACTAAATCCAAGATATGCCTCTACACCACGCTCTGCAAAATTCATGGGCTGTATAAATAAAAATTGCTCCTGGCTTCCTTGCACCATTCTGTACCTTAGAGCTGTTCCCTGCAGAAGTCGCCTGATGAGAGGGTTGGAAAACATGTACTGCCGAAGTGAATAGCCAGACTCCAAGTCTCGCATGAACTTGTCGGCCCAAGCTGCATACAGTTCAAATCTTCCAACATCGGAGTAACCCAGGGCACCCTTATTACGACTAACCAGAGAGGAGATTGATGATCTAGTCGTACGAGCAATCCGTTTAGGGAAGGAGAAGCGTGTTACCCCTCGTTCGTTCTCTTGGTCTTCCAAGGCCGGCAGCTTGCATCTGTCCAGCACATTGCCGCACTCCTCGTAGGCACGCTTGAGTATCTTCCTGCGACCAAGCAACGACCGGTCCGTGATGGGCAGCTTGCTGGATCTCTCGAGCGCGAGCTCCAAGTCGTTGTGTGCCATCTCCAGCCTCTCGATGATGTGCCCTTTGGACGCCTTATCCTCGAGCTTGCCGAGCACGAAGGAGACGGCTCTGCTCACGCCGTCCTGAACAACAGCTGAACCCACCATCTCCGCCATGAGGACACACCAACAGCTTGATCAAGGAGTTCCCCTGCACACCTAGCTAACCTGCAGAGAGATTGGAGATAGAGAACAAGATCATAGAGAGATTACTAGCTAGCTGGTAGTATTAGAGTACGCACTATGGACTATGTCCTAATCGCTTCTGGATCTGGGGTCAATCACTCAATTAAATTGTGATAGCTTCGAGGTGCAAGATGGTGAAACGAAATTGTAGGAATCGGTAGAACTAGACTGAGGGGATCTAGTGCGTAAGAAATAGGCACTATTTATAGATGCTGCCCGATCCTAGGGAGACCTCGCATGCTATGAGATTACTCGAAAACTGTCGGACCAGAAGGATTACTTAAGTCATAAGTGGTACGCAACCTAACCAGTCAGCAGGACGACTCGGTGGAAGGTTTGGAGGAATTAATTAATGTAAGCTCAGTTGCTCTACTTATAGTGGGTAGAACAACTGTAGGGAAGCAACGAGGAAAGTGGCGAGATTAATTAATTCCTCCAAACCTTCCACCGACAAAATGAAAACAAATTGGAGCAAATCTATCAGCATTCAGGACGACAAAATGCATGACCTGAAATAGCAAGGAAAATGCATGGTCATGTCATGTACACATCAATCGCCAGCAGCGTGTTAATTAAGCAAATCCTCTGTTCCTTCAATCCTCTCGACTGCAACGTCACCCTCCTGCAGGTCTTTATGGGCTTTCTCAGTGATTAAACGCAGTGATTAACTGGAACATGTTTTTCTTTTATGTATTTAGCTGGAGTAATAGTAACACATATATGTACTTACTCAACATTTTCTCCACATAGCAGCGTGTGCACGACACCACAACCGCCACACGGAATCAACGAAGAAAATCAGTAAAAATTAGCCGAAAGGTGATCCCCAGGACTGAACGCTAGAGTTCAGTTAAGGGTATGTTATTGTCGTAGAGGCGGCCCACCGCCCCTAACGATCGGGCAAAGACTATAAAGAGGTCCCCTAAGGGCCAAGGCTGGAGCCGTGACTAGAGGTCTCTAGAGTGCACCAAGCATACCTTCAAAGAGGCCTCGAAGGAGGCTCGAAGGCTACCTAAAGGCCTGCGGGCCCAAGGCAGGAGGCGCAACTAGGGACCCCCGGAGGACACCAAACATACCTTCAGGGAGGCCCCGAAGGATGCGTGAAGGCCACCAAAAGGCCCACGGAGCCCAAGGCAGGAGGCATGACTAAGACCCTCGGAGGGCACCAAGCATACCTTCGGGGAGACCCCGAAGGAGACACGAGGGCCATAGGTAGAAGGTACACTTCACCTCCCCTGACCTGAAGGGTACCGCGGTACCCTCGAGAAGGTCGAATGGTGTGGAAAGGCTATCTAACACCTCGGGTCCAAGAGCGATGAGGCCCCCGGATCCCTGCCCGGGGCCACCTCGTGAGCACCGAAGGGTACCCGGGGCCCCCGGCCCGGGAGTACCTAGCACAGTGCAAAGGGAGAGGAATATTAGTGGACCACGTGTACCGGCCAGATGGACCAGGTGTAGGAGGGTTCACCATAGACCAAAGGCTATGCGTAGAGAGAGAAAAAGCCCCTGCGGCCCCTACGCGCATAGGGTCTTTTTAGGGGTGAAATGTAATCTCGTGTATCTTCGTCGGAAGGCTATAAATAGTCGCCTCTCAATGTAATAAAGCATGACCATTTTTTTCAAGATAATTAATACACATTTATTCCTCTTGGCATCGTTCATCTTTTTCAAGGATCCCAGGTTCCCCTCGCAATAACCGGCTGGAGGTTTGACTAGGGCAGGGCTGCCCCCCCCCCCTTGGCCTTTTAAGCCGACCGGTCCCTACCCCTGCCGACTCGGCATGGACTTGGGCCTGGTGGCTGGTTTCCCTTAGGCTAAGGGCCTGATGATCTACTTCCCAAATTCTGAAATTCCACTATTAATTCTATTTTATTTTCTTTCTAATTCAATTGATCTTCTAAAGTTTAACGGGATACTACATTCTACCCCCTTAAACATAATTCGATCCCGAATTCTACTCGCCAACCTACTCGCGAAAACACCAAACTGAAATCAATAATGTGCTACACGGACCGTATTTCTAACCGGGCCGGGCCCCACCATTTCTGTGCATCCCAGATGTTTCTAACATACATGTGCTACACGGGCTCTTAACTGAAAGGGCTTTTGGTGGGTTTGACCAATCTGTATCGAGCCTGCAATCTAGCCTAGACCAAAAGCCCAAACAAATGGTGAGTGCAAAAGCATGTGTACAGTAGACATGACAAAATCTCTCCTCTTCTATGCACCCAGTTGGTTTTGAAGAACAAATTTTGGAGGAGGGAGAGATGTTACCTGATTGTTGGCAATAGGTAATCCAAACAAAGCTGTTTGTTTGTGGAAAAGATGAAGAAACTAAACATATATACCAAAATCAATCAGCATAGATATATCTGTCGACGATTAAGTCGCCGATCTTACGAAAATGAACGAGGAAAATGACGTGGAATATCCTGGAACGGAATGGGGGTCACTCTTTATTGATATGAACTGGGTTTTACAAGATGTGGCTAAGTACTACCTGAATTACATCAATGGGGAATGTCTAATCGGGTAATCAGACTTAGAATATGAGTCTAAGTCTGATTATCTAGCTTCTAATTCCACCGCTTAGGCTTCTGTGTATTCTGTTGAACTGTCGTTGTTCTTGTCTTTGTTGGTCTTGGTCTTCTTGTTCTGTATGCGGTCTCCTTAGTCTTCTGCGCTTCACCTTTAAATAACTTCCAAGAGGTGGCGCATTACTCTGGAGAAGACGTCCTGGTGAAAGCGTTACGATGGTCGGAACGGTGGAAGCGATTAACAACGTGCTAACTTCCTTGCGGTTACTGTGAAAAGCTTAACCGTAGGGTGGTTAATAGTCGATGTCTCGTGGTTGTACCATCGCTTGGTTTGGAACATTATAGCACGTGTTCTATTTATCATACGATAAGAAATACCACCAATAATTTTACGGCGGTTATCCGGTTGGGGATTAGGCACAAAGCCTTATCCCACCGAGGTACCCATTAAGTAACCTCTGGAATACTAACGACCAGGGAGGTCGTTAGTCTTAGGGGTCACGACCATGTAGACGTATGGTCTTTTATTATGTATTAAAATAATACATAGAGGTTTTAATCCTCGTCAGCTAGCCCCCGAACTTTAAATGAATTGGTCGTGCATATACCTTTTTCCGATGAAATCGTATCAGGCAGACCCCATTTAATGTCGTGGTATACTGAAGTGGTCTGTGTTCACTTTAAAGTTGAGAACTTGCCTTGGGAAGCGAAGAGTTCCTCATTCGCTTGAACAAAAAAGCTTTTTGTCGGTTGGACTTTGTGGGAATCCTTCAAAGTATCGGAAGTTTATAAAATCTTCTCTCGCCGGGATCTTAGAATTTTTATGCTTCCAAAATCCCCTTTCGATCCCCTTTAGCTTCTCGCCAAGAAATCCTCCAGAGCCTTTTCCTGTTCTTCCGACCACAAAGTCTTCAACTTTCACTACTCATCCTTGAGGATTTTCGCCATGTCGAGCAAATTACAAAGTGGTTGCCTTGAATTGGGCAAGAAAAGCTTGAGGCTTTGGAGAAGATGGGAATGCTCCCAGATAGGAATCGATTAATTGGAGACCGCGATCGGAGAGCATTTTTCGAGCCGTGAAGATGAGGAAATCCCTGTTTTTCTTGCCTACATCGAATGTGGGCTGAGATTACCGGTACACAAATTCCTTCTCCGCGTTCTTGAACATTACGGGGTGGAATTAGTGAATTTGGCCCCAAATTCGATCGCAAATATCAGTATTTTCGCATATTTATGCGAGGCATATCTGGGAATACAACCGAACTTGAAGCTCTTTAGTTATTTCTACCGCATGGTGATGGGAAAATCTGCGGCAAAATCTGGCGACTCTGGGGAATGCACATTGCGTCTTCATGACGGGAAGGCCGATGAGTACATCCTCATGTACGCGAAATCTTCGTGGTCGTCATGGAAAAAGTACTGGTTTTACATGACGGTTACAAAAGACGATGGCCTCTACTTCGCCGGAACTAGAGCAAGTGAAAACCCCAAGTGGAAGGAGACCGTAAAGAAGACAGGGATAGTCAAAAGATGGGCGGATGCCATCTATGACTTGCGAGTCAGGGGCCTGACTTCGTGGCATGTGGTGAGGGATTTTACCTCTCGCCAGATTAGTCCATTGAAGCTCCGGACTCATTCCCTGCTCTGGTGCCTTGATCGTGATGAAGTTGCTCCAGAAGGTGGTAAGTCTTTAAGATACATTCTGATCGGTATTTTTGATTTGATTAATGTGTTACCTTAAAATTTGTCTATTCTTCCTTCTGTTAAAGTTCTTTCCTATGGGGAAATTAGAGAACGAGTCAGGCTAATCTGTGCAGGGGAGCCTAGAGAAAAGGCTGAATGCCCCAAGATCTTAGCCGTAACTCCTATTGAAGGGAGACTGGCAAGGCTTAAGGTAACTTAATCAAAAAATTCCTTTTACCACGTATATACATATATCCCGACCAGATTCCCAATAGTGCTCTATATTTGCAGTCGGTCGGTTTGCGAATCATACAATCTGGTGAGGATCAACATCCCACCTTGGTTCCGACCGAGTCGTGCCCTGAGGCACTTGAAGGAGATGAATCCCTCGAGGTAATAGAACATTTCGGAATCATATATGTACGAATTTTTTAGATAAAAGGATTTCTTCACCCAATCAAATTTGTTCTTTGATTTAGGTGGATAAGCTGAAGGCCCGAGAATGTAACTGCAGAGGTCAGACTCAGAGTGGTCGTGCACGACCTTACGGTTGTTCTTGAAACAATCGACGGAGGTTGATGAAACCACTCCTCGACCGAGATAGTCGAAATGCGGACCTTGATGAACCGGTCGAGGACATAGCTTCCGACATCTTGTTGGAGGATGTGAGGGTTCCAACAAACCCCGCCGTCCGTAACCAAAAAATTGGAGGAGAAGAAAAGGAAGGCTAGCGGCATAGATTTCTCTCTTGCGCGTTTGAGTCAAATCCGGAGATTAACAAGGTATGTACAAATGAAAGTGGTCGATAAGTATGTACCTTTAATAATTCCTTGATGATTTGATACTTTGAACTTCCCATCTTCGGTTTGCATAGGTCTTCGGTGTTCGTCGCTTTCCACTGTGTTCTTCCTAAGGACCTGCACTGTGGAAGTTCAGGATCAGAGCACTTCTCGGGACAAAGTTCTGAGGAAGTAGTGGTCGAAGAAGCCCCGAGCGGTGACAAGGGCAACGGTTGAGTTGGATCCTTTGGTGATTGAAACCCCTTCGTGGAGGTAGATGCCTCGAGAGGTCTCAACAGGTTCCGATCACTGTTGATAACCCTTCCCAACCTAACAAGTTCCCTTTTCGTCCCCGATTTATCGAGGATAAGGAGCTTGATGAGGCGTGATAGAAAGTATCGAATACTCAACTCAAGATGCACCCTGATTCGATTTTTGCTGGTTATAATGACCAAGCAATTCGGTAAGTATTCTACGACCGCTTCTTCTTTAAAAAGTTTATAAGAAACTTAAGAAAGAGAATGCTATTTGTGTAGCATTTGGTCGAGAACTTTGCTGTGATCGGAGGACTAACCCAGCGAGTTAAGGACTTGGAGCAAAAGCACTCCGAGTTGGAAAGTAAAAGAACTTTTCCCTTTTAAACTTTTGTTTCTTCTTCAATACTTTGCTCCTCTACAATTATTCTCCCTTATCGTATTCGATAGATCTGGAGAAAATAAAAGAGGAGGTTGTGGCTGAGAAAGCCACGACAGCTCTTCTTGAAGAAGAAATAAAGCTAAAGACTACCATTTGCTAAAGCAAGTTCAGCCAAAGACCGGTTGATCGCTGAAGCAACGACCAAATATGAAACACTTAGCAAAACAAATGAAGGTAATATGTCGCAAACTTGATTTTTCCTTCAATTATGCTTGTGTTCATTAACTGATTTGTTTTTGCAGAGCAAACGCAAATGCTAAACAGAGTAAAGAAAACTCTGAAATTTGAGCAGGATAAGGAGGCGGCTCTTGCTCAAAATATTGATGAAAAGATTCGTGCTTTGAACAAGATGATCTTTGATATGGGATCAGGATCAAGCCTGCCTTTCTTAGGAGATCCAATAGAGAAAATGAACTATTTTGGTCAACTTCTAGAGGACCTTAAAGTTCTGCTCAAAACTACTCGGACAAATTATGCCTAGGCCCTAAAAACAGGCGTTGCAAGTGGAGTTAGTTTTGCTTTGGCAAAACTGAAAGCTTCCGACCCCTCTATAGATCTCCAAGCTGTTAAAGAAGACTTCAACTGCCCACATGAGGAGGCGACCAAGTTCATGGAAGAACTCAGGCCTCTCGGAGATATAGTTGTAGAGGAGATGGAGGTCGAATCTCCGACAAATAGTAGTTAGGCTGGGAATATTTCTTAGAGTAGGTTCCTGCAAGTGTAAAAATATTTGAATATCTATGAAAACTTACCTTTTATGTCATTAACAAAGCTTTTGTTTATCCTGTTTGACTTTTTAAAATTCTCGATATTTCCTAGCCCCGATCGCTTTATAGTAGAAGAACGCATCGTACAAGCAAAGGAGCCAAGAAAGAGAATAAAAAAGAGGTCATAACCATGTATGTGAGTTTTTGAAGGTATGTTTGGATATATAAGACAAAATCGATCGTTCTTGATTAGGAAATCAAATGTGGTCGACTACCGTGTATTTCGACTAGTTATAGATCGTTGTTTGTCATAATGGAAATACCAATCAAAAACACTATATATGGTCGGAAAAAGACTTTGTCAAACTTGACATAAGAAGAAATGCAAATATGTATGCAACAGATTATAAGTGAACTTTGTTTATATCTATTGTCCCATAGTCCGTTGGAACTAATGCTAAGACACAAGGCATACAACATATATTTTTTGAAACGTGTTCAAATTCTATATCCGACTGGTAGCGAGGATCGTAAGAAAAGAACCGTCGCTAGGAAGCTCCTTCCATTAGGCGGGACCACGTCTTGAAAAAGGAGAGACTTCGACTAGGAGGCTTTCCGTGTCCCACCAATGAGCTGACAAGAATAGACCGTAATCTTGAAATAATGAAGCATAATCTTGAGAATCGTAAGCATATCATTCATGAGATAGTTAGTTGTGTGGCGCTCGATTACTCATTTTCTTTAAGAAAAGAGTATAGTCGCAGTGGGGAATCATTTGAGAAAAATGCTCACGACGAGGACCATAGAGTATCGTAGATCCTTAAAAGGATATCGGAGAGAAAAATGTCTTCTCAGACTGGACTAACAATAATAAACGACCGTAATGTAGGTGTATATATATAAGCAAGGTTGCACTTCTTAATTAATCAATAAATTTAGTGAAATTGAAATTGAAAGAAATGAAAGAATGAAAATTAAACATAGAACTTACGCAATTGATCGATGTTCCAAGAATTTGACAAAATCGCCCATCGACATAGCTAGTCGTCACGGACCCGGTCGGGTGACTTCGACCACGATGTAAGGACCTTCCCATTTAGGAGAAAGTTTATTGCGATTTGTTTGGCTCTGAATTTTTCGAGAACCAGATCACCTACAAACAAGATCGCGAGGTCGCACCTTCGACTATGGTACCTTCGCATGGGTTGTTGGTAGACTAGCCGATCGCATAAGGGCTTGGTTTCGCGTTCTTCAAGGAAATCAACGTCGCCGAGTTGTCGCTCAATCGATTATTTTCGCTAAAACGATCGATTCGAAAGAGCCAATTTTGAGTTACGGAGGAAGCATGGCTTCAAACCATAAACCAAAAAGAATGGAGTTTCACGGTCGCACGATCGGTCGTGGGTTCTAACGCCCATAACACGAGGGAAGTTCTTTAACCCAAGCTCCTGACCGCTTGATTAAGCGGTGAATACTCGGCGTTTGATCCTCGCATAAGGATACCATTAGCCGCTCAATCGCTCCGCTGCTCGTAGATGAGCAATGAAGCAAAATGAACTTTGACACCAAGTTCATCGCGAAATTCTGGAGTTGATCTTTGGAGAACGGGAACCATTATGCGTGATGATACGATGGGTACACCAAATCGCGTGATCACATTTTTCAGAGAAATCTCTTAGCGGCCTCGGTTGTTATTTTAACGATCGCTCGGCTTCAATCCATTTTGTAAACGTGTCAATCATGACGAAAAGGAATTGAAGCCCCGGTGCTCTTGGGAAAGGTCCTGAATGTCCAAATCCCTAGGTTGCAAAAGGCCAAGAAAGAGGAATTGTTTGTAAGGCTTGTCTTTGGCCGTGTACTTGTCGGCTATAAACCGACATTGTACACACTTCATCACAAGCTCTTTTGCATCATGAAGGGCGCTTGGCGATAATAGCCTTGCTTAAGGCTTTACCGACCGTGGTTCTCAGTAGGAATGGTGTGCTCCTGAGCGCCTTCATGAATTTGGTTAGCAATCTAATGCCATCCGCTTGAGATATGCATCTCATCAACACTCCATGAGATCCTCGTTTATACAAGGTACTTTCGATTAGAGTGTATGATTTGGCTTTTCGTGCTATATAATGATCGGCCTCTACATCATCTTCTGGAATTGTGTCATGCTGAAGATAATTGTAGATCGATGTCATCCAGTCTCTACCTTGATCGTGACAGCGCCAACCGTCAACGACTTGTGGAGCATCCATGTTCCCTTGATTAGTTTGTTCAACTTGCAAAGAATCATGTATGTTCTCGGAAGGCTCAACTACCGAGGGTGAATTGAGTTGCTCGAGAAAAACTCCGGGCGGGACGGTCGACCTCGTGGAGGCCATCCGTGCCAACTGGTCTGCCAGAAAGTTTTCCTTTCTAGGAATATATTGGATCTGAAAACCGAAGAAGTGATTTTCGAGTTTTCGTACTTCCGCCAGATAAGATGACATCTTGGTACTCAAGCATTAATACTCTTTCCCCACTTGATTCGCTACTAGTTGAGAATCGCCTTTCACTAATGTCTGCGAATCCGGCGAACGAGTGCTCGAAGTCCCGATAAACCTTCATATTCTACCACATTATTGGTGGCAGGAAAATTTAACTGGATGGCGTACTTGATGTGTTCGCCAGTAGGGGATATCAAGACCACTCCAGCCCCCGATCCTTGTAACATCAAGGAACCGTCGAAATACAATGTCCACTCGTCGTGGTGTTCGTACTCGGGTCCTTGGGTGGGTTCGAGGTTTGTCCATTCGCAATGAATTACGCTATTGCACGGACTTTATTGTCGTTAAGTGAAATAAAATGGAGATCGAACGCCCTAGCTCGACCGCCCATTTGGCTATTAGTCACGATGATTCCTCGCTTCCAAGGACTTGACCAAGAGGATATCCGGTAGGTATGACCACTTTGTGGGCTCGAAAGTAGTGCCTTAGCTTTCTTGAAGACATAAGGAGGCCATAGAGCAACTTTTGTACTGTGGGTATCTTTCCTTTGGTCCATGTAAGACTTAACTACGTAATAGACCGGTCGTTGGATATTATCCTTTCTACAACCAAGACACCGCTAACTCGTGCGTGGTGTTGCCGCCACGTAAATTAGCAATGTTTCTCCGATCTCGGAGAAACTAAAACCGGGTACTTGTAAGGTACTTTTTAAGTTCCTTAAAGGTATCGTTGCCTCTTTAGTCCACTCAAAACTCCCATGTTTCCAAGAAGTTTAAAGAAAGGTAATCCTTTTTCCCTAACCTTGCTATGAACGATTTAACGCGCCATACACCGGTTAGTTTTGGACTTTCTTCTTCGTGGTCGGGGCGATCAGTCGATGGCGCAATTTTTGCCGGATTTGCTTCAATACCTCTAGCGAAACTAGGAAACCGAAAGCGGTTTTCCAACAGAAACTCGAACACACACTTTTCCGGATTTAACTTGAGGTTATGTCTTCTCAAGTTATTAAAAGTTTCTTGTAAGTCGAATGTAGTCGCCAATTGGTGGTCTTTACGACGGATCGTCAACGTAAGCTTCTAGATTCCGACCGATTTGTGGACTAAAGGTTTTTGCATCAACCTTTGAAAAGTTGCACCAGCGTTTTTTAGACCAAATGGTATCTTAATATAACAGTAACTGCCATATGGGGTGATGAAGGAAGTTTTCTCCTCATCTTCTTTACACATACTAATCTGGTCGTACCCTGAATACGCATCTAAAAAACTTAGTAACTCGCACCCAGAAGTAGAGTCTACCAGTTGATCAATGCGAGGAAGGGGAAAGTCATCCTTCGGACAAGCCTTATTAAGATCTGTAAAGTCGATACACATTCGCCATTTCCCATTGTTTTTCTAACCATTACAGATTGGCAAGCCCTTGTGGGTGGTCGACTTCACGAATAAATCCACTTTGAGAAGCTTGTCAATCTCCATCGATTGCTTCCTTCCGTCGGTCGCGAAACGTCGTAGTTTACGCTTGATCGGTTTTTGTCGGTGGAGAGCAAGCTGTGCTCGATCACCTCCGGGGACTCGAGCATATCGGACGCTTGCCGAGCAAACATGTCTGATTCGCTCGGAGGAAGGAGACGGCGACTCTTCCTATTTAGGGTCGAGTCTTGCCCGACCGTAATCTTCTTGGCGGTTGGGTGCGATGTCTGACCCATGTGACGACTTGACGCTGTCCGGAGAAGCGCTTTTGTCGAGTGGTACCTCCTTTGTCTGGTCGGATGGTTTGGGTGTCATCTTTGGCCTCGAGTGCTTGACCTGCATAGGAGTCGGGTTAACCTCTCTGGTCGGAAGTTCATCAACCAGTGCAAAGGATTTCCGATCGCATACATAAGCCATTTTCTGATCCTCGAATAGTGATGACTCCCTTCGGCCCAGGCATTTTCAAACTTTGATAACCGTAATGCGTGGCTATCAAGAATTTTGCTAATCTTTGGTCGATCGAGAATTCCGTTGTATCGCGGATTCAAGTTTACTACATCAAACGGAATCCTCTCTGTTCGAAGTTGTCGGGCTTTCGAGCGTGGCGGTAAGGAAACTTGTCCTATCGGTTTAGCGGTAGAACCTAACTATGCCATGAAAAGCATATTTCACGGTGTTTCACTTTTGACATGGGGACTGCATTTCTTCTAAAGCTCCCACAAATAATATATTCAAAGAACTACCCCATCTACTAAGACCCGATTAACCCGACAATTATTAATGGTTGGTTCAACAGCGATAGGGAACCTACCCTCGAGTCGATGGGATGGGGCGATCGTCTTTCTTTGAAGAAAATGCGGTGTCCGACCACTTGAGTGCTTGATTACGATCGGAGATTCGACTAGGTTGACCTCTCGCTCCATGGCCTTGGATGACGTCTCGACTCGTATGAAGAAGATCCTCCAAAAATCATGTTGATGTGTGTTGGGGATCCCGGTACTCCATCTCTTCGCCGCCATCCTTGTCCTTTTTGGAGCTCGTTTCTCCATGTTCTGTATTGCGAAATGGTCCTTACTGCATAATAATCCTCCGCTTTCTTTTGCGGACCACGGCAGTCTTGCAGATCATGCCACTGCACCGGTGAAGTGGACACCACTTCTTGTTCGTTTGGAATCCTTGATCGGAGCTTTTGCCTTGCTTGACCAAGCATAGTCCTTCTTGCCCTTCTGAACTTTTCTCGCAGCGAGGACTTCTTTGTCGTCGGTCTGCGGTTCTTTTTCTTCTTGAGAGACTTCTTGTTCTTTTTCTCCTGTTTGTCGGGCGGGTGAGAATCTTGTCTTCCGATCAATGGCTTCACACCACTCGATTGCTTCGCTAGCGGTGGCATACTTGTTCGCCATATCAAAAAGCTCAGCGGTTGTTCTTGGAGGGTTCATTGCTATGTCCTCCGTAAACCGCCGATTCCTCGATCTGTTTTAAAAGCTTTGAATAACGAGAGGATTCTGCGACCGGGTATAGAGTTACGAACTGGTGAACCTCTTGATATATTGGCGTAAAGTCTCATCGATCCTGCGGATTACTGTGGAGATCGTCCTCCTTCCTGTATGCATCGTGCGTACTCGAAGTTGGCAATCGAAGATCACGAGTTGTTCCCAAGTATATATTGATCCGACCGTAAGTTTAACAACCACGACCAAGGCGGACCCTTGAGCACGGTGGGTAAATAGTTGGCCATTACATTCTCATCGCCACCGAGCCACGATGGCGGTGGTATATATTTGGAGAAATTCCAATGGGTTTTGAGTTCCATTGAATTTGTCCAAGTTGGCGATCGGAACGGTTAGGCCAGCGCACGACTTGGAGCCTGCGCAGAGAAGGCTCGACAACCTATGATTGATTCATGGCGTCTTCTCCGGGAAGGTGCGGATTATGTCGATCGGAGACCGATCCCTAGGATTGGGACGCTGGAACTCGGTGTACCGATCCGGTCGTGGACACTGATATGATGCCTCTTTATTGATATGAACTGGGTTTTACAAGATGTGGCTAAATACTACCCTGAATTACACTGAATGGGGGAATGTTTAATCGGGTAATCAGACTTAGAATATGAGTCTAAGTCTGATTATCTAGTCTCTAATTCCACCGCTTAGGCTTCTGTATATTCTGTTGAACTGTCGTTGTTCTTGTCTTTGTTGGTCTTGGTCTTGTTGTCTCTCTGTGTCCGTCTTCTGTCCCTTCGTCTTCTGCGCTTCACCTTTAAATAACTTCCGAAGAGGTGGCAGTTACTCCTGGAGAAGACGTCCCTGGTGAAACGTTACGACTGGTCGGAACGGTGGAGCAGTTAGCAACGTGCTAACTTCCTTGCGGTTGCCTGTGAAAAGCTTAACCGTAGGGTGGTTAATAGTCAGTGTCTCAGGGTTGTACCATCGCATGGTTTGGAACGTATAGCACGTGTTCCATTCATCATACGATAAAAATACCGATCCAATAATTTTATGGCGGTTATCCGGTGGGGATTAGGCACAAAGCCTCATCCGACCAGGGTACCCATTAAGTAACCTCCGGAATACTAACGACCAGGGAGGTCGTTAGTCTTAGGGGTCACGACCATGTAGACGTATGATCTTTTATTATATATTAAAATAATACATAGAGGTTTTAATCCTCGTCAATATCCCTTTGATCGATTTTGTTGATCAGCACATCTGAGGGACCACGTTCATACCATTGGATGCATCAATCAGGTACGTGACGTGAGGTAGTGTAATTGGTAGCAAACTTTAAAGAAATAGAACAGAACAATCGAACAATTTTTGACCTTAAAGATAAACAGGGCAGCAGCAGTTCACCGCTAGCTAGCGAGAGACAAACATCAACATTTCACATACACACTGAATTTATGACACTATACGAAAGAGACATGGGAAATGATACCATGAGGACGTCCAATTTTTAATCATCTTCCATCGTACGCTTAGCCGTGGGGTCTTCTTGGTTCCTATTGGCTGGACGCGAGCTCTTGGGTGGAGTTGCTTGGCAGCAAAATGGGTTGCCGGGTTATGGTGGGTCCGGTCATGGGCTGCTTGGCGGAGTTTATCCGTAGAAATCAAATGATCAAAATAATCGACTTGGACTTATCACCAGCCCTTTGCAAAGCCATCCACCAATTAACCAAGTAGAGTTGCATACACGTACAGATTCGTGGAAATTACTACATAGAAAACACAAACACATCAGCAGGCAGAGTTGAGTTGTTCTTACGGAACCCAACAGACGGTGTGACATGCCATCTCGCCGCGCGCCGGTGCACAAACTGCTATTGTTGTTTGGGAATGTTGCAATCGTTATCCGGGGATATTGCAATCGTTGTCTGATGATGTTGCAACCGTTGTCCGGGGATGTTGCAAATATTGCATTTGTAGAAAAAAATTGTTACATCTGTAGAAAAAAAATGTTGCATCTATAGAAAAAAAATGTTGCATATGTAGAAAAAAATATTGCATCTATAGAAATAAAATATTGCATATGTAGAAAAAAAATGTTGCATCTATAGAAAAAAAATGTTGCATCTATAGAAAAAAAATGTTGCATACGGTTCACGACGATATTGCAATTTTTTCCAACGTGTTTTTTCAGATGCTTTGTTTTGATTTGTGATGTTGCAACCATTGACCGGAGATGTTGCAATCATTGTCCGTAGATGTTGCAACTGTTGTCTGGAGATGTTGCAACCGTGTCCGGGGGATGTTGCAACCATTGTCCTAAAATGTTGCAACTGTTGTCTGGAGATGTTGCAACCGTGTCCGGAGGATGTTGCAATCGTGTCCGGGTGATGTTTTTTTTTTAAATATTGTCATCGTCATCTCCACCCAAAGAAAATGATTTGAAAATATCTTGCCCAACTAATAGTAGTACTAGCAGTCTAGCACACCAGATGTATGTAATTCTTTTCTTCTTTTTTTGTTGAGACGAGATGTGTTTAATTCATGGTGAAAGGCAAGTTGATTGTAGAATATGGGTGTTAGCTTGGAGGACTTGTCTTTTGCTTGCATGCAGCGCGAGTGGCGGTCAAACGTCATGAGCCCCTGGACACCAACTCGTCCCGATCAAGAAAATTTTGTAGAGATCCTGTGTTGACCGTGGCGAGGCGAGCAATCACATGCTGCACGAAACAGGTGGGTCCCACAGGGTTAGGGGTTGAACGAAGAGAAAGATGCTGCAGTGGTGGGCCCTCCGGCTTGGTTACTTAGGTTTGCTGTCATTTGGCCTGGGGGCGTACGATGAGAACGTACGACCCCTAGTCGTTCCCATACTTCAAATAAGCTGGGTGCTCTGAACTACTCCAATGTAGGCTAACCTACATGCATGAATGGCCTACTTGTAAATTCCCTGACTCTTTTCTTCTTTTTTGGAAGTGGTTGAGACAGCTAGCTCTAGCTCCTTTTTGAAACGTTGCTCCTCTTTGTGCACCTGAAGGCATGCACCACCATGTGGCGTCTGCCACGACACTTTATACTTCGTCACCTCGGGTCGATGGCCGAAGCAATCGATGGCCTTGGGTAGCACCATCTCCTCAACTTGGTGGAGACTGAATTTTCTATGTTCTATCTGTTCTTCCTCTGTTCCTTCCGTCATCGTGACTACGGCACCGCTGTCTTACAATGAAGCGCCAAGGCAACTGTCAGGCGTAGAGGTAGCCAATCTTTCTCAGGTAACCAAGCTGCATACCGTTCAAATCTTCCAACATCGGAGTAACCCAGGACACCTTTATTACGACTAACCAGAGAGGAAATTTCTGGAAAGACAAATGGGTAGGGACAAGACCATTCAAAGAACTGGCTCCGAGACTGTTTCGTATTGCAGCTAGGAAAAATAGACTGGTGCAAGAAGCAAAGGATGGAAGGAAATGGATTGCAGACCTCAGGAGGAAAATTACCGTGCACCTTATACCCGAGTTTGTCAAGGTCTATACCTTGGTCTGCCAAGTCATATTATCTCAAAATGAGGATGACATAATTTGGAAATGGACAAGTTCCGGAATTTACTCAGCTAAGTCGGCATATTATGCGCAATTTTTGGGGGCGATGGAGACCCCTTTTCAAAAGCTGATTTGGAATGTTTGGGCACCGCAAAAATGCAAAATCTTCGTATGGACTCTCGTTCAGCAGCGTCTGCCGACGGCGGATGTCCTCGCACGGCGCCACATGCAAAATGACCACTGGTGTCCACTCTGTACAAATAACCCGAAGACAACTTTGCATCTGTTTGTCGAGTGTTCTTATGCCAGACAAATTTGGACCTTAGTGGCTACATGGGTGCAACGTGATAATTTAAACCCAACCCAGTGGACTTTTCAGCACAAAATGGTGGATTGGTGGACCACCATTTTCCTCTCCGCAAATAGCACCTGCAAGCAAGGACAAGGCTCGTTGTTAATTCTCACATTGTGGCAGATCTGGAAAGAAAGAAATAGGAGGATTTTCCATCATCTTAGACTGACACCAATGGGGTTGATGGCGGCCATCAAAGAAGAGACCTGGGCATGGGCACACAGTGGGGCAATCAAGCTGCAGACTTATCTGCGAGATAGGGAGGATACTCACTTTAGCGCGCTAGCTTAGGAGGGGGTAATCCTTTGTAAATAGTTCGTGTGTGTACCTTTCTCCCTCTCTTCTCTTCTCTTTCTTTCTTTCTTTTTTTCTTTCTTTTTTTCTTCTTTTTTGGGAGGGGGCCTCCTTCCGTTTTATGAACTTTCTCTCTCTTTAATACAATAATAACACTCTCGCCGTTTCCTCAAAAAAAAAATGATCTAGTCGTACGAGCAATCCGTTTAGGGAAGGAGAAGCGTGTTACCCCTCGTTCCAAGGCCGGCAGCTTGCATCTGTCCAGCACATTGCCGCACTCCTCGTAGGCACACTTGAGTATCTTCCTGCGACGAAGCAACGACCGGTCCGTGATAGGCAGCTTGCTGGATCTCTCGAGCGCGAGCTCCAACTCGGTGTGCGCCATCTCCAGCCTCTCGATGATGTGCCCTTTGGACGGCTTCTCCTCGAGCTTGCCGAGCACGAAGGAGACGGCTCTGCTCACGCCGTCCTGAACAACAGCTGAACCCACCATCTCCGCCATGAGGACGTCACACCAACAGCTCGATCAAGGAGTTCCCCTGCACAGGAATTAAACAAGATCGATTTAGTGTGATGCACACCTAGCTAACCTGCAGAGAGATTGGAGACAGAGAACAAGATCATAGAGAGATTACTAGCTAGCTGGTAGTATTAGAGTACGCACTATGGAGTTTGTCACTCACCTTGTCCTAATCGCTTCTGGATCTGGGGTCAATCACTCAATTCAACTGTGATAGCTTCCAGGTGCAAGATGGTGAAACGAAATTGTAGGAATCGGTAGAACTAGACTGAGGGGATCTAGTGCGTAAGAAATAGGCACTATTTATAGATGCTGCCCGATCCAATCCATGGGAACTTACTGATCGAGTGATCACGTTAGGATATATAGAGGTGATATGATTGCCATGAGGGCGAGTTAAGCAGAAGCAACGAGGAAAGTGGCAGGGCGACTTGACTGGCAGCGTCAGCGTGTCCGCAGATCCGACCGTCCCCGCCATTCATTTATAATTCGTCTGCTCGATCAGGGAAAAAGAAAGGATTGAAGAAACTTTATTTTTGAAGAATAGGATTAAAGAAACATGATTGTTCACGAGGCAGAGGGACAAGTAGAATTGAAAGACTTCGATCAATACGTACGCTTAGTTATGATTCACCTTGCTTTGCCCTTGCTGTAGTACAATGTAGGAGAATCCTACTACTTTAAATTGAACAGCAACTCAGTGTAAATTAGCGCCGAGAGATGGTGAGGAGGAATTTTTTTCTAAAGAACAGACAAAAGAGCTGTCTATTATATTAAGATCGGAAGTCTAGTACATGGTTAGATAGCTGCCTATTAAATTAAAAGAGAAGGTGAAAACAAGTGTAAAAGATCGAAAGTCTAGCACACAGGATAATTTATTCCAAGTACTTCGTACCGTCAAGGGTTTAAGCTCTACCCTTCTCCTTTATCTTTGCAAATAGGTGGTGTGGTTTACCTGTTATGGAAATTTTGGCATTCCGTTTCTTTCAGATCTCCTAACTGATTCGGATGACCGCCGAGACCACCGCCCTCCTTGAGAGACCTCACATAGTCACATACTATTAGTTTTCGCCTGCCAATCCTCAGTACTCAAACTGTCGGCCCAGTAGGATTACTTAAGTCATAAAGTGGTACGCAACCTAACCAGTCGGCAGGACGACTCGGTGATAGGTGAGGAGGAATTAATTAATGTAAGCTCAGTTGCTCTACTTATAGTGGGTAGAACAACTGTGGGGAAGCAACGAGGAAAGTGTCGAGAAGGTGAAAACAAATTGGAGCAAATCTATCAGCATTCAGGACGACAAAATGCATGATCCGAAATAGCAAGGAAAATGCATGGTCATGTCATGTACCCATCAATCGCCAACAGCGTGTTAATTAAGTGAAGGCATCATCTCCTCTGTTCCTTCAATCCTCTCGACTGCAATGTCGGATCCGGATTCTGAGAATCCAAATCCTCTGTGAATTACTGTGCTATTCCCTGGATCAGTAGCTAGCACTTCACAGTACACATTGCTGAATCATTCATACAAGGCGTGAACTGAAACCAATATATTACAACACAGGATAACATAGACCTCATCGGGTCGAGTTTTACAAAAGGGCCGCACAAGGCCAAATATATTACATTACAAAAGAACGACCAAGTCTACAGCGGAAGCAAAAGGGAAGGTAGGGCTCATCCCACACGAGCATCTGTTGGGGTGACACATGTCTGACGGATATTAACCAAGAAATTTGGATAATATCGGTTGTACGCGGGTACCAACGGGTCTACTTAGACTGGGCGAGATCTAAACTACAGAATTATTCTACTCCTCGTCGTATCCTTGTCCATCATCTTCTGGTCCATCGTAGTAGGCGTAGTCTCCTTCATCTTCATTATCTGAAGGGTGGGGAGAGAAGCGAGAATGAGCACTACTACCGTGCTCGCGAGCCAACACACAATGCAATTATATATATGCAAGACTTAACAAGGATGGCTCGGGTTCTTTTATTTGCGAAAGCAAGTTTTACAATATTATAGTTACAAATCCTATGACTTAGCATTTTTAACAAATTACAATTTTTATAAAGAGAGTAATGTGCAATAATTAATAACAGCAGAGGTTACCTCCACCTTCATGCTTATTTTGATTATGGTTACATCCACCATATTAACAACACTGGCGTACATCCACCCAGGGAAAAACCAAATTCAGGGCAAGGTGAGCCCGCCACATTTTTATACCACCCACAAAGTTTTGAAATAGAACTAACTCAAGTTAAGTTCCCATGTCCGCCTTTGACCGTAGGCACGGCTGTTTAAACAGTTTAATACTCTGCAGAGGTAGTACACTTTACCCACAAGAGACAATTAACTCGTTGCCCTACACAATTCCTTAGTTGTGTAGTCGAGAGGTTGTCACAATAACGTTTCGACTTATCTCGCCCCTTCTGTCATTTCGCACATATAGGATTATGCCCATGATGTTGAGCGGGATGTTTACCTCAGCGACTGGCATAGCGGTGCTATACCTCAGCGACTGGCAAACGTCACCCTCCTCTTGGTGTCCCATTCAAGCAGAATGAATCCACTTGGCTCCCCATTCATCCGCCCAGCGAAATGGCATCCAAGGTTCAATAAATCTACTAAGCTAAGTCGCAAGTTTTTCTGCAGACTTGTGGTTGTACTTGTTTAACACAGGAGGTCGTGACCAGATTAAGTCCTTAGGGTTATCTGGGCGGTTCATTCCACAACTCAATCATTCTCGTGCTCCCGGAGCACCAACCGCCTCACCATCCGCCCAGATAGAGCTAGCATTTTTAGGGTTTTTGAGGAGTAAACCAAATTATTTTCTCACCTTAGTCAATGGACCACCAATGACTACCCAAAATATTTTATATTTGAAGACATGATGATTGGGGTATTTAATACCCCGGTACTTGAGCAAGGCTAGCATGTCGCTCAAGTACACCCTATAACTAGTATTACCATATAATTACTAGGGTGACAAAGGCTAATGGATTCAAGTTATCAAGGATGGCATATTAATTAATTAACCGTCAAGTAGGAGTTTAACTACCTTAAGCTTTAACATATATTTGAGTACGAAATTAAAGGATGCAATTTATTAATTTAAAAGAACATAATTTTCATAAAATGTAGGAGCAACATGATCAAAGTATTGACTCGCCTTGGTTAGGGGCAAAGTGATCGTGATAGTCTTGGTCTTGATCAACTTGAGGATCTCCGGCGTCTTCGAATCCTAAACGGGCGATTTACCGGAAAAAGGCACAACGGCAAAGAGAGCAAGTAAATACAAAAGAATACACAAATGAACTCCAAATTAATCAAGTCCTATGCCATTAGCAAGATCTTGATTTAACGAATTTTTAGAAATTTATTTCACAATTTTTGGAGCTAAGACGGAGGAGAACGGGATTATTGAAGATTTAATTGGAAGGAAAAAGGAAGGAGAAAAGGGCTGTGGTCCATGGAACAGTGCACGGACTCGGTCCACGCACAGGGGCGGCTCGGGTTCACACAATAGTGGCGCTAGGGCCCACTGGCAGTTTAATAGGGGAGGGAAGGGAGCCTATGACAGGTGGGCCACCATCCCCAAAAAAAATAAAACCCAATTGATTTCCTCCCAAAACAGAGAAGAACAGAGGGCGGGGAGGCGCTCGAGCCGGCCCAGTCTTGAGGCGGCCGTGAGCAAGGTGGCGGGCGGCCGGTGGGTGGGCGGCACGGCTCGGCTGGAGGCGGCGGCCACGACAGGAGGTGGCGGCTCGGGAGGGCGGAAGCGGCGGCGGGGGCGGACAGCGGCGGCGTCGCCTCGGCGGCACGGGCGCCAGCGAGTGGAGTGGCGCCATGGCGAAGAACACAGCGCAGCCATTGTCAGGCGAGACATGGAGAAGCCGGAGGTGGAGCCGGGGGAGCTTGGGGGCAGCTGTGGCGGGGCGGCAGCGGCGACCAGGAGCGGAGGAGAGGGGACGCCATCGGTGGCACATCCCGGGGACGGGGAGGATGATTGGTGGTGGGGAATGGGTCCCTTGGGCCACGGGGCACGTGGTGACGGGGTTGCCGGGGGTGGTGTCTCACCGGAGCAGCGAGGGAGCGGTGAGGCGGCGCGGCCAAGAAAGGGGCTCGGGCGGTTTTGAGGGTGGCGCTTACCAGGTCTCCAATGGGCGGCGTGGGGAGCTCCAGGGGAGGAGAGGGGAGGCTATAAAGGGAAGAGGGGCCAACGGGATGGAGCGGCGAGGACGAGCAGGTGCGGCTATCCGAGGCGGCATGGGCGCGCGCGGAGCGGGGAGGACAGAGCGGGTGACGAGAGGTGACGAGAGGTGATGCCGGGTCTTGCACGGCCCGAGGAGACAGGACGGAGCGGGTGACGACCGATGACGAGGGCGCAGCACTGGTCCACGGACGAGGACGAGAGTTGGTGACGTCCAGGGCACGACCTTGACGACTTCTGCGACGAGGGCTTCGCTCGATCCATGAACGAGGGCAGCGAGGGGCGTCGCTACTATGCACGAGCAGGCTTCAAGGTCGTCGCGAGTGGCGCTGTCCGAGCGTCTGAAGCGGCGAGAAGCGAGCGAGATGGGGCAATTTCTTTGACTGAGCAGTGAGCGGGATGGGATGGCGCATGCAGAGCGCAGAGAGTGGGTGGGGCGGCGGCTCAGGCGCAGCGGCGGCTGCGTGCTGATGCTACGGGAGCAAGTGGAGCAGGCAGAGGCAGCGCAGGGGAGTTGAGAGGATGACCCGCATGGACTCTGCTTCTTCTTCTTTGCCTGGGAGCGAGCGAAGGAGGGCGGCAAGTCTTTGGTGCGATCTGAAGAAGGAGAGGAAGCGGCAAGAGGGAAAGGCGAGGAAGCGGTGGCGGCGAGGAGGCAGTGGCATTGCTGCTACTCGGTTTGACTGGGGAGGAACCGGGGAAGAGAAGGTGAGCTGGTACTGCTGCTGCTGGTCAGGTTGACCAAAGGGAGAGAAAAGGGGGAAGATGAGGACCAGCGAATTTCTTTGCACGGCCGGGCAAGGAGAGGAAGACGGGCTGGGCTGGGCTGGTGGGGCCAAGGGAGGTGGGCCGAGGCAGGGAGAAGAGGGCCGGGCTAGAGTTGGGCTTGGCCCAGAGAGAGCAATGGGCTGAGCCCGAGAAGAAAGGAAGATCCAAGTTCAAAATCAGCCCGAGAATTCAAAACGGAGGAGAAAAACTCCGAGCCGCTAATTTGAATTTCAAACGTTTCAAATGTTACATTTGAAACACAGACCGAGAAAGAACGAAAGTTTTCGAAAATAGGAGATAGTTGAATTACGGCGAAGAACAAAACGAAATTTATTTACTATTCGTCCGTCCGAAAACGGATGTTACAAATCCTACCCACCTTAAACAGAATCTCGACCCCGAGATTCGAGCTGCTCCGAGAACAGGAATGGGTAGTCTCGCTTCAGTTGATCTTCGCGTTCCCAGGTGGCTTCCTTGGCGGTGTGGTGACTCCACTGGACCTTGCAAAGGCGGATGACTTGACGTCTTGTTCGCTTCTCGATGATGTCGAGGATCTTGATCGGATGCTCGGGATAAGTCAGATCTTCTTTGGGCGATGGCTTCAACGAAGCGTCGCTCTTGGTACTCGAGACACTTCTTGAGCTGGGAGACGTGAAACACGTTGTGAACTTCTGACAAATTTTTCGGTAGCTCTAGCTGGTAGGCAACTTCTCCACGCTTGGCGGTGATGGGGAACGGGCCTATATATCTTGGGGCAAGCTTGCCTTTAACTTTGAATCTTCGAGTTCCACGAAGCGGTGATACTTTAAGGTACACGGCATCTCCAACTTCAAAAGTTAACTTTCTTCGACGGTTGTCGGCATAACTCTTCTATCTTGACTGAGCTGCTTGGAGATGATCTCGGATCAGTCGAACTTTCTCTTCGGCTTGCTTGAGAGTATCTGGTCCGAAGATATATCCTTCACCGGATTCTGACCAATGCAGAGGGGTTCTGCATTTTCTCCCATAAAGTGCTTCAAACGGTGACATTTTCAGACTTGACTGGTAGCTATTATTGTATGCAAACTCGGCATACGGTAGACACTTTTCCCAATCTACTATAAACTCCAAAGCACAAGCTCGAAGCATGTCTTGTAGAATTTGGTTTGTCCTTTCTGTCTGACCATCGGTTTGCGGATGATAAGCTGTGCTGAAATCAAGGTGTGTTCCAAGGGCATCATGCAAACTAGCCCAGAAATGCGAGGTGAATTGGGATCCTCGATCGGAGACTATCCTCTTGGGTACTCCGTGTAAACACACAATACGAGCCATATATAACTCGGCTAACTTGTCTCCTTTATAAGTTGTCTTGACTGGGATGAAATGGGCTACTTTGGTCAGTCTATCCACTATAACCCATATTGAGTCACAACCGGACCTGGTTCGGGGTAGACCGGTAATGAAATCCATTCCAATCTCTTCCCATTTCCATTGAGGGACTTGCGGAGGTTGGAGCAATCCTCTGGCCGGATGTTCAAATTTGATTGACGACATACATCACAACAGGCTACATACTCGGCGATATCCCTCTTCATGCGTGGCCACCAATACAAAATCTTCATGTCTGATACATCTTGGTGCTACAGGGTGCGGGGTATCTGTTGGTGTGGGCTTCTTTCAAAATCAAATCCTTGAGTTCATACGGTGGGGAACAAAGAGGCGTTTCCCATACCATAGGATTCCTTGCGATCTTCAATCATCTTGGGGCTTTTCCTTTTGCCATGAGATGTTTGAATCTCTAGACTCCAGAGTGTCCTTGTTGAGCGGTCTTGATCTGCTCTTCTAAAGTTGGATGTGCTTCCATAGCATCTGTAGTGCCTTGTTCTATCAAACACAAGTTGAGAGCTTCAAATTCCTTATAAAGCTCGGGTTGATGCTCTTGAATCATAACATTACTGCAGTAAGACTTACGGCTTAATGCGCCAAAGAACTTCATTAGCCTTTAGGGATGATAATGGACATCCAAATTGTAATCCTTTATTAACTCTAACCATCTTCTTTGTCGGAGGTTGAGATCTGATTGAGTGAATATGTATTTGAGACTCTTGTGGTCCGTATAGATATCACAATGATTTCCAATCAAGTAATGCCGCCAAATTTTAAGGGCGTGCACTCTGCTTGCTAACTCAAGTCATGGGTTGGATAGTTGTCTTCATGAGGGCGGAGTATGCGGATGCATAGGCTACAACTTTTCCTCCTTGCATAAGCACGCAACCAAGACCTTGGCGTGATGCATCACAGTAGACTTCAAAGTCTTGATGAATGTCCGGTAGGGTCAAAACTAGTGCAGAAGTTAACTTCTTCTTCAATCCTTTAAAACTCTTCTCACAAGCATCTGTCCATTCATACTTCTTTTCTTTCTTAAGCAGGTGGGTCATCGGCTTGGAAAGCTTGGAGAATCCTTCTATGAAGCGTCTGTAGTATCCGGCTAAACCGAGAAAACTACGGACTTCTGTCATTGACGTAGGTTGTTTCCAATCCATCACGGCTTCCACCTTGGATGGATCAACTGCTATTCCTCCTGCGGATACAATATGTCCGAGGAAACTGATTTCTTTAAGCCAAAATTCACATTCTTGTACTTGGCATAGAGCTCATGCTCTTTAAGCTTTTCCAGGACCATTTGCAGATGTTCAGCATGCTCTTCATTGGTCTTGGAATAGATCAAGATGTCGTCTATAAACACGACTACAAACTTGTCCAGATATTCCATAAATACCTTGTTCATCAGATTCATGAAGTAGGCTGGGGCATTAGTCAAGCCAAACGACATGACTGTGAACTCATACAAGCCATACCGAGTGGTAAAGGCTGTCTTAGGAATGTCCTCGTTCCGGATCTTGAGTTGATGGTATCCAGATCTTAAATCTATTTTGGAGAAAACTGAAGCTCCTGTCAACTGATCAAATAGGTCATCAATGCGAGGCAAGGGATACTTGTTCTTGATAGTCACCTCGTTGAGTGATCTGTAATCCACGCACAATCTGGCGGAACCATCTTTCTTCCTTACAAAAAGAACTGGCGAACCCCAGGGAGAAGAACTAGGTCTAATGAATCCTTTCTCTTGCAAGTCTTCAAGTTGTGTCTTCAACTCTTCAAGTTCGTCAGCGGCCATTCTGTATGGTCTCTTAGCTATTGGGGCTATTCCGGGCTTCAAATTGATCACAAACTCGATATCTCTGTCAGGTGGCATGCCTGGCAATTCTTCTGGGAAGTCATCGGGGTAAGCTTGAACTACAGGCGTTGTCTCTAGGGACAACTCTACAAGGTGGTGGATTGTTCGATCCCAAGGAGGGGAACGATCCACACTAATCCTTATTGTGGTTTCAGGATCCTTGGCAAGTACCACTTTTCTGTTGGCGCAATCTATTAATCCATGATTTGCGGCCAACCAATCCATCCCTAGGATGATATCTAGTGTTTGGGATTCTAGCACAAGAAGAGTAGCTAAGAATCCAGAATCCTCCAAAGCAATTTCTACTTTGGGACTAACTGAAGTAGCATATAGGGTTTTCCCGGGTGATCTAAGTACCACGGGTTTCTTTAGCTTATAGGTAGGCAACTTAAGCCTTTCAACAAACTTTCTTGAAACAAAGGAGTGTGAAGCTCCCGAATCAAACAAAACTTGTGCGGGTATTGAATTAACAGAGAACGTACCCATCAGTACTCCTATGGCATCTTGTGCCTCCTCTGCGGTGACATGATTCACATTGCCACGGTTCTGTGTTGGGGTAGATCTTGAAGCTTGGGAAGTCTGGTGACTCTTGCTCGGAGCTGAGGTTCGACCTTGAACTGGGGTGGCTCCTGGGTTGTTCTTTGGAGCAGGGTTGCTGCGATGAGGGCACCGGTTAGCAAAGTGACCCTTTTCTCCACAGTTGAAGCAATGGAGGTGAGTCTTTGGATTGATTTTCTTTGGTTGTCCGTGAGGTGAGAGTCTGAAACCACTTCCTTGGGAATGGGAGGCTGGAGCTGAGCTTCTCTGAGGCTGGGCTGCAGATGATCTGAAAGATGAACTGCCCTGGAAGGTTGACTTCTGGGGATAGCTTCCTTGGGACTTCTGGAAAGGCATCTTTCTCTTGCGGCTAGCTTCCCCTGTCTTATTCTCATTTTCTAGTAGTAGGGCCTTGTTGATCAACTGATGGAAGTTGGCATAGTCATGGAGGATAAGCTTTCCACGCATGTCACCACGCATACCTTCCACAAAGCGGTCTATCTTTTCTTCCTCATCGGCTACATCATTGGGGGCGTAGCGAGCAAGCTGGGTAAACTTAGTGACATACTCGTTGACCGTCATGTGTCCTTGTTTCAGAGTTCTGAACTCATTCTTCTTCAATCTCATTGTCTGGCCGATGCGGTTGGTTCGAAAATTTGCTTTGAATTCCGTCCAGGAATTGGTACATAAGTTGGTTCGTCCTCATCGGTATTATACGCAACTTCTTCTACAAATGCTTGATTGATTGAGGTCATTCTTTGGTTCTCGATCGTAGATGCTACGACCGCTTCTTCTTCTTCTTGGACTCGGGACTTTCCTTACCTCTGGCGGTAAGGTAATTCTCCCACCATGCGGCTGCAGCACCTTTTAGTTGGTGGGTGGCAAAGTCCACCATGTCTTTGTTGGAGCAACGAGCGAGTCGAAGCTTCTTTTCAGTGTCCCTGAGCCAGTCTTCGGCTTCAAGAGGTTCGTCCGCTGCAGCAAAGGTGAGGGGCCTTGTCCTTAAGAAGTCAGCGAGCTTGGAATTGCGGCGGCAGAATCTGTCTGTGATTGTTGAGCAAGGCTTGGAGAATTTGGGTCTGCTGGAGCATCACTTGGGCCATTGTCGGATTTGCTGGTGGTGGAGGGGGTAGGTCTTGTCCTTGTCCACGACCACGGCCTCTCCCTCGGCCAGCGGCAAAGGTTCCACGGACAGGGGCGGCGGCTCTTCTTGGCGGCATCCTGAGGAAAAGATGAGACTTAGAACTAGGGCGGACCAGGGGAAGGGGTATATGAGGGTTCACTAGCCCTCTAAGGCACACACAAAAGAACCAAGCAGGAAGATCGAACAAATACAATACAAAGCCTAGAATGGCTGCATTATATTAAAGGGGGTTAAGTGTTACATGACTTTCAAACAAAGCTTATACGCTAAGCTAAGTCATGACACAAGATACACATCGTCTACACAAGGGAGAAAGAAAAGTGCTTGCAACCCAAAAGACTGCCTAGCAAGCACTGCTAGCTATCCTAGCCTATCCTGACTACTCCATCGAGGAATGGGAGCGGGAGCAGCTCTGACTGAAGCTCGGCGAACGAGAGTGACTCGAGTGATCTTGTGGCGGAGCAGAGGCAGCGGGGGCTGCGTCCATGCCGGGACACCGGAAGGTCGTCGAAGGGCGACGGACTGGGGCGTCGACACTCTTGTCGCCGTCGGCTGGTCTGAGAAGTCCTCGGGGCGAGGAGGAGGCTGGCCGGCTGGAGCTGGCTGAATGCGATCGCCCGGGCGGCTGTGAGACGTGCTACCTCTGCAAGGGCGGTGTCTCTCTCCATCTTGATGATGTCTCTGTCCTGGCGATGGTGTCTCTCTCCCACATGGCATCATGGTGGGCTTCATCGCGTCTGATCATGTTGGTGCGAAGGGTGTCGGAGTGGGCCTCGCTGCCGGTGAGAAGCATCCGAAGCTGTCGGATCTCGCTAGTGTGGGAGTGGATGTTGTGAATCATCGCTTGGGTCAGCTGCACCTGTTGGGTCAGGCGGGGCTCGTTGTTGATGGCGACGAAGGACTCCGGGATGCTCTCTCCGTCGTAGAGACACGGGAAGAAGCAGTATGGTGACTCCTGCAGGAGGACCTCGTATTGCTGACACAAGCGGGTGACGGCGACACGGGCTGCATCCTGGATGGTGTCGGAGCTGCTGCGGCAGGGTGCCTCGGCACAGAACCTGTGGGTCGTGAACTCGCCGATCCTGGCATAGAGGAAAACCTCCATGTCCCAAGACTCGTGAGCCATGACCATCGTCTTCCGTCCTCTGAAGAGCGGAGGGCGAGGGAAGCTAAGAAACTGCATCAGCTCACGAAGGAGTTCGACGAAACCGCCTTCATTAACTCCATGAGAGCTATGGTCCCATGGGCCTGCAGCTGGAGGAGAAGCCATCTACAAATTTTGAAACAAGAGAAAAGATTAGTAACACTTAATGAGAATAGAGATAAGTATGGAACTAGGAATGATGAGTAGAAGCAATAAATACTCTATATTTTTGGCAAAACTTTTCTTAATTTTAAAAATAAGATCCAAGTCCTTAAGGCCATCGACCAGTCTAACTAGGGGTCCTACAGTCGTATGCTCTGATACCAGCTCTGTCGGACCCGGATTCTGAGAATCCAAATCCTCTGTGAATCACTATGCTATTCCTGGATCGAGCTAGCACTTCACAGTACACATTCTTGAATCATTCATACAAGGCGTGAACTGAAACCAATATATTACAACACAGGATAACATAGACCTCATCGGGTCGAGTTTTACAAAAGGGCGCACAAGGCCAAATATATTACATTACAAAAGACCGACCAAGTCTCTGGCGGAAGCAAAAGGGAAGGTAGGGCTCATCCCACACGAACAGCGGGGGTGACACATGTCTGACGGATATTAACCAAGAAATTTGGATAATATCGGTTGTCTGTGAGTACCAACGAGTCTACTTAGGCTGGCAAGATCTAAACTCTGAAATTATTCTACTCCTCGTCGTATCCTTGTCCATCATCTTACGGTCCATCGTAGTAGGCGTAGTCTCCTTCATCTCCATTATTTGAAGGGTGGGGAGAAAGCGAGAATGAGCACTACTACCGTGCTTTCATGAGCCAACACACAATGCAATTATATATATGCAAGACTTAACAAGGATGGCTCGGGTTCTTTTATTTGCAAAAGCAAGTTTTACAATATTATAGTTACAAATCCTATGACTTAGCATTTTTAACAAATTGCAATTTTATAAAGAGAGTAATGTGCAATAATTAATAACAATGAGAGGTTACCTCCACCTTCATGCTTATTTTGATTATGGTTACATCCACCATATTAACAACAACTGGGGTACATCCACCGTGGAAAAACCAAATTCGAGGGCTAGGTGAGCCATACATTTTATACCACCCACAAAGTTTTGAAATAGAACTAACTCAAGTTAAGTTCCCATGTCATAACTTTGACCAGTAGGCACGGTACTGCTTTAAGCAGCTTTAATACTCTGCAGAGGTAGTACACTTTACCCACAAGAGACAATTAACTCGTTGCCCTACACAATTCCTTAGTTGTGTAGTCGAGAGGTTGTCACAATAACGTTCGACTTATCTCGCCCTTACGTCATTTACGCACATATAGGGTTCGCCCATGATGTTGGCGGGATGTTTACCTCGGCGGCCGGCATAGCGGTGCTATACCTCGGCCGACCGCAAGCGTCACCCTCCTCTTGGTGTCCCATTCAAGCGAGAATGAATCCACTTGGCTCCCCATTTATCCGCCCGGTGAAATGGCATCCAAGGTTCAATAAATCTACTAAGCTAAGTCGCAAGTTTTTACTGCAGACTTGTGGTTGTACTTGTTTAACACAGAGGTCGTGACCAGATTAAGTCCTTAGGGTTATCTGGCGGTTCATTCCACAACCCAATCATTCTCGTGCTCTGGAGCACCAACCGCCTCACCATCCGCCCAGATAGAGCTAGCATTTTTAGGGTTTTTGAGGAGTAAACCAAATTATTTTCTCACCTTAGTCAATGGACCACCAATGACTACCCAAAACATTTTATATTTGAAGACATGATGATTGGGGTATTTAATACCCGGTACTTGAAACAAGGCTAGCATGTCGCTCAAGTACACCCTATAACTAGTATTACCATATAATTACTAGGGTGACAAAGGCTAATGGATTCAAGTTATCAAGGATGGCATATTAATTAATTAACCGTCAAGTAGGTGTTTAACTACCTTAAGCTTTAACATATATTTGAGTACGAAATTAAAGCATGCAATTTATTAATTTAAAAGAACATAATTTTCATAAAATGTAGGAGCAACATGATCAAAGTATTGACTTGCCTTGGTTAGGGGCAAAGTGATCGTGATAGTCTTGGTCTTGATCAACTTGAGGATCTCCGGCGTTTTTGAATCCTAAACGGGCGATTTACCGGAAAAAGGCACAACGGCAAAGAGAGCAAGTAAATACAAAAGAATACACAAATGAAGTCCAAATTAATCAAGTCCTATGCCATTAGCAAGATCTTGATTTAACGAATTTTTAGAAATTTATTTCACAATTTTTGGAGCTAAGACGGAGGAGAACGGGATTATTGAAGATTTAATTGGAAAGAAAAAGGAAGGAGAAAAGGGTCAGGGTCCATGGAGCGATTACGGACTCGGTCCACGCACAGGGGCGGCTCGGGTTCACGCAATAGTGGCGCTAGGGCCCACTGACAGTTTAATAGGGGAGGGAAGGGAGCCTATGACAGGTGGGCCACCATCCCCAAAAAAAATAAAACCCAATTGATTTCCTCCCAAAACAGAGAAGAACAGAGGGGGGGAGGCGCTCGGGTTGGCCAGTCTTGGGGCGGCAAGGCAGGCAAGGCGGCGGGCGGCCGGTGGGTGGGCGGCACGGTCGCCGGGAGGGCGGCCCACGACAGGAGGTGGCGGCTCGGGAGAGGCGGAAGCGGCGTGGGGCGGACGGCAGCGGCGTCGCCTCGGCGGCCGGGTGCCGGCGAGTGGGTGG
The DNA here is from genome assembly GCA_036346405.1 of Phyllostachys edulis. Lineage (NCBI taxonomy): Eukaryota > Viridiplantae > Streptophyta > Magnoliopsida > Poales > Poaceae > Phyllostachys > Phyllostachys edulis. Next base: position 38,562,711 of record CM070557.1, on the reverse strand, counting down.
CGCCACATTGAGGGGAACGTGCACCGGCTGTGCGAGGACATGGAGAAGCCGGAGGTGGAGCCGGGGGAGCTTGGGGGCAGCTGTGGCGGGGCGGCGGCGGCGACCGGGAGCGGAGGAGAGGGGACGCCGTCGGTGGCACGTCCCGGGGACGGGGAGGATGATTGGTGGTGGGGAATGGGTCCCTTGGGCCACGAGGCACGTGGTGACGGGGTTGCCGGGGGTGGTGTCTCACCGGAGCAGCGAGGGAGCGGTGAGGCGGTGCGGCCAAGAAAGGGGCTCGGGCGGTTTTGAGGGTGGCGCTTACCAGGTCTCCAATGGGCGGCGTGGGGAGCTCCAGGGGAGGAGAGGGGAGGCTATAAAGGGAAGAGGGACCAACGGGATGGAGCGGCGAGGATGAGCAGGTGCGGCTATCCGAGGCGGCATGGGCGCGCGCGGAGCGGGAAGGACAGAGTGGGTGACGAGAGGTGACGAGAGGTGATGCCGGGTCTTGCGCGGCCGAGGAGACAGATTTGAGCGGGTGACGACCGATGGCGAGGGCGCAAAGATCGTCCACTGGACGAGGCGAAGTTGGTGGCGTCGAGGCACGACCTTGACGACTTACTCGAGCGCGCTCGATCCGCGAACGAGGGAGCAGGGGCGTCGCTACTATGCATAGACGGGCTTCAAGGTCGTCGCGAGTAAGCGCTGTCCGGCGTCTGAAGCGGAGCGGAAGCGGCGAGATGGGGCATTCTTGCTGACTGAAGCAGTGATTGGCGGGATGGGCGCGCTGCAGAGGCAGTGGTGGCCGGCGGTGGCGGCTCGGCGAAGCGGTATTGCTTATTCTTCTGCTCTGAGAGCAAGTGGAGCGAGCGGCGAGGCAAGCCTTGAGGAGTTGAGAGGATGACCAAGACTCTGCTTCTTCTTCTTGCCTGAGGGAGCGAGAGAGAGGGAGTGGACAGCAGTCTTTGTGCAAGGCAGAGACAATGGAGCAGCGAGAGGAAAAGGCGAGGAAGCATTGGGCGGCGAGGAAGCGGTGGCATTCTTGCTACTCGGTTTGACTGGGGAGGAACCGGGAAGAGAAGGTGAGCCGGTATCTTCTTCTTTGGTCGAGTTGACCAAAGGGAGAAAAGGGGAAGATGAGGACCAATGAAGCTTTGCAGACGGCCGGCAAGGAGAGGAAGACCGGGCTTTGGCCGGGCCGACCGGGCTAAGGGGAGGTGGGCCGAGGCGAGGAGAAGAGGGCAGACTAGAGTTGGGCTTGGCCCAGAGAGAGCAATAAATGAGCAGAAGAAAGGAAGATCCAAGTTCAAAATCAGCCCGAAAATTCAAAACGGAGGAGAAAAACTCCGAGCCGCTAATTTGAATTTCAAACGTTTCAAATGTTACATTTGAAACACAGACCGAGAAAGAACGAAAGTTTTCGAAAATAGGAGATAGTTGAATTACGGCGAAGAACGAAACGAAATTTATTTACTATTCGTCCGTCCGAAAACGGATGTTACATGCAACGTCACTCTCCTGTAGGTCTTTATCGGCTTTTTCAGTGATTAAACGCAGTGATTAACTCGAACATGTTTTTCTTTGATGTGTTCAGCTGGAGTAATAGTAACACATATATGTACTTACTCAACATTTTCTCCACATGAGTACCAGCTATGTATGAACAAAAACAACGCGATCGAGGATAGCAGCGTGTGCACGACAGCACAACCGCTACACGGAATCAATGAAGAAAATCAGTAAAAGTTAGCCGAAAGATGATCCCCGAACTGAACGCTAGAGTCCAGATGAGGGGGTATGTTATTGTCGTAGGGGCGGCCCACCAGCCCTAATGACCGGACGAAGACCACAAGGAGGCTCCCGAGGGCCAAGGCTGGAGGCGTGACTAGGGGTCCTGGAGGGCACCAAGCATACCTTTGGGGAGGCATTGAAGGAGGCGCGAAGGCTACCAAAAGGCCCGCGGGTACCGAGGCAGGAGGCACGACTAGGAACCTCCGGAGGGCACCAGGCATATCTTCGGGAAGATCCCGAAGGAGGTGCGAAGGTCACCAAAAGGCCTGCGGGATCTAAGGCAGGAGACGCGACTAGGGGCCTCTGGAGGGCATCAAATATGCTTTCGGAGAGGCTTCGTAGGAGGCGCAAGGGCCACCGGAAGGGGCCCAAAGGCCACAGGCAGAAGACACACTTCACCTCCCCTCTCGCGAAGAGTACCGCAGGAAGGCCGAAGGGTGCGGAAAGGCTGCCGAACACCTCGGTTCTAGGAGCGAGGAGGCCCTCTGGATCCCTACCCGAGGCCACCTTGTAAGCACCGAAGGGCGTTCGCCCCCCCCCCCCCTGGCCCAAGAGCAGTAGCACGGTGCGAAGGAAGAGGAGTACCAGTAGACCGCGTGTACCAGCCGGATATACCAGGTCTAGAAAGGTCCACCGTAGACCGAAGGCTACGCGTAGAGAGAGGACAAGCCCATATGGCCCCACGGGCATATGGTCTTTTTAGGGATAGAACTGTAATCTCATGTACCCTGATCGGAAGGCTATAAATAGCCGTCTCTCTATATAATAGAGCAGGACCTTTTTCCAAGACAATTAATGCACATTATTCCTCTTGACATCGTTCCCCTTTTCTGAGGATTCCTAGGTTCTCCTCACAGTAACCGGGGTTCCTTTTCTTATACTGTCTGGTCTTTTTGCTACGACAGTCATGGTCACAAAAATCAGGCTTAACAAATAACTATGTATTTCCTGATTAATTGCATCACAGTCGTCGTTCACAACCGTCTATAGATGTCCATGAACAGCGATCGAGTGGAGTTGAGCTAGCTGACATTTTCGTAAGGAAGATGAGACAGCTGGAAGCATCAAGGAAGCTGCACACTGATTTGCACCCATTCAACAGTTTCGAGGACTAATCAACTGATCATGACAATTATGTTTTTCTTCCTCTAGTGCCACATAACTGGAGTATCGATCGTATAATAATACCTACACGGAGTACAAGTTAGCCAAAAAGAAGATCCCCAAGACTGAACGTTTCTTATGGTCACAAAAGTCAGGCTTAACTAACCTTCAACAGCCTTTCTATATGGATATTATTATATTGGCTGCTTGGGGTATCCGGATTACAAGAAACAACAAGGTGTTCCAGAGAACTGACCCAACGTTTGAAGATTGGAAAAGAACTTTTAAGCGTGAGTTTACCGTGGTTATCCGTAGGGCAAAGAAAAATTACAAATCAGGCAGAGAATTGGCTTCGTAGTCTAGCTTGATTTTTTTTCTTCTTTTTTCATGTAAACATCACTTGTTTTTTTCTCTTATTTTTAATATATCTACACAGTAGAATCCTTTCCTGTGTCTTTCTTGAAAGGAAAAACAAATCAGGCTTACATCAAAGCCGCCGTTCCCACCTACCACAAATTCGTTGATAAAATAAAGAATTAATTCTCTACGTGCTATCGACAAACTATATGATTCCATATATCTCACTTATTATGAGACTGACAAACTATATGATTCTATATATCCTACTTATTGTGAGATTGACATGTAAGTTCAGATCCACATATTAGTGAAATATCAGTGACACGCAGGGAATTGCCTCTAAAATAAAATATCAGCTATCTCAACTGCTCTACTCCACTCCACCTCACTCGATCGTTTGTTCATCAAAGATGAGGCAGGAAGCGACAAGTAAGCTGCCCACACGTTTTTTTTAAAGAACATATAAAAGCTTTGTGCGTTTTTTGCATTAAGAATGAGTTGTCACAACTCACAACTCACAATTACAAAAGAAAATTTGACTATTTGTACAGTTTTTGTTCTTTAATTTGATTGGTGAAATGCAAAAGAAACAATAATAATATCAGACGCATCAAAATGCAGAAGGTAGATATGGCTTGAGGGACCGAATGACTCGATGTGTTGCAGTTGCTCCTAGCCCTATTTGTGTTCCTAATTAAAAACTGTTAGAACCGCCCAGGGATCGATCAGCTCGACGCAGCAACAAACTCACCCGAACTAACACACAGGAGCTGATTTTTGTAATGGATAGACACAAGTTTTTTTATGTGTGAACACCTCTTTTTCTCTGTATTCAACTCATAATGAACATGCAAGTACACGACTCATATAGCCCAGCTTACATGCACAGGAGCCTCAAGCGCCTGGTCTCACGCCGTCGTGCACACGCTCCACACATGCGCCGCGCCGCATGACCACGATCCACTCACGACCTTAGGCCACGCCTCGAGCGTGCCTAACTAACTCTGCATGCGACTAACTACTCGCCGGCTTATTGACTGGCCATTAGCTAATCTCGTTGCAACAAACACTGCTGGCCGATTAGCACGAGCTAACATCTTGACTCTACGTGTATGTGACTAACACAACTATTCTATATGCAAGAATCAAACATGCACCACCAAGATTATTCCTAACAATGCCTCCCTAATCTTGACTTTCTTACGGCGCTTCATCACACGGCACCCACGTAGCCACCTCGCCCGATCAATACGCGCCTGACGAACGCCGTCTTTGGTGACCCGACCTCCTCGCCATGAGCAGCTGCTCTCCACGAGAATCGGTCTCGGCTTGACCGCAGACTTAAGCGTGCCTTCGCATCCCCTCCGCCTTCATCGCCGAGCGTTGAAGACACAGCCAACACCGACTCGACCTCTCGATGGACACGGCGCATGCACACATACATGCAGCATCTAGACTTGAAACTTCGGCGTGCACACACTCGTCGAACTCATCTGACACACACACACACCACGACCAACATGGCGTGGTTTATTCCAACAAACTCCCCTAAACGCGACACCCGCGCGTTCATCCTCTGAAGAGTTGGCTCGTCATTGACTTGGCGGCGATGCCTTCTCCTTCCTCGGCTCCGGCGATCCTGGCGAGGTGGCCCTGAACGCCGCAGATTGAAACACTTCCCTCGGTTGCGGCGCTCGAACGCCGCTGGTCCCGAAAGCACGTGCTCTTGTCGCCGTCGTCGTCGGCGTGGCTCGCCCTGTCGCCCTTATCGCCATTGCGCGCGCATTTCCGCCGCGCTTTGCTCCGGCGAGCTTCCCATCGCTCCTCGGTGAGCAGCGAGCGCCAACACCCTGTCTCCTCGCCGATGTCGCGAGGCTCCTCCGCCCGCGCAGCCGTCCGACGAGCTCCTCCACGGACATGGTGTTGAGGTCCAAAAGCATCTCGATCGCCACCGCGACCTGCTTCATCTTCTTCGGTACCACGCGCAGGATCTTCTTCACCACGCGGCTGTCCTCCATTGCCTCGCCAAGCTCGCAGTGGTGGCGACAAGCCCGTTGATGCGCGCCAGCGAAGTCGTCGACAGACTCCCGTCGTGGAACGCGGCGTTCTCGAACTCCTTCAAGAGGCGTTGCCGTTCGCGGACTTCACGCGATCATCGCCGACCCTCATCTTCTTCACCGCTTCCCACGCTTCTTTCGCCAACTTCTTCAAGGCGAGCCCGGCCTTCATCTCCGCGGCACCACGCGCAAGATGGCGGCGGCGCCCGTCGATCCTTAGCGCGCTTCGGCAGACGGCCTCCAAAGATCGAGCTCCGCGCCTCTAGGCTCACTGCATGACCAATGACCACTCATGATAGTTGGTCTTGGTCGGCAGCTGTAGCTCAATCAAGCTGCGCCGGTGTTGGGGACGACAGCGCTCGCCCATGACGCCAAGCTTCTGCGGTGCCGGACATCTTCGTTCCTTGCTCGATACCAATTGTTAGAACCGCCCGAGGATCGATCACTCGACGCAACAACAAACTCACCGAACTAACACACGAGGAGCTGATTTTTGTAATGGATAGACACAAGTTTTTTTGCGTGACGAACACCTCTTTTCTCTCAGTATTCAACTCATAATGAACATGCAAGTACCACGACTCATATAGCCCAGCTTACATGCACAGGAGCCTCAATCGCCGGGTCTCACGCAGCGTCGTGCACGCTCCACACATGCGCCGCGCGCATGACACGATCCACTCACGACCTTAGGCCACGCCTCGAGCGTGCCTAACTAACACGCATGCGACTAACTACTCGCCCGGCTTATTGACTGGCCATTAGCTAATCTCGTTGCAACAAACACTGCTGGCGATTAGCACAGGCTAACATGCTGACTCTACGTGTATGTGACTAACACAACTATTCTATATGCAAGAATCAAACATGCACCAGTCAAGATTATTCCTAACAATGCCTCCCCTAATCTTGACTTTCTTACCTGACGCTTCATCACAGCACCCACGCAGCCACCTCGCCGATCAATACGCGCACGAACGCTTCGTGCTGGTGACCCCGACCTCCTCGCCATGAGCCGCTGCTCTCCACAGGAATCGGTCTCCAGCTTGACCGCAGACTTAGCGTGCACTGCATCCCCTCCGCCTTCATCGCCGAACGTTGAAGACCTGGCCAACACCGACTCGACCTCTACGATGGACACCAGCGCATGCACACATACATGCAGCATCTAGACTTGAAACTCGACGTGCACACACTCGTCGAACTCATACGGACACACGCACACACCACGACCGAACATGGCGTGGTTTATTCCAACAAAAACCCTCTTCTGGACGAGCTTGCGCAGCCAAGTTGGAGTGTGCCATCTCCAGCCTCTCGATGATGTGCCCTTTGGACGCCTTCTCCGGGAGCTTGCCGAGCACGAAGGAGACGGCTCTGCTCACGCCTCACGGCCTCCTGAACAATAGCTGAACCAACCATCTCCGCCGTGAGGACACACCAACAGGCAACAGGTCGATCAAGGAGTTCGTTCCCCTGCACAGGAATTAAACAATATCGATTTAGTGTGATGCACACCTAGCTAACCTGCAGAGAGATTGGAAGCAGAGAACGAGATCATAGAGAGATTACTAGCTAGCTGGTAGTATTAGAGTACGCACTATGGACTATGTCACTCACCTTGCCCTAATCGCTTCTGGATCTGGTGCAAGATGGTGAAACGAAATTGTCGGAATCGGTAGAACTAAACTGAGGGGATCTAGTGCGGAAGAAATAGGCAGAAGCAACGAATCCATGGGAACTTACTGATCGAGTGATCACGTTAGGATCCAATCCACGAGGGCGAATTAAGCAGAAGCAACGAGGAAAGTGGCAGGGCGACTTGACTGGCAGCGTCAGCGTGTCTGCGTAGGAGGTAGATGTAGCGTCCCGTTTTCGAACGGTGCATAGTGTTTACCGTTTCAGTTTTCGTTCTTCGCCGTAATTCAAATTATCAATCTATTTGCGAAAATTTCCTTTCTCCTCTTAGCTCAGGTTTGAGTTTCAAACCTTTTCGTAACTTCGGAATTCAAAATTCGATTTGAATTTCCTCTTTTGCAAATTGGGCCCCTTCTCATTTTGCTTCCATCCTTTCTTTTCTTCGGATTGTGTTTCAAATGTAATGTCCTTTACCTTTAAAATTCAAATCCACGTCCGTATTTCTTCTTTTCAAACTTCGGCTTCCCTTTTTCTTTCGGGCTCAGCCCACTTCCTCTCTTGGGTCAAGCCCATCTCCTTCGGCCCACCCTGCCCATCTGGCCTCTAGCCCACCCGGCCCATTTCCCTACCCCGGCGCCCAGCCTTGGCACTTTCTCCCTGGCGTTTCCTCCTGGCCGCGAGCGCCAAGCCTGCCTCCTCCTCCCCTGCTCTCTGGCACAACACGCCACTCCCCCTCTGTGTCGCGTCGCTCCTGGCCTCTACCACCTCGCACGCCCCTGCTGCACAGCTGCCACCGCACGCCACCGCTCTGGCCCATCCCGTCGACGCCGCGCCCGTGCTCTCTGCACACGTGCCGCCTGGCACGCTCTGCCACCACGAGCTCCCCTGCGCTGCCCCGTCGCCTCCGCGACCTAGCCGTTGCAGCCTCCGCGCACACCATCGCCGCCTCGTCCCATCCACGGGCGTGCCTGCGCAGCTCTGCCACCCGAGTCGCCAGCTCCTCCCTCCAACGGCTCTCTCCGCCCTCGCCGGCTATAAAGCCCCCCTGTGCCCTTGCTCACCTTCACGCCGCCCCTGAGCTCCCGGGTAAGCCACAAGCAGAGCACCGCCGCGCTCCCTCCCTTGGCCGCGCCGCCTCGCCACCGCTCTGGTGATCTCCTCACCCGGGGAACCCCGTCACCACAAGCCCCGGCGCTGAGGAGCCCGTTCCCCTCCTCCCTACTCCCTCCTTGTCGCCGAGACGTGTCGCCACCGCGCCTCATCCTCCTCCGCCCATGGCCGCCGCCGCCAGACCAAATCGGCCACACCTAGGCCGCCCGGGTCATTCCACCGGCATCCTCTCGCCGCCGCGCAGCTGGTGCGCGCGCCGCCCTCTCCCTGGCGTCGTCGATTCGCCGGCGTCACGTGAAGCTGTGGAGCCGCCACCGCCTTTGGCTTCCCGCCGCCACGCCCGCTCCTCTCTGGCACCACCCCTACCGCTTGTGGCCTCCCTACCCTCCGGCGACCCCATCCCTCCCGTTCGACCGGCCGCCTCCTGCCTCCTCCCACTAGCGCCACCGCCGCTCTGTGCCGCCACCGAGTCGGCCCCTGCGCCCTCTCTCTGGACCGAGTGGATTTGGGGAAAGAAATGGCCAAGGGCCCACCTATCATTGGCTTCCCTCCCGCCCCTTTTGGCTGCCATGTGGGCCCCCTTTTCCCTATGCCCGTGGACCGGCGCCCCCCCTGTGCGCATGGACCTGGTTCAAGCACCGTGCAGTGCACCCCTTTCTCTCTCTCTCTCTCTCTTTTAATTCCATTTCCAAGTTCGGAAGCTCCGTTCTCCCTCGTCGTAGCTCCAAAAATTATGAAATAAATTCCTAAAAATGCGTTAATTCAAGATCTTGCTAATGGCATAGGTATTGTTCAATTTGGAGTTCATTTATTATTCTTTATTATTTATTTGCTTTCTTTGCTTGTTTGTGCACTTTTTCCGGTGCGATCGTCCGATTAGGATTTGAAGACATGGAGGATCTCCACTTCGATCAAGCACAAGATTCTCAAGCTCCTCTTACCTATACCCAAGGCGAGTCAATACTTTGATCATATTGATCCCACATTTTATGCAAATTATATTCATTTAAATTAGCAAAATTGCATGCTTTAATTCTTTAATCAATTGTATGTTAAAGCTTAAGGCAGTTAAACACCCATTTGTTGATTAATTAATTAATATATCATCCATTGATATTGAATCCAGTATTCCTTGTCACCTTAGTAATCTATATGGTAATACTAGTTATAGGTTGTACTTAAGTGACATGCTAGTCTTGCTTAAGTACCGGGACATTAAATGTCCCAAACATCATCCTTTAAACATGAAAATGGTTTCGGGCAGTCATTGCGGGAAATGACTGAGATGGTTGAGTTGATGTATTTTACTCCTCAAAAACCCTAATTGCTGTTCCTATCTGGGCGGATGATGTGTTGAATGGGTACTAATGTAGCCCAAAGAATGTTGGTTGTGAATGGTATAATGTGGATGGGTACTAATGTAGCCCAAAGAGTTGATGTGTGAACTAAGCCGCCCAGATAACCCCTAAGGACTTAATCTTTTCATGACCTCCTGTGTAAAACAAGTGCAACCACAAGTCTGCAAAGTGCAACTTGGCTTAGTAAATTTATTGGACCGTGAAAGTCATCTCACTAAAGGCGTGCAAAGCGTAAGCTCGGAAGGGACACCGATGGTGAAGCACCTACTACGATTCGTCGAAGGGGTGACATCCTGCACAACTTATGGGACCCACCGCAAGCGTGACCCATATGGGTGAGATGATGGAAGGGGCGAGGTAATTTGAAAGGTTACTATGACGGTCGCTCAACTACATGACTAAGGAATCGTGTAGGGTAATGAGTATGACTATCTCTTGTGGGTATAGTGTACAACCTCTGCAGAGTCTAAACTGTTTAAACAGCCACGCCTACGGTCAAAGGCAGACATGGGAATCTTAACTTGAGTTAGTTCTATTTTAAACTTTGTGGGTGGTGTGGAAATGTGGAAGGGCTCACCTAGCCCTGAGTTGGATTTTACCTGAGTCGTCGAGCTAAGCGATGGTGGTAATTGGAGGTAGCTCCAATCAAAAAAAATGCATAAGGTAGAGTTTCCGCCAGAGGGAACCTCTACTAAAAAAAATATTGCACAATTACTCTCTTTAATAAAATGCAATTTATTAAAAATGCTAAGTGATAGGAATTTGTACTTATGATAATTCAAAACATTGCTTTAGCAAATAAAAGAACCTGAGCCATCCTTGTTAAGCCTTGCATGTATATTATTGCATTGTGTGTTGGCTCGCGAGCACGGAAGTTGTGCTCATTCTCGCTCTTTCCCTCAAAACCCTCAGAAGCAAGAAATCCATAAGATTACGACTACTACGAGGATCCCAAAGTTGGAGGCCTTGGAGATGAATGAAGCGTAGTTAGTCTTAGTTGTTCTAGTTTCGCCCCAGTCTAGTTGACTTCGTTGGTGCTTGCGTGCATCCAATATTACCCAAGTCCTTGGTTAATATCGGACGCACACGGGTTTCCCCAGTCGCTTGCCTGTGGAGAGATGTGCTCTACCCCTTTTGCTTCCGTTGTCGCTTCCACCTTCGTAATGTAATCTTTGGTCTTGTTCGGCCCCTTTTGTAAAACCCGACCCGATGCGGTCTATGTAAACTCTGAAGTGTTAATTAATGAATGGTATGGTTTAATCTACGACTTGTACGAATTGATTCAGTGACGTATCTGTGAGTGCTATCTACTGATCCAGAGAATAGCACGGTGTCTTTCACAGAGGATTTGGATTCTCGGAATCCGGGTCCGACAGAACTGGTATCAGAGCATATGACTGTAGGAGCCTTAGCTAGACTGGTTGAGCCTAAGGACTTGAGTCTTATTTTCAAAAACTAAGAAAAGTTTTGAGCAAAATATAGCGTATTTATTGCTCTTACTCATCTCTCTTAGTTCTTTACTTACCTCGGTTTTGTGAGTCTACTCCGTTGATGGCTCTCTCTTTTGTTTTAAAAATCCTAGAAGACCATATCATCGTTCGATGGCCCATGGGATTTCTTCCCTCACGGCGAGAACGACTACGAGTTTGTTGGTATCCTCCGCAAACTCATGAAGTACCCTGGTTCGCCACCAGCCTATCTTTAGAGGCCAGAAGACCTAGGTCCTAGATCGAGAGCCTCGTTCTATGGAAGTTGAGTTCATCGCTCACACCTTCCAAACCGAGCATCCTAGGAGCCGCCGTTCTGATGCCGTCAGAACATAGCGCGCTTCGCCTCGACTCACTTGTGCCAGGTGCACGAGGATCTCTTGTTGAGGTTGCCTTTCTGTTCCTTCCCGTCTCTCCAGGAGGGAGAATGCCACCCGAAGCTCTTCAACATCAAGAGAAGAACACCGCCGTTGCAGTAGCCACCACGATGCACACTCCAGCACCAGGATCAACCGTTATCTCCAGCAACCCAGTGCTAGCCCGACGTTCAGAACCCCGCATCAGGATGACTACGCACAAGAGCGTGCGACACCCCAGTCCGCCACCCGTCATCAACCTTGGAGTCCAGCTGTGGATGCAGTCTCAGCCGTTCCCGCTCCTGTTCTCACTTGCCAAGTTTCGACTAGAGCCGTTCTCGCTCCCGCTCCCTGGGCAACTGCACCGTTTGTGGTGGCCTGTACCCCCGTTGGAGTAGTCAGGATTAGTCTAGATTAGCCAGCAGTGCTTGCTAGGTAGTCCTTTGTTGCAAGCACTTTCCATTTCCTTCTTTTGTAGACGTTGTGTTTGTATCTTGTGTCGTGGCTTAGCATGGCCTATATGCTATGTTTAGGAGTCATGTAACACCTAACCCCTTAATATAATGCAGCCACTCTAGGCTTTGTATTGTATTTGATCATTCCTCCTCGTTGGTTTAAAGTTCTTCTGTGTGTGCTCTAGAGGGCCAGTAAACCCTCATATAACCCATCTAGTTCTAAGCTGAGTTGTTCCCTCCGATGGAACCAAAGAGAGCAGCAGCCCAAGTCTTCCTCCCTTGTTCTCTCTCGTCTAATGTGCTTTTCCCTCTCGCCTATCGTGCTTTCTTCCTCTCATCTATGAAACATGTGAAGAGTTGTTGAAGATTGTTCAAATGGGTAAATCGCATGGAAGCATACTTGTTGGATTTAACTACTATGTTGGATGCCAAGCTAGATAGTTTTGAGAAATCATCGATAGGACTGATTTTGGGAATTGAAAATATTAAGATTTGCCGATGTTGTAAGAGGTTCCTATGAACACGAATTATGAATGATTTAAAGGATAGCAGATCGGTGGATTATATAGATTATGGATAAATAAGATGATCATAGAGGAAAATTTTGATTGATCATGAAGGACATAGGACATCTGAAATACCAATTGATTATTAGGAGAATTTGGATCTTCATCGAATCTTAAGTTGATTATGATGATAACTGGAAACTTGGAATCAAGATATGTGAGCATTAAAGGTAGAAGAATGCGAAGAAAACTGGATTTTTATATTGATTCATGATATTAAATTTGGAAGAGTTGATTGAATCTTGATTGAATTATAGAAATATAATTGTGGGATGTTAGATTATAGAAATGTATTACAGTTGGATTTTGATAAAAGAATTACATGATTGTTGAAGATTGGATTATAGGATTACCAATTCATAATGTTGATTTTGGTGGATTAGATTAAATCAAGAAATGTGAAATTAATTGGATATGTTGGTAACTTTGGATTTAATTGGATATGTTTGAATAGAAAAGTTGGGATTTACAAGAAATTTTGGTTGGATTATAGATATGTCTTGACCAGATTATAGAAGGGTATAATTGCGGGATATTGGATTATACAAACATTTGATTGTGGGATGTTGGAATATATGATTGAAGGATACCTTACTGATATGGGAGTTAGTCCAAATAATTGTTGTATTGATAAATATCTTAATTGGAGATGGACTAACTAACTATTGGATAGATGGTGATAAAATAATTCGGCGGATTAATTTTGGATTTATGGATTACAAGCAATCTTTTGGAAGGTTCCATAATACAGATATTGGATTTGTATAAAGACATTTTGGAGGATTGCAATTGATAAATATACTTGAGGAATTAAGTGAATGATTTCATGGATTTAGTCAAGAATTTTGGAGGAAACAATTGCGCGGTTATAATCTTTGTTGAATCTCATTCCAAAAAGGGGATAGAATGGAATTTACCATAATCTTGGAGTTTATCGGATTGGAAGATACAATTATTATTACTATATTTTGTGGATTTATAAAATGAATAAATCATGCAAATCAAAATGGTGAATCTATTGGATTAATTAAACTTATGCCTAAGAAAGATTTGGAAATTCTGTTATTGTGTCGATAGAATGTGAGATTTATTAAATGATTGGACGTTCTTCTAATTGGGTGATCTTATGCCATGCTGGAATAGTGGATTCCAATAATAGTGAGACTTGGATCCAGCTAATTAGAAGACAAAATTTATAGCTTTTTAGTTGGCACTCCAGTACATAGTTGTAAACCAACAGTTGGCATCAGTTTACCAAGTTGGAGCGACCACTGCAGCAGTCCAATTCCAATTCCAACTCCCGCTCCAGTCGCAACCCTGCGTCCCAAGAAAAAGGACACTTTGCCAAAAGGTGCCCTCAACTCCATGTCACCCCGAAGAAGTACAACTTGAGAGCCACACCCACTCGATGCAAGATTTCAACTCCAAGCAAAACTCATTAGACTTCGCAATCACCTAGAGATGCTACAACACCAAGCCGTGGACGTGTAGACTATGTCGCCGCCGTAGAGACCCAAGAAGCTTCAGGAGTAGCAAGAGGTACGTTCTCTGGGAAACTCAAATCTCGGGGTCGAGATTCCGTTTAAGGTGGGTAGGATTTGTAGCGTCCCGTTTTCGGACGGCACATAGTGTTTACCTTTTCGGCTTTCGTTCTTCGCCATAATTCAAAATATCAATCTATTTGCGAAAATTTCCTTTCTCCTCTTAGCTCAGGTTTGAGTTTCAAACCTTTTCGCAACTTCGGAATTCAAAATTCGATTTGAATTTCCTCTTTTGCAAATTGGGCCCCTTCTCATTTTGCTTCCTTCCTTTCTTTTCTTTGGTTTGTGTTTCAAATGTAATGTCCTTTACCTTTGAAATTCAAATCCAAGTCCGTATTTCTTCTTTTGAAACTCGGGCTTCCCTTTTTCTTTTGGGCTCAACCCACTTCCTCTCTTGGGTCAAGCCAATCTCCTTCGGCCCATCCGGCCCATCTGGCCTCCAGCCCAGCTGGCCCATTTCCCTGCCCCGGCGCCCAGCCTTGGCACCTTCTCCCTAGCGTCTTCTCCCTGGCGTTTCCTCCTGGCCGCCAGCGCCAAGCCCGCCTCCTCCTCCCCTGCTCTCTAGCACAGCACGCCACTCCCCTCAGGTTGCGTGCCGCTCTGCCTCTGCCACCTCGCCGCCCCTCTTGCCTGGCCAAGCCGCCACCGCCGCTTTGCCCGTCCGTCCACGCCGTGCCCGTGCTCTCTACACACGCGTCGCCTAGCACGCTCTGCCACCACGAGCTCCCCAACACTGCCCCGTCGCCTCCACCACCTAGCTGTTGTAGCCTCCGCGCATGCCATCACCGCCTCGTCCCATCCACGCGCGTGCCTGCGCAGCTCTGCCACCCGAGTCGCCAGCTCCTCCCTCCAAAGGCTCTCTCTGCCCTCGCCGGCTATAAAGCCCCCCCCTGTGCCCTTGCTCACCTTCACGCCGCCCCCGAGCTCCTGGGTAAGCCACAAGCAGAGCACCGCCGCGCTCCCTCCCTTGGCCGCGCCACCTCGCCGCCGCTCCGGTGAGCTCCTCACCCAGGGAACCCCGTCACCACAAGCCCCGGCGCCGAGGAGCCCGTTCCCCTCCTCCCTGATCCCTCCCCGTCGCCGAGACGTGCCGCCACCGCGCCTCATCCTCCTCCGCCCATGGCCACCGCCGCCGGACCAAATCGGCCACCCCCAAGCCACCCGGGTCATTCCACCAGCACCCTCTCGCCACCGCGCAGTTGGCGCACGCGCCACTCTCTCCCTGGTGTCGCCGCTTCGCTGGCGCCACGTGAAGCTGTGGAGCCGCCGCCGCCTTTGGCTTGCCGCCGCCACGCCCGCTCCTCTCTGGCACCGCCCCCACCGCTTGTGGCCTCCCTGCCCTCCGGCGACCCCATCCCTCCCGCTCGACCGGCCGCCTCCTGTCTCCTCCCACTAGCGCCGCCGCCGCTTTGTGCCTCCACCGAGCCGGCCCCTGCACCCTCTCTCTGGACCGAGTGGATTTGGGGAAAGAAATGGCCAAGGGCCCACCTGTCATTGGCTTCCTCCCTCCCCTTTTGGCTGCCATGTGGGCCCCCTTTTTCCTGTGCCTATGGACCGGCACCCCCCCTGTGCGCATGGACCTGGTTCAAGCACTGTGCAGTGCACCCCTTTCTCTCTCTCTCTCTCTCTCTCTCTCTCTCTTTTAATTCCATTTCCAAGTTCGGAAACTCCGTTCTCCCTCGTCGTAGCTCCAAAAATTATGAAATAAATTGCTAAAAATGTGTTAATTCATGATCTTGTTAATGGCATAGGTCTTGTTCAATTTAGAGTTTATTTATTATTCATTATTATTTATTTGCTCTCTTTGCTTGTTTGTGCTATTTTTCTGGTGCGATCGTCCAATTACGATTTGAAGACTCGGAGGATCTCCACTTCGATCAAGCACAAGATTCTCAAGCTCCTCTTACCTATACCCAAGGTGAGTCAATACTTTGATCATATTGATCCCACATTTTATGCAAATTATATTCATTTAAATTAGCAAAATTGCATGCTTTAATTCTTTAATCAATTGTATGTTAAAGCTTAAGGTAGTTAAACTCCCATTTGTTGATTAATTAATTAATATGTCATCCATTGATATTGAATCCAGTATTCCTTGTCACCTTAGTAATCTATATGGTAATAATAGTTATAGGTTGTACTTAAGCGACATGCTAGTCTTGCTTAAGCACCGGGACATTAAATGTCCCAAACATCATCCTTTAAACATGAAAATGGTTTTGGGCAGTCATCGCGGGAAATGACTGAGATGGTTGAGTTGATGTATTTTACTCCTCAAAAACCCTAATTGTTGTTTCTATCTGGGCGAATGATGTGTTGAATGGGTACTAATGTAGCCCAAAGAATGTTGGTTGTGAATGGTATAATGTGGATGGGTACTAATGTAGCCCAAAGAGTTGATGTGTGAAATAAGCTGCCTAGATAACCCCTAAGGACTTAATCTTGTCATGACCTCCTGTGTAAAACAAGTACAACCACAAGTCTGCAAAGTGCAACTTGGCTTAGTAAATTTATTGGACCCTGAAAGTCATCTCACTAAAGGTGTGCAAAGCGTAAGCTCGGAAGGGACACCGATGGTGAAGCGCCTGATACGATTCATCGAAGGGGTGACATTCCCGCACAACTTATGGGACCCACCGCAAGCGCGGCCCATATGGGTGAGATGATGGAAGGGGCGAGGTAATTTGAAAGGTTACTGTGACATCGCTCAACTACATAACTAAGGAATCGTGTAGGGTAATGAGTATGACTATCTCTTGTGGGTACAGTGTACAACCTCTGCAGAGTCTAAACTGTTTAAAGCAATCGCCCTCTGATCAAAAGCGGACATGGGAATCTTAACTTGAGTTAGTTCTATTTTAAACTTTGTGGGTGGTGTGGAAATGTGGAAGGGCTCACCTAGCCCTGAGTTGGATTTTACCTAAGTCGTCGAGCTCAGCGATGGTGGTAATTGGAGGCAGCTCCAATCAAAAAAATGCATAAGGTAGAGTTTCCGCCGGAGGGAACCTCTACTAAAATAAATATTGCACAATTACTCTCTTTAATAAAATGCAATTTGTTAAAAATGCTAAGTGATAGGAATTTGTACTTATGATAATTCAAAACATTGCTTTAGCAAATAAAAGAACCTGAGCCATCCTTGTTAAGCCTTGCATGTATATTATTGCATTGTGTATTGATTCGTGAGCACGGAAGTTGTGCTTATTCTCGCTCTTTCCCCCAAAACCCTCAGAAGCAGGTAATCCAGAGGATTACGACTACTACGAGGATCCCGAAGTTGGAGGCCTTGGAGATGAATGAAGCGTAGTTAGTCTTAGTTGTTCTAGTCTCGCCCCAGTCTAGTTGACTTCGTTGGTGCTTGCGTGCATCCAATATTATCCAAGTCCTTGGTTAATATCGGACGCACACGGGTTTTCCCAGTCGCTTGCCTGTGGAGGGATGTGCTCTACCCCTTTTGCTTTCGTTGTTGCTTCCGCCTTTGTAATGTAATCTTTGGCCTTGTTCGGCCCTTTTTGTAAAACCCGACCCAATGTGGTCTATGTAAACTCTGAAGTGTTAATTAATGAATGGTATGGTTTAATCTACGATTTGTATGAATTGATTCAGTGACGTATCTGTGAGTGCTATCTACTGATCCAGGGAATAGCACAGTGTCTTTGACAGAGGATTTGGATTCTCGAAATCTGGGTCCGATAGAAGAGCACAGCAACGACCTCCTCCATGACCGCACATCCGACCGTCCCCGCCATTCATTTATAATTCCTCTGCTCGATTAGGGAAAAAGAAAGGATTGAAGAGACTTTGTTTTTGAAGAATGGGATTAAAGAAACTTGATTGTTCACGAGGCAGAGGGACAAGGAGAAATTGAAAGACTTCGAGCAATACGTACGCTTAGTTATGATTCACCTTGCTTTGCCCTTGCTGTAGTACAACGAAGGAGAATCCTACTACTTTAAATTGAACAGCAACACAATGTAAATTAGCACCGAGCGATGGCGAGGAGGATTTTTTTTTTTAAGAAAAGACACGAGAGCTGCCTATTATATTAAAAGAGAAGGTGAAAATAAGTAAAAAAGATCGAAAGTCTAGTACATAGTTAGATACTTAAATACACAGGATAATTTGCTCCAAGTACTTCGCCCCGTCAAGGGTCCAAGCTCTACCCTCCTCCTTTATATTTGCAAATAGTTCCATTGGTGTGGTTGACCTGCTATGAAAATTCTGACATTCGGCTCCTTCCAAATCTTCCAACTGATTAGAATGACCACCAAAGCCGCCGCCCACTTTGGGAGACCTCCCATGCTGTTAGTTTTTATATACCAATCCCTAATACTCAAATGGTCGGTCCAATAGATTGGCTTAAGTGATGCGCAACCTAGCCAGTCAACTATTCAGGACGACTCGGTGGGTAGAACGACTGGGGAAGCAACGAGGAAAGTGGCGAGAAGGTGAAAACAAATTGGACCAAATCTATCAGCATTAAAGACGATGAAAATGGCTGACCTGAAATAGCAAGGAAAATGCATGGTCATGTCATGTACCCATCAAACGCAGCGATTAATTGGAACATATTTCTTCTTTGATGTGTTTAGCTGGAGTAATAGTAACACATATATGTAAGTGCTCAACGTTTTCTCCACATGAGTACCAGCTATGTATGAACAAAAACAATGCGATCCAGGATAGCAGCGTGTGCACGAAAGCACAACCGCTACACGAAGTCAACGAAGAAAATCGGTAGAAGTTAGCCGAAAGATAATCTCTAGGACTGAATGCTAGAGTCTAGATGAGGGCATGTTATTGTTATAGGGGCGGTCCATCAGCCCCAACGACCGAGCGAAGACCACAAGAAGGCTCCCGAGGGTCAAGACCGGAGGCACGACTAGAGCCCCCGGAGTGCACCAACCATACCTTCGGGGAGCCCTTGAAGGAGGCGTGAAAGCCACCAAAAGGCCTACGGGGCCCAAGGCAGGAGGCACGACTAGGAGCCTCTAGAGTGAAAATGTGATTGGAGCTCACGAGATGACTTTCCATTGTGGCAAATGCCAACTATAAATAGGCTGCTAAGCCTTGTACAACAATCGAATAAAATCGATCTTAATTAAGATAGCTAACAATCAACTAATACAAGGAAACGATCAAATGTGCTATACATGGAATGATCGGGTCTGGGATTGGTGCATGCGATGAACGCGGAAAGGAAAGAGAACGATCGTTGGAGCCCCTATACCTTACATTTGTGTATGGTACCCCTATTCTACTTTGCATAGCATCTGGTTCTTGTCAAGGGTTGGGCTTGTTGAGTTCAGGGTAGATAGAAGGTTCTGTTCTAGCACGTGTCCTTTCTAGATACTCTTCTTATCCCATGGTTTGCTAGGATGCACTCTTCTCACAGCCTAGGTCGAGCTTGTCTCCCAGTCACTAGTCCTTAGCAGGTTTTGAGCAGCCTCTAAGCTTTTTAGTGTTGGTGTTTCACTCCCTAGCTAATCGAGTCTTTTTCCCTAGAGATCTTATGGAGTAGGAAGTCTTTGCGCTATAGTTTGTAGAATCCAATGCACAATTGGCAGACGTACTCACCAAGCCTTTAGACCCAACAAGGTTTGCCACCTTAAGGAGTGAGTTAGGGGTGATTTATATCTATGGGTTAGTTTGAGGGGGAGTTGGTTCTTTTCTGAACTTTCCTTGTTCATCTGATCTTTTCTTGATCTTTTTCTGAACTTGTTGATCTTTTTTTATCTTTTTAGGCTTTTTGAGCTTTTCTTGCATCTCATTGTATCGTATTGCATTCATATGAAAATCACAAAAAGATGCATTGTAATATAAGCTTTACTGCTTGTCTTTTAATTGATGAAGCTTTGCTTATTACCCTCTTGAGCTTTAGTATTTTAATTCTTACTCAATGCCATGTCTAGTTCTTTGACTTGCTAGAATTATCATGCTTTCACATGTGTAGCTAAGTCTTTGCTAAATGAGCTAGAACTTTAAGACAACTTGAACTAAAAATTGCAATTTGTGGATCTTTTTAGCCAGTTGCACAATTAGTGCTCCTTTTGTGACATTGGCCCTGTCAAAATTGCTTTGTTAACTCTTGAATCTAGAATTGATCATTACTTGAGCTTCTTGTTCTTCTGAGAATCTAAAACTGCTCTTGTGCAAAATGAAAAATCAAATTTCAAGATTGTTATGTGGTTAAATTGTGCCAAACTACTCTCACGAGACTACATGTCAAAGACATGAACTTGGAGATAGTTTGATGATACAGACGATCTCATGGGGACTGCTTGTCAAAATTGACATGAACCTCTAGATTTGTCGCCCTGGTTGAAGCTTAGGAAGAGTTTGTGGATGGCTCCTAGTCCAGGATCTTCTTCACTAAGATAGACCTTTAATCAACTTCTGGCTGAAGCTTAGGAAGAGTTTATGGATGGCTCCTAGTCCAGGATCTTCTTCACTAAGATAGGCCTTTTATCAACTTCAATATTCATTGCAAATGAAAAACTGTTGAAAAATGGGCGTTTGAGATAAATTGAGCAAAATGATTCATTTCAGGACCTTTTTGTCTCTTAAGTGGTCTTTGCTAGCTTTTTGATCTCACATTGACATTCTAACATGGCCATTATCATTTTAGGATTCCTGTTGATGAACCTACTAAATTTGAAGCTTTGCTTAAATTGTTAAGAATTCATTAATTTTTATTGAGCCTTCTAGCTTAGCTTTGATATATATGTCTCAACATGATCTTGCTAGCGCTTTCAGGCTTGATATGTATTGTGTAAGGTAGAAATGCTAGCTTGTTCTTTTGGGTCATCTCCAAAGCTTCTTGTACTCAAAAATTGAAACATACAAAAAATGAAGCCACTCCATTGCATTTCATGCATGCTCCTTCTTATGCTTTTTCCTCATTTCTGCATTTGTCATCTCTAGACGAGAGGAAGGCATGATTCCTTGATGACTCCATTGTCAAAGGGGAGAAGAAGTAACAAAAATGTTAAAGGGGGAGCTTTTTGGAGAAAATGGGAAAAATGAAATTTTCTTGAAAAAATGATGATCATAGTGAGGGGGAGCATTTCTTTTGCATTCTTTTGATCTTATTGCCATTTATGAACTTGAATTGCAATTCTTGGAACCTCACAATGATCAAAGGTCAATTTGAACAATTCTTGTTTCATATGGACCTTAAGTGAGAATTTTGACTCCTTTCTGGAAATTGAAGCTTTCTTACTTTGTTTTGCTCGATCTCACTTGCTGATACTATTCTGAAGCTAGCTTGGTCATTTCCATTGCTTTCTCTTGTATTTGGACCAAGTTGTGCCTTTGCGTGAAAACATGAGTATTTCCATGGTCGTAAGTCCTCCTACGACCATACCATGATCGTAAATTCTACTACGATCAGTCTGTAGTCGTAAGCTCTTCTACGATCAGTTCTGTGGATATCATGGGGATATGCTCATGATCTTAGGATGATGATACAATTGGCAATGGCGTTGAAGGTTTGTCGAAACACTTGTTTTCGGCGAAGTTCAAGTGCTGTCAAGCTTCAGGCGGTCTGACCGGCCATTGTCAATGATCCGACCGGCTGTGTGGCGGTCGAGACCGATAATGGCGGTTAGACCAAGAATACTCAGTGACTGGTGGCGGTCAGACCGGCCTTTGGGCAGCGGTCTGACCGGCCAAAATATGATTTTGAGCTTTGAAGCTGGGCCAAAAATAGAGGGTGTAGGCAAGAGAGGAGTTTGTACTACTCTTGGTCTCATAATTTTTGGAGTTTCGAGTCAAAAGTTCTATTGGTTTGAAAATTCCAGTAGGTTTCGGATTTCTAGAGAGGAAAATTGGCTAAGTCCCAATGGCGGTCGACCGCCAGCAGTGTGATCGGATCGGCGGTGGGGCTCGATCGGTCAAGAGTGGCGGTCAGACTGGTTTTGACTTGTTCGTCGGCCAGCTTGGGTGGCGATGTTTGTTGGTTAGGTCAAGTTCATGGGTTTCATTGCATAGATGTTGTATGATGTATGTTTTGGCTAACATGGGTCAAGTTGTGAAGAACTTGTGCCCGGAAATGATTTCTTGGTCTATTATTGTGCAGGTTGCTTGGAGGTCAACGACGGTCAACAGCGAGGATGATCGGGACTAGGCTTGAGAGTTGAGGTTCAGAACGATCGAGGATGCCGGGTGAAGTCAATTAATTCAAGCATGGCGCAAGATGGATTAGAACCATAGAAGGCGAAGTTTGAGCAAAGACCTTTGTGAAGGTATGTGCTCATGCCTCATCAATTATATGAATTGATGATTGTGCGTATCGTGCGGTGCTACGTAACGGTTTTCTTGTTTGTGATGGTTGTAGGACACCGAAGCTAGGTCATGGTGAGGCGGGCTAGATCAGGACTAGGTTAGGAGAACTGAGGTTCAAAACGATCGAGGTGGTGTCGGAAGATGACTGAGGC
Organism: Phyllostachys edulis; assembly: GCA_036346405.1. Classification (NCBI taxonomy): domain Eukaryota; kingdom Viridiplantae; phylum Streptophyta; class Magnoliopsida; order Poales; family Poaceae; genus Phyllostachys; species Phyllostachys edulis. Next base: position 38,540,468 of record CM070557.1, on the reverse strand, counting down.
TAGCGGGGTGGTTACAAGCCAAGAAGACAAGGAACCGAAGCAGAAGCTACCGGTGATGAACATGACGGGCAGCGGCAAGGTTGACCGGGACTAGACTCAGGGATGAGTCGAGGTCCGGACTAGGCTCAGGAAGGAGCTGAGGTCTTGAACAGTCAAGGAAGCCGGGTGCAATTATGGTGAGACATGTGGTGCGCCAAGTGACTTGGTCCCAGTTGCAAGCGAGGACGGTTCGATGGGGATCCAAACGCGTGAGAGGCTTGGCGGGAAATCATTAGGGGCACATGGATGATGACAGAGCATGGGAGATGCTTCGAGGTGAAGGAATCGCCAAAGGTCGGTAGAGGGGCATTTTGGGAAATTGCCCTATATCGAAAAAGTGGTAAGTGGTGGTGTGCGAAACCACCTTCTTGGCCTTGGAGAAACCGCGGCGCAAGACGGCGTAAGGAGAGGCGATCTAGGTCAAGAGAAAATGAAGACGACGATTTAAAAAGCGTGCGTAAGTGAAACCCGTTTGTGTGTGGGCTTAACGGGTGCCCGTTTGGGATGTCTTTCTAGGGCTAGCCTCCACTATAAAAGAGGAGGGTGCTGGTTGCAACCCTCAACCCTTTGAGACTAGAAACCCTAATTTGGGATTTAGGGCTAGGAGAGGAAAGTGGAGAGGCTAGGGTTCATGAGAGAAGGATTGATTTGAGTGCTCAAGTGTTGATCTTGTTGTGATCTTGGTTGCTGGGATATGTGTGGGGTATGATATAAGGTCATCTTGATCATCATCCACCCACGAGCAAACTTTTGGATCTAAGTTTTGATTTTGCCCAGTTTTTGTGAAAGAAAAGGTGATTTTAGGGGGTTTTGCTCTTGAGGGCTTTTGACTTGATTCTTCTTGTGATTGAGGATACTAGGATGTTTGGGAGACCATCCTTAGCTATCTTGGATTAATTCCTGCCACAAAATCATCTCAATCACCGTTTTCGAATTTAGCTCGGTTTTGAAGCAACCTTCACTAAAACGGATAAAGGTTAGAATTTTGGCAACGATCTTCATGATCATTAATTGGAATGGGTTCCTGACATCCTAAGGAAGGTATGTTTCAAATTTTGTGAAGTTTGGAGTTGCGAATCAAAAGTTAGACCAATTTGTGATTTTGAGATCGGGCTGATTTTACTGTTCGTTGACCTGGAGGTCAGACCGCCATGTATATAGCGGTCAGACCGCCCATGGTGACCTGTCAGATCGCCCCTGGTGAGAGGTCAGACCGCCCAACTCATTTGAGTTCTAGTTTATGAGATTTTGGTCTATTTGCTTCGGGGTTTTGATTGGATTCAATATAAGTCTTCCACTGTGCTTGTATATTGATCTTTATAGCTTTCATAGCTATTGGAGTGAAATTAGTATTGAATTCAATCGAGAAGAAAAAGAGGTCGTGCTCCTATTCACCCCCCTCTAGTCGCCGTTTCGGTCTAACAAGTTCCTAGTCGATAAAGCCTACAGACATGTGGGCCTAGTCAACCAGGGAATCTTTCGCACCATATTTAAGGATATGGGGCAGTAAACTACGCTGTTATTCTCTGGAATAATAGCACGATTTAAACTCCTTGTTAGGGTGATAACTGCCTAACAATGTGGGAACTTTACTACTCCCATAATTACCTCCAGTAACGGCTCCACGATATGGAACATTAAGGCGGCCTTTAGACTGGAGATATAACGGTACACTTCGAGGACTCTATAAAAGGTGAGATCATCAGAATAATGGAGAGAGGCCAATTAGGAGCACAATACTCTAGTCTTTTTGCTCTATCTTGTAATCCAGCATACTCAATACATACACACAGGAGTAGGGTTATTATTATATCAGGAGAAGACCCGAACCTGTATAAAAATCCCTGTGTCTCCATCTCTGTGTGATTTTGAGCCTAGAGGAACCCCCGAATTAAACAATCTTTACGTAAGTTCAGTTCTAAAACACCGACACAAAGCATTACAAACAGAGATATTCAGATGTTTATACATAAGTATTTAAAGAAATATAATGTGTAGCCACGTCATCAAGCACTATGTAAAAGTCATTCTCTCCGATGCAAGTATCTCTTTTGTAGGTGCTTAAATGTTATATTATCTATTAATTAAATATAGTTATATACATAAACAAATGTTAAGCATCGGTGCCTAATTAAGCATCGATGCTATAAAATAAACATCTTGGCTGTCCTATGTGACCGGAAAAATCATTTTCCCCCTAAGCATCTCTCTAAACATCTGTGTGCTCTTAAAAGACCACGAGATTACATGTCAAGCATACCATCACCTTGGACTTGTTATTCTTTCCATTAGTGGCGAATCCAGAATGAAAATGACCGGGGGTCCTTGAGGCAAGATGTGCCATGTTTGGCTCGGTTGTGGGTTGGGGTGTCCCTTTTTGTTAGACTAGGGGTTATATTACATATACATGGTTATATTAAAAAAAAATGAATTTTGGACTTGATGTCCTGTGTACCATGCTATGCTACAGTAGATTCACCCCTGCTTTCCGTAAGATAATCCTGCTCTTGTCGTGGAGGACGAGGGCATGCAGGGTTAGTACTTGATGTTGGAACTAAGCCGAAGAACTAGGCAAACACGATGTGAGAACACTTAATGCCAACACAAAACACAAGCACACGCACACACTGTCACGTAGACAAGAACCACATACACATGTGCTCACACATGCACGAAGGAAGAAAGATGAAGTGCACACACGCAATGGACGACGATGAAGCAACACACGCACGCGATACACAAGTAGTTTGGTGCTGCTGCCGCTAGAAAACTTGCTGCCGCTGGAAGGCCTTCAGCCAGAGATTTTTTGTTTGCTGCTTGAACCTTCAGCCTTTTCTCTTTACTTCTTTAATATATATAGGATTACATGACCGGAAGCAATACGTGAACCAACAAACTAACAAACTGACTGCATGCCTAACAACCAACTAACTAACAGTTTCAATCCAAACAAACTAACAGATCGTAGCCAACTGCTTGCATGCAGCTCAAACTAACAGATCGTAGCTAACTGCTTGCATGTAGTGGACTCATGCTTATCCAAACTAACAAACTCAAAACTGAGCAAGCACGTACGTGAGCTAACAGACTCAACAAACGTGTCAAGATTATTGCTAACACTTGAGACTCCAGGTGCTGGTCAAGCTTAGCCAGGAAGGAGAAGGAACCATCAACTCTAAAAGTTTCTAACCTGTGAATTATCGATGAAGAAACGGTAGGCGTGTGTACAGTAGACGATATTTCCCCTCATGACTTCACCTTTTTTATTTGATTCAACGAGGACTTATCTGTTCTCCCTGTTAGGTGAGGCCAATGTTCTGGTCATGTACAAGACATTTCGATTAAACCCCGTCATAAAATAAACTCGGATTACACAGGCATGAGCATGACAGAGCCAATCAGCAAATAGCTTAGCTTTTCACCGTCTGCCTGATTCCCATGCCCGCTTTGTAAAAGTGGCCTTATTCCCATTATGGGCTTGACCAATCTGTAAGCCGCATAATGTAAATATACGATATCGAGCCCGCAATCTAGCCTAGACCAAAAGCCCAAACAAATGGTGAGTGCAACCGCATGACATGACAAAATCTCTCCTCTCCTATGTGCCCAGTTGGTTAGTGAAGAACAAATTTTGGAGGGAAAGATGTTACATGATTGTTGGCCATTGGTAATCCAAACAGCACTGTTTGTTTGTCGAAAAGATGAAGAAACTAAACATTTTTTTAGATAATGGAAGAGGACATTCTCTCCCGGCCTTTGCATCAAAGATGCACACAACCTAATTTATTAAAAAGTTTAAGGTACCAAAGTAACCCAACCGTTAATACTGGCATAAGCCTTACAAGCAAATATTGACTGAAATTTAAACTCAATCATTACAAATTCTTTGACTAAACCGCCACCCATGAGCATATAAAATTTGCTTCGCCATAACCTCCAGACGGATGCTTCCATCCAGCATGGACTTCTTCTGGTCCGGTTTCTGCAGGTTTGCCCAAGCTCTTAGCCAGTGTCCGGTCAAAAGGATAACCTGTAAAGGATTAGTAACAATCTTTTTATTAAATACGGCATCATTCCGGTATAACCAGATAGACCAACATAAGGCACTAGCTCCCACCAAGAGTTGTGACTTTAAAATTGTTGGAATTCCATCTAACCAATTTCCGAACATGTTTTCTATGCTCATAGGGGGAGATAGATTAAACGCACAACTGACAATCCACCAAGTGAGACGCGCAAAAGTGCAATCAATAAAAAGATGCTGAATTGTTTCCTCTTTAATACAGAAACAACACTGCTTGCTTCCCGTCCAGTTTCTTTTAAGCAGATTATCTTTAGTTAAGACCACCCCTCTTTTGAGATACCAAAGGAAAATTTGTACTTTTAAAGGAATTTTGATTAGCCAAAATAAATTCCTAATAGGGACTTGATAATTGTTAATTAGAGCCCCATAGAAAGATTTGACCGTAAACAGACCAGATTTATTTAAATTCCATCTAAAGGTATCCTTTTGAGAGCTTAACTGTAAATTAGCAATTCTCAAAACTAGGTCATTCCAAGCATGTAACTTGGGCCCAATAATAGGTCTACGGAAAGAAATATTTAAAGGTGTCGATCTCATAATAGATGCCATAGTATCCTCCTTTCGCCTTACCACATTATAAAGAATAGGGTACTGTCTTTTCAACGGAGAATCACCTAACCAAGTATCTTCCCAAAACCTAGTTTGCCTTCCATTTTGAACCTGGAAAGACCCAAACCGAAGAAAATGATCTTTAATTTTCATAAGCCCCGACCAAAAATGAGAAGTCCCGGCCTTATTTACCACTTGCGAAAGACTTTTGTCTCCCAAATACTTCCTCTTAAGCAACGACTGCCAAACACCTTCTTCATTTAGCAGTTTAAATAGCCATTTCCCAAGAAGGCTTTTATGTTTTGCGTCTAAGTTTGGAACACCTAGACCGCCATGCTCTTTGGGAGAACAAACTACACTCCATTTAGCAAGTCTGTATTTACGTTTATGATTGTCACTCTGCCAGAAGAATCTAGAACGATAAAAATCTAGTCGTCTGAGGACTTGTCTAGGCACTTGAAAAAAAGAAAACATAAACATAGGTAGGCTGCTTAGTACCGAGTTAATAAGTACTAAACGTCCCCCCGCAGTCATATTTTTTCCTTTCCAACTACTAAGCTTTTTCTCAATTCTATCCTCTACCCCTTTCCAGTCACTATTCCTTAACTTTTTAAAGTGGATAGGAATGCCCAAGTACCTGAAAGGAAAAGCACCCACTTCACATCCAAATAACTGCGTAAACTGTGGTTCAGCAGCTTTGGCAGAACCAAAACAAAAAATCTCACTCTTATGAAAATTAATCTTTAAACCCGATAAATGTTCAAAGACACAAAGTATAAGTTTCAGATTTTTGGCTTGCTCCAAATCATTATTTAGAAAGAGGATCGTGTCGTCAGCATACTGTAAAATTGATAAACCATCCTCAATCAAGTGAGGAACTATGCCTTCTAAAAGGCCTGCTTCTTTAGCTCGAGAAATAAAAATGGCAAGCATGTCTCCTACAATGTTAAAAAGGATAGGAGACATAGGATCACCTTGCCTAAGACCTTTCTGAGTTTGGAAAAAGGGACCCAGATCATCATTAACTTTTATACCTACACTCCCTCCCTTAACAATACTTTCCACCCAGGAACACCACTTAGCAGAGAAACCTTTCATTCTTAAAGTTTGAATTAAAAACGACCATTTAACCTTGTCATAAGCTTTCTCAAAGTCTATCTTGAAAACTATTCCATCTAAATTCTTTTTATGCAATTCATGAATTGTTTCGTGAAGAATGACAACTCCATCAAGAATAAACCTCCCTTGCATAAAAGCCGACTGGGAAGGTCTAACCACCTTTTGGGCTACCCCCATAAGCCTATTAGTAACAACTTTAGTAAAGATTTTAAAACTAACATTTAAAAGACAAATCGGTCTGTACTGTTGAATTTGTGTGGCGCCCGCTTTTTTGGGAAGTAATGTAATGATCCCAAAATTCAAGCTATAAAGATGAAGCGAACACTTATGAAAATCCTGGAACATAGCTAACAAGTCATATTTAATGATATCCCAAAACACCTGGTAGAACTCGGCAGGGAAGCCGTCTGGCCTAGGTGCTTTGTTATGGTCCATTTGAAAAATTGCTTCCTTCACCTCTTTTTCAGAAAACGATTCTATAAGGTAATTATTTTCCACCTCAGAAACTTGAGGTATGTCATTCACACCAGTATCAACCATAGAAACATGATTATTTTCGGAAGGTCCAAACAAAACTTTATAATAATTAGTGATATACGTTTTTAAATGTACATCACCCCGAATTATTCCTTCCTCCTGTTCGAGCTGGAAAATTCTTTGACGTCTATGCTTCCCATTCGTAAGCAAATGATAATAGCGCGTATTTCTATCCCCCTCTAAAAGAAATTTCGCTTTGGACCTCTAATACCACTTAATTTCTTCTTCTCTCAGTAAATGAGCTAAACGTTCATTAGCAACCCTTTTAAGGTTAAGATCATGATCAGACAACCTCACATTCTCAGCTTTTTTATCAAGCTCTTCAATTAGTAAATTAAGCTTTATTTTTTCTTTTTTATACGTCCCACTGATATTTTTGGCCCAACCACGAAGAACACTTCTGAGAGATCTAACCTTACACTGCCAAATTTGTAAGGCGGAATGACAACTAGTATCTTTTTTCCACACGTCGGCCACCAACTCCCTGAACCCCTCCCTACACAACCAACCTAATTCAAATTTAAATAACGGTTGACTTCCTCTAAAAGAAACCGCTTTCGTATTTAAAAGCAAGGGTGTATGATCAGATAAGGATCTTTCAAGGGCATTAACAATGACCAGAGGAAATTTTGACTCCCAGTCTATACTCATTAAGACTCTGTCCAGCTTTTCAAAGGTTGGATTAGCTAAAGAGTTGGCCCAAGTGAACTGTCTTCCTGATAAAGCTATTTCTCTTAACTCCAAGCTATTAATCACAGCATTAAACAAGAAAGGCCACCTATACTCAAAATTATCCTTATTTTTTCATAAGAATGTCTGATGATATTAAAATCACCCCCAATTAAAATAGGAAGTGACTCTTTCCTACAGGCATGAACAAGCTCAGCAAGGAACTTTTCTTTGAAATGGGTTTGAGCTGCACCATAAACAGCCACGAGAACCCATTGGAAATCATCCTCTCTGTTTTTAAGATGAAACTTAACATAAAAATCACCAACATCAATCGAGCCAATATCGAAAACCTGTGTATCCACCCCTAAAAGGATACCCCCCCGAACGACCTTGAGGGGGAGAAAAATGCCAAAAAAAAATGATTCCCACCACAGAGATGGTTAAGACAAGTCGCAGAAAAATCCTTTTTACCAGTTTCTAAAATGGCCACAAAATCTAAATGATGTTCCTTAACCATATCACAGATATAACGATGTTTAGCCAAGTCTCCCAGACCTCTACTATTCCAAAAAATACCTTTCATTTTAACTTTAATTTAAAAGGTCTATTGTGGGAATTCTTCTTTTTCGACTTCTTTTTATAAGTCACTAAAGTAAAACTAGAATGGTCATCCTCCAAATTACCATCTAAATCATTGTAGGACTCATTGAAAGATAAATCATTGCAATCTAGATTTTCATCCTCTATGTTTTTTGTTTCTGCAATTTCTTTATTTTTTAGTCTTCGTAGTTCAGTAGCCTTAAGATTGTTAATTGAACTACCAATCTCAGACCTATCAACACCTAAGGATATGCCAATGCTAGCTACTTTTTCAACAATTTGTTCATCAGAAAAAGACACAAATGAAATATTATTACCGGACTTACTTGGATTGCTTGACTCAATCTCTAGGTTTCGCACTTTTGCACGTCGAATGGCCTTTTGGACCAAGTCACCATCCCCAGACTGCTGCTTCTTAATACGCTCACTTTGCCGAGGCTCCACCGTCTCCTCCTTATAAATCAATGGTGACCGAAAAACCCCATCAGATTTGGAAGAACTAAAGCCCACCTTGCAGTTCATGCCCGACCCGACACTGTCCCTTGCAATGGCCTTGTCAAAACGCTAGCCCTCCGTCCTGCCCCGACTAACTAGCGATGCATGAGAACCATTGCCTGGAGTAAAGTCGCCCAGGACCTATGTCACCTCTGCGCCTCGCTCCTGAGTTGGTCCAATACCCGGGACCAACAACGGTTCAAGTGGCAACGCGGCACCCTGCGCCACCAAAGACTGCTCTTGAAGCAACACAGTATCCGCATCAGCCTCCAGGTAAGGTAGCGACGCAGTGGTCTCAGCACATTCTCTAACCACAACATCTTCCTTAATTTCCTCCTGGACATCCAAGCCCACTGTTGAGGCCGAACTAGGGCTCTGCCCAGATTTAAAGCCCTCAGATGTCTCCCTACTAGCATTTGAAATCTCCACCGGTGGATGATTAACCACCTCGGTAGCACTTTCCATGTCCAACTTGGTTATCAAACCAGTTGAAAAAGCAAGCTGCTTCCCATCCAAGCATGTTTTATCATCCGACTTTGGTTGAAGCTCCTCCAAAACTGCCTCTGTTAAACCCTGTGACATGAAAATAGCAGCTTTTGCATTAACTGAAACCACAGCAACAGATGGCCGGCTTATTGCAATAACCTCAACTTACCGGCTAACAACAGGTGCTGGCTTAACAGATTGAGGATCTGTCTTGCAAAGTACTGTCTCCACAGCAAGAAGGTCTTTGTTAATAGGAACACCTGATGTCTTAAGTAATGCACCATCATCTTCCACAGCAAGAAAGTCTTTCTTAATAGGAACACCTGATGTCTTAAGTAATGCACCATCATCTTTCACAATAGAACCAACAATCGATACTTCATTTGATTCTACCAACTGAACTGGTAAAGCTTTTTTGACAACCAAACTCAGCATATCTTTCTTTCTATCACCAGTCTTCATATCCTTCCTGTCCGCCCATGGCGTAACCCATAAGATATCCGAATCTGAAACTCCCAAAGAAGTCCCCTTATAAAATGAGGTAGACTGACCCTTGCCGATCTCTGAGGTTTTTGGTTGTGCATTGGCCAAATTATTCTTCGGTCTCTTAGAATCCATGTCCTCCATTTCAACATCTTTGTCCCTGCTAGATTTGTCCCCTCCCTCATGACCCTCATTCTGATCGACAACTTCATCACTAGCATCCACCGCTATATCTTCAATCTTGAAAAAAATGTCATAAACATTTTCGCCAACCACAACCTCTACACTGGAAGGTATGGCATCTATATCTAGCACCCCCACTAGCATACGAACCACATCACTTTTACGGACCTTCTCCATATCCACCCGCAAGGCTATGCCAACGATTGATCCTACAGCGCAAAGACTCAGGAAATCCCGGACTTCCAAAGGCACGCCTAACACCTGGACCCAAACCTTCTGGAGTTGGTACTTAGGTTTAGGCCCCAAGTTCCATTCCTCAAATTGTAACACCACTTTATGCTCCTTTACATGGACATCGCCAATAGCCACCATACGAAGCATATCAAGTCTAGTTGGAAAATGAACCAAGTATTCATTTTCCTTCTGAATCTCCACCTGAGGCTGCCAATTCACTGGATTTATTCTTTTCAGCTCTGCAATCAACCAGACTTCAGACATTGGAGCCCCACTAATCCGAACAATCCCCGTCTTGTTGTTAACTTTCTTCAGTTTCTTTGCCCCCGAAGTTGGGATATGGTAAAATCCCAGTCCATCAGCACCGAAACCACACAAACTAGCAATAGGCCTCGGTATCAGTGTCAAAGGACATTTATTCGCCAAATGATCAGTGCCCTCACAAATATCACACAGTAAAATAGTGTTGCAATTAGCAATGCCATGTCCTAACCCTTTGCATCTAAAGCAAACAATGTTAGAAGTAGCACCTGTGGAAATGTTATTGGCAGAAGGTAAGGCGAAGCGCCCCCGACCCCGACCTCTGCTACTATCTCCGAACCTCCCACGACAATTGTTGGCATCTCCGAACCTTCCACGGCCATTGCTAGTCACCCGAGCAGCGGTACTGTTGCCAAAACCAACAACTGGAAAGCCGCCCTGACCACCAATTGTACCGCCAGGCCCAGCAGATTGACTACTAGCACCTCCATAGACAGAGAATTGTCCATTGCCATTACCTCCCACATTGGTGCTCTGGACCTGCCCACCTCTGAACTCAATTGAGCTGCTGTCAGGGAATCGCTCGGAACCATCACCAGTGGATTCAAGACCTACAGAAAAATTACCAGCCAGATGACCACTCACCCCCACGTTGGCTTGGACCTGATCACCAATATTGATTCCAAAGGAGCGCCCTCTACCGGAACTACCAAATCTGTTAGATCCAGCAGCTAAGTCACCAAAACCCCCAGCAGACGGGAGCCTATCACCGCCTCCAACATTGCCACTTCGACCTCCTGCTCTTCCCCGTCCAGCCATGCCACTTGATTGACAGAGAACTTCAACAAAAGAGCGCCTATCACCTTGCAGCGTTCCTGCCCAGCCGCCAGCGGGAAGGAAACAAGATGCTCGATCTGATTTTGCCCAGGTTCGGCCGAAGAGATTACGGAGCCAAGGTAACCCTCATTTACTCGTTGTCGTTGCCTTTTGGTGGGCCTGTTTTGCACTGGACAATGTCGGTGTCAACTGGGCCACAGGAACTTCCGGTCTTTACAAATTAGAGCCGCACCAAGAAGACGTCTGTTCCTGCACTGGAACCAGTTCCGCGCGAGATCCTCGGCACCTCGATCCCGACTTGCGTAACGCATTGTTACTCAAGATTTGAACTTCCGTAATTTTCGGCTCTGAAGCACGCAAATTCCGGCTGGCCGATTGGGTTTGAATTCGGCTCGCCGGAAGGGGCTGATTTCGTCAAATAGCAAGATCGATCGCATCACCGAAAGTCACCGGAGGCGACAAGCGAGGAGGAGGAACAGGCCCTTGCCAGGGCCGGCCAACACCATGACCCTGACCTCCCCGTCTCGACGGAAACCCCACCATGCGTAATTCTGCTGGAGAATAGCCCGCCTCAATGGCATCGCGAAAAAGCAAATCGCTTGAAGACTTTGATGAAGATCCTTGTCCAAAGTCTTCTCTGCCCCCTACCTGCAAGGATCTGCGAAAACTAGATGAGATGGAAGATTGAACTCCATTACCTTTAGAGATTTTTGAAGCTTCGACGGTAGTGTCAGCAGGCTACAGATTGATCTTCGATCCATCCGCTACTTCTGCCAAGATGATGTCCTCGTCATCGGAAGAATCTCCCTCTTGTAGCTGCCAAAACCTCGAACCAATCGCCTTGTTAACTACTCGATGAACCTGCGAGAACGGAACTCGAATCTCGCCGGAGTCGGTGACCCCCATCGAGTGTGCCGGACGAACTACAGGACCTTCATGTTTCTCCGAACTACAGCACTTAACTGAGAAAAGGACGTCATCTGTCTCTCTCGCGATTACGCGCGCATGATCCAGGCGACATGTGGAACTGTAGTAAAGCGCGTTCTCATCACCATCCTCCACCACCAAAGACTGCTAAGAAACTAAACATATATACCAAAATCAATTAGCAGAGATATATTCCCTTTGTTCGATTTTGTTGATCAGCACATCTGAGGGACCACGTTCGTACCATTGTATGCATCAATCAGGGTGCGTGAGGTGAGGTAGTGTAACTGGTAGCAAACTTACAATTTTTGACCTTGAAAGAAATAGAATAGAACAATCGAACAATTTTTGACCTTAAAGACAAACAGGGCAGCAGCAGTTCACCGCTAGCTAGCGAGAGACAAACATCAACATTTCACACACACACTGAATTTATGACACTATACGAAAGAGACATATACTACAAATAAGCTAGGTGCTCTGAACTACTCCAATGTAGGCTAACAATACATGCATGAATGGCATTCCCTGAAACGTTGCTCCTCCGGGCCTTGGACCTGCCATTGGTGATATTAAAAACCTTCACTTTCCATCTCCGTGCCCAACTTTGTCCACATAAAACCATGCATCACCATGTGGAGTCTCCCACGACACTGAATACTGCGTCACCTCGGGTCGATGGTCGAAGCAACCGATGGCCTTGGGTAGCACCATCTCCTCTACTTGGTGGAGACTAACATTTCTATGTTCGGTCCGTTCGATGGCCTCTGTTCCTTCCCTCTCGACTGCAACGCGACCCTCCTGCAGGTCTTGGTACCATGGCATCAAGTAAACTGCCAGGCGTAGAGGTAGCCAATCTTTCACCATGTCTTTATCGGCTTTCTTAGGTGAGCTATGCAAGTTGCACCCATACGGTGTAACAGAGCAAATCAAATAAAAAAATATGACTTCTGGGAATCTGTACGGTAGGGTACTAGTCCCGTGCCCATCTGCTTTGCAACATTCTGTATTTAATGTGGGTCGCCAGACATGAGTCGCTAAGGCATGGAGCTTGTCGATCCGCGAGGAAGTATATGAATCGAAAATGTCTTGTGTAGGTAGTTGAGCCAGCTCTCCCGTTGCAGCTTCAACAGCGGACTTGATGTGGGGCTTCAATAATGGCCGCAAGCATTCAATAGTAACCCCGAGTATGTTCGTGCTCTCTGAGAGCCGTAGCACCAAACCTACAATAAGCCTTTTCTCTGGCTTCTTTCGATCTATATTTCTAAATCGAACATATGCCTCTACACCACGCTCTGCAAAATTCATGGGCTGTATAAATAAAGATTGCTCCTGGCTTCCTTGCACCATCCTGTACTCTAGAGCTGTTCCCTGCAGAAGTCGCCTGATGAGAGGGTTGGAAAACATGTACTGCCGAAGTGAATAGCCAGACTCCAAGTCTCGCATGAACTTGTCGGCCCAAGCTGCATACCGTTCAAATCTTCCAACATCGGAGTAACCCAGGACACTAACCAGAGAGGAGATTGATGATCTAGTCGTACGAGCAATCCGTTTAGGGAAGGAGAAGCGTGTTACCCCTTGTTCGTTCTCTTGGTCTTCCAAGGCCGGCAGCTTGCATCTGTCCAGCACATTGCCGCACTCCTCGTAGGCACGCTTGAGTATCTTCCTGCGACGAAGCAACGACACGTCCGTGATGGGCAGCTTGCTGGATCTCTCGAGCGCGAGCTCCAACTCGGTGTGCGCCATCTCCAGCCTCTCGATGATGTGCCCTTTGGACGCCTTCTCCTCGAGCTTGCCGAGCACGAAGGAGACGACTCTGCTCACGCCGTCCTGAGCAACAGCTGAACCCACCATCTCCGCCATGAGGACACACCAACAGCTCGATCAAGGAGTTCCCCTGCACAGGAATTAAACAAGATCGATTTAGTGTGATGCACACCTAGCTAACCTGCAGAGAGATTGGAGACAGAAAACAAGATCATAGAGAGATTACTAGCTAGCTGGTAGTATTAGAGTATGCACTATGGACTATGTCACTCACCTTGTCCTAATCGGTTCTGGATCTGGTGTCAATCACTCAATTCAATTGTGATAGCTTCCAGGTGCAAGATGGTGAAACGAAATGGTAGGAATCGGTAGAACTAGACTGAGGGGATCTAGTGCGTAACAAATAGGCACTATTTATAGATGCTGCCCGATCCAATCCATGGGAACTTACTGATCGAGTGATCACGTTAGGATATATAGAGGTGATATGATTGCCACGAGGGCGAATTAAGCACAAGCAACGAGGAAAGTCAAAAGTGGCAGGGCGACTTGACTGGCAGCGTCAGCGTGTCTGCTTAGGAGGGAGAGCACAGACTGTCGGTCCAATAGACTGGCTTAAGTGATGCGCAACCTAGCCAGTCAACTATTCAGGACTACTCGGTGGGTTGAACGACTGGTGAAGCAACTAGAGCTGGGTCTTTTTTGGCTGGGTTTTTCTGGGCTGACCGAAGCACGATCAGTACGGTATGGTCTAAACACGGTACGGCACGGCACGTGTCCAAGCCGGATCAGCACGGCACGAACGCCGGACCGGGCTGGGCCTGAGAATACGGCCCGTTGGGCGGCACGGCCATTTGGGTCGTGCTTGGGCGGACACGGCACGAAAAAAACCCAATCCTCCAATCCCTCCTCCGGCTTGGCCCAATCCTATCCCTCCCCGGCCTGGTAGCCTGGCCCAATCCCGTTCTTCAACCTCACGGCCTGGCCCAACACTAACCCCCATCTCGGCTAATCCATATCTCCAATCCCACACACCGCCTCCAGCCCTCCACCCCCAGTTCCTCCCCTCCCCAAGCACCGCTTTCCTCCCTCCTCTCTGCTCTCTCCTCCCCACGCCGCCGCCTTCCTCCTCTCGGCTCTCCTCGGCGAGAGGAATGAAGATGGCGATTCTTCCGCCAACGCCGCCTCCACTTGTCTATAGTTATTTGGGGCTGGGCTTGGTGGCATGGCACGACCCCCACACGACGGGCTTTGGGCGTGCTCGGCCTAGCCGGAGGCGAGGTGGGCTTCAAGCACGCAGCGGCGGGTGATCGGGCCGAGCCAGACGCAAGACGACGCGCTCGAAGCACGGTGGGCTGGGCCAAGCCGCAGCCTGCCCAATGCCCAGCTCTAGAAGCAACGAGGAAAGTGGCGAGAAGGTGAAAACAAATTGGAGCAAATCTATGTCAGACCCTAAATTTGAAACTTAGGATCTATTATGTGTATCTGTGCCATTCTCTGGATCAATAGCTGGCACACACAATTACATTGTTGGTTCAAACACATAACACGAAAATGTAAAACTATTGCATAAATTTAAACAAAGCGGAAATATACCTTACGGCTTTTGACTTGCAGAATGGCCGAATAGACCAAATACTTTCAGAGAATCATCAGCGGAAGTAGAATCAAAGTGTAACACGTGGAACCCTCATGATATGTCTACCGGCAATCGATTGTGGGCTTGCGACCTAGTTCTTAGCCTTCTTGATCTTCAGTCTTGATTAACACTCAAAATTATCCATGTAGCCTTCTTTTGTGCTTACTGACTAAAAGAATATAAATAACGAGCATGAGTATACAACCATACTCGCGAGCCAACACACAATGCAATTATTATAAATGCAAGGCAAAACAAAGGAATTGCCTGTGGTTCTTTTGTTTGCATAAAGCCACTTGTTTGAAATAGGGTAAGTAGTAGCAAAACCTGATACTTAGCATTTTAACTAACACAAGTTTTAAAAACTGAGTTTTCGTTGTAAAGTACTAGTGGAGATTTCATCTCCTATACCCTCCCAATATTTCCAATCACTCGGCTCCAATCACATATCCAACCACTAGGATCCAATTACATATTTACCACTAGTTCTCCATCCAGACCATCTCAACTTTCTGGGTTTCAATCCAATTGACGAGGATATAACAATCCTTATTTAAATTATTTATCTATAATTAATATTATGGATAATAATGACATCATATGGTTCTTGAGTATACCCCTTAATATTCATAAGGGAGAAGCTGGAGGTCGTAAGTTCTTCTACGACCACCCCGTAGTCGTAAGTTCTCCTACGACTACCCCATGGTCGTAAGCCTTTTTATGACCATGCCTTGATCGTAAGTTCTCCTATGCACTACCAAAAATGCCTGTAGGAAACAATAAAATGTAACCCAATTAATACTTTGATGAGTTGTACCCAAGAGTTACAGTGGTGGGAGCAAGGATCAAAATCCCGACGGTTACCAGCCAGTAACCGCCAGTTACTGGAAAACCCGGTGGGGACCGGGATGAACAGTAACTGGCCGAAATTTTTCAAATTCAAATTTGAATTTATGACTGCATAATGCACTTCCTTAGTTGGTTTAAGCCTTTTTTTGTGCTAGATTACGTATTGTATGAGCTAAATATGCTTGAATTATTGTATGAGCAAGTCCCAGGTAGTTTTTTGGACTTGGAAAGCACATTGGATGCTCTCCCCTCCTTGTTGCGACTTGGATGCCTAGTTACAGTTGTAGGGGAAGGAGTGAGGCTAGCAAGGTTTTCTCTGTTTTTTTCCAATTGCTACTTCATTAAACACTTCGAGGATTGCTACTTCATTAAACACTTTCTAATTAATATTTGCATTATTCCGATTGCTAATTACCCATAACCGGTTTTCTATGTTTTTTCCGGTTTTTTGACCGGTTTTTCCGGTTTTTGGGCGGTAATCGGTTTTTAAAATCCTCAATTCAAAATTTAGTTTTCGAACTTCATCCGGGTTTTTCCGGTAACCGGCTGCTGACCGGTTTTTCTACCAGTTCTGGGTTTTTTATCCTTGGGTGGGAGTGCGTAGCTCCTTACCCAGGTTCGATCCCTAGCAGTAGGGTTGAAAAATATCCATCTTAGAAAAACATGATTCTTTTGGAATTTTTTTAATGTTGTTTTTTTGTTAATAAAATTGACGTTACATGGCTCTGTGGAAGTTGGTAGATTGGATGGTGCGTTACTGTTGTAACCCCCTTTTTTTTGCACTTCTGTGTATATGTAATGCTATTAATAATTAACTTCTTACCATGCCCGGTGTATCATATGTGAACTTACTATTAAGATAGAAAATTTTAAATCTTTTCCATTTTGGCTATTCTTATCCTGACAATAGCATGCTAGTTTGCCAGTTTTTGCTCTCAGTTTTATCATGTCAACTTGAAAACATTTTAGCAGGGCGCCGATGCTATAGTCTATGTGCCATGTTCTATCTTCCAAGTTTGTTTGTGTTTGAAGAGTGCAAGTCAATACAACTTCTATTTAATGATAACAATGAAGCTTGCATGTTCATGTGGTTGTGCGTGATCTGCACATTGTTACTCTATTAAGCTTTCTTTTCTCATTGTATGTAATTTTTTGCTACATTGGTCAACCTTTTCAGGTTCCCTTGAAGGTCAGGAATATCAAAATTGAGAACGCGAGAAGCATTTTGAGCATCTTACACCTTATCAGAATAAAGGCCGAAAGGTGTATTTCCTCCGGATGACATCAACCCACACAGAGGGCATCTTTTTTTTTTTTTGAGCAAAAGGCAGGAGCTCCGCCAATTTTATTAAAGAAAGAAAGGAGAAACAAGCCCAAGAGGAAGAGAGGGACCGGTAGCAAGAGAAAGCGACAGAGGGCTACAAAGACTCACTGCAGAAAAAGAAAAAAAAATACAAAAACTAAACCAGAAAGACTTGCTCCCGCAAGTTGATGTCCTCTCTGATCTTGGAAGCGAGCTCCAACGAGGTCAGCTCCACCTGTTGGAATATCCTCCTATTTCTTTCCTTCCAGATGTTCCAAACTATGTAGATGACTAAGCCGTTGAAGTTTTTTTCTGTCACCTTTAGGGGTCAGAAGGCTCGCTTGTTGCCACCAAATCATAAAGGTGCTGAAATTCTGAGGAGGCATACGACTCAGAATGTTGCAGTTTGTAAGGCTAAACACCCTAGTCCAAGTCTGAAAAGCGTAGGGGCACAGCAAGCATAAGTTCCTGATGATCGGTCTGAAGAGCGTAGGGACACAGAGGACATCTTCATGTATGTTAGATACCATTGGTTTCTTCTTTTTAATGTTTAGTTCCCTGTGATCGGTCTTTATGCTAAGCTGCTTTCAATTGTAGAATGAACTAACACCAGATTCAGTTGCTTCAAAGAAGCCAAAAGTGAGGAAGAAAGAAACCGACAATTCTGTGTCAAGTTCTGGCCCCAGCATTCCTAATAGTTAAGGTTTATTCTTGTTCATCTGTATATGACCCATCTTCCTTCCTTTTTTACTTTAAACCATTCAACTGATTCCAGTTTGGATTATGTATTGTAGAAGTCATCACTGTTGGAAGTTTTCTTAGTGGACAGGTTATTAGGAGATAGTGGTGTGAGTTAGTGCGTGAGTTACATGCAGGTGATTTACTAGTGTGTGAGTTAGTTTGTAGCAGCCACGTCCGGGTGTGCTTATATAAGGTCTTGTAATTGGTTTGTATTAGTTGAGCCAAACAGAAAAGAGAGAAGAATAGAAAGAGAAAAGTAGCACCAAGCAACAATTTCCCCCATAATCTTGACATCACTTACTTCACAAGCCGAAGTCCGACCTCCTCACGCATCTCCAAGGAGTTTTGCCTTCTTCTTGCTGACCATACCACCGGTGACATAACTTGCCGGCGTCTTTTGCTTCTACCTCAACTCCGATTGTCTTTCACCGGTATCATCGGCGACAGAGACTCGGACCGGAGCTTACATTAGTGAGTTCTTGGACACACCTACAAGAACTCACGCTTTCTCATGGGCGTACTAACACAAGAATACACACATGTACAACAGCTAGACGGGAGTACACGGAGAGGACACACTTCTATTCTCTTGTACTACTAAGCTCTTGGACACGCACTCAACTAATTCACAGTGGAGGAAACAGAAGAACGTCACGAGCACAAATATAGCTTTTGGCACTCGGCAGGCCCGGAGCTTTTCATGTGCTCTCATTCTTTATCCTCCACAATACCTCACGGTAGCTACCAGATGTGACGTACAGACACTGCAGCCAGCTGCACACCCGCATACGCCCGCTCGCCTGTGCACACCGCGTCGCTACGCATGCTCCCGTGCCTGCGCACAACTGGGCCGTGCTCCCGATCGCGCCGTGCCCACGCACCTGCAGCTGCCTGCCTTGGCGCCCGCTCCACGCATCCGCTCCCGATCGGCCGCGCTTGTGCAGATCGGAATGCCACTACCCTCGCAAAGGTGCTTAGCTGCACCTTGTGCACATGCATGCGTGCTTCGTTGTTGCTGTTGCTTGCTTCGCGTCGCTCACGAAGCTGCGCTGCTTCGTTAGCACCGTCGTCGAGGCCGAGCCCACCGTGCGCCACCGCTGCCTGGCAGCGTCGCGCCTGTCGTGTGCCGCACCGCCGCAGCTCGGCAAGCCATCACTAACACTACTACAAAACAGGCTATACTAGACGCCCCATCACAAACGATTCCTTTGGAACCGTCTCTGTTGAATCTGTTCGACTGCGGTTGGCGCTGCCGATATCACAAACGGTTCTTATTTAGAACCGCTCAGGATAGTCATTTATCACGACGGTTCATTAATAGAACTGTCAGGAATTATCACGACGGTTCTATTCACAAACCATCTGTGATAATCCAGTTTAATCACGCAGCGGTTCTCAATAAGAACCGCTCGTGATAATACGACGGTTCTCGAATAAGAACCGCTCGTGATAATTAGTTATCACGAGCGGTTCTAATTAAGAACCGTTTGTGATATCCTCGCTATCCCTCCGCCAGACCGCCGCTCGAGGCCTGTGTCGCGAGCGGTTCTTTAATAAAATCGTGCAGAATGATCATAGACGGTTCTATTAAAAAACCGTCTGTGATAGGTGCTATCACAAACGGTTCTTAACAAGAACCGTCTCTGATTGTTGGGCGGGAAACGAAAATTTGAACATAATGGGCGGGCTGCCGAAACTCGCTTTATATAACCTCCATCTCCTCCTCTGCGGTCTCTCCTCCTCACAGCTCATACGTCCATCTCCTCCTCTGCCGTTTCTCCTCACACCTTGCGCCCCGGCCTCCGCCGAGCTTGTCGTCCGCGGCCTCCTCCAACTCGTCCCGACCTCATCGTCACCGGCCTCATCCGAACCATCACCCCCGGCCTCCTCCACCTCGCCCCAACCTCGTCTGCACTGGCCTCCCATGACCTCGTCGCCTTCGGCCTCCTCCACTTCGTCGCCCCGGCCTCCCACGACCTCACTCTCTCTACTCCCCCCTTTGCTTTGTGATGTGGATTACTGAGTTGATGCTACTGTGATGTGGGTGATGCTACTGTGATGTGTGTAGTTCATGTTGAGTTATTTGGTTTGGGCAAAAATATAGATGGTAGATCACGCACCGTTCGGTAAAATCATCATAACTTTTGCATACGAACTCCGATTGCGACGTTCTTTGGCTCGTTGGAAAGCTAACGAAAAGTTCAATCCGAAAATCCACAAGCCAAGGTCAGATGCTCTTCGCGAGGTCTCGAAAAAGTGAAAACCCCAAAAAAGGTCGTTTAGGGCCTCTAAACGGCCTCCGAAGTTTTAGCAGCCGTTTTCGGTTTTTTTTTTTGCCCCAGAAAAGGCTATCACAGACGGTTCTGAACAAGAACCGTCTGTGATAATAGCCTTCATAGACGGTTTTTGATGAAAACCGTCTGTGATAATAGCCTTCATGCATTTATTTCAACAAAAACCGCTCGTGATAGTGCGTATCACGAGCGGTTTTGAACCGTCTGTGATAACTGCCTGTTATCACAGACCAACAAATATAGACGGTTCAGAAACCGTCTGTGATGATGGTTTCGAACCGTCTGTGATGAGGCTTCCTGTAGTAGTGTGACCAGGTAACATTACTTCATGTTGAACCTCGCTCTGATACCAATTGTTGGAAATTCTACCCGTGGACGCACACTTTCACGAGTGAGGGAGACAAACTCACGAAGAGGAAGAACACACATAAGATTTTTACGTAGCACTACAATTGCTTGGTGCTACTTTTCTCTTTCTATTCTTCTCTCTTTTCTGTTTGGCTCAACTAATACAAACCAATTACAAGACCTTATATAAGCACACCCGGACGTGGCCGCTACAAACTAACTCACACACTAGTAAATCACCTGCATGTAACTTACGCACTAACTCACGCCACTTTCTCCTAATAACCTGTCCACTTAACTCTATGCAGCCCACTAACTCAATTAATGCATGATACACTGTATTACCACTTGTCTACTACTGTATGAAGTTGTCAAGATTGAGTCCAACAATCACCAACTTCTGTGAGATGGTTGAGGATTTATGTGGAAGAGTAGAAATTCCTGATGATGCAGATGGCGATGACTGGTTATCAATTCCATTCAATGATGTTAAGGTTCTTGTGAATGAAATAACATCTCTTCGATCAAAGAAGATGCTGCATGAGATTCCTATGGATACGCTTACGAGGCTATTACATGTGATAGACCGTCAGATCCGGTGTTCTCAAGGTTTATCAATAGACGTCAAGGAAAATGTGAGTTGTTTATAAGATGCGTTATTATTGTTGCAAAAATTATTTTACTTCAAATTTGCATATTGTTTTCTTATTTTTTGTTTTGTTTAGAAATTGTTGAATAAAAGACGCTGCATATTTTAGTCTGACAAGTGCTTGGGTGCCTTCAGCCTGATGCTGCAGATGCGGAACCCTTGGTTTTCTCTGCTGTGGAGTCCATTCATGCGGCGTTAGCAATCATGACCTACCATGATATGCCAAAGCAGCTGTATCGAGAAGAGGTATGCACCTTCTGAGTTCCTTCTCCATCTTATTATGAAACAGCATTGTTGAGGTTGCTGACTTTTTTCTTTTTTCAAAAACTTTGGTTGTACCAGCTTATTGAGCGAATTATTGATTTGTCACGGCATCAGATAATGGATTGTATGGCTGCAAGTAACCCAACCTTCCGAGCTCTCTACAAGCCAGCTGAAAATGTCACAAATGATGGTAGTCTCAAAATAAAAATACATAATTCTACATGTTGTTATTACTATATTTGACTTTTCATGATTGTGCAGTCACAATTCGCTGTCTAAGTTGGGTGTATACATTTCTGTGTTCTTTGGGCTTTTCATACTATATCATTTACTGGGAGACAAGATTGTCTTGTGTGACTAAAGTTTATTATGCCCTGCTGACATGTATGCACTAATTTAGTGCTCTAGCCATGTTGACCATTTAGTGCTAACTAAACTTATCTGTCATGATTGACTTATGCATACATCACACAGATTGGCATTTATATTTTCTCTTCTTGGTCAAATCTAGGAGATGAAGATGAAGAGGACATGGAAAACGGACCAGCTAGCAAAAAGAGGCGTACTGCTTCTAATTTAAGCATGAGAAAACCTTCTGCGGACAAGTATCTGATCAATTTATGCTTAATTTTTGTTCCTTTTCTAGTTTTTGATGGGGTATTCGTGGGGTACTAATAGAGTTCAATTTTGTTTTTCTATGTCAGAGTTTCTGCTTCTATATATTCTGCTGTGCAGAAACAATGCTTGATATTGGGCTTTCTTAAGGAACTCCTCACAACGGTGCGCTTGTCAGATAGTTGTATTCTGCAGTTAGCAAAAACCTGCTTTACTACATTCTTGGTGGACAATATGCAGCTTTTACAATTGAAGGCGATTGGTGTTATTTGCACGGTAGCTTTTTGTTTATTGGCTCAACCATTTTCTGCCCTTTCAGTTTTTCATGTTAGAGATATAAGTATAGTGTGTTATTCCCCACTATTATGAGGGGTTATTTGCATATTCACCTCGTGTACTTTGTATATATATATATACTGGTCCATTGGCCTCATATTGAACACAAGCGCTATTCATGACAAGGTATCAGAGCGTACCTAAGGTTTTTCCGTCGCTTCGCTTGTCTCCCCGCCGCCGCCTCTCAGATCCGATCTGGAGGTCGCCACCTTGTCGTCATCTTTGACGACTCCCGATCAGCTTGAGTCGGCCTGCCGTGCCAAGCCGCCTCCGCCTCGGCTTGAGTTGGCTTGCCGCGCCATCGCTGCTCTCCGCCGCACCACCGCGGCGCGGGGTCTCCGGGTCTCGCTTCGCCGCCGCCATCGCCGGGTTGCTTCACTTGCGCCGCCATCACTGGCGGCTCCATCCGCTGCCGCCGGCCGCTTCACCCGCCTCCACCTAAGCCTCCGCCGAAACCGCTCGGGCTGCTCGGGCCGCCGCGGACGCGTCGCCTCTCCGCTCGAAGTCGCGGCGTGTGAGGTCGCCGCCGCCGGAGTCACCCGCCGCCGCTCCCGCTGCCGCTAGAAGGGGGAAGGGGAACCCTAGCTCCCCTTGTGTGCATTGGGTGTGCCTGGCCGAGCCGACAGGTTTCTTCGCGAGCGGCCGCCGATAAAAAACGTCACTCTAACCGCCGCATCGTCCAGCGCCGCCTGTTAGACTTTGTTGCCTTGGTCGCCGCGCCATCCAGCACCGCCTACCAATGGGTACTGTTTCCCTCCCTCGCTGCCTGGTGATCTTCGATGGTGTTAATTACACCGACTTCGTGTCTCACATGCACATCCACATGTGTGGTCTTCGTCTCTGGGCCATCCTCTCTGGTGATGTCACCTGTCTGCCTTGCCCTACTCCTCCAACGGAGTTTCGCTGTCGCTGCGCTTCGACAAATGACAAGGCTCTTCTTGAGGCCGCCGCCTTTGCCGATGATGAGGTTGTCTCTGCCTACCAAGAGGCTCTAGATTCCTACAAAGATCGACTGACCGCCTACACTCAATGGTACGACAACGACGCTCGGGATGCTGCTGTCTTCATCGCCAGTGTCCAACCTCAGTTCTCTTCTGAGGTTGTGGGACTCCCTTCGGCTTTCCAGATATGGACTCACCTTCGTCAGCGCTACGAGCCCTCTGTTGATGCCCTCTACCTGTCCGTGGTCCGCCAGGAGCACTCTCTTTAGCAGGGTGATGCTACTATTGACGCTTTTTACGCTCAGAGCTCTGCTGTCTGGCATCAGCTGGACTCTCTCCGCACTATTGGCTATCGCTCCTGTCCGTGCTGCCTTGCTGTACGTGCTGACCTGGAGTTTCAGCGTGTCTACGATTTCCTTACTTGCCTTCGTCCTGAGTTCGAGCAGAGGCGTGTCCAGCTCCTTGCACGCCACCCTTGTGTCACTCTCCTGGAGGCTCTTACCGAGACACGCGTAGAGGAGACTCGCCTGAGTGGTGCTGGTCTGATGCCACTCCCCTTCGTGCTCATCGCTCGTCCACCTGCTACACCGACTGCTCCACGCTTCAGCACACTGCCTCCTCCAACGGCTGCCACAGGTGGTAGTGGCCACCCTCCATCTGGCGGTGGCCGTCCTCACTACTCCTACTGCGACAAGGTCGGCCACATTGAGTCCCAGTGCTATAAGAAGCAGCAGCATCTTTCACGCCATTCTTCTACTAGCACTGGCACTGGTGTTTCTACATCGACGTCTGCATCGACTCCTTCAGCAGTTTCTCTCCGAAAGAGATAGCCGACTTGATGCTCGCTTGCCGCTTCAGTTCTCCTCGACAGTTCTCAGAGGTTCGCTCATCGACTCTTCGAGCACTGCGAAACCACCCCCTACACAATCAGGTACCTCCCCGTGGATTCTTGATTCTGGAGCATCTTTTCTCATGACTTCTGATTCTTCCACTCTATCCTTCATTACACCCCTTGATTCACCTGTTAGTGTTCTCACTGCTGATGGTACCTCTCTTTCTGTCTCTGGTCGAGGACCTCTTAGCAACTCAACTTTTCATGTTCTTTCTGTTGCTCATGTTCCTCACCTTACCATGCAGCTTCTTCTGCTGGGCAGATTACTGATCTTGGTTGTCGGGTCATTCTCGACTCGACTCTTGTTGTGTTCAGACCGCCTCACGGAGCTCGGTTGGTTCGGCCCTCGGCGCCTTGACTCACAAATGTCTCTCGGGAGCTTGACTGGTTTCACCTTCCTTCCGCCGCCACCGCCGCCGCCATCTCTCCATTTCTGCCACTCCGTCTACCAACTCTTTCCAGCAGTGGCATCACCGTCTTGGCCATCTGTGTGGATCTCATTTTTCGTCTTTAGTTCGTCGTGGCCTTCTGGGGTCTGTCTCAGGAGACGTGTCTTTAGATTATCAGGGCTGTAAGTTAGGCAAACAGATTCAGCTTCCTTATCCTCATAGTGAGTCAGTGTCTCAACGTCCATTTGATCTTGTTCATTCATATGTTTGGGGTCCGGCTCTCTTCGTTTCGAAAGGGGGTCATCGATATTATATCATATTTATAGATGATTTCTCTCGCCACACTTGGATATATTTCATGTCTTCTCGTAGTGAGGCCTTGTCTATCTATAAACAATTTGCCACTATGGTTCGCACACAGTTCTCCACTCCTATTCGTGTCTTTCGTCTTGCCGACTCCGGGCGAGTACCTCTCTCGTTACTGACAGCTTCCTTGTCGAAAGGGGCACTCTCGCTTCGCCTCTTGTCCTGGTGCTCATGCTCAGAATGGTGTCGCTGAGCGCAAGCATCGTCACCTCCTTGAGTCGGCTCGTGCACTGATGATTGCCACCTCTATTCCACCTCATTTTTGGGCCGAGGCTGTTTCCACTGCCACCTACATCGTCAACATCCAGCCCTCCTCTGCTCTTCAGGGTGCGATCCCTATTGAGCGTCTCTGTGGTCTTCTTCCCGACTACTCGCCTTCGTTTGGCTTTGCAGTGCTTTCATGTTCTCCTCGCCCTCGAGAACGCACCAAACCGACCGCCATCTGTTGAGTGTGTCTTTCGATACAAGATGCAAGCACAAGGGCTATCGGTGCTGGGATCCTGTTGGTCGACAGATGCTGATTTCTCGGGATGTGACTTTCGATGAGTCTCGTCCCTTCTACCCACGTCCTGTCTCTCCTTCGGCTTCCTCTGTGGAGTCTCTGTCTTTTTTGACCTTTCCAGATACACCTATATCTGTCTTGCTCTCGTCCACCCATCCCACTGAGTCTCCACATATTCCTCATGTGGCCTCTCCACCGTTGTCGCTGCCTGCTTCGTCTCCCACGGCTCCTCCCCCTACAATGCCTTTTCCCCCTCTCTTCTACACTCGTCGACCTCGTATTGAGGATCTTCCAGATGAGCCATCTTCTCCTGATGTTCCATCTTCTCCTGATGCTCCATCTTCCCCTGATGGGTGATCTTCTCCTCGCTACACTCTCCGCGATCGCCAGTTGATTCGGCCCCCTGCCTGTTTTGCTTTTGCTGGTGCTGCTACTCATGAGCTTGTCTCCTACCGGGATGCTGTTACTCACCATGAGTGGCAGCATGCCATGGCCGAGGAGATTGCTGCCCTCGAGCGTACTAGTACTTGGGATCTTGCTCCTTTTCCATCTCACTCTCGTCCCATCACGTGTAAGTGGGTCTATAAGATTAAGACTCGCTCTAATAGCTCTCTTGAGCGCTATAAGGTGCGTCTTGTTGCTCGTGACTTCCAGCAAGAGCATGGTCATGATTACGACGAGACTTTTGCTCATGTGGCCCACATGACCACTGTCCGCACTCTTCTTTCAGTGGCGTCTATTCGCCACTGGTCTATTTCTCAGCTTGATGTCAAGAATGCATTTCTTAATGGCGAGTTATGTGAGGAGGTCTACATGCATCCGCCACCTAGGTATTCTGTTCCTGAGGGCATAGTCTGTCGCCTTCGTCACTCTCTCTATGGCCTTAAGCAAGCCCCCCGTGCTTGGTTTAAGCGCTTCTCCTCTGTGGTCAATGCTGCTGGCTTTTCAGCTAGTGATCATGATCCTACGCTCTTTGTCCACACTTCGTCTCGTGGTCGGACTCTTCTTCTTCTGTATGTTGATGATATGATCATTATCGGAGATGATTCTAAGTACATTGCCTTTGTCAAGGCTCGTCTTAGTGAGCAGTTCCTTATGTCGGATCTTAGTCCTCTTCGTTACTTCCTTGGGATTGAGGTTACTTCCACTCTAGATGGTTTCTTTATATCCCAAGAGAAGTATATTCAGGATCTTCTTGATTGCACCTCTCTCACTGATCAGCGTACTGTTGAGACTCCCATAGAGCTCAATGTTCACCTCCGACCCTTTGATGGCGAGTCTCTTTCTGATCCGACTCGCTATCGTCATCTTGTTGGGAGTCTTGTCTACCTTACTGTTACTCGTCCGGATATCACTTATCCAGTCCACATTCTGAGTCAGTTCGTTTCTGCTCCCACTCAGGTCCACTACAGCCACCTTCTTCGAGTTCTGCGATACCTTCGTGGGACTATCTCTCGCCGTCTCTTCTTTCCACACTCCAGCTCGTTACAGCTTCAAGCTTATTAGGATGCTACTTGGGCCAGCGATCCCTCGATCGCGGTCTATCTCTGCCATCTTGTGTTTTCTTAGTGGTTCTCTCATTGCACGGAAGACGAAGAAACAGACTGTAGTGTCCCGTTCGAGTGCAGAGGCTGAGTTGCGAGCTATGGCTCTCTTGACAGCAGAGATCACTTGGCTATGGTGGTTACTTGAGGATTTTGGTGTTTCTGTCACTACACCGACTCATCTCTTATCAGACAGTACATGTGCTATTAGTATTGCCCGTGACCATGTGAAGCATGAGCTCACCAAGCATATTGATGTTGATGCTTCCTTCATGAGGACTTGTGTGCATGATCAGGCGATTGCTCTTCAGTATGTGCCTTCAGAGCTTCAGATAGCGGATTTCTTCACGAAGGCCCAGACTCGAGCACATCACGGCTTCTACCTCTCCAAACTCAGTGTTGTTGATCCACCATGAGTTTTAGGGGGGGGGTGTTAGAGATATATGTATAGTATGTTATTCCCCATTGTTATGAGAGGTTATTTGCATATTCACCTCCTGTACTTTGTATATATATACTGGCTCATTGGCCTCATATTGAACACAAGCGCTATTCATGACATTTCAAAGATTTTGTTTCCTTACTTTATCCTTACACAGGTTTTTTCATCATACACACAACACAGGAGTTACTTGGTTGATGAAACACTTCAACTTCTTCGTAAGTTACAGTTTTCAAAAAATGCTATTAGAACTTACCATCTAGCAGACGAAGAACAAAAGCAAATCCAGATGATAACAGCCCTGTTGGTTCACTTGGTTCAATTTAGTGCAAATGTTCCTGACAGCTTAAAGGGAACACTAGATTGGAGCACTATCATTGATGCTGGTTATCCAGTTAAATGCCATGAAGCAGCAACAGAGGCTTGTTGCCTTTTTTGGACCAATGTGCTTCAACGTTTCACTGCTGCTAAATCTCAAGATATGTCAGAAGCCAAAGGGATTATAGAAAATCTTGTTCAGGACCTGCTAACGATACTAAACTTGCCCGAGTATCCAGCTGCTGCTCCTAGAGGTAAATTTCACTCAGCAGTGCTGTTGCTAAATTTGAGATCCTAAATGTAGGCATGAGCCACTGCTGGCATTAATGCATTGTTTTTTTTTTTGTCGCAATTCACAACTCTTTTAATCAATTTAGTAATGCCCTCAAGTACCCTTTAATTTATGTACAGGTTCTCTGTGTGTTGCTGCTTCAAAATGCTGGATTGAAATCAAAGGACACTTCTGCTCGCTGCTTTGCTATTGATCTTCTTGGTGGTATTGCATCAAGATTGAAGCGTGCTTCTGTCATCTGTAGCAAGGAGAAGCTTTGGATATTGCAAGAGCTTACTGATGCAGATAATGATGGCTCAAAAATCTTGAAAAATAAATGCTCTGTTTGTCTTGGTGGAAGGGGAATACATATGGCCTGTGATGTCTGTGGAAGATGTTTCCATTCAGACTGCATGGGGGCTGGTAGTCAGGAAAACTTACAGCGTGATTATGCTTGCCCCTTATGCTTTTGCAAACAACAGCTCAGTGTGTTGACGTCGTACTACGAGTTACAAAATAAAGAAAATGGTAAAAGAACTGCTGCCTCGCGTAGGAAGAAATCTGTTACACCTGATGAGGTGACAGCAGTGGATACTCTTCAACAAATACTTTTGAGTTATCTCCAGGAAGCTGGGCCACAAGATGATGGGAACCTGTGTACTCGATGGTATGCTGTGTGGTATGTTAGTTTTGTTTGTCCAAATGACATTCGAGATTGATTACTATTTTGTGTGCAGGTTCTATCTCTGCATGTGGTACAAAGATTTTGATTTTAGTCAGGTCTAAGACGTGGAATAGAAATGGACTGCAATTATTTTCGTAATTGCGCCAGCCGGGTTTTGAAACTCTGATACCATATTGAGTTGCATGCACCAACCAATTCACCCAAAAGCTTAAGCTGATGAGGAAAATTGAGCAATTCACTTATACTTCAACATGAACTTATGAAGCCATATGTTGCGCATCATTCTCACTTGGACACTAGGCATCACTACCTAGCACCTAACTCCTGTGTAGGTCAGCAGTATAGTTGAAGCTGATCCTGAGGTCTTGGGTGACAAACATGTCCAATCTGCTGTTGAAGGAAGGTTTTGTGACTCAGCTATTTCTGTTCGTGAAGCTGCCCTTGAGCTTGTTGGAAGGCACATTGCTTCACACCCTGATGTGGGCCTTAAGGTCAGTAGACATACGAAGTTATCTTATGGCATATCCTTGGGTGTTAATGCGATTAACTTTACATCTTTCCATCACAGTATATTGAAAAAGTTGCTGAACGGATAAAGGATACTGGAGTAAGTGTTCGCAAACGTGCGATCAAAATTATCCGTGATCTTTGTGCTTCAAATCCAAACACGGATATAACTCATGCCTTTGTGGAGATTATTTCGCGTGTTAATGATGAGGAGTCAAGTGTACAGGTGAGTTTATATCAAAAGCCATTGACTGCCTGACCGGTGCTCAGGACATTACATCACTATTGTGAATTTGGTATTGCAGCAGACATGTTTATATCAAAGGTCGATTGTGATGTGTTTAGGGGCTTCAACAATTGTTTTTGCCCATAAATGTAAGTAGTGGTAGTTAACTAGTGTACTTGTTGAAGGCGTTGTCTTTGAGCACCGGTGTCTACTCACCGGGGTGAAAACCCTAGATCTGGCCTTCATATCGCTTTGGTGACTTGACCCTCAAACACCCTGTTGCACAGCTGCTGTTCTTGTGTCGATGCTGGCCACAGCATGACAATTTGTTTGTCATTTAGTTCTTGTTCTGTCTTTTGTAAGCCGTTTTGTTCGTTTGTAATAAAATATGGCTGTGTGCATTATATGATGCAGAAGCCGGGAGGCTAGCCCTTCCATTATCTTAAAAAAAACTAGTTACTGTTACATGGAAAATTCCCTTGCATTTTGCAAAATCAAAATCATCCGCAGCAGGAAAATTTTCTATTGCATTTTTTCGAGAACGCGCAAAAGATTTGCACGCCTTTGTATTAAGAAGGAAAAAGGTAGAGAGTAACAACAGCGACGCATTAGAATACACTACTCCCAGCACAAGCTCTTAAATCAGAGCACTGGAAGCTTAGGCAAACAACAGAAAATAAAGAGTAAGAACCTAAAGAAACGAACAGGAAGCAAAACTAGTGACTACTCAGGCAAAGTTAGCGACTGAAGACAAGGAATTCCGGAAGCACACCATAACCGTAGCTCTTCGAACATCCTATGCAAGACTGACTCCAAAGGAGAATCAACCTTGTCAAACACCCTTGCATTCCTCTCTTTCCAAATCAGCCAAGCGATAAGGATGATGCAGGAGTCTAAAACTCGATGGCTGGTTCCTGGCACCACCAATTGGCAAGTGATAATCCAGAAATTCTCCAAGGACGCTTGTCCAGATGGTATGCATTGATGGAAGCCTATCTGTTGCATGAAGCGAGCCCAAAGCTGGTCAGTGATCGCACAACCCACCAGTAAATGGTCTATCGTTTCAATGTCGTAACAATAGAACACACATACCCGGTGGTTAGCAATACCACGACTCTCTAGGCGGTCTGCCGTCCAGCAACTCCTTTTGACCACCAACCACATGAAAAACTTACACTTGAGAGGGGCAGCAGATTTCCAGATGGCTCGCGCACATGCAAACCTAACACTACTACAAAACAGGCTATAGTAGACGCCCCATCACGCATTTCGTTCCTTTGGAACCGCTCTGTGTTAACTATTGCCGCACTGCGGGTGGCGCGAAGAATATCACAGACGGTATTTTTAGAACCGCTCAGGATAGTCATCTATCACAGAGCGATTTGTAAATAGAACCGCGTGATATTACCGACGGTTCTATTCACAAACCGCCTATGATAATCACCCCAATCACGCATTTGGTTCTATTTAATAACCGCTCAGTAATATCACGCATTTGTTCTATTTACAAACCGCTCGTGATTTGGTGATTATCACGCACGGTTTGTGAATAGAACCGTCAGGTAATATCACATACGGTTCTATTTACAAACCGCTCTGTGATAGTCATCTATCATGCACGGTTTTTATTAAGAACCGCTCGTGATATGCCCATCGCAGATAAATTGAGCGCGACACATCCCTCGCCAGACCGCCAGTGTCCATCGCCGACCGCCAGTGCCTCTGCCACTCCTCTGCATGGCTTGTGTTTGGATAAATATAATCAACTGGCCCTCTGCTGCTGGGCTCCACTTAGATCTGGTAGCTAGCTTCTCCTCCCCAAGGTGCCAGTGCCACTTCCCTCCCCTAGCTCCTCCAACCTGCGATTTCTCCCCTAATTAAACAGATGAAGTAATACTGATTATCCTTTTTCCACTCTATTGATTAGTGAATTTCCCTGACTTTGCTACTCTGTACATAGACGCTAATGTTTTGTTTTCTTTGTTGTATTCCTTAATCGGAAGCATAGGGTTTAGGTTTCAATTAATACTACTTGATGGGAAAAGGCAAAACGTATGTACATCTAGCTCTTAATTTGATGGACCCTATTTGTAGAAAATAAAAAGCAAAACATGTAGCCTTTAATTAATCTGGTGTAATTCCTTTGTGCAACGATGAGACAAAACAAGTAAGTACGTGCAAAGAAGTGAAAGTCTTAATCAGAACTAATTTCATGAGTAGTTTTCTAGAAACAGATTAAAAGAAGAATTTATGACACACCAAGATAAGTCACATGTGCAATGATGTATTTTATATTTCCTCCATTTATATCCATGAAGAAACGCCATCACAAAGGGTTTATTGTTTCAATTATATGAAAGGGATACACGCGCAATCGCTGCGACCAACTTGCTAGTTATTAATTAGGATCTTCCTCTTGTCTTTTGTCTCAGATCTAATCAACAATCATGCAAATAATCAATAATTATCCGTTACGCCACCTTAGAGAGGAGAAGGTTGGACCCTTGCCCTAGCGCCTCAACACCCGCCACCTCCTCCCCATTGCGCCACCTTAGAGAGGAGAAGGAAAGGAGAGGATCGATTTTCTTCGTGACCTCCGAGGGTAACGATCTATAACCCTTTATATTTGCTATAAATTAATCGCTAATCAATTTTGACACTAATTTGTTACATGCGTAGTGTAGATGGATCAAACCGGATGTACAAGATGAACCGTGTGAGTCAAGAGTACATTAATGGCGTGGTTGCTTTTAGAAGAGCCACGAAAGGTGATATGTTGAAGAAGGAGATAAATTTTATGTACTGTCCATGCATTGATTGCGGTAATTTAAAGATGTTTAACAACGCGGCGCAAATAGAAGCGCACTTGATTCGAAGGGGTTTCACAAAAGGGTATACATGTTGGACCACCACGGTGAAGAGCAGATTATTACATATGAAGTTAGTAATGACGGCACCGCCGAGGAAGTCAACGATCGCGGATGTGGATCAGATCGCTTTTGATGAGGATATGTCACACGATGACAATCTGGATCAGATGCTACGCGATGCAGAAGAGAACTACAGTGAGAGAGAGTTTTGTAAATTCGAGGGCTTAAGGGAGGACTCGGTGAGACCTTTGTTCCTCGGTTGCAAGCCGGAATATACAAGGTTGTCAACCGTGCTTGAACTGCTGAAATTGAAGGCAAGCAATGGTTGGTCCAATAAGAGTTTCACGGCGTTGTTAGGTCTCCTAGCGGACATCCTTCCGAAGGGAAACGTGTTGCCCAGCACCACCTATCAAGCAAAGAAGGTTATTTGTCCATTGGGAATGGAAGTAGAAAGAATACATGCATGTCCGAATGATTGTATCCTCTATCAGTAAAGAGTATGCGGAACATGCATGTATGTCCTGTGTGCAAAGCATCCCGATACAAGCGTCGAATCTCGCTAAGGTGAAGCAAGGACCTCCTGCTAAGATGTTGTGGTATCTGCTGTGATCCCACGCTTGAAGCGTTTATTTGCGAACGCAAAGGACGCAAGATTGCTACGCTGGCACTCAGAGGAGCGTAAGAGAGATGGAAAGCTAAGACACCTGCCGATTACGCGCCAAAGGAGAAACTTCGATCGAGCTTTGAAGAGTTCGGTCTTGAACCGAGGAACATAAGGTTAGGGTTGAGTACAGATGGAATGAATCCTTTCGTAACATGAGCAAATGACATAGCACTGCCCGTGAATCTATGTATGTACAACCTTCCTCCTTGGTACGTGTATGAAGCGGAAGTACATTTTGATGTCACTACTTATCCAAGGGCGAAGCAACCAGGAATGATATTGATGTGTACCTAGCACCATTGCTTTGGAAGATCTTGTGACACTTTGTGGAACAAAGGGGTGCAGGTATGGGATGCGTACAAACGAGAGAACTTCACTTTACGCGCCATGTTGTTCTCGCACCATCAATGATTTTCCCGCCCTTGGTAACTTGCTTCAAGCCAAGATACAAAGGAGCCAAAGCCCGTCTCAAGACCGCTAGATGCTACAGAGAGTGTATGGTGAACAACTCACAAGAAATCGTGTATATCGGCCACCGTAGGTTCCTTCGAGAGTCACCCATACCGCAAGATGAAAAAAACAATTCGACGGAAATAAGGAGAACGATTCAGCTCAAGGGCTTTTAGAGGAAAGAGGTCTATGATATGGTTAAGGATATCGATGTTGTGCTTGGGAAGGGGCGTAAATTAAGAACCCGTGAGAAGAACATCCGAAGAAGCGGTCAATTTTTGGGACTTGCCTTATTGGGAGCACTTAGAAGTTCGCCACCGCATCGATGTCATGCACGAGAGAAGAATGTATGTGATAGCTTGATTGGTCTCTTCTCAACATTAGTGGCAAAACAAAGGATGGTGTTAACGCACGGCGTGACTTGGTTGATATGAACATAAGGACGAGTTAGCACCGTAGAGACCGACTGAGATTTAACGTATTTTCCCCACTTGCTACACTCTATTCAAGGCCGAGAGAAATGAATCGTGCGAGCTTGCATGGAGTGAAAGTCCCATCTGGTTACTCCGCTAACATTAAGAACCTTGTTTCTATGCAAGATTTGAAATTAATTGGTATGAAGTCTCATGATTGTCATGTCTTGATGACACAAATGCTTCTGTTGCAATTAGAAGTATCTTGCCAACAAGGTCCGAGTGGCAATCTTGAGGTCAGGTTATTTTTTCAACTCAATTGCTCGAGAAGATCATTGATCCCCAAGGACTAGATGCTCTGCAGCCGAGGTGGTGACCACTCTATGTCATCTTGAGATGTATTTCCCTCCGTCATTTTTCGATATCATGGTCCATCTCATTGTTCACCTTGTGAGAGAGATAAAGATATGCGACCTGTGTTCTTCGTCATATGTACCCGCTCGAGAGGTACATGGGAATTCTCAAGTCCTACGTCGGAATCGATCTCGACCGAGGGCAAGATCATCGAAGGTTATGCAACCGAAGAGGTCATTGAGTTCTGCGTCGACTACATGGCTCGTGGAACCGATAGGTGTGCCTCTATCTCGCCATGAGGGGAGATCGATGGTATCGGGACCATCGGAAGGAAATCAATAACTCCCGATCTGGATACATACGCTCAAGCCCATTTCATGGTCTTGCAACACATGACCCAAGTGTCCCAGTATATCGACGAGCACAAAGACATGGTGCGCCAATGTAATCCGCACCGGTCGGAGGTTTGGATCACGAGAGAGCACAACCGCGGCTCAACGAATGGTTAAAGGTGTGAATCATCGGGAGGTCATCAAGTGATGATACGTTGCTATGGTTGGCACGAGGGCCACAATTTACAATTGTCACATGGCAAGGATACGACATCAATGGGTACACATTTTATACTGGCAACTCGGATAGGAAGAGCATGATCCGTAATAGCGGTGTCCGCATAGATGCATTCAAGATGCCGATGGGATGAGGAGCTCCTACTATGGGCAAATAGACGAGATATGGGAGCTCGACTCGTGCTTTTCAAGATCCCC
Organism: Phyllostachys edulis; assembly: GCA_036346405.1. Classification (NCBI taxonomy): domain Eukaryota; kingdom Viridiplantae; phylum Streptophyta; class Magnoliopsida; order Poales; family Poaceae; genus Phyllostachys; species Phyllostachys edulis. The sequence continues at coordinate 38,505,556 of CM070557.1, read as the reverse complement.
TATTTCGTGCCGTTGGGTCCATCTCGCACAGTGAAGGTCGATAAGTGCGGTGTCACTACCGTGGACCTCGAACGTGTCGGATATAAAGACGAACCATTTGTCTTGGCTAACCAAGTTGTTCAAGTCTTCTATGTAACCGACCGGCAAATAAGAAGCGCCACGTAGTTCTTCATGGAAAAAGGAGGATTGTCGGAGTTGAGAATGTAGTGGGCGAGGAAGAATACAATCAATTTGACGAGTTGCCTCCTTTCGAAAGCGGCATTAGGCTCGAGGAAGAACCCAAAGTGAGGAAGCTAGCTATATCTTGCGTCGATCATCATGAAGGCCTATATCTTAATTAAGAATTTACTCCAATGTAATTAATTTATTCCATAACATCATGTGTTATGGACTTGTAATCTCTCATATATTTTGATGTCAACGTGAAATTGTCATGTGTTGATGTGTTATGGACTTGTCATATTTGATATTGATGTCAATGTGGGCGTACATTGTAATGTGGAGTATCAAAATTGTCATCATACTTGATTTGAGTTGAGTTGAATTAGATATGAAATTTTGAAGTCAAATGTGTTATGAACTTGTTATGGACTTGTCATATTTGATATTAATGTCAATGTGTGGGCGTACATTGTAATGTGGAGTATCAAAATTGGTTTCACTTGATTTGGAGTTGAGTTGAATTAGATATAAAATTTTGAAGTCAAATGTGTTATGAACTTGTCATCATACTTGTCACCGTGTTAGAATTCATATGGACTTGTCATAATTGTCATCATACTTGTCTCAAAGGAGTTCACTATGTTTTCTCGGGATATTTATGTCTCACCGTGTTCAAGATGTTTTGTCGATATCATAAATTGGCCTCGGGTTGTGGGCTATCACGACGGTTTTATTATACAACCGTCAGGAAATATATCACGAGCGGTTGAAATGAGAACCGCTCAGGATATATATCCTGAGCGGTTCTCATTTGAACCGTCATGATATACTTTTTATAAGGTGGGAAACGCTAGGGTTTTCCTCTCACTTCTCACTTCCTCTCCCGCGCCTCGCTCGCCGCTCGTTCGCCTCCTCTAGGGTTTAGGGCTCCTTCACGCCGACCACGACCTCGGCGCCGCCGCCCGACATTGGTGCCCCGACCTCTGCGCCGCCGCCTCCGACCTCGGCGCCTTGACCTCGGTGCCGCCGCCCGACCTTGGCGCCCCGTTCACCTCCCAGTCAGAAGCCCGTCGCCGCCGCCGACCTCGGTGCCGCCGCCCACACATGGCGCCTCCGACCTCGGCGCCGCCGTCCTCCTCCCGTGTCGGCCTCCTCCCTCTGCCGGCCTTCTCCCACTGCCGTCCTCCTCCCGTGTCGACCTCCTCCCAGCTCCTCCTCCCAAGATCGGCCTCCTCCCCTGCCTCCCCAGCTTCTTGTCGGCATCCACTCTGTAGTATTGCTCCTCTGTGGCGATTCGGTTGATCTTTGCATATATATATATATATATATATATATATATATATATATATATATATATATATATATATATATATATATATTTGATGCTAGTTGCAAATTAATCGGTGGGCTTTGTTGACATGCTCGTGATGAACTCCGTCTTATAATGAGATTGAATGTGATAGTTAGTTCATACTTGAGCTCTATTGTATTACTTACTCTTGTCAATATGTTGTACTGTTAATTGGTTACTTTCGGTTCAGCTCATAGTTCTATTGCAAATTGATCAGTTGTATTGACTAGTTTGTGATTCTTCTAGTAGTATCTTGATCTCTGTAGTCAACCTCTATTTGACTGGAAGTTTAATATGTTTTCGTTAATGCTTGAGATCATTTGACGCTTAAGCAAAGTATTGTTTAGAGCTCATAGTTTGAATTTATATTATCATATTCATTTCATGAAGAGTATAGACAATAGGATTGAGATGGCAAAGACTTGTTCTTTAGCTACTCTCCTTCCGAGAGCACATAATATCATCAATTAATATGTTGGAATAGTGTCTCATACACCGTGAGTTCTTTTCCCTGCATCCTCTCTGTGAGTATTGCTCCTCTGTGGCGATTCGGTTGATCTTTGCATATATATATATATATATATATATATATATATATATATATATATATATATATATATATATATATATATATATATATATATATATATATATATATATATATATTAGTTGATACCTTGATCTGTATTAGTTCTCGATTTTTGAGTCTAATCTTGAAGATATTGCAAATTGATCGATGGGCTTTGTTGACATGCTCTGTGATGAACTCGTCTTATCTTGAGATTGAATGTGATAGTTAGTTCATACTTGAGCTCTATTGTATTACTTGCTCTTGTCAATATGTTGTACCGTTAATTGGTTACTTTCGGTTCAACTCATAGTTCTATTGCAAATTGATCGGTTGTATTGACTAGTTTGTGATTCTTCTAGTAGTATGTATGAGCTCATTCAACTTTTCATTTGCCATCTTGATCTCTCGTAGTCAACCTCTGTTTGATCGAAGTTTAATCTGTTTTAGATTATGCTTGAGATCATTTGACAGCTTAAGCAAAGTATTGTTTAGAGCTCATAGTTTGAATTTATATTATCATATTCATTTCATGAAGAGTATATACAATAGGATTGAGATGGCAAAGACTTTTCTTTAGCTACTCTCATACGAGAGCACATAATATCATCAATCGCATTTCCTTAGAGAAGTAGGCTCGGGCAAAAGATTTGTATCACTAGTTTCTATCTATACAAAGATCACAAGAGAAGCTTTGGTGGATTAAGGAGTGTTAGGAGTGTTAGAATAGAAGCTCATGGATTAAGGAGTGTTAGGAATGTTAGTAGTCTCAGATGAGCTCATTCAACTCTTCATTTGCCATCTTGATCTCTATAGTCAACCTCTATACTTCTTCCCGAGAGCAAGTAAGCGAGATGGCAGAGGCACCGTCTTCGCCGCTGTCCACCGACGCCGCAGATGGAAGAGGCGCTGACGAGGCCGCCAACACCGACCCCGCAGATGGAAGAGGCGCCGACGAGGCCGCCAACACCGACCCCGCAGATGGAAGAGGCAACGACGAGGCCGCCGTCACCGTCGGCGATAATGACACGGCGAGATGGCAGAGGACAATCGAAAATGCCTACGGGCCGCTACCGGTCATCACGGAGGTCAATGACTTTGGGGTCCCTCGAGTCCCAAGAGATCGTGGCGAGATTCCTGACCATCTGCGGGATACTTGAAGGAACGGTCCTCATCACCACACCAAGGTGGAAGGACTGACGAAAGAAGCGAAGGCGCTTGTGGGACAGAACTTTCAGAGAAGTTCACTATTCCGTAAGCACATGTGGCACGCGGCGGCGGACGGCGATGCTCACGATGGGTAAATCGTGGAGGACCTTCAAGAGCATTCTTGTCACGAAATCGTGAACACGGGTCGACGCCTTCAAGCAAAGATAGATTCTTGACGCGGAAGCATGGGACACCTTTGTGGCTATGAAAACATCGGCGAATTTAAGGAGCAAAGTGCGGCGCACAAAGCTCTCCAGACACGAAACACTCACCGCCTGGACTCGGCACGGCTGGTACGCGGGTAAATACGAGGAATGGGCGGCGGAGAAGGAGAACCCATTTCGATGTCACGCACCAGCGTTCCCTAAAATTTGGTTAAAAGCGAGGGCACAAGTCTCGCCTTCGGCAGATCTCCTTCACAAACCCGCAGACAGAAGTGTCCCAACGTGTGGTAAGTATATCGAACTACTAAGTTGTTAATAAGTCCATAACTTCATAGTGTCTATAATAACGTGATGACCTCTTGCAACGTGACTTGATCGCCCAAGCTTCCCAAGGCTCCTTCCGTGCGAGAGCGATGGAGAAGGATATACTATCTACGGCCTTGGGAAACAAGGAGCACCGGGTCGCACGCGAGGCCTTGGGGTTAACGTACCTTGGATTCATGGATTCGCGGACGACTACTACACGATAGGACTAGGAAGAGATCCAAGGCGAAACACGACAACCCGTTGGTGCAGATGATTACTAACCAATTTCAAGTAGAGATGGCAAGATTATGAGTCAAATGGATATACTCATGAGCCACGGTGATGCAAGCCGCCCCGCTAATTTGAAGACAGTCCTCCTCGACGTCGGAGTAGCGCCACGTCCAAGATAATTGTGAACATGACGACGTCCGACACCGATAGACGACATCAAGGTAACGTACATCTATGGAATGCACCAAAGATAGACCCTAACGATGCCTTAGCTAATTGCGTGTCGTTTTGTAGGAGCCGACGCATACAGAAGCTCCAAGTGAGGATGGATGGGTCCCTTTGTATTGAGGTCACGCAGGGATGGTGTATCCATACGAGGAAGGGCAAGTCAAAGACGGTGCCCGTTGGTGCAGTTACGCCAAGGTCCGTGGATATGGTACATGTCAATTTCGAGCCACCCGCCGACATTTGGCCGAACGAAGAGATCACAACACTAGGGATGCCGTCCTCTCTTTTATCCAATGGCCCAAGAAGAACATCGCCTCGAACCAAAGAAGGTGCCGCGATCCGACACGACCATTCCTCTCCAACGGACCTCGATGACTCCACCTCATGTTTCGCCTCAAAAGGCCACCTCTTGATTCCCGTGGAGAAGACGCCAAGGAACAAAGAAAAAAGCGTGCCGACGATCGGTTCCCGAGTCGTCTCACAAAAGACGATGCCAATCGCTAAGGCCAAATCGAAATCAACGAACGCATACGCCTCCCAAGTCCGGAAGTCCGAGAAGTCCGGAAGTCCGCGATACCCGGAAATACATCATCGGAAAACCGCTGTGTTCCGGCGCAGATAATGCACGCCGACATGCTTGTCGCTTTGCATGCACGGTACTTGGACAAGACCCAAAAGAAGGGTCCGACATCGAATCACCGCCGATACGAGGACAAGCATTTCTTCAACGGACGAGGTACTTTGTCGTGGGCTTCAATGATTTATTTGAACTATTCAACCTCGCTTGGCCTCGACGCCTCGCTTCTACGATGTTGGACAATCGTAAGTGCGCATAATCAAGTTCTACATTCATCTAATACCGATAAATATCACAACTCATTGCTTATGTATAGATACATGCCGCAAAATGTCCGGAATGGAAAGAACCGGTGGGTTTCTCGACCCACACGTGGTATCGTTGCAAACCATCCTACAAGACTCGCCCTTCGTCGAGAAATACATAACGAGGTCATTGCTTCTACAGAGGAACATGAAGTACATAGTGGTGCCCTACAACCGGGGTAAGTGTCACTACTTGCTATACAAATTTCATTTGTACATTATACGCAAAGACTAACTTAGGTTTAATGACTATAGCGACATACATGAGTAGGTACCATTGGATCCTTTTAGTTATTATACCCAAGAGGAACCATGTGATATACCTTGATTCCCTAAACCGCAACAAGCACGACTTCAAAGACTCTAAGAGGAATACTGAGAGGTATGCTCATTTCCTCCTTACATAACTCTATTGTAGTCTTCATTCGCTTTGAAATGGCCGAGGATAACTTTTTGAATCATGTAGGTCGCTCATCAATTATGTTGCCAACAAAGGAATATACGATGGAAAGAGCGCCTAACTAACACACAGATGGATTTTCCAAGACGTGCTACAACACAATAATACTATATCATACTTCATAATAACGCGTCTCGAATCGACTATACCTATATATGTAATTCTATTTTTGAAGTGCCACAACAAAAGATGATGAGTTATGTGCAATCTCGTCTGCTATCATATGCGCCTAATCCTTCAGACTAAGAAGAAGGATCCCGAGGTTTGTCAATCTCAAATAATTATTTCCTAATTATAAATTTAAATATATATAGCTTACCACTTTACTCTTAATTGGTAGCGGCAGTGTCTTGATTTACAATGTGATTCACTCGTTGCGGAAGAGATCAAGGACATTCGAGGAAGCTCTGCGCCTTTATCAACTCGAAATCATTAACGACAACGGAGAGTTTCACTCCGTCGCTAACCCGAGCATCACCCCACTAAAACCTCTCAACGCAAAACAATTGTAATCTAGTTGTAACTATAGCGACAATACTTGAACAAATGCGATCTTTTGTAATTTATTTTGAGTAATGATCACTTTGAGTTGTCATGGCTGCTTGAATCTGTTATTATGAAATGCTGTTTTTGTGATTGCTTGAATCATTTACGTGAATGCTTGTTTTCAGAGGGCATGGCTAGCAATTCCCGAGGCTAGCCAGAAAACAAACAAATTGTGGGCAGGGTATGAGCTATCACAGACGGTTTTTGTTAAAACCGTGCAGGAAGGCAAGTATCACGAGCGGTTTCGATTGCAAACCGTCAGGATAGGAGAATATCACGACGGTTCTATATAAAAGCCGTGCGTGATAGTCACAAATCCTGACGGTTTTATTTAGAACCGCTCGTGATATTCTCCTATCACGAGCGGTTTTATTTAGAACCGCTCTGTGATATTCTCGAATCACGACGGTTTTATTTAGAACCGTCTATGATATTCTCGAGATCATAGGCGGTTGTCGATTGAAACCGCCTATGATATTGACTTCACTGCACGGTTTTTAATAAAACCGTCAGTGATATTTCGTATCATGAGCGGTTTTGTACCGCTTTGTGATAATATCCTGTTATCACAGACCAACAAACATAGACGGTTCGGAAACCGTCTGTGATGACGGTTCCGAACCGTCTGTGATGTCGGTTCCTGTAGTAGTGTAAGCGACCCTGAGAAGAAAGCCAGATACGTAGACTTTGCCGAGAACTGACTTGACCCATTCCACCTCCACTCGAAATGATCCTCCACTCTCGGCGATAAGCAGATTGCATTCAGCCGATCCTAGAGCCGAAGGTACTCCACTAACGCAATAGTTTCCAAGGTCCCTATGATGTCCTGTATCCACCGGCCATTGAGCAAAGCTTCTCGGATAGTACGCTTGTTTTTCACTGTTAGGGGAACCGACCTGATAAGAGAAGGTTCAAGGTAACAGATATTTTGTCCATCCAATCAGCGATCGGACCAAAATAAAATTCGGTCCCCACTTCCCAGATGAACTAAAAGCGAAGCTTGGAACATATCATTCTCAGCCTTATTGTACTGAGCCTTGAGATCACGCCATGGCCGGTTGCCCCACGACCGTTGGAGCCAAAGCCACCTCATCCGAAGGGCTTGGCTTAGCAGCCTTAGGTTGTGGATACCTAATCCGCCGAACTGCAGTGGTCTACAAACAGCCGCCCAAGCAACGAGACAATGACCGCCGGCCACGAACTCTGTTCCTTTCCACAGAAAAGCCCACCGGCACTGATCAATCGCTTTGATAATCGCAAGTGGAGGCTCCAAAGCCATGAAGGAGTAAACTGGAAGCGCCGTTAATACTAACCATACCAAAACCAACCGGCCCCCTTGAGAGTGCAACGTAGCCTTCCACGTTGCAACCGAGAGCCAATCTTATCAATAAGCAGTTGGAAATCATTCCTGATAGGTTTACGCACTGAAAGCGGCAACCCAAGATATTTGCAGGGAAGTTACACAAGGGGACATTGTAATTCCTCCTCAATGAGTTGTAGATGATGAGGAGCACAATGAATTGGGGAGAAGGAGCTCTTAGCAATATTAGTTTTCAAACCGGACGCTTCACCGAAGGCACTCAGAATGACGCGGATAGTAGCTATATCCAAAGCAATAGGCGACAGAAAGAGAGCGGCATCATCCGCGTAAAGTGAAAGCCGATGAGGTATCATAGCCTGAGTTGCAAGCGGCTGGAGAAGAGCAGACCGTTCAGCCACAAGAATGAGGTTATTGAGGACATCCATGGCGATGACAAAGAGCAATGGGGACAGAGGGTCTCCCTGTCGAAGCCCACGACTGTGACGGATGGTGAGTCCAGGCCGGCCATTGAGAAGGTCGCGAGTAGAAGCTATGCACATGATCGAGATCCAAGCACACCATTTACGATCAAACCCTTAGCATAAAACTTCCAGGAGGAAAGGCCACGAGACCGCATCAAAAGCGTGAGCAATGTCTAACTTTAGGAGGAAGGCGGGTCTCGAAGGTGGTGAAGAAGTCTTGTACTTGTTTTTGGACCATGAAAAATTGTCCTGAATCGAGCGCTTTGCGATGAAAGCAGATTGGTTTGGGGATATGATGGTCGTCATTATCGGCGCCAACCCGGCAAGCAACTTGGAGAAGATCTTCAAGGAAGCAGCGGCAAGCGATTAGGCGATAGTCTTTTACATGTGTGGAATCGGTTTCTTTAACAAACAAGGACAAGGGCTTGATTCAAACAAGAAAAACTTCTTCCCCGCTAGATTACCGAGCTTATGTATGGCTGCCATCACGTCCATCTTAATGATCGCCCAGCATTGTTGATAAAAAAAGTGTCGTGAATCCATCAGGGCTAGGAGCCTTCTCTGCCGACAAGCTGCAAATGGCCTCCCAGACTTCATGCTCAGTGAACGTAGCTTCTAAAGTGACTAGGTCATGCACTTGCACATTGAGGACATCTAGATCCAAAGTATGGGACCTGAGACCCGGTTTGCTGATAAGATTTTCAAAATGATCCGCAATGGCTTCAGCCATCTCTTCATGCGAATGCAGCCAAGTATCCTACACCTTGAGCTACGAGATGAAGTTACGGCGCCGTCGGAAATTAGCGTGAATGTGAAAGAAACGAGTATTGGCATCCCCTTCCCTTATCCAGTTCAGCCGAGACCTCTAACGAGCCATTGTTCTTTGGAACGAACAAAGCCCAAGCATTTTCTTCTTAAGTTCCTTCCGAAACCTGATTTCAAGAGGTGAAAGCAATATGCCTTCTTCTACCAAATCAAACCGACCAATCAATTCTTTGTCCATTAAAATTTGTTGCCGAACGTGTCCAATGCTGCGCTGACTCTAGCTTTGTAGCGCTCTGCTGGTCGACCGCAGGAGATAATCCAATTTACAGAGAGGATCGGACCTGCAGGATTTGTCCTTCCATACTCGATGAACAGCGTCCAGGAAGCCATCATGCTTTGGCCAAAATGTTTCGAAGTGAAAGCGCTTCTTAACGCCAAAACTGAATGCCGTAGAGAGAAGCAACGGGCAATGATCCGAAGCAGTGGCAGGCAAGGCACGTAGGAAACTGTCCAGGAAAATGCTCTCCCATTCCGTGGAGACGAGAACTCTATCAATGCGCTCAAGAGTTGGATGTTCCCTGGCATTCGACCACGTGAAAGCCCTACCATTTAAATGAATTTCGTGTAATTCAAGATCATCTATCAAATGACGAAACCGGCCCATGAGCCTCCTATTAAGTCGGCCATTGTTTTTATCTACTGTTTGTAGGATGAGATTAAAGTCTCCCACAATTATCCAAGGACCTGAAATAGCACTACAAATGTCACGCAATTCCTGTAAGAATGAAACTTTAAGATTGTCATCAGTTGGCCCATACACCGTTGTTAGCCAAGCTGAGGGACCGCTGCCGAAATCAATCATTGCCGTGATAGAGAATTCACGGTAGGATGGGGAGCTGCAGGTAGCTAGAAGAGAATTCCAACCCAACAACAAACCACCTCTAGAATAAGAAGCCGACAAGCAAAAGAAGCCATCGAAGGATGGTCCTAGGATTTCCAATGCAAGATGGGAATCAATTACATTTAGTTTTGATTCTTGAATGCAAGCGACCGCTGCTAGTGAAGAAACAATTGTCTCCCGTACCACGTCCCTTTTCGCCTTCAAATTTTGACCCCAGACATTCCAACTAATGAGATTACAATTGCTATTTGCCACGAATGCATAGAACGACCTAAACGACCAAACCAATCACTACGTTAACATGCCGACACCGTAGGGGTTGCCAATGATGGTGATACTAAGGAGGCTGAGACTGGAGGCTCAGAGACTGCGACTGCCATCTTGAAAAGGGTGGCCAGAGCGATGATATGGTTATTTGAAAGTTGGTTATCAAACACCTGCTTGTAGTTGGTTAGGATGTCTTCTCCATCCGAAGCCTATATCCCTAGGGCAGATGCCAGCGAGAGCTGAGTGGTCGTATCAGTGGAGCGCCGGCGATGTGCTTTTACCGCCAGTCGCATGCTTCGACGGGGAATGAAATTTGCAGGGAGAACCTTTCGACGAGTCTGTTGAACATCCGGCAATGGCAGAATCGGAGCAGGGATGGAGCGTTTGACCTTACAGAAATAGGTTAGCAGCGAATTCTTCTGTGGTGGATCCTGCACTGACTAGACGTGAGGCGACCTCAGCTGCACCGAGCAAACGAGCTCTCTGGAACCAGGGGGCAAGCGCGCTGACTGAGATGTTTCATTATGGGGAGAAATGGTGCCCAGCGAGGAGGAAAGGAGTTGAGCGTGTCCCCCGATAGGGACGTCGTCTAGGTTCTGATTATGACCTGTGATGAGTGGAGGGGAGCCCGTGTTAGTTAATGCAGAACTTTGATTGTGCCCAGGGCAGCTAACGCTGGTCCCTTGATGGTGATTGGTGGAGTCTGTTTTTGGCCTAGGGCAGACAACGGTGAATCGGGTTTGGGATCAGGCTTGGAAGACGCGAGTGGCCCCAGCCTTGATCCCGTTTGGCATCCCAACGGGCACCTGGACGATGATTGTGATGGGGACTGAGCCAGAGGTAGAGCAGTCATTGGAGCAGGGGGAGCAGGCTCATGTTTTGTCGGGCATCAACCGTAATTGGCATGTAGCCTGTCTGACAAAGCTACACCATATAAGTCCTATTGCTGGGCCAGAAGGACTTTGCAGAAGGGTTCAAATCCTGCGAAACTGCTTTGCCCACCAACATCTTTAGCCGTGGCAATCCAGAGAGACAGATGGTCCCCCTGCTGCAGCCTTGTCAAAGTTGATCGTGGCAGTCGTCCCCTCTGCAGCTCACCCAGGCCCCTGACAACCGCACTTCATCTGCTACAGAAGGAAGCTACCAGGCGTTGGAGCAGAGGCGACTTTTGGGACCACTGCCTTCACTGCGACCCGAGCGAGGAGCAAGACCATCGACCAAGCCGGACGTCGTATGGAAGAAATGACGGCGTGGTCCGGACTCATCGGAATCTGAAGGAGACCTTCTGCTTAACCCGGAATCATCACTGGAAGGGGCGAAAGGAAGGTACTAAGGAGCCACCGCAGCAAAGTCCTCCAAGCTGTGCAGATGGATAATCACCTTGTAAAACAATGCTTCCCGAGAGACTCTGTTGGAGGTGGGGGAGGAGAAAAGTTGCTCTCCATGATCCCTCATGGATCCATCAGGCAGCAGCTCTGGTTCTGCAATCACCAGCATTTTTTCTTTCGGAATAACAGAGGGGTTCAGGGACCAAGCAGTCAGCCGGAATGCCGAGAGATCAGCACGGGAAGTTGACGACTCATTAAACGACTCGATCCAGCAAGAAGGAGAAAGGATAGCCGATAGAGTTGCAAGGCTCTAAGCATGAATGGGGATACCTTCCAAGCTGAGCTCCACACGAAAGTGCAAAGGACGGGCAATAGCCCCTGCAAGTCTGGACCATTACTGGAGAAGAAGAGAGAGGCTTAGTGTTGAAATGGTACCAGCTTGCAGCATGCGGTTTTTCGTGGAGATGGAATCAAACACGACTAGGAAGTTCTCCGGATAAAACAGATGAACGGAGAAGGACGACCCCGATAGATCACGTTTAGAGATGAACGCCTGTGCGACCTGTTCCATAGACACCGATGGCCGTGTTTCGCCCACCCAAGCAATGAGTGCTTGTTGCAGCCGACCTTCCATATCCCTCATGGCAGGAGTCATCGGAACCACACATACCTCTGACTCTGGCCGGTGTTGAGGGTTCCCCGGAGGAAATTCATCATCGACATCACCATGGTAGACCGGTTCCGCCAATTTCTGGGCTTGCCCCTGGGGTCCCGGCTCCACAACTGGAAGAAGAGGGGCCGGTGCGACGACCGTCGCCACAGGCTCGCGAGGAGCTTCCAGGGAGCGAGAGACCTCCGCCTGAGCAGTCCGAAGAGGAGCCACCTAACGTCATTGCATCGACCGCAGAGGACCAGGGCTTGCTCCAAGGATGGATGGGAGGGAGGAAGGTGGTAGGCGCTTGGAGTTGGACTTAGTCTCCGCTTGACTATCATTGGACGGAGAGCGTGGCCGCTTGCAATGAAGAGAAGTGTGACCAATGTTTTTGCAGTGGAAGCAGCGGGTGGGGTTGCCGCAATCCGTCGCGACGTGGTCATCTGCGAAACAATTGAAACATCTCCCGACCAGATCTTTTGGGACCGGGCGGCGGACCGACACCGGATGCTGGCGAAGCTTTGGCCTTCTGCTCCAGGAACGCTTCGACCGGACCTCCTGCCAAGCGCCTGACGCAACCTCCCTAGCGACAATGGCAACCCGTCCTGGGCTTGGCGAGACCGCCCACTGGGGGAAGACTTCCTTTGCTTGTTGGAGACGACCCGCCGGCGACGCAGCCTTCTGAGAAGTCACAACGACCGACGACGGAGGAGGGGAAGGGCACCGAGGGGGAGACTGCCACGTAGCCACGCGTCGGGACTGGATAGAGTCCAGGCTGGAGAGGGAGGACTCACACCAGCGTCTCTCCTTCTCCGACAACTTGCCAAGGGTGGCCACCCGGAAGCCCACTTCAGACGACTGCGAGCTCATGAGGGGCGGTTAGCAGCGACTAAGAGGTCTCCGGAGAGTGAGGGTGGCCGCCGCAGCCGAAATAGGCAGGCGGCGCGGAAGGGACTCCGGTGGGAGAGGGTGGCCGCCGCAACCGGACTAGCTGGCGGCACGGGAGAGAAGCTAGCACTTGATTGCATTTCCTGTCACAAGAACAAGAACTCTTCCTTCATTTGTTAATACATGAAAACTATCTTTTCTTTTGCAAAATTTAGAGCATCCTCTTCTGCGTGATTTTTGCCCTTTATTTATGTAGAATTTAAAACATCAAACTTGAAGTTACATTGATAGTTAGATTCTAATGCCTTAAAATGTAAAGCTGAGGAATAGAGGTTTAGGATATCACAAAAGAATGCTATGCAACATCTTTGGGCCTGCAAGATTTTAGTTCCTTTTTATAATCGATGTGTTGGCGCAAAAATACGACACGAAGAAGCACCAACACATGATTTGATAAATAGCAGCAAAATTGAACCCAAGCGACGTTAGGATTCAACCTCGCCGAAAACCACAGCGCACAACACCTAGGCGGAGCTAGTCGTGGTGTTGAGGCGGCGACGATGTCCAGACAAGGTCCTTGAACCTGGCCGGGAAAGCAGAAGAGATCGGAAAGAAAACAAGACTACAGGGAAACTACGGTAGAAAAAAATAGTAGATGCAAATTGTATTGATTGATTGGTGATGATTTCAATCAGCCATGACCTTCTTCTATTTAAAGGGCGGCATGTCTTAGCCGTAAGAGATCAGAATTCCTAAACTGAACAAGATTCACAGATATGATTTCGGTTATACCATCTGATCTCTAGACTTTCTATAACTGATAAATCTTTCCTATTCAAACACGTAAGTTTCCTTGAGGAAGTCTTCATGGAAGGTCCTAAGGTCTTCCCAGAAAGTCCTGATGAAGCCGCGCGGGATCTTCGGAAGAGGTCTTGAACGGCCCTGATGAAACCAAGTAACACTCCGGATGAGGTCTTGAGCGGCCCTGATGAAACTGCGTAGCACTCCAGAGGAGGTCCTGAGCGGCCTTGATGAAGACTCGTGAGCGCTCCTGAGGATGTCCTGAGCAGCCCTGATGAAGCCACGTCACGCTCCTGAGGAGGTCCTAAGCGGTTTTGATGAAGCTACATGAACGCCCTTGAGGAGGTCCTGGGCGGCTCTGATGAAGCCACGTAGCGCTCCTGAAGAGATCCTAGATGGCTCTGATGAAGCCACATAGCGCTCCTGAAGAGATCCTAGGCGGCTCTGATGAAGCCACGTGAGTGCCCTTGAAGAGGTCCTGGGCGGCTTTGATGAAACCACATGAATGCTCCTGAGGAGATCCCGAGCAGCCTTGATGAAGCCGCGTAGTGTCCTTGAGGAGATCCTGAGTGGTTCTGATGAAGTCACGTGACGCTCCTGAGGAGATCCTGAACGGCCCTGATGAAGCTGCGTAGTGCTCCTGAGGAGATCCTGAACGGCCCTGATAAAGCCGCGTAGCGCTCCTGGGGAGGTCTTGGGCGATCCTGATGAGGCCACGTGAGCGCCCTTGAGGAGATCCTGAACGGCCCTGATGAAGCCGCGTAGCGCTCCTGGGGAGGCCTTGGGCGGTCCTGAAGAGGCCACGTGAGTGCTCCTGGGGAGGTTCTGGGCGGTCCTGATGAAGCCACGTGAGTGCTCCTGGGGAGGTTCTGGGCGGTCCTGATGAAGCCACGTGAGTGCTCCTGAGGAAATCCTGGCCACGCTTTTCCTTGTCCTCACAACCTACTGCTTTGCACAGACCACCTCTTGGATGTTTTGCAAAGACCACCCTTTTAAACTAAGACCTCCTGTTTTACGAAGACCACCCTTTTGGTCATTTTACAAAGACTATCCTCTGGGTCCTCCTAGGAGGTCTTTATGGATTTTTTCCAGGACCATCCAGAATGTCCTCTAGGACCTCCAAGGAAGTCTTTGAATAGGTTGTCCAGGACCTCTCAGGCTGTTCACTGACATACTGTAGTGAGGAGGTCTTCCGAAGTACTGTAGCTCCAAGTACTGTTTCACCGAGGCACTGTAGTGAGGAGGTCTTCCAGCACTGTAGCGAGGAGGTCTTCTAGTACTGTAGAAATGAGGTCTTCCAGCACTATAGCAAGGTGGTCTTCCAAGTCTTGAAGAGGTCGTTTTCGAAACCAGAACCTCCCAGGAGGTCTTCGAAGAGGTCGTCCAGAACCTCGGGAGGTCTTTGAGGCCATTCTGCCTTCCGATTCAAAACCGAAATTAGCTGAATCAGCAGTAGCTTTAAATTCCTTGTCGTCAAACCAATCAGTATTGCAACGACCATTATAGATGCCAAATCTTACCATCAACACGATGTTAGTCAATTTAAACATATCTTCACTTTTTTTTGTAGGATCTTGTATGCAAAACATTTTATGAGCTATGGTTTGAACAACCAACTGGGAGTCATAAACACTTGGTTGCTGATGGTAGTTCAGTTCCTATGGAGATTGCAAAAAAGACTGAACAAATTGTTGACTTGTTGAGAAAGATGGCCAATCACCAACCCCTTATTACCATTATAAAACGTAATTTAACTCTCGGTTTCCTCCCACAGTCAACTAAGGCATCAGGCATTAACTCATCAATTTTGGCATCACTTCGGAAGCGTTGTGAATTGATATGTAAACGCTTGTTAGAAAGAATATTGCAGGAATTTTCTGACCAGAGTTAAAACACTATTTAATTTTGCATAATCGAGATTAATTCTTACACGTGTTTGTTATGAAGGTTGAGGAGGGAGCTGCTAATGAGACAGAAGTCTGTGCGCTTCCTTATGTTCTTGCCTTGCAGGCATTTTGTATCGTTGATCCCACCCTATGCACTCCAATAACTCACTACTACAAAACAGGCTATAGTAGACACCCCATCACAGACGGTTCCTTTGGAACCGCCTGTTGGCCATTGCCGCACTGCGGGTGGCGCGAGAAGAATATCACGAGCGGTATTCTTTAGAACCGTCGTAATAGTCATCTATCACAGAGCGGTTTGTAAATAGAACCGTGCGTGATATTACACGAGCGGTTCTATTCACAAACCGTCTGTGATAATCACCAATCACGCAGCGGTTCTATTTAATAACCGTCAGGTAATATCACGCACGGTTCTATTTACAAACCGTCTGCGTGATTTGGTGATTATCACGCACGGTTTGTGAATAGAACCGTCAGTAATATCACGACGGTTCTATTTACAAACCGCTCTGATAGATGATCATCCTGCACGGTTTTATTAAGAACCGCTCGTGATATGCCCATCACAGATAAATTGAGCGACACATCCTCTCGCCAGACCGCCGGCCAGGTTCATCGCCAGACCGCCTGTGCCTCTCGCCACTCCTCTGCCAAGGTTTGGATAAAGATAATCAACCGGCTGCCCTCTGCTGCTTGGGCTCCACTTAGATCTGTAGCTAGCTTCTCCTCCCCAAAGCGTGCCACTTCCTCCCCTAGCTCCTCCAACCTGTGATTTCTCCCTAATTAAATGATGAAGTAATGTCGATTATCCTTTTTTCACTCTATTGATTAGTAAATTTCCTGACTTTGCTACTCTGCATATAGACGCTAATGTTTTGTTTTCTTTGTTGTATTCCTTAATCGGAAGCATAGGGTTTAGGTTTCAATTAATACTACTTGATGGGAAAAGGCAAAACGCGTCGTACATCTAGCTCTCAATTTGATGGACCCTATTTGTAGAAAATGAAAAGCAAAACATGTAGCCTTTAATTAATCTGTGTAATTCATTTGTGCAACGATGAGACAAAACGAGTAAGTACGTGCAAAGAAGTGAAAGTCTTAATCGTAACTAATTTCATGAGTAGTTTTCTAGAACAGATTAAAAGAAGAATTTATGACACACCAAGATAAGTCACATGTGCAATGATGTATTTTATATTTCCTCCATTTATATCCATGAAGAAACGTCATCACAAAGGGTTTATTGTTTCAATTATATGAAAATAGATACCAGCGCTAATCGCTGACCAACTTGCTAGTTATTAATTAGGATCTTCCTCTTGTCTTTTGTCTCGATCTAATCAACAATCATGCAGATAATCAATAATTATCCGCTATGCCACCTTAGAGAGGAGAAGGTTGGACCCTTGCCCTAGCGCCTCAACACCGCCACCTCCTCCCCATTGCGCCACCTTAGAGAGGAGAAGGAAAGGAGAGGAATCGATTTTCTTCGTGACCTTCGAGGGTAACGATCTATAACCCTTTATATTTGCTATAAATTAATCGCTAATCAATTTTGACACTAATTTGTTACATGCGTAGTGTAGATGGATCGAACCGATGTACAAAGCAGAACCGTGTGAGTCAAGAGTACATTAATGGCGTGGTTGCTTTTAGAAGAGCCACGAAAGGTGATATGTTGAAGAAGGAGATAAATTTTATGTAATTGTCCATGCATTGATTATGTAATTTGAAGATGTTTAACAACGCGGCGCAAATAGAAGCGCACTTGATTCAAGGGGTTTCACAAAAGGGTATACATGTTGGACCAACACGGTGAAGAGCGATTATTACACATGAAGTTAGTAATGACGGCACCGCCGAGGAAGTCAACGATCGCGGATGTGGATCAGATCGCTTTTGATGAGGATATGTCACACGATGACAACTGGATCGATGCTACGCGATGCGTAAGAGAACTACAAGGAGAGAGAGTTTTGTAAATTCGAGGGCTTATGGAGGACTCGGTGAGACCTTTGTTCCCTGGTTGCAAGCGGAATATACAAGGTTGTCAACCGTGCTTGAACCGCTGAAATTGAAGGCAAGCAATGGTTGGTCCGATAAGAGTTTCACGGCGTTGTTAGGTCTCCTAGCGGACATCCTTCCGAGGGAAACGTGTTGCCCAAAGACCACCTATCAAGCAAAGAAGGTTATTTGTCCATTGGGAATGGAAGTAGAAAGAATACATGCATGTCCGAATGATTGTATCCTCTATCAGTAAGAGTATGCAGACATGCATGTATGCCCTGTGCAAAGCATCCCGATACAAGCGTCGACATCTGCTATGGTAGCTAGCTTCTCCTCCCAGTGCTGTGCCACTTCCTCCCTAGCTCCTCCAACCTCGGGGCCGCCTCGACCTCGGCGCCTGCTCACCTCCCAGTCAGAAGCCCCTGATGTCGCCGCCTTCGACCTCGGTGCCGCCGCCCAGACATTGGCGCCCGACCTCGGCCGCCGTCCTCCTCCCGTGTCGGCCTCCTCCTCTCAGATCGGCCTTCTCCCCGCCGTCCTCCTCCCGTGTCGACCTCCTCCCCAGCCTACCTCCTCCTCCTCAAGATCGGCCTCCTCCCTACACGCCTCCCCAGTTCTTGTGCGGCATCCTCTCTGTGAGTATTGCTCCTCTGTGGCGCTTCGGTTGATCTTTGCATATATATATATGTGGATATCATGGGGATATGCCCGAGATCTTAGGATGATGTTACAATTGGCAATGTCGTTCTCGGTTTGTCGAAGCAAATTTTGAGAAATGTCGACAATCGGTCGATCAAGGCGTGTAAGTCGCAGATGACGATCGACCGCGATCTTGAGAACCGGCGTAGAGAAGGCGGTTATACCGATCACGGTTGAACCGCTTGAGAAGCGGTATGGTTTTTCCAGAGAAGATGTTTTGGGAAGTTTTGGATTTCCTTGAGGAGCGGAGACGATCAAGCTAGTATATGGCGGACGATCGCTGCATCTTGATTGTACCGAGTTAACTTGGCTTGTTGTACGGTTTTGGTTCTAAGTTTCGTTAACTTGGAGTTTTGTTGTTGGGTTAGGTCAAGTTCATGGGTTTCATGGCATATGTGTTGCATGATGCATGTTTTGACTAACGTGGTCAAGTTGTGAAGAACTTGTTCGGATTCGATTTCTTTGTCTATTGATGTGCGAGTTGCTTGGAGGTCAATGACGGTCAACGGCGAGATGATCGGGACTAAGCTTGGAGAGCCGAGGTCCGAAACGATCGGGGATGCCGTGAGGTCAATGGAGTCAAGCATGGCGCAAGACGGACAAAAGGTGACCGAACGGCAGGCGATTCGGCGACGGAGTTCGATCAAGCGGCGGGGTGGGTGCAAGTGCCATGGTGGTTTCGGTGGAAGCCGGATGGGAGAGACTTGCCGACATGAAGAGAGCCGCTGGATCAATCTACACGTGGCGGCATGGAGGTGTTTCACGAAGATGGGACTCGGTCTTTGCAAAAGATCGAGAAGGGTATTTTGGTAATTTCACCAAATACGCCTTGGTGACCTAATGCCAACCAGCACAGGCGCAAAGATGGCGCAAGGTGAAGTGGATTAGGTCAAGAAAAGTGAAGACGGCGCTTTGAGATGCGTGCGTGTGTGACCCGCTTGTTTTGGGCCTTAACGGAGCCCATTAGGTTACTCTTCTAGAAGGTCTAAGCCTCCACTATAAATAGGGGTGTCTTTGGACAGCCACCTCAACCCTTTCATTGTGTTTGAAACCCTAGTTTGCTTAGGGAGAGGATTAGTGGAGGTTAGGGTTCTAGAGAGTTGGATTTGATTTCGTGCTCATGTATTGAGTCTTTGTCCTCCTTGATGGAGTGGTTGTAAACCAATACCTTATCAAATCAATCCAAAGAAAGTTCTCTCAAAGATGAGTTCATTTGCTTTCTTTCTCTCTATTTGGTGATTTGAGGTCTTTCTTTGATCTGTGAGTTTTTGCTTGGTTTTTCTTCTTGATCTTGCTTGCTGGGATATGTGGGAACCCATCTAAGGTCATCTTGATCATCATCCACCCACGAGCAAGTTTTGGATCAAGTTTTACGCTTTTTGCTCGGTTTTGAACCCTCCTTCGTAAATTGCAAAAGATCAAAACTTTGACGTGGATCTTCTCGATCGTTGCTTGAATAGGTTCCTGACATCATTAGGAAGATGTGTTTCAAATTTGGTGGAGTTTGGCTGCGGATCAAAAGTTACGCCGATTTTGTTTTCGCTTTTTCAGGCTGTTTACTGTTCATTCGCCTGATTTTATCGTTCATGCGAACGACCGACATCGCTCATCCGGTTCGACCGGACTGCGTACAACCGCCACTGCTTCATCCGGTTCGACCATTCTGTTCATCAAGACTGCTCATAAAGCTGATTTTTGTGTTTTTGGTCGCTTTTTTGGGGATTTGAAGGGATTAAGTACAAGTCTTCCGCTATGCTTATATATATTGATCTTCATAGTTCTCATAGCTATTGGAGTCAATATCATGCTTGAATCGGATCAAAGCGAAAAATTGATAGTGCTCCTATTCACCCCCTCTAGTCGCCTTTTCGGTCCAACAATATATATATATATATATATATATATATATATATATATATATATATATATTTGCAAAGTGCTAGTTGCAAATTAATCAATGGGCTTTGTTGACATGCTCGTGATGAACTCCGTCCTATAATGAGATTGAATGTGATAGTTAGTTCATACTTGAGCTCTATTGTATTACTTGCTATCACAATATGTTGTACTTGTTAATTGGTTACTTTCGGTTCAAATTTCATAGTTCTATTGCAAATTGATCGCTTGTATTGACTAGTTTGTGATTCTTCTAGTAGTATGTATGAGCTCATTCAACTTTTCATTTGCCATCTTGATCTCTGTAGTCAACCTCTGCTTGATCGAAGTTTAATCTGTTTTAGCTAATGATTGAGATCATTTGACGCTTAAGCAAAGTATTGTTTAGAGCTCATAGTTTGAATTTATATTATCATATTCATTTCATGAAGAGTATAGACAATAGGATTGAGATGGCAAAGACTTGTTCTTTAGCTACTCTCCTTCTGAGAGCACATAATATCATCAATCGCATTTCCTTAGAGAAGTAGGCTCGGGCAAAAGATTTGTATCACTAGTTTCTATCTATACAAAGATCACAAGAGAAGCCGGTGGATTAAGGAGTGTTAGGAGTGTTAGAATAGAAGCTCGTGGATTAAGGAGTGTTAGGAATGTTAGTAGTCCAGATGAGCTCATTCAACTCTTCATTTGCCATCTTGATCTCTATAGTCAACCTCTATACTTCTTCCCGAGAGCAAGTAAGCGAGATGGCAAAGGCACTGTTTTGCCGCCACCGACGCCAAGAGATGGAAGAGGCGCCGACTAGGCCGCCAACACCGACCCAGAGATGGAAGAGGCGCCGACGAGGCCGCCAACACCGACCTCGCAGATGGAAGAGGCGCCGACGAGGCAGCCGGCCACCGTCGACGATAATGACACTAAGCGAGATGGCGAGGACAATCGAAAATGCCTACGGCCACCGGTCATCACGGAGGTCGGTGACTTTGGGGTCCTCTCGAGTCCCAAGAGATCGCCAAGAGATTCCTGACCATCTGCGGGATACTTGAAGGAACGGGTCCTCATCACCACACCAAGGTGGAAGGACTCGATGAAAGAAGCGAAGGCGCTATTGGGACGTAACTTTCAGAGAAGTTCACTATTCCGTATACATGTGGCACACGCGGCGACGGACGGCGATGCTCACGATGGGTAAATCGTGGAGGACCTTCAAGAGCATTCTTGTCACGAAGTACGTGAACACGGGTCAGACGCCCTTCGCACAGTATAGATTCTTGACGCGGGAAGCATGGGACACCTTTGTGGCTACGAAAACATCGGCCGAATTTAAGGAGCAAAGTGCGGCGCACAAAGCTCTCCAGACACGAAACACTCACCCGACAGACTCGGCACGACCTTACGCGTAAATACGAGGAATGGGCGGCGGAGAAGGAGAACCCGCTTCGATGTCACGCACCCGCTTCCCTAAGCCGTTAAAAGCGAGGGCACAAGTCTCGCTCTTCGGCAAGATCTCCTTCACAAACCCGCAGACCGAAAGTGTCCCAACGTGTGGTAAGTATATCGAACTACTAAGTTGTTAATAAGTCCATAACTTCATAGTGTCTATAATAACGTGATGACCTCTTGCGGCGTGACTTGATCGCCCAAGCTTCCCAAGGCTCCTTCCGTGCGCATAGGAGAAGGATATACTATCTACTACCTTGGGAAACAAGGAGCACCTTGTCGCACGCGAGGCCTTGGGGTTAACGTATCTTGGATTCATGGATTCATGGACGACTACTACACGATAGGACTAGGAAGAGATCCAAGGCCGAGCACGACAACCGCTTGGTACAGATGATTACTAACCAATTTCAAGTAGAGATGGCACCATTGCGAGTCAAATGGATATACTCATGAGCCACGGCCGCAAGCCGCCCGCTAATTTGGAAGACACCTCCTCGACGTCAGAGTAGCGTCGGCGTCCACAAGATAATTGTGAACAT
Source organism: Phyllostachys edulis (assembly GCA_036346405.1). NCBI lineage: Eukaryota > Viridiplantae > Streptophyta > Magnoliopsida > Poales > Poaceae > Phyllostachys > Phyllostachys edulis. The sequence goes on along the minus strand of CM070557.1, from coordinate 38,483,571 downwards.
GACGACGTCCGACACGATAGACAACATCAAGGTAACGTACATCTATGGAATGCACCAAAGATAGACCCTAACGACGCCTTAGCTAATTGCGATCGCTTTGTAGGAGCCGCACGCCTGAAGCTCCAAGTGAGGATGGATGGGTCCTTTGTATTGAGGTCACAGGGATGGTGTATCCATACGAGGAAGAGGCAAGGTCTGACGGTGCTGCCCACCGGTGCAGTTACGCCAAGGTCCGTGGATATGGTACATGTCAATTTCCGAGCCATCCCGCTGACATTTGCCCGAACGAAGAGATCACAACACTAGGGATGCCGCCCTCTCTTTATCCAATGGCCCAAGAAGAACATCGCTCGAACCAAGAAGGCGCGATCTAGACACGACCATTCCTCTCCAACGGACCTCGATGACTCCACCTCATGTTTCTCCTCAAAAGGCCACCTCTTCGATTCCCCGTGGAGAAGACGCCAAGGAACAACAAAAGCGTGCCGACGACGGTTCCCGAAGTCGTCTCACAAAAAGACGATGCCAATCGCTAAGGCCAAATCGAAATCAACGAACGCATAAGGCGCCTCCCAAGTCCGGAAGTCCGAGAAGTCCGGAAGTCCGCGATACCGGAAGTCCGCGATACTCGAAGTCCGCGATATCCGGAAATACATCATCGGAAAACCGCTGTGTTCCGGCCAGCAGATAATGCACGCCGACATGCTTGTCAGGCTTTGCATGCCTGGTACTTGGACAAGACCCAAAAGAAGGGGTCCGATACTGGAATCACCATCAGATACAAGGACAAGCATTTCTTCAACGGGACGAGGTACTTCGTCGTGGGCTTCAATGATTTATTTGAACTATTCAACCTCGCTGGCCTCGACGCCTCGCTTCTACGATGTTGGACATCGTAAGTGCGCATAATCAAGTTCTACATTCATCTAATACCGATAAATATCACAACTCATTGCTTATGTATAGATACATGCCGCAAAATGTTCGGAATGGAAAGAACCGGTGGGTTTCCTCGACCCACACGTGGTATCGTTGCAAACCATCCTACAAGACTCGTCCTTCGTCGAGAAATACATAACGAGGTCATTGCTTCTACAGAGGAACATGAAGTACATTGTGGTGCCCTACAACCGTGGGTAAGTGTCACTACTTGCTATACAAATTTCATTTGTACATTATACTGAAGCACCTAACTTAGGTTTAATGACTATAGCGACATACATGAGTAGGTACCATTGGATCCTTTTAGTTATTATACCCAAGAGGAACCATGTGATATACCTTGATTCCCTAAACCGCAACAAGCACGACTTCAAAGACTCTAAGAGGAATACTCGAGAGGTATACTCATTTCCTCCTTACATAACTCTATTGTAGTCTTCATTCGCTTGAAATGGCCGAGGATAACTTTTTTCAATCATGTAGGTCGCTCATCAATTATGTTGCCAACAAAGGAATATACGATGGAAAGAGCGCCCAACTAACACATAGGATGGATTTTCCAGTACGTGCTACAACACAATAATACTATATCATACTTCATAATAACGCGTCTCGAACTGACTATACCTATATATGTAATTCTATTTTTGCAGTGCCGCCAGCAAAAAGATGATGAGTTATGTGCAATCTCGTCTGCTATCATATGCACTAATCCTTCTGACTAAGAAGAAGGATCCCGAGGTTTGTCAATCTCAAATAATTATTTCCTAATTATAAATTTAAATATATATAGCTTACCACTTTACTCTTAATTGGTAGCGGCGTGTCTTGGATTTACAATGTGATTCACTCGCTATGAAGAGATCAAGGACATTCGAGGAAGCTCTGCGCCTTTATCAACTCGAGAATCATTAACGACAACGGAGAGTTTCACTTCGTCGCCAACCCGAGCATCACCCCACTAAAACCTCTCAACGCAAAACAATTGTAATCTAGTTGTAACTATAGCGACAATACTTGAACAAATGCGATCTTTTGTAATTTATTTTGAGTAATGATCACTTTGAGTTGTCATGGTCGCTTGAATCATTATTGTGAAATGTTGTTTTTGTGATTGTCTCAATTGCTTTACGTGAATGCTTGTTTTCAGAGGGCATGGCTAGCAATTCCTAAGGCTAGCCAGAAAACAAAGAAATTGTGGGGGTATTAGCTATCACGCACGGTTTTTGTTAAAACCGCAGGAAGGTAAATATCACGACGGTTTCGATCGCAAACCGCTCAGGATAGGAGAATATCACGAGCGGTTCTATATAAAAGCCGCCTGTGATAGTCACAAATCACGACGGTTTTATTTAGAACCGCTCGCGATATTCTCGAATCACGACGGTTTTCAGTTCAAACCGCTCGTGATATTTGACTTCACGCACGGTTTTTAATAAAACCGCTCAGCGATATTTCGTATCACGACGGTTTTGTACCGCTCGTGATAATATCCTGTTATCACAGACCAACAAACATAGACGGTTCGGAAACCGTCTGTGATGACGGTTTCGAACCGTCTGTGATGTCGGTTCCTGTAGTAGTGACTGATCCTTCTCAGTTTGTTGTGACGCTTCAACCATACCTTAAGAATCAGGTGAGCATGGGTTTCCTTCTGTTGAAGTTTAGGTTGCCATCTCCTCCCTGTCAGAATAACTTCGGGCCTGTCACATGAACTTCTTCGCTTTAGTGATCATTTCAGAAGCAAAGAGAATGAATGTTTAGCTAGCGTTAGGAAGAATGTTTAGTTGGTATTTCTTGATTTCTTCTATACTTTGGTTATGTATGTCATGTCCATGAGATTATATGATTTATGGTTTCCTGCTTCTCTCCTAGCCTCCTATTGTTTGTTCTCTGAAATTATATATTCGAAGGGAGATTATTTTAGCTTCAGTATTTTAGACCGTAGCTTTCTAACATAAAGCCAAGTTACGATTATATAATATTTAGTACGGCATCTTCCTGGTGGGTGATGATTAAATTTCAGCTCCTCACCTGCTAGTGTTATTTACGGGCAATTTCTACTTTCTGACAGCCAGGGCTCACTGATGTCCTGTGGCTTCAAACCTGTGCCCTGTTGCTGCACATTCCTTCTGTTAGAGATATATGTATAGTGTGTTATTCTCTATTGCTATGAGGGGTTATTTGCATATTCACCTCATGTACTTTGTATATATATATATATTGGCCTTTTGGCCCCCTGAAAATACAAGTTGCTATTCATAACATGGTATCAGAGTCAATTAGGTTTTCCTCTCCGGCGCCAAGAACTCGTCCTCCCTACTCTAGCGCCACGGCGCTTCCCTCCCCTCTCGCATCGCTGCTGTTTTTGGGTACGGCGCCGCCTAGCTCACCGTCTCCGCCTCCAGATCCGGACGTTGCCGCCTCCGTGCCGCCTTCGGTCGTCGCCGCCTCCGGACATCGCCGCCTCCGTGCCGCCTTCCGTCGTCGCCGCCTCTAGGGTTGCCGCCGCCTCCGGGGTCACCACCGACACGACATTAGCCGCCACCACTCGGTCCGCCCGCCTCTTCTCGCCCGTGGCCACGCTAGTGCCGCCTAGCTCACCGTCTCCGCCTCCAGATCCGCCAGACACGCCGCCATCGCCGCCCATCGTCGTCCCGCCTCAAACGCCGCTGCCGCCGCCGCCACATCAGGGAGCTCGCTTTGGGATTCGTGGTTGCCCGAGCCGCCGCTGCTGCGTTGCCGCTGCCGCCGCCAAGGCTACCGCTGCTACCGGTCGTCGCCCGCGCTGCCGCCAAGGCTGCTACGGGGGAACTCTAGTTTCCCCGTTTTTCTAACCGTCGGCAGTGAGCAGGCTTCGGCTGGTTTGCAAGTAAGCCGGCCCAGTTAAAAAAAACGTCATTCTAACCGCCGCGCCGTCCAGCGCCGCCTGTTAGACTTCGTTGTCTTGGTCGCCGCGCTGTCCAGCGTCGCCTACCAATGGGTACTGTTTCAGTTCCTCGCTGCCCGGTGATCTTCGATGGTCTCAATTATCATCCACCTACAACACCGATCGCTTCCACGCCAAAGACACCGCTTCCTCCTCCGGTCGCCACGTGGTGGTGGCCGCCCTCCATCTAGCGGTGGCCGTCCTCATCGCTTCCTATCGCGACAAGGTCGGCCACATTGAGTCGATGCTATAAGAAGCGCAGATCTTTCACGCCGTTCTTCTACTAGCACCGCACCGGTGCTTCTACATCGACGCCTCAGATCGACTCGTTCAGCGATTTCTCATCGAGTAGGAGATAGCCGACTTCGACACACGCCCACTTCGTGTTCTCACTCGACAGTTCTCTGCAGTTTCTACTCGACTCTTGAACCGCTAAACCACCCCTACGATCTGGAGCATCGTTTCACATGACTTCTGATTCTTCCACTCTATCTTTCATTACACCTCTTGATTCTCCTGTTAGTGCTCTTACTGCTGATGGTACCTCTTTTACATCTCTCAGTCGAGGACCTCTTAATAACTCATCTTTTCATGTTCCTTCATTGCTCATGTTCCTCGCCTTACCATGCAACTTCTTTTTTGTCAAGCAGACATCGACCTTGGTTGTCGGGTCATTCTCGACTCGACTCTTGTTGTGTTCGAACCACCACACGGAGCTCTGGTTGGTACTGCCCTCGGCGCTTTGACTCACAAATGGCCTCTGGGAGCTTGACTGCTTCACCTTCCTTCCGCTGCCACCGCCGCCAGCTCTCCGCTTCGCCCTCAGTCTACCACTCTTTCCAAAGAAGTGGCATCACCGTCTTGGTTATCTGTGTGGATCTCGTCTGTCGTCTTTAGTTCGTCGTAGCCTTCTGGGGTCTGTCTCAGGAGACATGTCTTTAGATTGCTAGGGCTGTAAGTTAGGTAAACAGATTCACCTTCCTTATCCTCATAGTGAGTCAGTGTCTCAGCGTCCCTTTGATCTTGTTCATTCAGATGTTTGGGATCCGGCTCCCTTCATTTTGAAAGGGGGTCATCGATATTATATCATATTTATAGATGATTTCTCTCGCCACACTTGGATATATTTCATGTCTTCTCGTAGTGAGTCCTTGTCTATCTATAAACAATTTGCCACTATGGTTCACACACAGTTCTCCACTCCTATTCGTGTCTTTCGTGCTGACTCTACTCGCGAGTACCTCTCTCGTTACCGCGCGACTTTCTTCTTGTCGAAAGGGCACTCTCGCCGATTCTCTTGTCCTAGTGCTCATGCCCAAAATGGTGTCGCTGAGCGCAAGCATCGTCACCTTCTTGAGACGGCTCGTGCACTGATGATTGCCGCCTCTATTGCACCTCACTTTTGGGCCGAGGTCGCTTCCATCGCCACCTATCTCGCCAACATCCAAATTTCTTCGCTTCTTCGAGGTGTGATCCTTGTTGAGCGCCTCGTGGTCTTCTTCCGACTACTCGCCTCTTCGTCTATTTGGCTGCGTTTGCTCGTTCTCCTCGCCCTCGAGAACGCACTAAACCGATCGCTCGACCGTTGAGTGTGTCTTTACGGGATACAAAGATCTGAGAGCACAAGGGCTATCTGTCTTTGGGATCCTGTTGGTCGACGGATGCGGATTTCTCAGGATGTGACTTTCGACGAGTCTTGTCCCTTCTACCCACGTCCTGCCTCTCCTTCGGCTTCCTCTGTGGAGTCTCTGTTTTTTTACCTTTCCAGATACACCTATATCTGTCTTGCCCTCGTCCACCCGTCCCACTAAGTCTCCACATATTCCTCCTATGGCCTCTCCGTCGTTAAATGCCCTTTGCTTGTCTCCTTCGGCTCCTCAGGCTCCTCCCACTACAGTACCTTTTTCCCCTCTCTTCTACACTCATCGACCTCGTATTGAGGATCTTTCAGATGAGCCATCTTCTCTTGATGGTCCATCTTCCCCTGATGGGTCATATTCTCCTCGCTACGCTCTCCGCGATCGCCAGTCGATTCGGCCCCCTGCTCGTTTTGGTGTTGCTGGTGCAGCTACTCATGAGCTTATCTCCTACCAGGATGCTGTTACTCACCCTGAGTGGCAGCATGCCATGGCCGAGGAGATTGCTGCCCTCGAGCGTACTGGAACTTGGAATCTTGTTCCTTTTCCATCTCACTCTCGTCCCATCACGTGTAAGTGGGTTTATAAGATTAAGACTCGCTCTGATGGCTCTCTTGAGCGCTATAAGGCGCATCTTGTTGCTCGTGGCTTCCAGTAAGAGCATGGTCGTGACTATGACGAGACTTTTGCTCCTGTGGCCCACATGACCACTGTTCGCACTCTTCTTTCGGTGGCGTCTGTTCGCCACTGGTCTGTTTCTCAGCTTGATGTCAAGAATGCCTTTCTTATTGGCGAGTTGCGTGAGGAGGTCTATATGCATCCGCCACCTGGGTATTCTGTTCCTGAGGGCATGGTCTGTCGCCTTCATCGCTCTCTCTATGGCCTTAAGCAAGCCCCTCGTCCTTGGTTTGAGCGCTTCTCCTCTGTGGTCACTGCTGTTGGCTTTTCAGCTAGTGATCATGATCCCGCACTCTTTGTCCACACTTCGTCTCGTGGTCGGACTCTTCTTCTTCTGTATGTTGATGATATGATCATTACCGGAGATGATTCTGAGTACATTGCCTTTGTCAAGGCTCGTCTTAGTGAGCAGTTCCTTATGTCGGATCTTGGTCCTCTTCGTTACTTCCTTGGGATTGAGGTTACTTCCACTCCAGATGGTTTCTTTATGTCCCAAGAGAAGTATATTTAGGATCTTCTTGATCGCGCCTCTCTCACTGATCAGCGTACTGTTAAGACTCCTATGGAGCTCAATGTTCACCTCCGACCCTCTAATGGCGAGCCTCTTTCTGATCCGACTCGCTATCGTCATCTTGTTGGGAGTCTTGTCTACCTTGCTGTTACTCGACCGGATATCACTTATCCAATCCACATTCTGAGTCAGTTCGTCTCTGCTCCCACTCAGGTCCACTATAGCCACCTTCTTTGAGTTCTGCGATACCTTTGTGGAACTATCTCTCGCCGTCTCTTCTTTCCACACTCCAAATAAGCATGACTTCAGGCTTATTCGGATGCTACTTGGGCCAGCGATCCCTCTGATCGCCGGTCTATCTCTGCTTACTGTGTTTTTCTTGGTAGTTCTCTTATTGCCTGGAAGACAAAGAAACAGACTGCAGTGTCCCATTCGAGTGCAGAAGCTGAGTTGCGAGCTATGGCTCTCTTGACAGCAGAGATTACTTGGCTACGGTGGTTACTTGAGGATTTTGGTGTTTCTGTCACTACACCGACTCCTCTCTTATCAGACAGTACAAGTGCTATCAGTATTGCTCGTAACCCTGTGAAGCATGAGCTCACCAAGCATATTGGTGTTGATGCTTCATTCATGAGGTCCTGTGTGCATGATCAGGTGATTGCTCTTTAGTATGTGCCTTCAGAGTTCCAAATAGCGGATTTCTTCACAAAGGCCCAGACTCGAGCACAGCACGGCTTCTACCTCTCCATACTCAGTGTTGTTGATCCACCATGAGTTTTGGGGGGGTTAGAGATATATGTATAGTGTGTTATTCCCCATTGTTATAAAGGGTTATTTGCATATTCACCTCCTGTACTTTGTATATATATATTGGCCCTTTGAACCCCTAGAAATACAAATTGCTATTCATAACACCTTCCACATCGTATTGTTTGTCATGCTCCTCTGCTAGTTGTACTGCAGACATGACTCATGAGCATATCTGTGTTTATGTTGGAAAATTCTGATGCCATGTGTAATAGGTGCGTGCCACTGTACTGAAAGTCTGAAAACAGCAGAGCTTGGGCTTTGATTGTGCTTTTTTAAAAAGCTGATGCTCTTGTTGACGCAAGCAAGTAAAATTTTTGTGCTGTGCGAGTTTGCAACGTCTTCTCCTGCTACAAATTCATTTAGTTGTGTCATTGTGTGCAATGACATTTCTGAGGTTTTTCTTTTTTGGAAGTGAATATAAGGGTGTTCATGGCTATGTGAATAAAATATAGTTTGCCTCATTTATTTTTTTCACTACTACCTTTTGCACCCACTCTTGATCTTCTATATCCACAGGTTGACAATAAATCAACTGCCCAGTTGCTTGAAAGTATAATTTTTGTGATTGATGCTGTTCTTCCACTCCTGCGGAAGCCACCACAAACCGTGGTTGTAGAACTTGAGCAGGACCTGAATCAAGTAATTACCCTCAATTTTCTCTGATGAGCAGTATTGATGCATATGTCCTTGACTTTCGAATATGGCTTCTTGAGAATTCATATTTCACAAGCTCCTGTGTTATTGATGTGGCATGGATGCGTTGTCTTATTTGTATTTTTCTGATTATTGAGTGCCCTTTTTAGCAACTTTCATAGCATCTCTCTTATATTGTCTCATCCGTCAATTTTCTTTTAGCAACTTTCACAGCATTACTTTCATCTAAATAGAGTGATAATGGATTTTGTATTGAGTGAATCCTAGCAAAGCCATATCTGAATCCATTTTTCAATAAATGTGGATTATAATTTGGATAGGCATGGGATCAGATATGGATTTTAGCTAAACTGGTACAGATTTTATCTAAAAGGAATAAGGATGCAGATTGAGTTCGAAGATAAATATCCTCACAACGTTAAATAGGTCAATAACATATATTTATCTTTTATGACATGATTTGAGCATTTATAATATTTCAAAAAAGGCATTTAGTTAATGAATGTCTTTTCATATATGAATCATCACCATTTGTATGTTGGGGGGTGGGGACTTATCTAGTTCAAATCAAACATTACATGCAATAATGCAAACCTCATTTGGTTCAAGCATCAATAATTGAGCTTACTTGGTTTTATGCGTATTTTCTTGCCTTGAAGCATTCTTGTTTATTTATCTCTATTTGGTCATTTTCATGAACAGGTGCCTTTGTGCCCTTAGCAATGCAGCAGGTAGAGGTCCGAGCTTATTGGAGTACCTTGTTAACATTTTTTATAAGCACCTGTCTGGTTCTAATTCTGATAGTCATGTATTGTACTTTTACTTGATTAATTAAGTGAACTGCAAATGTATCTAAATTTGCTATGTATGAGTCTTATTTGCACAGCATAGTTTTTTCTCTTAATTTACACCCTATTTTAGTGATCCATGCTTTAGCTGTATGTCTCAAAACAAATGTCACACCATAACAAGCAACACTATATGAAGTATGATTGAATGAGCTTCTCTTCATGTGGAACTGTGCTTTCTTTTCTTTCCATTGTTGTTGGTGAATTTTGTATATTGAAATATTTAATCCATAGAATAGTTTCAGAACAAGTGGCGTAGTTATATATTGGTTGATACTTGATAGGGTTATATGGTATCATGAGCAGGGAACAAAAAACCGTCCAGTTACTGGTAACTAGATTTACCGGCCAGTCTTGGGAATGGAAAAACAGGTCGGTTTTTCTAGGTTTAGCCTATTCAAATTCCAAATTTCAAATTTTGGCTGATTTTTAATCAAATTCAAGCGAATTTCATCCGGATTTTTTCTAGGAATTCCGGTAACCGGCCGGTTACCGTTTCCGGCCAGCCACTGGGAAGCAGCCCGGTTCCGGTTCTTTTATCCCTGATCATGAGGCATATAATTTGTCGAACATGTGCTATTGAGGACAGTTTTACAATTGCATTTATCTTGCATGGGAGATGAAACATTTCTTTCTTTTTCCCTAGTTTCCTGTGCTTGCAATATAATGTATCTTTGTTATAGTTATCTGATCGTTTCTCTTTTTGAAACTCAGCTATTGGGTCGCTCGTTGTTTTGTCTCGGGCTGCTCCTTAGGTATGGTTATCAACTGATGGCAACATCTGAAAATCAACTTGATTTCACAAAGATTCTTGACTTGCTCAAGAGAAGATATCTTCTCAAGGAGGATTTCAGCTTGAAGATTCGAGCTTTGCAGGTGTGTGCTGAGCATTAATACACTTAATACTCCACTTAGTGACACTGGCAACTAGAGACATAAAGTGACTCTTAACATGTCTTCATGACTCTGTTGCTTTAGTTGTTTGGGGTGCTTGCATATTTTTTATATGAACTTTAAAAACAGGCTTGTCAAAGATTTTGATTGCTCTAGCTCTTCTTTTACCAATTATAATGGTTCTAATTGTACTTAGGCAGACTTATAATGCTAGTGTTCAGTGGGTTGTTTTAGCTCTTCTGTTAGCACTTCTAATGGTTTTAATTGTGCTAAGGCAGGCTTATAATGTTGTCTTACTCTATTCATCTTACAGGAAGGGACCAGGACTGGGACTAGATCCTCCCATGTGGGCTCAGCACCGGATGACAATGCCACTAATGGCAACGATGCTAACACTGATGGCGACAACTGTAATGCTGACATTAATGGCGGCAACAACGATGATACCAACAACATCAACCGCGACGGATGCAACTAATTGTCTACATGAACTTTGATGGTGTCTTGCTAGCTCTTTTGAATAGTTGAACATGGTATTGCTGCACTTTTAGATGTACTTACGTGACTTGTATGTGATATTAGTCTTTAGGTGTATTGTGCTAGTACTGGACTTTTAGATGTCTTTTGTGCGGATTGCTTTCTACAAGTGAACCTTATGGATGGTATTGGGCTTGAAATGATAAGTTTGAACTTCTTATTTGTGTATGGAGTAATGCATGGATGTGTATTGTGAATTATATGATGTATGGATGTGTATGATGCGTGAATGTGTATGAATATGTGAATTAACAATTTTTGCTAGTGGGCTGTCAGAATCATAATTTTGTTGACAGAAATTGAGTCATTTTGGCGTTGGTTTTGACACCGCGAAAATTAATTTCCTGACGGGCCAAAACCGTCACGAAAATGCGTTTTGTTGACGGTAATGGAAAAACCGTCAGGTTTAATATACTTGACGGTAACGGTCGTCCCGTCATGTAAACTAGATACCTGACGGGCTCAAAACCGTCACGAAAATTCTTTTTGTTGACGGTAATGGAAAAAACCGCCAGTTTTATATATTGATAAGACGGCCGCCTGGTCGGTATATAAAACCCGACGGCCAAAACCGCTATTCTGAAAATTCTTTTGTTGAAAGTAATGGAAAAAACCGTCAGGTTTTATATACTTGACGGTAACGGTTGCCCCGTCATGTAAACTACATATCTGACGGGCCGAAACTATCACGAAAATGCTTTTTGTTGACGGTTATTTCAAAACCGTCAGGTTAATGTTTCTTGACGGTTTTCGCCCGTCAGCAAATATTTTCTTGACGGTTAACCGTCAGACAAATTAAATTTTCCCGACCACCTAGACCTGAGGGTATTTTCCTGACGGTTAACCGTCAGGAAAATAAAACCTGACGGTTTTTTCTATTTTCCTAACGGTTTTCAACCGTGGGGAAAAACCCCTTTTCTAGTAGTGATTTGTACATGCAGGCTCTGGGACCCATAGTTATTGCAAAACCTGAATTTATGCTACAGAAAGATACCCTAAATCTAATAGAGGCATCACTATCTTCTGGTGTCGATTATAGATTAAAGGTATAGACATTCTTCTTGTAATGGCATCTACTCCGCATAGCATTTTTTTATAATTGGACCTGCTTGTCCAGATTCAAGGATTGCAAAACCTTTATGAGTATCTCCGTGATGCGGAAAGCCAACTTACCGCAGAGAATACTGGCAAGCGTCCTGTACACTATGCAACTAATGAAGTGAAGTGCCTGTCGCTGCTGGTGCTGGAGACACCAACATATGCGGTGGTATTATCCAATTGTATTGGAATTCTATTCTTGAAAGATGCTTGGATACAAACCATCAAGTTCGTCAGAATGCACTGAAGGTGAATTAGGTTGATGTCACATTTTCACACTCCCCCTTTTTTACTTTACAATAGAAAACAATGGTTGTTGTTTTTCTTCTTGTAGATTGTTGAAATTGTTCTCCGCCAGGGTTTAGTTCACCCCATTACCTGTGTTCCACACCTTATAGCACTTGAAACTGACCCGCTGGAGGGGCACTCGAAGTTGGCTCATCATCTGCCGATGAATATGAATGAAAAGTATGGTGATCCAATTTTTCATGTTTATGTTTCTTTTTTCAGATAAAATCATCTGATCAGTTGGAATTGTTTGCAGGTATCCTTCATTTTTGAAAGCCGCTTAGGTGATGGCCTACAAATGTCATTTAGATTCTTCGAGTCCACAGTCAGCAACCATAACATGGTGGCAACAAACATGGAATCAAATCCGATTGCATATGTTAAACCTGGCATATCTAGAATATACCGTCTTATCCGTGCAAATCGAAATTCAAGAAACAAATTTGTGCACTCAATAGTCTGCAAATTTGTGTCTGAGCCGGAGTTACCCCACAATCAGCTTTCTTGTGTAAGTAATTGAAGTAAAATTATGCCTGTCGATCCTTTATTCTTTGATGGGTATTCGGCTCTCAAGTTGTGTGTAAACATTGCAGATACTGTGCTGAAGTTCTTGCCTCTCTCCCGTTCACATGCCCCGATGAACCACTTTACTTGATCTATGGTATAAATCGATTTATTCAAATAAGAGCTGGAGCAATCGAGGCAAATTTGAAAAATTGGACTTCCATGTATCAGCAGCAAGATATGGTGGGTAAGCTGAGAGACACTGGCGATGGTATGCATGAGCCTGGGTGCTTAACAACAATCCATGCAGCACGTCAGGTGTGGACATGGCCAAACTTCAGGCGAGTTAGAGAAGTTTTGGGTGCAGTTATTTGAATAGAGTGTCAATACACTGATGCAGAGATGCGTGCAATTTTTACATGTTTGCATCTCATCATTTACCACTAAATTGCCTTTTGTTTTCAGGAAGATTGCCATGATGCAATAGCTCTGCATCTCCTTCTCAAACTGAAGAGACATTTGAAAATTGTCTATAGTTTAACTGATGCCCGCTGTCAGGTATGCATCGCCCCTTGTTTGGAGATTAATACCCCTAAGACGCATTTACATGACACAATATTTGTTTCAAATTTCAATACAGGCATTTTCTCTAAAGGATCCACCAAAATCTGGTAAAACAATCTCCAAGCAGAATATCCAGTTTAACATTAACAACACCAACATCAGTTGGCCGAGCTGCCTGCAGGATGTAGCACCTGTATACTGTTATGAATAGCGCTTGTATTGAATATGAGGCCAATGAGCCAGTATATATACACAAAGTACAGGTGGTAAATATGCACATAACCCCTCATAACAATGGGGAATAACACACTAGACATATATCTCTAACACCCCCCCCTCAAACTCATGGTGGATCAACAACATTGAGTTTGGAGAGGTAGAAGCCATGCTGTGCTCGAGTCTGGGCCTTCGTGAAGAAATCCGCTATCTGGAGCTCGGAAGGCACATACTGAAGAGTAATCACCTGATCATGCACACAAGACCGCATGAAGGAAGCATCAACACCAATATGTTTGGTGAGCTCATGCTTCACAGATCACGCACATCTTGATAGCACCAGTCTTGTCGACAAGAGAGCAATGGTGTAGTGACGAAACACCAAAATCCTCAAGTAACCACCGTAGCTGGTAATCTCTGCATCAAAGAGAGCCATAGCTCGCAACTCAGCCTCTGCACTCGAACGGGACATTGCAGTTTGTTTCTTCGTCTTCCAGGCAATGAGAGAACCACCAAGAAAAACATAGTAAGCAGAGATAGACCGGCGATCAGAGGGATCACTGGCCCAAGTAGCATCCGAATAAGCCTGAAGCTGTAACGAGCTGGAGCGTGGAAAGAAGAGACGGCGAGAGATAGTCCCACGAAGGTATCGCAGAACTCAAGAAGGTGGTCAGAGTGGACTGAGTGGGAGCAAAACGAATCGACTCGTAATGTGAATCGGATAAGTGATATCCGGACGAGTAACAAACAAGGTAGACAAGGCTCCCAACAAGATGACGATAGCGAAGCCTGGATCGAGAAAGAGGCTCGCCATCAGAGGGTCGGAGGTGAACATTGAGCTCCATGGGAGTCTCAACAGTACGCTGATCAGTGAGAGAGGCGCGATCAAGAAGATCTCAATATACTTCTCTTGGGACATAAAGAAACCATCCGAGTGGAAGTAACCTCAATCCCAAGGAAGTAACGAAGAGGACCAAGATCGACATAAGGAACGCTCACTAAGACGAGCCTTGACAAAGGCAATGTACTCGAAATCATCTCCGTAATGATCATATCATCAACATACGTAAGAAGAAGCGAGTCCCACCACGAGAAGAAGTGTGGACAAAGAGCGAGGATCATGATCACTTGTGAAAAGCCGCCAGCGGTGACCACAGAGGAGAAGCGCCAAACCAAGCACGAGGGGCTTGCTTAAGGCCATAGAGAGAGCGGCAACGCGATGCACCATGCCCTCGTGAACAGAATACCCGTGGCGGATGCATGTAGACCTCCTCACGCAACTCGCCATTAAGGAAGGCATTCTTGACATCAAGCCGAGAATGCACCGATGGCAATGTGACGCCACCGAAAGAAGAGCGCGACAAGGGTCATGTGGGCCACAGAGCAAAAGTCTCGTCAGAAGTCACGACCATGCTCGCCGAAGCCACGAGCAACAAGACGCGCTTTATAGTGCTCAAGAGAGCCATCGAGCGAGTCTTAATCTTATAGACCCACTTACACGTGATAGGACGAGAGTGAGATGGAAAAGGAACAAGATCCCAAGTACCAGTACGCTCGAGGGCAGCAATCTCCTCGGCCATGGCATGCTGCCACTCAGGGTGAGTAACAAAGATCCCTGAGGAGACAAAGCTCACGAGTAGTCTGCGCCAAAGAAAGGCAAACGGGCAAGGGGTCGAATCGACTGGCGATCGCGGAGAGCGTAGCGAGGAGAAGATGATCCATCAGGGGAAGATGGAGCATCAGAAGAAGATGGAACATCAGGAGAAGATGGCTCATCTGGAAGATCGTCAATACGAGGTCGACGAGTGTAGACGAGTGTAGTGAGGGGAGCCTGAGGAGCCGCAGGAGACGAAACAGACGGCGATAATGGCGGAGAGGCCACAGGAGGAATATGAGGAGACTCAGTGGGACGGGTGGACAAGGACAAGACAGATATAGGTGTATCTGGAAAGGTCAAAAAAGACAGAGACTCCACAGAGGAAGCCGAAGGAGAGTTAGGACGTGGGTAGAAGGGACGAGACTCGTCGAAAGTCACATCCCGAGAAATCCGTGATCCGTCGACCAACAGATCCCAAAGACCGATAGCCCTTGTGCTCGCAGATCAGATCCCGTAAAGACACACTCAACAGATCGAAGCGGTTAGTTTGCGCGCTCTCAAGGGCGAGGAGAACGAGCAAACGCAGCCAAACAGATTTAAGGCGCGTAGTAGTCGAAGTAGACCACGAGACGCCAACAGGATTGCACCTCAAGAGCGTAAGAAGGCCGATGTTGACGAGGTAGGTGGCAGTGGAAACAGTCTCTGCCCAAAAGTGAGGTGGAATAAAGGCGGCAATCATCAGTGCACGAGCCGACTCAAGGAGATGACGATGCTTGCGCTCAGAACACCATTCTTGAGCATGAGCACCGTGACAAGAGAATCGATCGAGAGTGCCCCGCCAGCAAGGAAGCCGCAAGCAGTAACGAGAGAGGTACTCGCCAAAAGAGTCGAGACGAAAAACACGAATAGGAGTGGAGAACTGTATGCGGACCATAGTGGCAAATTGTTTATAGATAGACAATGCCTCACTACGAAAGACATGAAATATATCCAAGTGTGGCGAGAGAAATCATCTATAAATATGATATAATATCGCTGACCCCTTTCAAACAAAGGGAGCCGACCCCAAACATCGGAATGAACAAGATCAAAAGGACGCCGAGACACTAACTCACTATGAGGATAAGGAAGTGAATCTGCTTGCCTAACTTACGTACCGACAATCTAAAGACACGCCTCTGAGACGGACCCCGAAGGCCACGATTTAACTAAAGACGCACGCACGAGATCCACACAGATGGCTAAGACGGTGATGCCATTCTGAAATAGCCAAGAGACGGAGTGGCGAAGCGGAGAGACTGGCGGCGGCGGTGGCGCGGAAGGAAGGTGAAGCTACCAAGCTCCCAGAGACGCCGTGAGTCAAGGCGCCGAGGGCCGAACCATCCGAGCTCCCTGTGGCGGTCCCAACACAACAAGAGTTAGAGTCGAGAATGACTCGATAACCAAGGTCAAGAATCCGCCCAGCAGAGAGAAGTCAGATGGTAAGGCGAGGAACATGAGCAAATGTATGAACATGAAAAGATGAGTTGCTAAGAGATCCTCGACCGTGAGACGAAAAGAGATGTACCATCAGCAGTAAGAATACTGACAGGAGAATCAAGAGGTGTAATGAAAGACAGAGTGGAAGGATCTGGAGTCATGTGAAAAGATGCTCCGAATCAAGAATCCACGGGAGGTGCCTCGATGTGGAGGTGGTGGTTTCGCAGCGTTCAAGAGTCGAGAGCAGAGCTCGCAGAGCTTGTCGAGGAGAACTCAAGCGGCAAGCAGCGCCGAAGTCGCTATCTCTCGCCGCGAGAGAAACTGGCCAAGGAGTCGATCAGACGTTGTTGTAGAAACCGCAGAACCTGCCGAGGAGAACTCAAGCGGCAGCAAAGCGCCAAGTCCGACTATCTCTCGCCGCGGAGAGAAACCGCTAAAGGAGTCGATCGCGACGCCGATGTAGACGCATCGATGCGTTGCTAGTAGAAAACGGCGTGAAAGATGCCGCCGCTTATAGCATCGACTCAACGTGGGCCGACCTTGTCGCAGAGGGAGCAATGAGGACGGCCATCGCTAGATGGAGGGCGGCCACCACCACCGTGGTGGCCGCCGGCGAACAGGCCATTGGTAGGCGGTGCCGACGGCACGGCGCGACCAAGGTAACGGTTCAACAGCGGCGCCGACGGCGCGGGCGGTTAGAGCGACGTTTTTTACGGGCGCCCGCTTGCAAAAAAAGGACTTTCGCCTGCCGGCAATCACACTTCACCATAGGGTTTTTCTAGCTCAAGCGGCGGCGGCGGTGACACCGGCGGTGGCGGGCGGCTCGGCGTCCTCACGCCAGGCGGCGGAGAGGCGCGCGACGGCGGTGGTCTTGAACGCAGCAGGGGACCCTAGCTCTTCTGCGGCGGCGGCGGATCGGCGGCGGCGAAGCTCCGAATCCCGCGGATCGACTTGGACGTGATGAAGATCCTGAGGCTCCCGTGCGCGATGAAGCAGAGGAGGTAGCAGAAGATCCGGCGCGATGAAGGCACGGCGAGGACGGCGGCGAGGACGGCGGGCGGATCAGCGGCAGCGGCTTGATGGCGAAGCGCCTCGAGCGGAGACCCCGAGACGAAGCGCTGCCGGTGGTGCGCCACGGCGGAGACGAGCGGCGCCCACACGCGAGGCGACGCTGGCTTAAGCGATCGGCCGACGGAGGCGCTTGGAGCGACACCGTCAGGTGGAGACGAGCGCGTGGACGAGACGCGCGGGCGGCGAGCGACAACCGCCGGTTGACGAGACGCATGGGCGTCGAGACCTGGGATCCGGCGCGGGGAGCCCAGATCCGTCGGCGGGGAAGACGCGGCGACGTCCACGGGTGCGGTGCAGCAGCCGGGAGGCGATGCGATGGCAGAGGGAGAAGGGAAGCCGGGCGGTGATTGAGGCGACGCCAAGCAAAGCGCCGAGTCCGGTCCGGACGCTGCTTAAGTCGCGGCGGCGGCTCGACAAACCCTAGGTACGCTCTGATACCATGTTATGAATAGCGCTTGTATTGAATATGAGGCTAATGGGCCAGTATATATACACAAAGTACAGGTGGTAAATATGCACATAACCCCTCATAACAATGGGGAATAACACACTAGACATATATCTCTAACATATACCAGGTAGTAATGCTGAACCTTTAGATTTCCTGGCCAAAATAAAGTTTTATGGTTTATGGTTTGGGATTTGGTGGACACCCTTCTTAACATTTGATGTGATTTGTGATGCACAGGATTTCAAGACATTGCTGCGAGAAGATTCCATGGAATATGGAATGTATACCGTTACGGTCTAGAAAAAGCGTCGAACTCCAAGAAGTTCGTCGAGAGTTAGGAGGCCAGCGGCTGTTACAAGAGGCCGCGGTGGCGGCGGTGGTGGTGATAATGATGACGACACTGACGATGAAGACTGGACTGGTGGGCCGAGAGTGCTCAACTTCAGCGCTCAGGCAAATAATGGTGGGCAAGTAACAAGACAAAGGGTCCAAGTATGACTGGTGTTGGTGCTTTGTACATTGTAGGAAATTTGTAGGTGACGGGACTTAGCTGGGTATAGGTCGTTTAGGGCTCATTAGTAGGAGTAGTACCTAGAAGCAGAAAGGAAAGGAAGATAGCTTTTACTTAGATGCCATTAATTTGGAGCACTCCTTTTCTTGCTGTGCCCATTTCCCTTCTGTAAGTTCTATCGGGCTTTGGCAAAACTCAAAAACAGGTTGTGCTACGTTTCTGATTCAATGGAAAAGAAAGGGTTTCTTTTGCTTTCATTCATGCTTGCACTTTCTGTGTACATGTGGTGTCATTGTTTTGCCACGGCATTGTGTGTATTTCCGTTGAAGTTGAAGTAGGATATTTATCACTGCAGCAACACCTGATACTAGCGTTTTCTGCGTGGTTTTAACTGCCGTGCTTGCACTATGCATGGCATCATGAGTCTGACATGTCATTGTCTAGCGATTGTGTTGTGTGTATGATCAACTAGAACGCTATGCGCGCTACGCTGCGCTTCGGCTAGCATTGTCATAGCTCTTGTATAAATAAGATTTTTTTTTTTGGTCTGTTGGAGGATGCATCAATATTCGAAGGATGGGCAGGGCAGGCAGATGAACCTGTTAATCACTTTTTACACTTTTTACGACAGGGCAATATAGGTGGTTTTTCATGGGGAACACGTTACGTGATGGTATCTATGGAAAGTTAAGGCATTATCCGAAACACGATGGTATCTATGTAAAGGCAAGGCATTGTCTGGTATTGATCTATAGAATATGTAGGCTTGAAAGTATAAAGCATGTATAAATGACACTAAACAGGGAGGATGAGCACAGCACAATAGCAAAAGTCACAGAAATAGTAACATCACAATAGCAAAAGTCACAGAAATAGATACAACATACGATGGACGGTCACAAAAGTACAAACGATTAGCACAGATCGGTCTAAGAAATAGACAAGCCGTCTGGCGAACATTACCAGTTAAGTTTACATCTTTTTCTCATATAGAAAGTAGGTCTGATGTAGTTTAACAAAAGGTGTGGCTCATCGTTACGGGGCTATTGCTCGTACATAAGCTCTCTGTATAAACGAATTAAACAAAAAAAAATGTTAATATGACAGGCGTGAGGCAAGCAGCAGCTTAAGTTGTTTTAAATTGTGAAGGCATAACCTGTTGTTTCATTTCCTGGAAGGTTCATCCATATTTAGTCTCTTGATGACAGTGGCTTTCTTTCTCAGCTGCACTGCACTGTCAATTGGGTAATAATGAGATGTTACAATATGGAAGAAAGAGGTCGTAATAATCTGATACTGCTAACAACAGGGGAAGGATTTACCCAATGTCATCATCAGCTTGAGCTATCAGTGCCGAGTCATCCGGGCAAGATCGTTTTGTGGTTGGTAAATAATCTGAGACAGACTTTGTAGCAAAGGAAGCAGTAAGCATGTACATACATCAACACCAGGTAAAATTGATGAGTCAATTGATTCTGAAACATGGAAAACTCAATATCTCTTTCCCTCCATGCAGGTGACACTATGCATAGGCAAGTATAAATTAAAGACAAACAATTTAATCTAATATACAGCAGCAGGGTCATATGGCAAGCTTCGTACTCCTAATCTGCCCGCGTTTCATAACAGTGCCACCAAGGTAGATCACATGGGTAACAACCAACAAATTAGCAGCATACAAATTATCACAGTGATCTTTTAGCACACAAAATATGATCTGGAAAAACATGAAATACATCGAAGTAATGCAAATAGGATATAAAGTAAAGAAGTAGAGGCCCGAAGTACAATAACCGATACGTAGTACAAAGCATAGCCACTTTCATGAACATCATGTATTCAATCGTTTTAAGGACGAAATGCATCACAGACCTGTAAAGTTGAAGTTCTCAATCAAAGAGCTATTCTTAATAGGGTAGCTGTAAATCTCTACTGTCCTGTTTTCTGTATTCAGCTATAACCCATATATATCCAATAGGAAGTTCGGAATCTATTGTGACATGGTCAGGCTTTACGTAAACTAACGTGAGTAAACTTCAGTGAACAGCTATCAAGTATATATAAATTTCAGAGAGTAAACCGAACATTGTTATCAGAGTAGTTTTCCTTTGATGGAATGGTTGCTTCTCAAATTTTTAGTTTTAGCTACCTCACAATATATATAAAGGCATGGAAATATATGTAAACTGGACAGTGTCATTTGGCAAGAGGAAAAAGAAAGAAATTAAAAACCGCAATTCGCATGCAATCGACCAATGATCAGTGGCAATACAAATAAAACAAAAGGTGACTATTTCTCCAAGTGTGTCTAAATAAGAAAAAGGAAGAAGAAAAAAATAGACCATTTCCTTCTCTTTTCATGGAGGGGAGTTTCTCAGGAAAAATGTAATTGTCTGAGGTTGGGTGCATACAATTTCTTTAGTGAAAACAAAAGGTTTATGTTTGTCCAAACAAATGTATAAAAAATATAGAAGAAATGTACATTGCAGGGATGACGTACCAGTGAAGTAACGCTGCAATTGTTCGGTGATGCTGTTTAATTTGTTCTGTATCAGTAATCCAATAGTCGAATCTACCATCTCGATATGCAGCAGAAGTTTGCATGTACAAATTCATACTACACAGACTCATAATTTGACCAAAAAAAACATTGCATTTATGAGAGCATACTAAATATGTGGAATTTCTGCTTGCATCCGAATATAGTGGGAAAGTTTAGAGAAAAGAATAGCAGTGCATGCAGTAAAACGATAACAATTTCAACTACTTTCATGACGATTACTAGGGAAGCACCTGTGGTTTGGTTTGCAAGCATTGCAGCAAATTTCCTGGAAAATAGTAACACAAATGCTCCATTAGCCTGTCATTACATTCAACTCTAAACGGTAACTAAAAGTAAGAACAATGCACAAAACTTGTAACCGGACGATGTCCGCCACAGCCAGCCTGGTTCTTAGGATCCACAGCAATTTGTTTTTTGAATCATCGTAAGAAATTCAAAGCAATTAGAGATTCCGTAGCTGCAAATCAAAAAACAAAGCAATGACATTGAATGCCTTACAGCGCCAACCTAAACTGTTTAGGGACTTTATGTTTTGTAATGTTGTGTCTGGAATCAGGAACAGGGCTAGTCCTTGAGAGCTTTTCATTGCAGATACCATGTCAGTAATAAAGTTCTTGTATGTAGGCCACTGGAAATTCATAAACAAAATAGATCAGGATGATAATGCGTGCTTCGCTGCGCCTTTGATTTGAGGGTGGTTAGGATGATAATGCGTGCTTCGCCGCGCCTTTGATTTGAGGGTGGTTGAACAATGTACTTAGCTTTTGAATTGTACACAATAGTCTCGTTTGGCATAGAAAACCTGTTTTTTATGAATATGCTTAGTTAGGGTATAACAGCGACTCATCAGCATCTGTGTAGTCCATGTTCGATAACAAAGTCTACCAAATAAATATTAAGAATGGTGTTACAAAATTGTAACCACCACCGACATGTATTAGTGGTAGTTTAAATAAGGAAAAATTATATACTGGGATTAATCGTGCCAAGAATTCATGCAAGCCTTTGGGAGGTATGATGACAGCATAGTACGCAACCTAAAGAGTTTACCGATAGTTAGTAATGTAACAGTGCATTAAACAAGATCGAAAATTCCTAGCTATGTCAGTTGATCATAGTTTGTTTTGGATTTCAAGGATGTCAACTGATAAAATGAGAATTTTTTTTAAAATAATATTTTTTTAAAAGATAATTACAAAAATATATGGTCTCCCCAAAAAAACTGGCGACAGGGACCCTCTCCCCCTCCTGTCGCCGGTCCAGCTACCTATAGCCATTTCAACTGGCGACAGCTTCCTATAGCTAGTTGAACTAGCGACTGGTACCTCAAACCCTAATCACGTTTGCCGCCTTCTGATTTTTATACATTTTGAACGGTACAAAATCTGTTAGAGTCGCAATAACATTTTGTGATCGTTGTATGTTGTTCTAGTGCGGTGAATTTCTGGAATTTTACGAGAAAGATTGAGGTATGAATGATTCGTAAGTAGGAAGGTAAGTGATATTGCGATGCGCTGCATGTTATGTAAGGAATTCATACACTTGCTCATGTACATGCACTGCATATTATGTAAGGAAACAAATGTACTTGCCATTACTATCAAAACTACGATAAATCACACTGATATTACATAACACTTAATTAAAATGATAATTCAGAACATTGGCAATAACATATTACTACTGTCCGTGCAATAACATAATTCAGAACATTGGCAATAACATTGGTCGCAGCCTCAACGTCCCCTATGTGGACTGTCTCGAGTTGGGTGACCGAATGAGGTCCCCGTGACGACGTCCGGAGTGCCGATGTCTCCTTCGTCCAAGGTTATTAAGTCGTAAAGTCGAGTCGAGTCGTAAGGGGACCGACTTGTCGACTTGGCCGACTAGTCGCAACTAGCCACGACTAGTCAGCAGACTAGGACATATATATACAGGGCATATAATGTACTAAGTTGTAGCAACAAATATACACATAAACATATTGTACTTCATGCAATAAAGAGAAAAACAACATAAGCATGATAATGAGTTGATGACTTGTTTTGATCGTAACATATATTTCTTTTGGGCAGTGAGCAGTCCAAGACTCCAAGTATATCAAATTTGCAAGCTGAAACCATTGAAGAAGAAGTAGCCAAGTAGGCCCTGTGGAAAAAATGCCCTCTCAAGTATGGCAATGCCCAGAAATTGTACTAGGATGTATATAAATTATAAAGTTTGCATGCAATGTACTCACTACTAAGTTGTAGCAACAATTATACACATGTACATATTGTACATCATGAAATAAAGAGAAGAACAACATATGCTGATTTGATGACTTACTTGTTTTGATCCTAACATATATTTCTTGATGAATGTCTTTCTTTGAAATTGAGAAGCAACACCCTGAAAGTTGAAGACAAAAAATCAGCAAATTGTAATGAACAAAAATATTGATAATGTGATATAGCAAGTAAATAACAAAAGTATAGGACAACAAGTAAAAAAAATAGCATAACACGAGTTACATCACAGCATAATGAACTAAGTTTTGAATAAGAGTTACTACCATTAAGCATAAGTGCATAACTTAATAGGAAACAACTAACAAGTTCTGAATGAGAAACAACAAAAATTGATAGCTAGGAGTCTAGGACACCAAATTGATAAGTTCTAAGTATGAAAATAGCAAAAGTAGACACGTTGATCATTCATGATTCAAATCAGCCATCCAAGTCATCATCCAATTCAAACCCGCCCTCTTCATGACTTGCTCCACCCGCATGAGGAGTAGATGGTGGAGTGTCATCATCATCCAATTCTTCATCATCAACCACAAAAGTATCATTCTCATCATCATCTCCATTGCCATGCTCCACCTCATCAACAAAACGAGTTGCTGCGGGCCTCACAAGATCCCTACCACCTGTCTTATTCCTCATTGCGTCAAGAATCCTTCCATGCATATAAATAAATCTGTAGACCCTCTTTGCATTAGTAATGCAATTGCTGAACTCTTCTATCTTCCCAATGTCCTCTAGCATAAGGTCCAAGCAGTGAGCAGCACAAGGGGTCCAAAATAAAGTTGGAATCCTGTCAATGGAATCAATTTTTTCCTCCAACAACCTTGCTAACAAGTGTGCATCAGTTGATTCACTAGAAACATTAACTGACTCCAAGAAGAAAGTACCTTCTGGACTATTAACTAGAAAATTGATCAAATGATGCCCACTCATGTCGGTCCACCCATCGGACATGAGTGAGCAACCATATTCTTGCCATGCCAACACATGCTTCTCCTTCAATGCATCTGTCTTATTCTTTGCCCTTTCAAGCAATGGCAACCTTATATCATGGTAACTAGGCGATTTATACCCAGGACCAAATTGCCCTATGGACTCCAATAGAATCTCCCAGCTTCTTGAATTGATAGCATTGAATGGTATGCTGTTCTCGTAGATGAGGTCAGCTACATGATCATTGACAATTTGTTGTTGTTCCTTTGTTTTTTTTTGTGCATTGCTCAAGCGTAGGTTGAGTAGAGTTTGAGCTATGCCTCTCAGAAACAACCTCTTCTGGTGTCTTTCGAATTATAGCAGCAACTGATTTAGTACACTTCTATGGCGGCCCAGCCACGGTAAAAGAAGCCGCCGATTGCTTCCTTTTTGCAGCTGTCCCAGAACTTCGTTGGACCTCTTCTTCAGCACCATCACCTTCTCCATCTCCATCTCCAGCTTCATCCTCCTCAGCTAGCATCATGGCTTTGAACTTCCTTGAATTCTTCTTCAAGTAGTCATGCATTTCTTTCCTGATTTCAAGGTTGCCTTGGGACATTTCTCCACATCATTGTGACCCCAAAGAAGGTGCCGCTCAATCTTCCCACTCCGCATGGACTCTCTTGTTGCAAAGAGTACATTGGACGAGATCCTTTCTCTCTAAATCTGGCCAGAACACATATTTCCATGCCGGGTCTTTGGACTTAGCCCTCCACCTAGGATCCTTGGATGGATCATACGCCTCGGCGTCAGTGGCTGCAGCTACAGCCTCTTGTTGGTCGTCATTGTCTACCATGGTACCTGACTACCTGCAGATGGTGAAATGGTGTGTATATCATGGGGATATGCTCATGATCTTAGGATGATGTTACAATTGGCAATGGCGTTTTCGGTTTGTCGATTCTCGTGTTTTCGAGAAGTTAAAAGGCTGTTAGTTCTGTTAGGTCAGTGGCGGTCTGACCGGCCACTTTGGTGGTCAGATCGGCCATGCCTCAATTGGATTTTTGGCTAAGTCCCAGGGGGCGGTCAGACCGGCCAGAATGGCGGTCTGACCGATTTTGACTTATGTATTGGTTTTTGTGGCAGCGATGATTGCTTGTTAGGTCATGTTCATGGGTTTCAGTGCATATGTGTTGTATGATGCATGTTTTCACTAACGTGGGTCAAGTTGTGAAGAACTTATTCCCGAAATCGATTTCTTTGTCTATTGTTGTGCAGGACGCTTGGAGGTCAACGATGGTCAACAGCGAGGATGATCGGGACTAAGCTTGGAGAGCTGAGGTCCAGAACGATCGAGGATGCCGGGTGAGGTCAAAGGACTCAAGCATGGCGCGGAATGGATAAAGGTGACCGAACGAGCAGTTCGGTGCGACTGGTTGGATCAAGCGGTGCGGGGGTCGGTGCAAGTGCCATGGTGGTCCGGTGGGAGCCGGATGGGAGAGACTTGCCGACATGATGAGAGCCACTGGATCAACCTACACGTGGCGAAGCATGGATGTGTTTTGCGCAGTTCGAACTCGGTCTTCGAAAAAGATCAAGAAGGGGTATTTTGGTAATTTTATCAAATACCGCCTTGGTGACCTTTTACCAACCCGCAGCGCAAGACGGTGCGTGAAGAAGCGGTTTAGGTCAAGAGGAGTTGAAGACGGTGCTTTAAAATGCGTGCGTATGTGTGACCCGTTTGTGTGTGGGCTTAACGGGTGCCCTAATTGGAATATTCTCTAGATCCTAACCTCCACTATAAATAGAGGTGTGTGCTGGCTGCACCCCTTAAGCACTTCAATTGCAAAACCCTAGTTTTGTCTTAGGGCTTAGAGAGGAAAGGAGAGGCTTAGGGTTTAGAGAGATGAGTTGAGTGAGTGCTCATGGACTAAGCTCTTGTCCTCCATGGATGGAGTGGCTATAAACGCTCTCAATCTCATATCAATCTATGCTTGATTTCTCAAGATGAGTTTCCTTGTATTCTTCCTTATTATTTGGTCATTTTGAGTCATCTTTTGATCCATGTGTTTTTGCTTGGTATCTTCTCTTGATCTTACTTGCTATGACATGTGAGAACCTATCTAGGATCATCTAGATCATCATTCAACCACGAGTAAGTCTCTAGATCACGTTTTTGTTTTTGCCCGGTTTTGAAACCACCTTCGGTCAAAAGGAAAAAGGTTAGGACTTTGGCATAGATCTAGACTATCGTCACTTGGATTAGGTTCCTGATATCTTTAGGAAGGTATGCCTCAAGTTTGGTGGAGTTTGGACGTGTAGATCAAAAATTAGACCGATTTTCGTTTTGGTTTTTGGGCTATCGACACTGTTTCTGGTCAGGTCCGGTCAGACCGATTTTATAACGCTGGTCAAACCGCCCGTTGGTCTGACCGAAAGTTTGCCGTTGGTCTGACCGCCCTTTTAGGGTTTGAGTCCTTTTGCTCTTTTGCTTTGGGGGTTTTGATTTGGGTTCAACACAAGTCCTTTGTAGTACTTGAATGTTGATCTTCATAGCTTCTGTAGCTATTGCAGTGATATTGGTGTTGAACCTTGACGAGGATCTAATAATCCTCATTTTATCTTGTTTCTATAATTATTATTATGGGTAAATATGATGTCATGTGGTCCCTAAAAGTACCCCTTATATCTACAAGGGAGAAGCCTACCAGGTGATCGTAAGTTCTACTACGACCACTCCTATAGTCGTAAGTCTTGCTACGACTATCTTATGGTCGTAAGTTCTTCTACGACCACTACCCAGTCGTAAGTTCTTCTACGACCACTACCCAGTTGTAAGTTCTTCTACGACCACTACCTAGTCGTAAGTCCTACTACGATTATGTTATGGTCGTAGGTTCTTCTACGACCAGGTCAGTCGCGACCACCTTAGGATCAATTAAACCTACAGACAAGTGGGTCCAATTGATTAAGGAATTCAAACAGTCAGTGTGCGCTGTTACTCTGCGAAGTAATAACGCTTAATACCCCATTATCTCTGACAATTAACTGCCAGGTGACGTGAAGGAGCCACTACGCCGGTGATTACTGCCAAATATGCGCTCATTACTGGACTTGATGAGGCGCCTCTTCAACAGAACACAACGGCTATTCCTTCACGACTATATAAAGGCAGCGATCAGAGAAGACAGGGGAGGGCAGCGATAAGGGCATAGACACCGCAGTCAAGAGCCATCAGAAGACAAGCACTATCCTCTCGTAATAGGCTTAGTTTTTCTCCCGATTGTTCGTAATACACTCAATACCATACACACACAGAGTAGGGTTGTTATTATCTCCGAGAAGGCCCAACTCGTATAAAAATACCGTGTCAATCTCTCTCGTGATTCCATTCTAGGAGACCCCGAATCAAATAATCTTTACGTAAGATCGGTTCTAAAACACCGGCGGTTAAGCGCCGACCGTGGGGATCTTCCGGTAATCTCTTGTCAACATACTCTCTTTTTCCAAACCTCATGCAATCATGGCAGGGGAATGGAACGAGGATAACTGGTTTGACTTGGCAGATTACGCAGACGTCGACATGGATGCCGGTTTCGACTACGAACCGAGTGATGCATCATCTGATGGTGATGTCGCCTCCGGAGATCATTCTCCAGGAGACCATCCCACTGATGGAGTTGAGGAGGGATCCTTATCCCCCACAGCTGTACGTCTAGCAGAGGAATCAATCCTCTCAAAGGACAAGGGTCAATCCGACTAGGACTGCGCTCAGGCGGTCTCACAACACGACGAGAGTCTTTCCTCCAAGTGTTCAAGTCCCCCTAAGGTGGTCCGACCTGGTGAGGCAAGTTCTGGAAGCCACAATTCTAGGACTCCACCAGCATCTGTTGGTCCTCTCTCTCCGGATAACTCTAGAGAGAGCGGGATCAAGCATGCTTTTCCTACAGATTCGACCATCTCTCCGCAAATCACACCCGCGGATGAAGACGGTTATAACCCAAAGTTCCCCTACCTGGAGGGGGTTACTCCAAGTCGCTAGATGGTGTCTCTCGACTACTTCTCAAGCGGGGAGGCCTCGAGCGCAAGTGAGAATCATCAACGGGAGGTCTTCGTCCTTCCCTCAGATCCAGATCACTCTCCTAGAGAACGAGCTAAGGACACTCCCCGAAGATCACGCACTGCGCCTCCTCGTGGCAATGACAAGGGCACCACCGGGGATGGACAGAACCAACACTCTGATGAGCGCGAGGGAAATCCTCGACATACTCGCACTCCATTGAGACAGTTTCAAGAATCTGATATAGAAGATTTTGAGACTATTCGACGGAGAAAGATTGCAGCCCAGAAGAATCTGCCTGGGCGCATTCAATATCAATCAGAGGAGGCTCAAGAGCTCCAGCACATCAACGACTTGCTTGAGAACCCAACTCGAGAGCTCGCCCGAGCGCCAGGCTATGACCTCTTCGTTGAAGAGATCGCACAAAGGCTTCGGAGTATGATGGCAAAGCTGGAAGCCCATCGCCGACATCATTCAGGTAGTCGTAACCATACGACTTCTTCAGCTACCAGTCAATCAAACATATCACCGCGTAGAAATCGGCGCAACAGCAAGTAGCATCGATCTCCTACTCGAAGAAATGTCTTCAGAATGACTGATGATCAACAAGCTCCTCGGAGAGGTGATCACTCACCACTCTGACATGGAAATCTGCAGCAGCAGATAGACTACGAGGAGTATTCCCCTCGTAGGGCCGAGACCTACTACAGGTCGGGTCAACCAGTCACTGGGTATCGTCGAGTACGACCACCTGGTGATCTCAACCCTTCTTTCCTACAAAGGAGGCGTCAAGAAGTTATTACCGGATGTCGAGCATTTTCGCTTGACCTTCGAGCAGTTCGCTGGCCTCCTCGTTTTCGACCAGTGAACATGGAGAAATTCGATGGGTCCCAAAATCCCATCGAGTTTCTTCAAATTTATACAACAGCTGTCCGAGCAGCAGGAGGAGGAGAGCATGTAATGGCGAATTACCTTCCAACTGTGCTCGAAGGGTCTGCTCGATCGTGGTTACTAAACCAACCACTCGAGTCGATCTATTCTTGGCAACACCTCTGCGACCTTCTACTGGCGAATTTCCAAGGCACATACAATCGCAATGGAAAGGAGGACGACTTGCACCAGATGAGACAGAACGACCACGAAACCTTGAGCCAATTCATCAAGCATTTCAGTCATGTTCGTAATTCAATTCTGGAAGTTTCTGATTCATCTGTC
Source organism: Phyllostachys edulis (assembly GCA_036346405.1). Taxonomy (NCBI): domain Eukaryota; kingdom Viridiplantae; phylum Streptophyta; class Magnoliopsida; order Poales; family Poaceae; genus Phyllostachys; species Phyllostachys edulis. Next base: position 38,454,314 of record CM070557.1, on the reverse strand, counting down.
ATCAGGGCTTTCAAGCAAGGAGTCCGTAGTAGAAGGATAACAAAGGATATTGCTTTAAATCCTCCTACTTCTGTCGCCGAACTTTTCGAGATGGCCGATCGATATGCGACTGCTTCTGAGGCGGTCGAGTGGAATAACACAATCGATCGAGAAGACAATACCTCTCGAGAGCCAGGTGAAGTTGGTAAGAAGAAGGATAAAAAAGCAAAGAAATCCAAGAATAAGATGAAGGCGCAAAAACCACAGATCAGTGGTTCCAAGGAGGTTTTGGCTGTAAACGATAAAGAGCCACGAACCTCCAAGCCGTACTCCGACCAAGGCAAAGGTAAGTGCCCTGATCGGAAGAATGACAAACCTAGGTGGTGTCCTTTTCATAAAAAGGAAGGACATGACCTCCGTAACTGCCGAGTTTTCCAACGGAAGCTCGAGGACTACTACAACGGCAAAGGGCCACTTCCCACTCTCGAGCAGGTAGGGCAAACGAGTGGGTCCTAAGTCGTCAGATGACGATGAGGAGATGCCGTTCCAGGATCCGCAACATACCGTCAAGCACATCTACGGGGATCATCAAGATATTTAATCAAAGCGACAACTTAAAGTCACGAACGCGAGGTAAACTCCATATATTCTCCTCTCGTCAATAAATTACCGAAGTGGTCGGAAGTCACTATCTCCTTCGAGAAGGGTGACTGCCTGATTTCTTCGACTCGATCAGGTCGATATCCGATCGTGGTCGAACCCACCATCAACAACTGTCGGGTCAATCGAGTTTTAGTTGATGGTGGCAGTTCTTTAAACATTTTGTTCACAAATGCCCTGGACGAGATGCAGGTACCCAAGACAAAGGTAAGACCGGTACGATACTTTTTTCATGGGATCGTACCGGGGTCTTCGGCCAAACCAATTGGCCAAGTTTCTCTTCCTTTAACATTTGGCTCACCAAGTAATTTCAGGACAGAGAAAATCTCCTTTGATGTGGTCGATTTCGACATTTACATATAATGCCATACTCGGACGACCAACTTTGGCAAAATTCTTAATGGCAACTCATTACGGTATCAATGTCTTAAGATGCCAGTCCCAAAGGAGTGATCACAATTCATTGTGACAAAAGATGGCGATACTGCGATCGTCGATCCTCGAGATGGTTGGTCGATACCAACTCGAGAAGAAAGTCACCTTCGACTAGCAAGTCGGCTTCAAAGCTACACCAAAGCCGAACGACCAGGTCAAAGAGGTTCCTCTTTATGCAGGGGAGCCCTCGAAGACCGTTCGCATCGGGGATACTTCCGACCCCAAGTAGGAAGACACCCTTATCACCTTCCTCCGAGCTAACGCAGATGTCTTCGCGGGCAAGCATCCGACATGCCCGAGTCCCGTGGAGGTGATCGATCACAAAGCTAGCTTACTACGGCGACAAAGTACCAGAAACAAAAGTTACGGAGATTTGCCCCGATCGACGAGATGCTATTAAATCGAATTGATAAGCTACTTAAAGCAGGCTTTATAAGAGAAGTCAACCACCCAGAGTGGTTGGCTAACCCTGTAATGGTTAGGAAGTCGAACGGCAAATGGCATATGTGCGTAGACTTCACTGATCTTAATAAAGCTTGTCCAAAAGATGATTTTCCTTTACCTCAGACGATCACCGTTGATTCTATGCAGGTTGTGAAATGTTAAGTTTTTTAGATGCATATTCTGGATACCACCAGATCAATATGTGTCTAGACAATGAAGAAAAGACCACATTCATTACACCATTTGGTATATTTTGCTATGTTAAAATGCCATTTGGTCTAAAAAATGCCGGCGCTTCTTTTCAACACTTAATGCAATCAACTTTTTCATCTCAATTAGGCCGAAATTTGGAAGCCTATGTTGATGATTTAGTCGTTAAAAGCATTAAGAAACTTAATCATATCACTGACCTACAAGAAACATTCGACAACCTCAGAAAGCATCGCTTGAAACTTAATCCTGAGAAGTGTGTGTTTGGAATCTCTTCAGGAAAATTGCTTGGTTTCCTAGTATCCATACGAGGAATCGAAGCAAATCCCGAAAAGATAAAGGCTATTCTTCAAATGCGCCCTCCAACCACAAAGAAAGAAGTCCAGAAACTCACTGGGTGCATGGCGGCTTTAAGTCATTTCATCGCACGACTAGGAGAAAAAGGACTACCCTTCTTTAAACTTCTAAGGAAACACAAAGGTTTCGAGTGGTCGAACGAGGCAAACATTGCCTTCGAGGATGTCAAGAAGTATCTTTCGAGTGCTCCTGTTTTGGTTTCTCCGAAGCTAGAAGAAACACTCTTAATTTACTTAGCTGCCACGCCACGCAAAGGAGCGCAGATCGTCGAGAACGTGAAAACGCATAATGACCAGCTTTATTACGCCAATGAAGTTTTACATGGGCCTAAGGAGCGCACCCTCGTGTCCGTAAACTTCTATATGCCCTCCTCATGTCTTCGAGGAAATCGCGCATTACTTTCAGCGCACAAAATAGTCAGGTTGCCCGAGTTTCCCTTGGGAGCGATATCGCATTAGGGAAACAATGGGGCGATGGCAAAATGGTCACGAACTTGGGGAGTTCGACCTCCATTTTGTGTCCCGAACGGCCGTTAAATCCCAGATCATGGCGCACTTTGTCGCCGAATGGACAAATCTGAACTCGCTCAGATCCCCAAGACGATTCCCACGACCGAAGGATCTATGTACTTTGACGGGTCACTTACTTTAAGTGGCTCGGGGTCGGGTGGTCCCGTATCTCCTAACGGAGAGACTTTAAAGTATGCCATACAATTAAACTTTCGTGCCACTAACAACGTGGCGTATCACGAAGGTTTGCTAGGCGGCATACGAGCTGCGAAGCACTCTCGATTCGCCGACTACTCGTGAGAGGAGACTCTCAACTAGTCGTGAATCAAGTCGGAAAGAGTACCAAAGGTTTAACCCTACAATGTCTCGGTACTTATCGGAAGTACGAAAGCTAGAAAAGATTTTTTGGTTTCGAGGCACAATTCATCCTCGAAGGATAATTTCTCGCATCAGACCTTTGCACGACTAGCTTCTTCCCGATATGCAAGACCAAAAGGAGTCTTCTTGGAGCAACTCGAAGCCGCTCTCGGTCGAAGAACCAGAGACACCTCCTATTGAGACGGCCTCTTTAGAATACGAGGATACCTGGATGGCTCCCATCTACGAGTATCTTCAGAAGGGTTCCGTACCCGAAGACGATCTCGAGGCAGATCGTTTGTCCCGAAAAGCCAAAATGTATACTTTGGTTGAAGGAGTCCTCTATAAACGAGGTACTCAAGGGGTACTCATGCGATGTATTCCGCAGAGTGAAGGACTAACACTCCTTCACGACATACACGGTGGCATCTGTGGAACTCAGGCTTCCTACAGAACGCTGGTCGGTAAGGCCTTTCGACAAGGTTTCTCTCGCCGCCAAATTTTGTACGATGCTAAAGAGTTGGTTAAAAGTGTGTCCAATGCCGCCTATAGCGGTAAATACACCAACCAAATCAAGCATTACAAACGATACCTCTATCTTGGCCTTTTGTGACCTGGGGTCTCGACATCCTAGGACCGTTCCCCAAAGCTCCAGGAGGTTTCGAGTTCCTTTTTGTGGCTATTGATACGCTCACAAAATGGATCGGCGAACCTCGGATCGATAACAACGAAAGCAACAAAACGGTTCATGATGAGAAGCGTAATTACTCGATTTGGAGTTCCAAGTCGAATAATTACAGATAATGGTAAACAATTTTTGAGCGCAAAATTTCAGGAATTTTGCGACGAGTTGGGTACCAAGCTTTGTTATGCTTCTGTTGCACATCCCCAGAGCAATGGGGCAGTCGAACGTGCAAATGGCCAAATAATGCGAGGAATTAAAACCCGAGTCTTCGACCAGCTCATCAAGCGCTCGGGGGCTTGGGTACAAGAATTACCCTCCGTATTATGGGCAGTTCGTACGACCACTAGTCGGGCAACAGGAGAAACACCCTTTTTTCTAGTCTTCGGAGCCGAAGCCATGCTTCCTCCGGAACTAAAATTGCGGTCGACACGAGTCGAAAATTTAAATGACTCCAACCAGGAACAACTTCGAGCGGATGATATTAACCTACTCGAAGAAAGGAGAAACCTGGCCTTAACTGCTCAAAGAGCCTACCAACAAGCCCTCAAGCAGATACTACGATCGAAGGTCCAACCTCGTAGCCTTGTCAGAGGTGGCTTGGTATTGAGGCTCGCCAATCCAAGTCGAGTCGAATAAACTTTCTCCCAAGTGGGAAGGTCCTTACACAAGGGTCGGTTACTCGCCAGTCGGTCAAGACGACTAGCAATGGAAGACGACCAGGTTCTCTCGAATTCTTGGAACATCGACCAGTTACGCAAGTTTTATGTGTAACCAACCATTCGGACAATAAAGACTCAGGTTCTCTCTACCTCTATTGTCTTACTTTTTGAGTAGTGCTTTCATAATCTTTCGACTATATTCCAAACACCCAGTTTTCTTTACACTGGTCGAAAGACAGGTAACATCACCTAGTCGAAGCCTCTCCTCTCTGCACGTGGCCCTGCCCACAAGAAGGAGCTTCCTAGTGTCGACTTGTTACTCACTTTAGCTACCAATACAAAGAGCTCAGGTTCTATTTGGTTGAAATTTTCTTAAAGCCAACTCCTTTCACCTTAGTTTATTTCTTCAGTTATTTCGAAAAATACTCTAAGTAGAGTGCACTTTCTTAGATTTATTCAACCACCTTTGGTGTACTTGTTCCGTCTCAACTGGTCGGAGGAAGAGACAAATCTAGTCGAAGTCTTTCCTCTCTGCACGTGGTCCTGCCCACTAGAAGGAACTTCCTAGCATTATTCAGTCTCCTAGTTTTGCTGCCAGGACAGAGTTATCGAGTCCACCGAGGAAGGGCGAACGAATTTTGTAAAGTCCTCTAGACGTTTGCTTAACTCAAGTTGCTGTTCTCGATTTGATTAAACTGGTCGGAGATGTTAACATCACCTAGTCGAAGCCTTTCCTCTCTACATGTGGTCCTGCCCACTAGAAGGAACTTCCTAGTGTCGGTTCGTTCTCACTCTTTCGACCAGTGCATGACAACCGTGACCAAAAACTATAATTTAGACAAACCTCTTTGTTTTCAGAAACCCTTTTTAGTACTATTTACTTAGTTTGTCTAAAACAAACTAAACAAATAGTCGGGGCTAGGATAAAGTTATTAATTTGACTTCAATTCTTAATCTTTAAACTCATTAATTATCTTTTGAGTTACTAACTACTCGACAAGGTGATTTGCAGGAAACAAGATGGACTAGGATAAAGTTATCGATTTGACTTTAATTCTTAGTCTTTCATTCGTTAATTATCTTTTGAGTTACTAACCACTCGACAAGATGATTTGCAGGAAACAAGATGGATTATATATTACATCAACAAAAGCTTGTTTTTCACAGGTTTATTACAAATTACTCTGAAGAGGGAGAGCCTAGTCGCATCTCCTCCGAAACCTTCCGACCAACTGATTGCATTTCTCCCATCAGACGACTTGCTTCTACCTCAGGGCAGTCGAAGTCGGCTTCAATTGGTTGAACATTAAGGCTAGGGTCATGAGCTTTAAGTTTTGCCAAGGCATAACTTACTGCAGTTTCGACCACATCCTTTATCGACTCAGCTTGGTTGGCCTTCAGAGTGGTCACCAGTTCTTGCAAAGTCCCGACTTGTTCCCCAATAGTACTTATGTGAGCAGCTATCATATCATCTTGAGGAGCTTTTCCCTCAATACGTAGCTCACCAAGTACATTGTTCAGGAGTGTGATGTTACCTTGAAGATTAATCTTCATCGCTTCCATCTCCTGTTGGGTACGAGTCGAAGCCTCGCGAAGTTTTTTGTTTTCGACCACTTGTTCTGAAAAGAATAAGACTGGTCAAGCAAAAATAAACTCCTAGAGGAAGAGAAAACAAAAATAATCACAGGTAAAAGAGTTTCTTACCCACTAGTCGAGAATCCAACTTCTTGACTTCTTCTTCATGGGAAGCAATGGTCTCAGCATGCTTTTTCTCCCATGATCTGATGTCCTCTGTATTTTTCTTAGCAATGCGGACAGTCTCATTATAAATCAAGGTTTTATCATTGACTTCAGTCTCGAGCCTTCTCAATTCAAGATCAATTTATGAAAAAGAAATGGGAATTAGAAAAGGGAAAGAACTCGAAAAGGACGACAGGTAAAGAATTGCTTACCTGCTATTCGAGATCTCAGCCCCTCGAGTTCTTGATCTTTATCCTTAGAGATACGAGAAATCTCCTGAATAACCAAAGTTTTCTCTCCGACTTCATTCCGGAGCTTTCTCATCTCATCCTCTTTTTCTGAAAAGAAGCAAGAGTTAGGTAAAGATCAAAGACATAAGCAGTCTTAAGTTCAGCACTTACTGTTTATTCCTTCCTGCAATTTTTTAGTTGCAGAGTTAGCTTCTTTAAGTTTCTTCAAAAGGAATTATACTTTTTCTCATAGCTTTTTTGACTCCTCTTTTTCATAATCGAGCGAGTCGGCTAGGGTCTTTGCGTCACTGTTTAGCCTACAAAGGATAAAAGTTAACATGAGCATTGGTCAATCGGTTGTAAGTTCTTCTACAACCATTGACCTAGTCGTAAGTTCTTCTACGACAAAGCCTCTGGTCGTAAGTCTTTTACGACCAGTACCTAGTCGTGAGTTTTTCCATGAAAAACCCCGTAAGCACTATATAAGTAGTCAAATCGAAAACGACTACAAATAATAGTGACTTACCACCTCTCTGCCTGTTTGCAGAGTTCCTCTTTTTCCTATCGTAGCTCTAGAAGTTGTCGATGATATTCACCAACAACGGCAATTTGTTCTATAGCTTTCTGCAAAAAGAAAGACAGTGAGAAACAAGGGAAGACCACATATATAAGTATCCTTAAATACTTACACTCATGGTTGATCGAGCAAATATCGAGTAAACCAGCTCTGGATGCTTCAGCTTGTCTACCCTCTCGACTTGATCCCACCAAACCTTCTCGAGACGCTCATTGTCAAAAGTGTCCCCTCTATTGGGAATATCGTTGGGATGGGGGACTCGGTCGCGAGATCTGAAAGCAGAAGACCCTACGATGGAAGCAGGCCCAAAGAAATCAGCACAAAAGTTGAAATATTCTTTGTCTTCTGATTCTGTAACTGCAGTTTCTCTTTGGGTACCGGGAGGAACGTCTGCAACGATTTTCTTTCCGGTGCGGTGGACAAGTTCATCACCACATTGACCAGAGGCTTCTGCAGCTGCCTCTGTTGTCTCCACGACCATTTCAGTGGTCGTAGCGACCATCTCAGTGGTCGTAGCTACAACCTCAGTAGTTGTAGCTGCTACTTCAACAGTTGTAGCTGCTACCTCAGTGGATGCGGCCGCTACCTTAGTCGTCGTAGCTACGACCTCAATGGCTGTAGTAACCACTTTAGGAGCCACGACTTCCTCTACCACCTGGGCCGAGGATGATCCTTCGACCACTTCCATTATTATCTCTCCAGCAGCTGAAGAGGTGGCAATGGGCTTCTCAACGGAAGCATTCCCGGGGGCTGAAGGAGTCGGGGTAAAATCAACAAAAGGAAAGCTAGTCAGGTTGTGAAAAGGGAAAAAGGTAAATGCTGTTCTTACACTTTAGTATGTTTCACATACCTCTGCACCTTGGACTTAAGCAAGAATTTGGGAGTCACCTTCCCGACGGAAGATTTCTTCGACTTTTTCTCTACGACCACGTCTGGTCAGAGTTCAAGTTGGGGAATGGACTCGGTTACGACCACGTCTGGTCGTAGATTTTGAATAGGAACCATCTCTCTGATCTCCTGAATTTCCGGATGGCCGAGTTCAGTCTCGACCACTCCAGGAGCGGCGCTACCCTCAACCATAGGCTGTGCTGGAGCAGCATTGTCCTTCACAAAAGACATAAAATCCTTCCAGACCTCCTTTTCTAGTTGCTTGACAAAACTAGGAGTGGCAGAAACTGCGAAAGATTTCTTGTCATAATTGAAGGGTACCTTGGCCATGCGGGGTTTGCGCTTAAGAGGTTCGGTCGTTTGACCTCCTCGGCTTCAAAGAATTGCGACATCATCGCTTCAATTGTAGTGTCTGCGCCGCAGTTTTGCAGATGATCTGGTCGAAGGGCCCGAACTCGAGCTCGCTCCTCCCTTGTCGGCAACCCTCGTAAGTCGACGCTTCTTGGATGGAGGAGCTGAGCCTTTGTCCTTCATCATCCCTGCGCCGATGGTTATCAGTACGACTTCTTCGTTGTCCTGACGGTTTTCCATGCCTACTTTCTGTAAAGCAAAACAGGAAAAGAAGAATTACTAACTGGTCGTAAGATCTTCTGCGACCAGTATCAAGTCGTAAGTTTTTCTATGACATTTCCTCGATTGTAAGATATTCTACGATCACTATCAGTCGTAAGTTCATTCTACGACCATAAAGTCCTAAAGGTAAAATCAACTCTTGATTACCTTTAGGCGCTCCATCTTTTCCTCTACGGGTAAAACCGCAAGGATTTGAGGAACCGCCGCTCGGGGTGGTGGAGGCTTCTCACAAACGAGTTTGACTCTAACATCAATCTTCACTTGTGAAAGATCTGTGTAAACAGATAAGAACATTAGACAACTTTGAGAAAGACCAAACCGAGAGCTAAGTCAAAAGTTCACTTACCCTCGTCGTAGTCCCTGGTCGGGTCTTTTAGCCCCGTGTATCTCCACATGGGAGATGCTCGTTTCTTCAAGGGACTAATTCGACGTGTGATGAAATCTTTCACCACATGCCATCCGGTCAGTCCCTCCTCTTTCAAGTCCTTGATGGCTTGAATGTAGGGGGCAATCCGACTGATATCTTCAGGGGTCGAATCCCATGAAGAACTCTTCTTGGTAGCCTTCCCCGCAAAAGTAAGGCTGTCTTCTTGGGTGACTTTCCAGTAAAACCACCTTTTCCTCCATGACGGCCACGAAGACCGGGTAAAACTCTGGATATACTCCCTCGACTTCCCGTCGTGGAGCTTCAGACCGCAACTTCTAGCAATTCCAATTTGCCGGGCCATTCCATAGTAATATTGGAAAAGCTCGAGGTCCGCTGGAATTCCCAGGTACGCCTCACACAGGTACACAAAAACACTCAGCATAGTGATGGAATTAGGACCGAGGTTCACTAATTCCACCCCAAAGTGCTCGAGTACTACTGTGAGAAAAGGGTGAGCAGGCAGTCGAAGGCCACACTCATAGTACGTGTAACAGCCCAAAGTTCTGTTACCAAATTAAAATAAATAAAGTTATTATTTTATTGGATTTTCTGAAATTTGAAAGAGTTTATTTGCTTTATTTGAATTTCTGAAGTTTTAAAAGTCAAAAATAAAATTTGTTAAAGTCTTTAAAGTTTTATTTGAGTTAAAGTTGAAAATAAAAATAAAAATAAAAATAATTTATGAAATTTTCTTAGATTTAAAAAACTTTTCCTAATTATTCTAAAGCCAAAATAAATTATGTGCAAAAACTATTACCATTTAAGTTGGAATTATTTTTATTAAGTTCAAAATAATTCTAGGAATTTTTGTGAATTTTTCTAGAATTTTTGGACTCTATTTGTTATCTTCTAAAAATCCATTTTGATTTGTTGTGTAATCTGAATTAATTTCGAAAATTAAATAATTAAGTAAAAAAACTTCCCATCGGGTCACCCCTCACGGTGCTGCTCTATGGGCCGCACGCTTAACATGAGAATCCTTCCCAATGCATTGCCACTTTCTTTCTTTGTTTCAATTGGTAATAACCATCGCCTTATTCCTTTATTCCTTCCTTCCTTTCCCTTTCTTCCCCAAACCTTTTCTTCTCCAGTGGGCACACGCGCAGCAAGCAGCAGCCATTAGAGCCATTCAAAGCTTTTCAAAACCGATATTTACTCCCCAATTCTTAGCACCAATGCTGCCATTCAATTCCCCGGTCATCACCTCCTCCCTCCCCTCACTTCCTTGTGGGCCCGCTTGCTTTCTTCCTCCCACGTTCTTCCCCGTGCAGCAGCTCCACTCGGCCGCCATTTTCGCTGCAACCGAGCTCCGTCAAACCATCGCCCCAACCGCCCGTGAGACTCGCGTGCGCGCGCACGACCCATGCCCCACCTCCGCCTCCACCCCCACGTTCTCCACCTCTCTCCGCGCCCGGTTCGTCCACGATCTTGCAACCGCTCTGCCACGATCTCCCACGTCGCCTCGCCGCCCCGGTGCCCCTCAGCCCCTATAAAAGGAAGCCCCGGGCGCCCCTTTCCTCACTCAACCCAACGCCGCCACCCATTCCTCCCCTCTCCTCGTGAGCTCGTCAGAATTCGAGTTTTTGTCGCCGGCGGCCGCAAACGCTCCGCCGCCTCTAGCGCCTCCGTCAGTGGAGCTCCTCCGTCTTCGACACCATTGCTAGCTTCGCCTCGACGTGTTCTACGCCAGGCTCCCATCGCCGCCGAGCATCGCCGAGTACTGCCGCCACTGCGGAGCCCAAGCCGCGCCGACGTCGTCGCCCCGCCCGCCATCCGTACACATTCCACCCCAACCTACGTGAGCACCAAAGATCCCCGCTATCCCTCTATCCATTACACCCCTCGCCGCCGTCGGAATGCCGCTGCTCACCGCAATATCAACATCCGAACCGAGATCAAGCCTCTTCCTTTGCGAATATGCGCGCCGAGCTAGCTCCGCCAAATAGTCTCCACCCCTAGATTCGCATCATCGTCCTCTACGCGGTGCTCTCCTCCCCTCGCCGTCACCGTCGCCGGAACACCACCCTCCATGGCCGACATTTCTTTTTCCATGCCTCATTTCTCGCCAAGTGTTGATGAAGATGAACAGTAACATATTTGTTAGTCATGCGTGGTACTTTGTACATGTCCGTTTATTCCTTCCAAAATTTCGTTCTCTCACATGCAAACTCCAAATCCGATAATTCTTTCTCCTAAATTCGTCTAAATTCATCAACTATTTTTAGTATTTATTTCATAATTTTTAGATTTTATTTAATTTCTGTTAATTAATTGGTCCATTTTGCGCGTCGTCGCCGCCGCCGGCCGATCGTGCACGTTCCACCACAACCAAGGAGAGCATTGTGTTCCCCGCGGTTCCCTCTTCAAATCGCCACCAACCTCACTTGCTAAATCCTTTCCGTTTGCCCGGAACGCTGATGTTCGCCCGCCGAAGATCTTCTCCGTCGGACTGCGTCGCCATCGAAGGTCATCTGGCCGAGCCATCTAGACCGTTGATTTTGCCTCGACGCGTCATGCTTCCATCGCCATCACCATGGCTATAAAACTCTTTCTTTATTCTTAGCCATCCGAAACCATAATTTTCGATGAATAGTACAATTTTTGGAATTATATCATTTCACGTGATTTCCAAACTTCCCGGGGTTCGTCCTCCTTCATACGAACTCCGATTTCGTTGATTCAAATTTCTAAATTCATATAAATTCAAGATCTAGCTATATAAACTAAAATTATTTAATTTGGAGTTTATTTGAATCTTCATTTGAATTTTGTTTGAATTTGGATTATTTTCAACGTTTAGATTTCGACGACTTCGGAAAGTCAGAATTCAATGCCATTTGAGAGCAACTAATCCATTGAGCAAGGCAAGTTACATTCTTGAACATATTAATCCCAGTATTTTAAAGTATTTAATTCTGTTTTTAAAGTTATTATTGCATGCATAGTTTTATTCAAGGTATTTTAAATTCCCATTTAAATTCTTAGATATGCTAATTCCTTTGTATAGCCAATATTGATGTTTGAATTGCCATGTCCTTGTCACCTTAGTAAAATAATTAAGAGAATTATGCTTAGCAATTGCTTAGACCAAAAGTTGATTTGGGAGAATCTTGGCCAAAATATAAAAATTGATTTACAAATGAGACTATGGTATTGTCTTTACCATAGTTGGTTGAAAAATGGTTTGACAAAGAGAAATAAATGAAATTGGTTTAGATTTGGGTGAATTGAACTGTTGGTGGGTGCAAGTATGTGCTCAGGCTCAATGCAGCGAATGGTTGAGGCCCAGGGTTTGTTTTGGAAGCCGCCCAGTCATGTAAGGACCGGTCTACGGGCTGCGGATGTTAAGCCAAACTCGTACCACCACAAGTCTGGAATGGGACAGACTTGGCCAAATAAGCTATATAATTTCACCATGTTTATGTCTTGGAAAGATGTGGAAGTCGCGAGGACTTGTTGTTAATACCCACATGGCGCAAGAGGGGGTAGTCGTTTGGTGCGAAGCCCTCGATTACGAAACCTTAGCGCATAATTATGTTGAAATAATGTAGGGTAAAGGCCTCGTGATAGTCGCTTAGTCGCACGCCTACTAAGCGCGTGTATTGGCCGACACAATAAGCAAACTATCTCTTGTGGGTAAGCCGCATAAACTCGCAGAGTATTAATCTATTCAATAGCCGCCCACGGTCATGGACATGCTTAACAGAAGCCACTCGAAGTTAGTCTCTGGTTTTGTTTGAAAAGACTTTATCACATGGTTTTATAAATGGGATTTGGGCAGAAAGCCTGGTGCAAGGGGGGTAGTCCTTCACCATTTGTGTATGGAAGTTTATCCTACACTTGACATTGATGAATCAAAATATGAATTTGATTTTAATTAATCTAAAAATGGCCTTGGAAATTATTAGGAGTATTTAAACTGAAAATGCTGTCTTATGCAAATAAACCTTGCCAATATCCTTTGTCTACTTTATGCATGCATACAATCTGTTACTTGACGGGTGTAACTTGCGAGCACGGTAGTAGTGCTCATCCCTGCTTATTGCAAACAAATTTCAGAGGAGAAGAACTTTGCTACCGGTGTGGATCTCGACGACTAGGCCGCTCCCCGCCGATTGTTCAGGGCGATCACCGACTCCACTACTTCTTCGCCTTCCGCTGTGTTCTTTACTGTTGGCTTGTAAGCCTCTCTTGTAATAAACTCTGTTGATTATTAATAAAGTTATGTGATTTATGGATGTTACCATATTTGTTTAACTGTGTGAACTAGCTACTGATCATGGGACTAGTTCAGAAATGCACAGAGGATTTGGGACGTTAATCCCGGGTCCGACAGTACGCTTGGAAGACGGGGATTTGGCCATTTTCCCCCGACGACCAATGCTGCCCAATCGCCGGAATCCATTTTACAAGAGTCTTCGCTGGAATCTTCCCGGCATCGACTAGGGCTTGAATCTTCGCCGCGTCCATCTCCGACTCGGCCCACTCAGAAACTCTCCCAACCATTTCTCTCAGGAAGGGGAAGTTTCGGGTTGAGAAAGATTTTCGAAGAGGGCACAATTGGGTTGGCGGCGGAGAAGGCAAGAACGACTCGATGGCGGAGAAGGCAAGAACGACTCGGCAGCGGAGAAGGCAAGAGCTTGATGAACAGTAGGAGCGATTTGGGGAAAGGTAGAAACTCAAGTCTAACCTCCGGTAAGTATTTATAACTGCTTACTTGGGCCGAAGGCGTGTTAGCCCAAAGGTTGCCACCGCTTCGGGAATCGACACAACGGACAGATCTGTGCGAGTCGGTTGCGATTCTCAAGATTGTCCGTTTAAGAAAATCAGGTTCGTTTTTACACCTCAAGCAAAATTACTTTCTTGGCCAAGTCTTTTTGGTCGAATGAAATATCATTCGGAAAGGCTTTTCTTCCTATCACAATACCACTTCTGCGACTATTTGATAGTCGTAAACAACCTCCTTGACCAAGCATATTTATGGTCAAAGTAGCACTCAAATGTCGAAGAGTTTTTCCTTCGACCACCCATTTACGACTTTTTCACCAAGTAAGTTACTTTCACTTGAAGCTGGGGGGCTAGATGACGAGGATCTAATAATCCTCATTTTATCTTGTTTCTATAATTATTATTATGGGTAAATATGATGTCATGTGGTCCCCAGAAGTACCCCTTATATCTACAAGGGAGAAGCCTACCAGGTGATCGTAAGTTCTACTACGACCACCCCCATAGTCGTATGTCTTGCTACGACTATCTTATGGTCGTAAGTTCTTCTACGACCATTACCCAGTCGTAAGTTCTTCTACGACCACTACCCAGTCGTAAGTTCTTCTACGATCACTACCCAGTCGTAAGTCCTACTACGATTATGTTATGGTCGTAGGTTCTTCTATGACCAGGTCAGTCGCGACCACCTTAGGATCAATTAAACCTACAGACAAGTGGGTCCAATTGATTAAGGAATTCAAACAGTTAGTGTGCGCTGTTACTCTACGCAGTAATAGCGCTTAATACCCCATTATCTCTAACAATTAACTGCCAGGTGACGTGAAGGAGCCACTACGCTGGTGATTACTGCCAAATATGCGCTCATTACTGGACTTGATGAGGCGCCTCTTCAACAGGACACAACGGCTATTCCTTCACGACTATATAAAGGCAGCGATCAGAGACGACAGGGGAGGGCAGCGATAAGGTCATAGACACACGCTGTCAAGAGCCATCAGGAAGACAAGCACTATCCTCTGTAATAGGCTTAGTTTTTCTCCTGATTGTTTAGAATACACTCAATACCATACACACACAGGAGTAGGGTTGTTATTCTCTCCCGAGAAGGCCCGAACCTGTATAAAAATACCCGTGTCAATCTCTCTGTGTGATTCCATTCTAGGAGACCCCCCGAATCAAATAATCTTTACGTAAGATCGGTTCTAAAACACCGACAAACCTGATCGAGGTGAAAAATTAGGCGAGCTCCTATTCACCCCCCTCTAGGCGCCTTTCCGGTCCTACAATTGGTATCAGAGCCGGTTAGCTCTTCTCATAGATATTAACTGGTCTGAGGAGCCATGGCGTTTGACAAGTATTCCACCAAACCATCTGTGTTTGATGGAGTCGATTTTTCATACTGGAAAGCTCGCATGCATGCCTACATCGAGGCTCAAGGGCACTCAATTTGGCTTAAGGTCAAAAATCCTTATATAGTGCCAGCCAATAACAATGTGATCACACTTGATGTGGAGGCAAATAGCAAGGCTCAAAACTTTTTGATTCAAGGGCTTAGTTGATCTGAGTTTGAGCGTGTCGCTCACTTGAGGTCTGCTCATGAGATCTGGAAGACCCTCGCTGACTACCATGAGAGCTCTACTGTGATCAAGGAAGTGAGACAGAACCAAGTTAAGAAAGAATACTCAAAGATCGAACAAAGGCCTGGTGAATCTTTGGATGAATTGCTGGGTAGGTTTTCCAAGATCATTCATGACTTGCGTGCTGTGGATCTTGTGTTTACTGAATCTGAGAATACACGCCAGTTCTTTGGTGCACTTGATGTGAGAGTTTGGGGGATGAAGATCACTTCCATCAATGACAACACTGTCATGAGTGAGCTTACCATGGATAAGCTCTACTCGAGGTTGAAGTCGTATGAGATTGACTTTATCTCACGTCTTCCCAAGACAGATTTGATGGCTCTAGTGGTTGACCCTTCTAAGGGTAGCTCATCTGATTCTTTGGATTTTGGTTCATCTGGTTTTTCATTGTCCGCCTTGCACTCTTTAAATGATGAGCAGCTAGAGAAACTACCTGAGAATGATTTAGCCCTCCTATCCATAAAATTCACGAGAGCCTACAACAAAGTGAGATTCAGGAAGAGAGGTGGCCCTGTTACCTGCTTTGAGTGTGGTGAGCCAAACCACATTCAGGCTAAGTGCCCCAAGCTGAAGGGCAAGGAGGAGAAGGACTTCCAGAGGCGTCCTCAAGCTCGAGATGCAAAAGCCAAGAAGCCCAACTACCAGAAGTTCGTCAACCGGGTCCTTGCCGCTCTTGAGAATGTTGATATGAGCGATGTGGACTCAGGGACGGAGGATGATGAGGATGATTCTCATGGCAAGAAGAAGGCCCAGGACTTCACCGGTATGTGCTTCATGGCTAGGGATAGCCACGACATCGACTCTTCCAACGACGACGATCCCTTCAGCGATCCTGACGAGGTATGTCCCTCACTCAATGAGATGAAACGTGCATTGATTGCTGCTGAACGAAAACTGAATAAGCAAGCTAAAATGATTAAGAAATAGGATTTCATGATTGACAATTTGAACCTAGAAGTAGTTAGGCTCAAATCTATTAATCCTGCTGATAATTGTGATTCTTGCTCTAGCTTGCATAATGAACTAGCAAATCTGAAATCTGCTCATTTCTCTGTTGCTAATCAACTTAAAGATACTCTAAATGAACTAGAATTTCTCAAATCTAGTCCTAGTCATGTTTGCTTGGATGTTATTGCTTTAGATGTGACTTTAGTAGATGCTATTCCTTTATCTTGCTCAAACTGTGCTTTGCTTGAATTGAAAATGGATAGTGCTACTAAGGAATTGATGAAATTTGATGCTAGTCACACTTGCTCTCATTGTGAGGATAGTAGGATTAAAATGAAGAAAATGACTGAAATGATTCTTCACTCTAAAACTGCTTCATGTGAAAACTGTCATAAACTCACAATTGAGAATGATGCTTTAAACAAGACTCTAGAGGAGAAATCTAAAATTGAACAATCCATGTCCATGACTGCTTCCAAGAAAGTTGTTGATTCTGCTTCTTGTGTTTTTTGTACTGAAATTGGGATAAATTTAGATGAGATACAAGAGGCGTTTAGAGTCAAATTCAAAGAGCAGTGAGTAGGATTGAAAATGCTTCTTGTGTGTCTTGTGAGGCTTTAAAGGTTGAGGTAGCTCTAGTTAAAGAAAAGCTTGCTAGGATAATCAAGTTGAATAGGTGTGTCACCTGTAAGGACCTAGCCAAAGAGATTGATTATCTCAAAAGGACTCTTGAGAGATTCTCTAGTGGGAAGAAGAACCTTAACATGATTCTTGATCAATCTAAGGTGAGTGTGAAGAATAGTGGTCTAGGATTTAATTCTATAGAGAATTCTAAGAATCACCCATCTAAGGTTGTGAGAGCTGTTACGAGTGGCTTGTTTGAGGTAGAACCCCCTGAGCCATCTAAGATAATCTTTAGATCTGCAGGTTTTGCCCAAACCCCTTCTAGCAAGACAGATGCTTCTAAGTCAGCAGATCAGACCCCTCAAAAGGTCAAGTATCATTGCATCTTCTGCAAGAAGGATGGCTACATAGTTGAGTTCTGCTTCCGTAGAGCTAAGAGTGAGAGGAAGGAGAGAGTGCATGCTTTAAGGACCATTAGAGGAGTTTCTTCACCTACGACAGTCTCTAGAGCCAGGCAGCCTGTCTTTCCTACTAAACATAGGCATAGGTTCGTAGATGATTTTTTTTTGACTCTTTTGGTGGCTCTAGGCAGCGTTTTGGGTTAGGATATCGTGAGGAGAGACCATGGGTAGCATCTAGACAGGGGAGTACCGATCTTTTGGTAGATCGATTCGGAGAGGTCTAGGTGTTGCACGTGTGCATTCTTATGATTATTCCACTAACCATTTTATTGCTGCTTCTACTGCTGTTCCTAAGCGTCGTGTGACTCAGTACTGGATTCCCAAGTCTTTTATCACTAACCCCAGTACTGAGGCACAGATGTTCCCTGCTTATGCCCTATAGGTCCGTCATGCGAGGAAGGAGGACATATGTCTTGTTGACTCTGGATTTTCTCGACACATGACTGAAGATTCTAGATGGTTCTCCTCCCTCACACGTGCATCCGGCAATGAGTTGATCACATTTGGGGATGCTTCTACCGAGACCGTGACAGCCAAGGGCACAGTGCGCGTCAACAACAACTTCATGCTTAAGGACGTCGCTTTGGTAAGTAAGCTGCGGTATAATCTGTTATCTGTTTCTCAACTTCTTGATGAGGGTCTAGAAGTGAGGTTTAAGAGTGGTGAGTGTAAAGTTCTAGACTCCTCAAGTGAGCTTGTTTTTGAGATCTCTAGGTTTGAGAAGATCTTTAGTGCTAATTTCAGTATCTCTTCTGCTTCCAGCCCCAAGTGTCTTGTGGTGTCTGATTATCATGATTTAGTGTTGTGACATCCTAGGCTTGGACACATAGGCTTTGACCATTTGACCAGGATCAGTAGTAAGGACTTGATTAGAGGGTTGCCTAAGCTTAAGTCTGTTAGAGACCATGTGTGCATTCCCTGTAGACATGGTAAGATGGTTTCTGCTTCTCATACACCTCTTACTCTAGTGATGACCGATGGACCTGGTCAGCTCTTGCACTTAGACACAGTTGGCCCGTCTAGAGTTCAGTCTGTAGGAGGGAAGTGGTATGTGCTTGTCATTGTGGATGATTACTCCAGGTATTCATGGGTATACTTTCTAGTTTCTAAGGATGAGGCATTTGGTTTGTTTAGAGAGTTGGTCTTTAGACTAGCAGTTGACCTCCCTGGAGCTTTGAGAACCATTAGGAGTGACAATGGCACAGAATTCAAGAATTCTTCTTTTACCACATTCTGCACTGAGAGAGGACTTGAGCACCAGTTCTCCTCACCTGGAGTTCCCCAGCAGAATGGGGTTGTAGAAAGGAAGAACAGGACCCTGATTGAGATGGCTAGGACCATGATAGATGAGCATAGCACTCCTAGGAGATTTTGGGCTGAGGCGATCTCTACTTCTTGCTATGTGTCCAATAGGGTGTTCTTGAGATCTGTCATAGGCAAGACTTCTTTTGAGTTTAGATTTGGTCATAGGCCTAGAGTATCTCATTTCAAGATTTTTGGTTGCAAGTGCTTCATTCTTAAACATGACAACTTGGATAAATTTGAATCTAGATGTTATGATGGTATTTTTCTTGGATATCTTGCTCATTCTTGTGGCTACCGCGTATTTAATTTGGATACTAACAAAATTGTTGAGACTTGTGAAGTCACTTTTGATGAGGCTAGTCCTGGTACTAGACCCGATGCTGCAGGTACATAGGTTCCTGATATTCAAGAAAGCATCTTCGTCGACGACGACTCTGAGGATGAGGACCCAATCGATCCTCTAGGTACTACTGAGATGGTTGGAGAGCCTGCTTCTGTCTCCAGCTTCAGGAGAGCAGCCTCCTCCCACCTTCACCGGCGCTTCGAGTGGCTCTGCTCCTACCTCCACAGCTAATGAGGTAGAGGCCACATCTACACCAGGACTTCCTCTTCATATTCAGCGACAGCACCCACCTGAGCAGATAATTGGAGATCTTCATGAGCGAGTTACTCGCTCTAGGTTTATCTCTCCAGAGTCTCATGCACATTCTGCTTTTGTTGCATCTTTTGAACCCCGAGATATCACCCATGCTTTATCTGATTCCTCTTGGGTCAATGCCATACATGAAGAGCTTGAAAATTTTGATAGAAACAAAGTCTGGGCCTTAGTTGCACCTCCACCTAATCATCATGTAATTGGAACAAAATGGATTTTCAAAAATAAGCAAAGTGAGGATGGGTTGGTAGTTCGCAACAAGGCTAGACTTGTAGCTCAAGGTTATTCCAAGGTAGAAGGCTTAGACTTTGAAGAGACCTTTGCTCCTGCAACTAGATTAGAAGCCATTCGTATTTTGTTAGCTTTCGCGACGTCTAAGGGCTTTAAGCTTTTTCAAATGGATGTCAAGAGTGCTTTCCTTAATGGTTTCATAGAAGAAGAGGTCTATGTCAAGCAACCTCCTGGTTTCGAAAATCACAAATTCCCAAGCCATGTGTTTAAGCTCTCTAAAGCCTTGTATGGATTGAAGCAAACCCCTAGAGCTTGGTATGATAGGCTTAAGAGTTTCTTGCTTGATAATGATTTCAAAATGGGAATGGTAGATAAAACCTTGTTCACTCTCAGGCATGGCAGTGACTTTTTATTGGTTCAGATTTATGTGGATGATATTATATTCGGTGGTTCTTCTCATGCTTTGGTTTTCAGATTTTCAGATTCTATGAGCAGGGAATTTGAAATGAGTATGATGGGCAAGCTGACTTTCTTCCTTGGTCTTCAAGTCAAGCAACTCAAAGAAGGTACCTTCATTCATCAAAGTAAGTACACAAATGACCTTCTTCGACGCTTCGACATGGGAAGCAGCAAGCCAATGTCTACTCCCATTGCCACTTCTACCATGCTGGATCCTGATGAGGATGGAGAGCCCGTAGACCAGAAGGAGTACCGCAGCATGATCGGCTCCCTCCTCTACCTCACGGCGTCGAGGCTGGACATACAGTTTGATGTGTGTCTGTGTGCTCGATTTCAGACTTCCCCTCGTGCCTCTCATCGTCAAGCAGTGCGTCGCATCTTCAGGTACCTCTAGGACACTCTTGATCTTGGACTCTGGTTTTCTTCTGATTCTACTCTCTCCATTTGAGCTTTTTCTGATGCTGATTTGCAGGGTGTAGAGTGGATAGGAAGAGTACTTCTGGCACGTGTCATTTCTTAGGCACCTCTCTTATCTCTTGGTCTTTTAGGAAGCAGTCTTTTGTTGCACAGTCCACTGCCGAGGCTGAGTATATAGCTGCAGCGAATAGTTGTTCTCAGGTTCTCTGGATCTTATCTACTCTGTGGGACTGTGGGTTGTCTTTCGATAGTGTTCCTCTTTTCTGTGATAACACTAGTGCCATAAACATTACCAAAAACCCAGTGCAACACTCTAGGACTAAGCACATTGGTATCAGATATCATTTCCTTAGAGATCATGTAGAGAAGGGTGATGTTGTGCTTCACTTTGTAGAGTCTGAGTAGTAGGTTGCAGATATTTTCACTAAGGCTCTTGATTCTTCTCAATTTGCTTTCTTGCGGGGAGAGTTGGGAGTTATTAGTCCTTTTGGTCTGTTTTGAGGGGGAGTTGACTCTTTTGCATTCATTGTATCATATTGCATTCACATGAAAATCCAAAAAGATGCTTTGTAATATAAGCTTTACCGCTTCTCTTTTAAATTTGATGAAGCTTTGCTTATTACCCTTTTGAGCTTTAGTATTTCAATTCTTGCTCTCAATGTCATGTCTAGTTCTTAACTTGCTAGAATTATCATGCTTTCACCTGTATAGCTAAGTCTTTGCTAAATGAGCTAGAATATTAAAACAACTTGAACTAAAAACTACAATTTGTGGATCTTTTAGCTAGTTAAGCAATTAATGCTCTTTTTGTGACACTGGCCCTGTCAAAATTGTTTTGTTAGCTCTTAAATCTAGTTTTAATCATTACATGAGCTTCTTGTTCTGCTGAGAATTCATAACTGTTCTTGTGTAAAAAGAAAAATCGAATTTCAAGATTGTCATTGATAAAATGTGCCAAACTACTCTCACGAGACTGCATGTCCAAGACATGAACTTGGATATAGTTTGATGATTCAGACAATCTGATGGGGACTGCTTGTCAAAATTAACATGAACCTCAAGATTTGTTGCCCGGGTAGAAGCTTAGGAAGAGGTTGTGGATGGCTCCTAGTCCAGGATCTTCTTTACTAAGATAGACCATTAATCAACTTCAAAATTCATTGCACATGAAAAATTTGTTGAAAAAAACGCCGGTCGAACCGCCCGTCGGTCTGACCGAAAGTTTGCCGCCGGTCTGACAGCCCTTTTAGGGTTTGAGTCCTTTTGGTTCTTTCCTTTGGGGGTTTTGATTTGGGTTCAACACAAGTCCTCTGTAGTACTTGAATATTGATCTTCGTAGCTTCTGTAGCTATTGGAGTGATATTAGTGTTGAACCTGATCGAGGTGAAAAATTAGGCGAGCTCCTATTCACCCCCTCTAGGTGCCTTTCCGGTCCTACAAATGGAAATGTCAAATTGAGATATACTACTAGCCTATTATATCAGTAGCAGTAGTAATACACACATGGTACTACTACCACTAGCCTAAATGCTTACTGCTATAATGCTATTCACAAGTCACAACTCATAAGACTGAAGACTCAAGTTATAATGCTATACTGCTACTAGCCATAATGCTATACTACTACTAGCCTAAATGCTTACTACTGCTGCTGCTATGCAATACTACTACTACTACTACTACTGCTATTACTACTACTACTACTACTAAACAGAGGCGCAGAGCAAGAAGAGGGCGCAAGAGCAAGAAGAGGGGCAGAGCAACGCAAGAGCAAGAAGAAGGAGAGCAACGCAAGCAGAGGCGGAAGTAGAGCAGCGCAAGCAGGGGCGGAAGCAGAGGGCGGCATGGCGCAAGAAGAGGAAGGAGAGGATAGGAGAAAGGGGAGGAGGAGGGGGTGCTCACCACGGCTCGGCCGCTCGGGTCGACGGCAACTGGGGAGGGCCGAGGAGGTGGCAGCGCCGCGGTGGTGTCGTGGGTTGGAGACGACGACTCGGGAGTCGGGATGGCCAAGCAGGTGGCGACGGCGGCATGGATACGGGACAAGGGAGGCAGGGGAGGGCTGAGGAGGAGGTGGCGGCGAGCGGCGTCGTCGTCGGGGGCGGCGCCGGCGATGGGCTAGGGTTCCTCTCCCGGCGGCGTCGTGTAGGAGTGGGGGAGCCGAGTGGATCTGGTGTCCCTTCCCCTCTCTCGATTAATTTTTGTTCATATACCTCCTTCGCTGGCTGAGCTGACGCTGGGCCTAGGCGTTCGACTCGCACAGGCTGACTAGTCGCGGCTAGTCGCCGACTAGTCGGCAAGTCATACGACTAGCACTACTAGTCGAGTCGCCTGCACTAGTCAGTGCCAGTGTGCCGACTTTCCGACTAATCGACGATTAGTCGCGGCTAGTCGTCCGACTTAATAACAATGCCTTCATCCTGAGGATTTCTCGTGGGACATTTCTTGAAGGTGTGCCCAGACTCCCTGCAAATAGATTACTTCTTCGTACGACGTCCGGTTTCTGCTTCGTCCATATCGTTCCTGATGCGCCGTACCTGTCGCTGGCCAACCTTTCCCTTGAGCCTATTAATGTCCATGGCCCAGATTAGTTGCTCCCAGGTTGGATGGCCAGTGAAATGGCCAACCACAGCATAACCATACATCTCCGTGATCTAGGTTTGCATCACCGCCTCCTTGGTGAAATAGAAAGAGAGATACTGACCGGGATGCTACGCCACCGTCAAAGATGCGGCTATGACATGGGAGCAGGGTCTATGCAGAAGAAGGGGCTTGTTGCAAGTGCATGTGCAACTACCGCGGCGTAGCGTGCACTCGTGGGTAATCCTCTCGCGGTTCATCCCGCGGTGTCCTTTATCCCTGCACATTACCTCGAAGCGAAGCTCCTTTGTGCCCATCTTTAATGCCTGGTGCATCTCACCCTTCTTGCTCTTCTCCTCCATGTACTTGGTGATCATGGCGGAGTAGAGTATTCTGTCATTTGCCATGGCGAGCGACGCGTTGTTGCTTCTGTCAACAAAGTACTTCGTCGTACCACGGAGAATTGCCTCCACAATACCCACCAAAGGGAGGCACCTTGCGCCGCGCATGACCCAGTTGTACACTTCGGCTAGATTAGTTGTCATGACACCATATCGAGCGCCACCCCTGTCATGGAGCAGCAACGACTTCTCCTTAGGCTCGTGCTCAATCCAAATCAGAAGCATCTCACCTGCGCTCCTATCCTCCTCGTCAATCCGGGAGCATCTGTGGGTATCTCTGGCAATGCTTCGGGGGCCTAGTCAGTGCTTAGGATGACCCTTCTCGCTGCCTCCCTTGTGTGTGTCATGGTCCGCTCATCCAGAATCTTCCAGAGTGTTTTGAACTTCTGCTGCTGGTTCTGGTTGCACAGCCGCTTGAACAGGTTTATCAAGTCTTTGTTGCGGAACTACTTGTAGAAGTTTGCACCCAAGTGCCTCATGCACCACCTGCTCTGCAGATCCGGCCATAGAAGTGGTACGTTCTCTCCTTGTTGCAGCTGGGTTATTGCACGCAGCAGGCCTGCATGCCGATCATGTATGAGACATACGTTGGGATGGCCTTGCACAACAGAAATCCTCACATTCTTCAGGAACCACAACCAGCTGTCTGTGTTCTCGCTTTCAACGAAAGCGAATGCCATGGGAAGAACTTGATTGTTCCCGTCCGTCGCTATTGCAGTCAGTATCTAGCCCTTGTACCTCCCAGTCAAGAATGTGCCATCTACGCACAAGATTGGATGGCAGTGCCGGATTGCATTGATGCATGGACCAAATGCAAAGAATGCTCGCTGCAATACCCTCTTATTGGTCCACTTCAGGTGCGTGGCATCTTGAATGTCGATATGGGTGCCAGGATTTCTGTCTTGTATGACTCGAAGTTGCCCAGGGAGGTTGTGGTATGAATCCTCGAAAGTGCCCCACATTGATTCCAATGCCTTTTGTTTTGCCCTCCAAGCCTTGGCATAGTTGATTGTGTATTGGAACCTTACCTCAATCGCCTGAATGATGGATCGTGGCTCAAAATCTAGATTATCCACGATCTCACTGTACATAAGGTTGGTGATGAAGCATGATGATAGGTTCTGGTGGGACTGCACTGACTCAGAAAAGACGCATGTGTGAGGGACCACTATAGAGCACTTCTAGTAGATGTCCCACTTTGGCTGAAATGCGTGCACTCGCCAAGGGCATCCCTCTATGCCGCACTTCACGTCGTAGAATCTTGGGGTAGACTTGACGACTTTGAATGTGCGCCGCACCGACAAGGCCCAGAATTTGACCGCGTCCTGCACGGCCTCCTTGCATTTGTACAAAGCTCCTAGCCTGACCTCACTCTGGTCGTACTCCCACGGCACATGGGAGCCTTCGTTGACGACGAGGTTGTCGAACTGGTATGTGTTCCAGTCGGATGGAACCGCCTGCTGGTCCACGTCATCCTCGTCGTCGGAACCTTCATCTTCAGACAATGCCATGTAGTCTCGGTCTTCGAGATCCATCCTTTGCACTACGGCTTCCACCTCCTCAGCCTCGTCAGTAAGACCAGTAGCTTGCTTGGCCATAGGAGCTACTTCCGTAGGGTCTTCATCGATAGCATCAAGAACTCAGGAGCTTGACCATTGTGTTTGTCGTCTTTGTGGCTGCAGCCCCGACTTCCTCTTGACCTCGGCACCCCTTCTTGTTCACCATGGTGGAGGAGTGGGTTTGGCATATGCTTGGACCAGAAGGACCAATTTCCACCCTGCCTCCCTCGTGATGTGTACATATGACTGCCATGAATTTGGTCCCTTAAGCTCCACTAACTCCCAATATGTGAGCTGTCCTCTCCGTGGGGAAAGACAACTCAATCTCAGATCATACACATCGCGGTCCACTTGGAATGTGTGGTACAACCACCGCATTACAGCACCCCATGTACGCTGCTCTGGTCTTGCTAGGGGCACGGTCGCCGATTGAAAATAACGCAAATCAATTCCCTCGGGACCCTCCAGAATAGTCCCTTGACCATAGTAAATTTTGAAATTGACGACGTCGGACATATTTGACGCACTACACCATAAAGAACATTTCCACGATTAACCGCATATCTAAAACTATACTACCCACCAAAAAGTATTATGTAAAACTATACTGCATTGCGTAACCGTACATCTAAAACTATGTAATCCATTCGGTTAAAAAAAAATACCCGAGCGGTAGGCAATCGGACGGGCAGCGCTTCACTAGCTTCTTTCCTCCCCTCTACTCTTCTCCCCTTCTCTTCTTTCTGAATAAGAATGAGTCTGCGCTGAATTTTTTTTTTTGGGGGTTTATAGGTTAGTCTTCTGTCACTAGTTCAATCAAGGCGAGAACCTATCGTCGATTGAACTGGCGGCGAAGCCGCCGCCCGATTGAAATGGTGATAGGTGGTTGGACCGGCGACAGGAGGGGGAGAGGGTCCCTGTTGCCAGTTAAACTAGCGATAGGTTCCTGTCGGCAGTGGACACAGTTTTGTAATTTTTTGGGGAGACCATATATTTTTTGTAATTATCTTTTTAAAAAATATTATTTTTTAAAAAGGCTCATCATTTGAATCTTCATTGCCTTGCAGGGATGAATTCAGTAACATTTTTGAAATGCGGCTGCAGTTTTGTTAGACAATAGCAGTTCCAGCATAAGACCACATAGGCATAAACAATTGAGTAGTTGGCTGAAAAATCAAGTGACGAAGACCATTAAGTTCTAGAGACTGACAAGCAACCCTTATCGAGGACAGCTGGGTACTGTTAATAGATGGAACTACATACAATCTGTGCTTAATGGGGGTGTTTTCGCAGGCTATTAAATAGCACAATGACAAGATTCGTGACATAGCAGACTTGTCATAAGAGGCATAACAAGTCTTGTGGGGGAAAAAACAAAGATGAAGAGACAAGAAATTGGAAATGTATGTATATAAGTCTAACAAATTGTGTGATGTTGAAAGTAAGTTAGTTAAAGATCCTAGCCTAATTAGGAGTGCGGTGGCAGGCCTGTCACGTTTTTTTTGTTCTCTTGGGTAGAATTGTCATTTTGCGCTGAACTTTTAGGCTTTTGTTAGAGGAATATGGAACACAATATTAAACATGGAAAACAGTATAAAGGTAAAGGTAGAACTGAAGCATATATCATGTATCTGTATTGTAGTGTGATTGCAAAGGAAATACAGAAGCAATAGTTGTGTAATCAGACTCTATGTAGAACAATCTAAAAATACATAGTATTATCAGAATAGAAAGAAACAGTTTACTTAAAATAACATAATAACATATTGGAACCAGACTATACCGAAGCGAAAACTTTTAAGTTCTAACAGAATAGCATAGTACTATTTAACCAGTTCAGTCGTAGCATATACACCGTGGAATCAGACTCTACTGAAGTAAAAAGTTTTTGAAAGTATTGTGTGGAACTAAAGTTAATAGGAAAACAAAAAAAAAGCAATAATGCGATGACACCAAAGAAAATTTTAATAGTATTCTAGCTGCAAGGAATAGGTGAGGCATTAAAACATCTTTATATCATGGTTACGTGAATAAAAGGCAGGACATCCATATACCGTAATGCTATATGGTACCCGACAATAGCAAAGAAAAACACTATGCATGCACACTGTTTTATTTCTGCAATAGTAACAATAGAGGCTAAGGATAATCTTGTTGCATGTGGTACAATGAGGATATCTAAGTAGTTAACAACAAAGGAAGGCATGGCTATATGCTATATGTATTTTTTTGTTCGCTTGGGTAGAAGTGTCACTTTGCGCTCAATTTTCAGTCTTTTGTTAGAGGAACATGAAACACAATGGTAAACAGTAGAAAGGTAAAGGTAGAATTGAAGCATTTATTTTGTAGCTGTCTTGTAGTGACTGTGAAGGAAATGACAGAAGCAATAGTTGTGTAATCAGAATCTACGTGGAAGAATTTGAAAAATACATACTATCATCTGAACGGAAAGAAACGGTTTACTCAAAATAACAGAATAACATATTAGAACCAGACTATACCGAAACGAAAAATTTTCAGTTCTAGTAGAATAACATAGTATTAATTTAGCAGTTTAGTTGCCGCATATACATTGTCGAATCAGACTGTACTAAAGTAAAAAGTTTCTGAAAGTATTGTCTGGAACTAAAGCCAATAAGCAAACAAAAATTGCAATAATGCAATGACATCAACGAAAAGTATACGGCTAATAGTTTTCTACCTGCAAGGAATAGGTGAGGCATTAAAACAACCTTATATCATGGTAATGTGA
This sequence comes from Phyllostachys edulis, assembly GCA_036346405.1. Classification (NCBI taxonomy): domain Eukaryota; kingdom Viridiplantae; phylum Streptophyta; class Magnoliopsida; order Poales; family Poaceae; genus Phyllostachys; species Phyllostachys edulis. Next base: position 38,426,764 of record CM070557.1, on the reverse strand, counting down.
ACTAAAGGCAGGACATCCATACTGTAATGCCATATGGTACCCGACAACAGTAGCAAAGAAAAACACTATGCATGCACACTATCTTATTTCTATAATATTAACAATAGAGGCCAACGATAATCTTGTTGCACATGGTACAGTGAGGATATCTAAGCAGTTAACAACAAAGGAAGGCATGGCTATATGTTACATGTAGTCTTTATATAGGAACTCGCATTTAAGCGCTGGAAAAATCAGTTACCTCTTTTTTGGTAGATGTACACTGCAATACAAAAGAATTTCATGCAAGCATAGCTAGATATAGCGCGTTTTCTTCTCTCTCCATTTGAAAAGATAATTTATGCTTAATTATCTTGCTGATATAACCACAAGCTACGACCTATGACTACACAAGAAACGGCAGAAAGCTGTAGCTACCGGAACCATTATACTTCGTAAATGGCACAACAAATTTACAGGTTATAGCAGAGGAGAAAAGGAGCAAAAAGATTTAATACCTCGTTTACAAAGAAGGCACGAGACCCGTAAGGAAGCTGGTTTGGTAGCTCAACAAATGCTACTGGATCAGTAGACATTGTCTTTGCATCGATCACATTAACTTCAGTTAATAAATTGTTTCTTGTCACTCTCTGGTCCCAAGTCATATATGCCTCTCACATTTCTTCCCATTTCAAGTTGTTTCTTGTCACTCTCTGGTTCAACATGTAGATCAAATTTTATGATGCCAGTCACCTTTGATATGTTGTCCAGTATAGTGCAATATACGTACCGCTGCTTTCTTCGTTCAACAAAGTAACAAATTTAAAAATAGGATAGCTTCATGAAACATCTAATACAAGCTCAGTGTGCTGAGTTGATAGTGCTTGACAGTTGATAATATGACCTTCACAGAGGGGGGAAATTTAGTGCAACAGATAATAAGCATCTTGCGCATGATATCCTACAATGAATCATTGCTTCTTAAAATTGAAACTTCCAATAGAAATACCTGGTAGTATAACACTCATTAATTCGAGGAAAACCAACAGCAGAAACAGTGGGTTGCTTTTGTGAAGCAGTGTCGGTTTTCATGTTGAATCTCATCTCATACGTACAAAATATAGCATCAGACCAAGAATTTCATTACTGGGAATCAAAATAAAGGTTGAGATTGTAGGTATATACAGTGCATTCCCGAAGTTCTCAAGCTTGTCACTTTGGTAACCGTTCACCTTGTCCAAATCTGGATTCTCGAGGCGGTAGGTAATTAGAATGACTTCGTCACCCTCTTCCCAAGCACTGGCTGTGACAAGAGATTTTTAGTGATCAGATCACAAAGAATACTAACATGAAATCAAATTAGGAGTAACCAAATAACACGCCAATTTGATGCTTAGATTCGAGCACTATGAGACAAAAAACATTCAATTACCTCTTCTTTTTGGTCGTAAATTCAAGCCCAAGGAGGGAAGTCTCTCCTGCAGACCAACACTGCGGGTGACCATCTCCCAACGAAGCCTGAACCTGACCTTCACCTGAGAAGGAAAGGCATGAAAAGGAACCAAACCACCAAAGTCAGAACCAATCGTTGAGTTCAGAAGGGAAGGAAGCAGATTGGAACCGGAAAATCAAAGTCAAAACCAATCGTTGAGTTCAGAAGGGAAGGAAGCAGAATGGAACCGAAAAATCATGTATAAAGGAAAATAACAGAGAGTTCATCACAATCTGCAATATGGGACATCGGTAGATCTGCACAAATTCAAAAACTACGCTTATTAATAAATGTGTAACCAGAAATCCACAACATGACTGGAGACCGGAGGAAGGAGGAGGGGCGGATCGCTGGCTTCATTCGGCGCCATTGTCTCTATTGCGCAGAGGAGGCGAGGAGGCTAGTGCGCACAAGCGGAGGAGGCGAGGTGCAGGCGAAGGGGAGGAGCCAAGCAGCGAGGGGGCGATGCGTGCGAAGGGGAGGAGGCAGGCAGTGAGGAAGGGCAGCATAGGCGGAGGGAAAGAGGCGGCAGCACAGGCGGAGGGGAGGAGGTGGGCGGCACGGGCGGCGCAGGTGAAGGGGGGGGGGACGGGCCGGCGAGGGTGAGGGCGAGGCGAGGGAGGGCGACCCAGTGTCACGGGGAAGTGGGAGGCGGCGGTACGAAGAGGCAAGTCGATGGAGGGGAATTGACGGGAGTAGTCTGGAGGACGCGCAAGTGGAGGAGGCGAGGTGCGGGCGAAGGGGAGGAGCCAAGCAGTGAGGGGGGGGTGACGCGTGCGAAGGGGAGGAGGCAGGCAGCGAGGGAGGGCGGCATAGGCGGAGGGGAAGAGGCGGCGGCACAGACGGAGGGGAGGTGGTGGGCGGCGCGGGCGAAGTGGGGGACGGGGCGGCGAGCACAAGGACGAGGTGAGGGAAGGCGACCTCGCGTCACGGGGAAGCGGGAGGTAGCGGTGCGAAGAGGCGAGTCGATGGAGGGGAATTGACGGGTGTAGTCTGGAGGGTTCCATCTGGTTCGAGATGGCATAGCTGGCACACACACGGCAGACGGAAACAGCGAAGGCGCTGCGAGACACCGCACTGGTGCGCACGCTCGCATTTAATGCCTTGGAGCAGCCACGTCGTGTAGAGACTCGCCGACAGAACGAACGGACGACAAACGATTCGAACTGGACGCGCAACGACAGGACGATCGAACGAGCCGTGAACCACACGGCGATTAACCAGGCCGAAAGCACGAGGCTAGCAGTAGCAAAAGGATGACGTGGATGTGCTGGTTGAGCTCCATTTCCACCGGCTTTAATAAGAGTATAGATGAGGTAGCACCTGGCGATGTTTTATTTTCGCCCCCTCGCCATGCTCGCGCTAGGTATGTACTACTCCAGCATGTCTTCTGGTCAATGGAGTCTTATAGCTTGTGCGATGGTTCTACGTAGCTAAGCATACCATCACCTTGGACTTGTTATTCTTTCCATCAGTGACGGATCTAGAACAAAAATGACCGAGAGTCCCTAAGACAAGATGGGTCACGCTCGACTCGGCTGTGGGTTGAGGTGTCCCCTCCTGTTGGACTAGGGATGTCCACATTATATATACATGATTATATTCAAAGAAAAATGATTTTTGGATCTGATGTCCTATGTACCATGCTAGGTACAGTAGATCCCCCCCTGCTTTCCGTGAGATAATCCTGCTCTTGTCGTGGAGGACGAGGACACGCAGGGTTAGTACTTGAGACTCCAGGTGCTGGTCAAGCCTAGCCAGGAAGGAGAAGGAACCATCAACTCTAAAAGTTTCTAACTTGTGAAATATCGATGAAGAAACGGTAGGCGTGTGTACAGTAGACGATATTTCCCCTCATGACTTCACCTTTTTTATTTGATTCAACGAGGACTTACCTGTTCTCCCTGTTAGGTGAGGCCAATGTTCTGGCATGTACAAGACATTTCAATTAAACCCCGTCATAAAAAAACTCGGATTACACAGGCATGCGCACGACAGAGCCAATCAGCAAATAGGTTAGCTTTTCACCGTCTGCCTGATTCCCATGCCTGCTTTGTAAAAGTGGTCAGGAAAAGAGCATACAGTAAAGTTTGCTTGTTGCATTGCTGCCATGAGCGGAGGGACGCCACCTGACGCTATACCTGAAGTGCTCGAATCTTGCAGTTTTGACGTGTCATGTCTATTCATCTATGGACGTACGTTTCTTGTTATCTCAGTGCATCTTCGTCTTCTCCTTCCTTCCATCTGTGCTGTGAATCCAACGATCTTTGACCGGGTGTGGGGTTGAAGTTGTGATGTATCCTGAAAAACTTTCAGATTAACGCCTGTTTTGCTGCTGCTGCTGCACCAGCTCATGCATGTTCCTTTATTCGATCCCTGCTTTCTCACCAGCCATGAGTGACACGGTTAAGTTTGCCAACGGCAAAACAAAGCAGAACTTCTGATACCATTTTCTGTATTTGTATTGTGACTCTGCTTAGGATGTATTTAAAAAGTCGTAGGTGCCTCTCCTCTCTGAGGCCCTCCCCCGAGCCGCCCGAGCCGTTGATTTGTAGGGGGATGAGAAATAGATGAAGATGGAGAGGGGCCTCTCCAAGGCCCTCCCCCATAATTTTTTTCCCCCAGAATTTTCTTTTCCTTTTTTTTTCTGGAAATTGCCTCGCTGACGTCGGCATTGCGCATTAATCCGAATTTTCAATTGAAAAATAATTCGGAAATTCGGGTTAATGCCCCGAGAACATTTGTAGTGAGCAGCAGACAACAAGTGTACAGACCATGGTGAGGATCTGCTGCATCGGCGCCGGCTACGTCGGCGGCCCGGCGATGGCCGTCATCGCACTCAAGTGCCCGGCCATCAAGGTCGTCGTCGTCGACGTCTCCAAGCAGCGCATCGACGCGTGGAATAGTGACCGGCTCCCCATCTTTGAGCCGGGCCTCGACGAGGTTGTCAAGGCCTGCCGAGGCCGGAACCTCTTCTTCAGCGTCGACGTCGAGCGGCACGTTGCCGACGCGGACATCGTCTTCGTGTCCGTGAACACGCCCACAAAGACCCGCGGCCTCGGCGCCGGCAAGGCCGCCGACCTCACCTACTGGGAGAGCGCCGCGCGCGTTATCGCCTACGTGTCCCGCTCCGGCAAGGACAAGATAGTCGTCCAGAAGTCCACCGTCCCTGTCAAGACCGCCGAGGCCATCGAGAAGATCCTCGCGCAGAACGGCAGTGGCGTCGGGTTTCAGGTTATCTCCAACCAGGAGTTCTTGACCGAGGGCGCCGCCGTCCAGAACCTGCTCAGCCCCGACCGCGTGCTCATTGGCGGCCGCGAGACCACTGGCGGCAGGGACGCCGTGCAGAAGCTCAAGGACGTGTACACGCACTGGGTCCCCGACGACCGGATCATCACCACCAACCTCTGGTCGGCGGAGCTGTCCAAGTTCGCCGCGAACGCGTTCTTGGTGCAGAGGATCTCGTCGGTGAACACCCTCTCAGCGCTGTGCGAGGCCACGGATGCTGACGTCTCAGAGGTGGCGCTCGCCGTCGGCGAGGAATCTCGCGTCGGATGCCAGTTCCTGAACGCCAGCGTCGGCTTCGGGGGCTCGTGCTTCCAGAAGGACATCCTGAGCCTGGTGTATGTCTGCGAGTGCAACGGCCTCCCGGAGGCGGCCGGCTACTGGTGGCAGGTGGTCGCCATGAACGACTACCAGAAGAGCCGGTTCGTGCGTCGCGTAGTGTCGTCCATGTTCAACACGGTGGACGGCAAGAAGGTGGCCGTGTTGGGGACCTTGGGGTTAGCGTTCAAGAAGGGCACCAGCGACACGAGGGAGCCGCCGGCTATCGACGTGTGCAGGGGCCTGCTAGGCGACAGGGCCCGGGTCAGCATGTACGACCCGCGGGTGAGCAAGGAGCAGATACGGAGGGACCGGGCGCCGGCGAGCCCGACGGCGGCGAAGGCGAAGGCGCAGGTGCGCGTGGCGCGGGATGCGTACGAGGCCGCGCGGGGCGCGCACGCACTGTGCATCCTGACCGAGTGGGACGAGTTCAGGACGCTCGAGTACCGGAGAATCTTTGACGGCATGGAGAAGCCGGCCTTCGCTTTCGACGGCCGCAACATCGTCGACAGCAGCAAGCTCAGGGAGATAGGGTTCATCGTCTGCTCCGTCGGCAAGCCGCTCGACGCCTGGCTCAAGGCCATGCCGGCGGCGGCCTAGCCTAGAGCCAATGCGCGGCTTCGTTGAAACCAGATTCTTAAGAGGATTACACGGGAGGGAACGCTAGCTGCTGTGTTGTACGCCCACAAAGACAAAGATGACTGGCATACGTACGATTTTTTAAAAAATAATATTAATTTAAAAGATAATTAAAAAATAAATAGTTGAAATAAATATTAAAAATATAGGCGTCTGTGGACAATTGGAATATGTGCTGACGTCAAGTGCATCATAGACATGGCAATTGTCCTCCTAGGAGGGCATCCTTCTACTCTATCTACCGTCCAAATCGCATCAAGATTGATGCGCACACATACGCTCAACCGTATTTCTAACCGGGCAGGGCCCCACCATTTCTGCGCATCCGAGATGTTTCTCTCCATAGAAAAGAGGCCTCAAGTGTACGAACATATGTGTGCTACACGGAAGGGGCTTTTGGTGGGTTTGACCAATCTATACGTCGCATAATGTAAATATACGACATCGAGCTCAGACCAAAAGCCTAAACAAATAGTGAGTGCAATCCCAAGTGTACGGTAGACATGACAAAATCTCTCCTCCCCTATGCGCCCAGTTGGTTAATGAAGAACAAATTTTGGAGGAGGGAGAGGTGTTACATGATTGTTGGCAATAGGTAATCCAAACAACGCAGTTTGTTTGTCGAAAAGATGAAGAAACTAAACATATATACCAAAATCAATTAGCAGAGATATACCCTTTGTTCGATTTTGTCGATCAGCACATCCGAGGGACCACGTTCATACAATTGTATGCATCAATCAGGGTGCGGGAGGTGAGGTAGTGTAACCGGTAGCAAACTTACAATTTTTGACCTTAAAAGAAATAGAACAGAACAATCGAACAATTTTTGACCTTAAAGACAAACATCAACATTTCACACACACACTGAATTTATGACACTATACGAAAGAGCCATATACTACAAATTCCCTGACTCTTTTTTTCTTTTTTAGAAGTGGTCGAGACAGCTAGCTTGCAGTTATTTGTAAGCTCTACCTCCTCCTTGGACCTGCCATTGGTTAAAAACCTTCACTCTCCATCTCCTCTACTTGGTGGAGACTAACATTTCTATGTTCGGTCCGTTCGATAATACATTTCCTCAACAGAGCAACTAAAATAAAACAAGAAGACTTCTTCTGGGAATCTGTACGATAGAGTATCATGAGATGTACGGTAGAGATGAGTACGGTAGAGATGAGTCGCTTCGGCATGGAACTCGTCGACCCATGAGGAAGCATATGAATCGAAAATGTCTTGTGTAAGTAGTTGAGCGAGCTCTCCCATTGCAGCTTCAACAACGGACTTGATCTGGGGCTTCAATAATGCCCGCAAGCATTCAATAGTAACCCCGAGTATGTCCGTGCTCTCTGAGAGCCGTAGCAACAAAAATAAAAAAAAGCTTTTCTCTGGGGTCTTTCGATCTGTAGTACTAAATTCAAGAGATGCCTCTCCAGCACGCTCTGCAAAATTTATGGGGTGTATAAATAAATATTGCACCTGTCTCTCTTGCACCATCCTGTACTCTAGAGCTGTTCCCTGCAGAAGCCGCATGATGAGAGGGTCGGAAAACATGTACTGCCGAAGTGGATAGCCAGACACCAAGTCTCGCATGAACTTGTCGGCACAAGCTGCATACCATTCAAATCTTCCAACATCGGAGTAATCAGCCGTACGAGCAGTCCGTTTAGGGAAGGAGAAGCGTGTTACCCCTTGTTCGTTCTCTTGGTCTTCCAAGGCCGGCAGCTTGCATCTCTCCAGCGCATTGCCGCACTCCTCGTAGGCATCCTTGAGCATCTCCCTGCGACGAAGCAACGACACCTCCGTGATGGGCAGCTTGCTGGATCTCTCGAGCGCGAGCTCCAACTCGGTGTGCGCCATCTCCAGCCTCTCGATGATGCGCCCTTCGGACGCCTTCTCCGGGAGCTTGCCGAGCACGAAGGAGACGACTCTGCTCACGCCGTCCTGAACAAAAGCTGAACCCACCACCCCCGCAGCTGAACGCACCATCTCCGCCATGAGGACACAACAACAGCTCGATCAAGGAGTTCCCCTGCACAGGAATTAAACAAGATCGATTTAGTGTGATGCACACCTAGCTAACCTGCAGAGAGATTACTAGGTAGCTGGTAGTATTAGAGTACGCACTATGGAGTATGCCACGCACCTTGCCCTAATCGCTTCTGGATCTGGGGTCAAATCACTCAATTCAATTGTGATAGCTTCCAGGTGCAAGATGGTGAAACGAAATTGTAGGAATCGGTAGAACTAGACTGAGGGGATCTAGTGCGGAAGAAATAGGCAGAACGACTGAGGAAGGCAGGAAGCAACGAGGAAAGTGGCGTGAGACCGTGAGTGGTGCGCAACCTAGCAGCTATTCAATCGGTGGAAGGTGAGGAGGAATTAATTGATGTAAGTTCAGTTGCTCTTCAGTGGATAGAACGATTGAGGAAGCAACGAGGAAAGTGGCCAGATGGTGAAAACAAATTGGAGCGAATTTTTTGATCTGCTTTCCCCGCTGCCGCGCGTCGAGGGCCGCTCGCATGCGCCTTTTTTTGAATTTTGGACAGGCCCTTACAACACCGTAATTTCTAAACTAGCCCTCTTAACATCAGAATTCTATTTTTGGTCCCCTCCTAACGCGTGCTGCCGTCAGGGACGGCAACAAGTCACATGCTGCGTTTGGCAACCGCAGCACCTAGCTGTTGCCACCGCGTACAGCAGCAGCCAAGGTGCTTTGTGCTCGGCACGCAGCAGCACCTCGCTGCTCGCCACGCCACACGCACTGCCGCCACACGCCACGCCACGCCTTGTGCCAGCGTCTTGCCTGCCACGCCCGCTCGGTCCCTTGCACCCCTAGCTGGCCCCTACGCGTGGATGAATTTTGAATGTCCGATGCTCTCCTACCCAGATTCCCTCACGCTGAATAAAACGAGTCGAACGCGAATACGAACACCGGTGCTGTTTTCACATTGAAGCTGAGAGCAAGAGAGCCAGAGGGGAAGAGAGCTAGAGAGGAAGAGAGGGAAGAGAGCCATAGAGGAAGAGAATGGAGAAGCCAAGCAACAGTTCAAGCTCGCACAGTTGCGAAACTTGTGCATTGTCTTGTGAGCACCTAGAAAAGGTAATTATCATTCGCATACGACTATAGTTTTAGCAATGTGATTAGCATGTAATTAGATTAATGATAGATTATTATTGTAGCAACTAAGTAATTAGGGTTGTGTAGTAGGTGTATTTGAACTTAGCGTTCGGACGTAAAATTAGAAGACATAGTGTGATTAGCACGTAATTAAAAGGCTTAGTGTGATTAGCACGTAATTAGAAGACTTAGTGTCGCTTATGGTCGGGTCCCACCAAGCGTGTGCACCGCGTGCGTGGTCCATGGACCCTTGACCGGGCATGTTGACCTTTGGTCCATGCACTATGCCATGAACCGAGTGAATGACAAACGTGTCCCACCTGTCAGTAGGCTTTTAATTCGGAAATAAAATGAAAAAGAACACTGTACAGTAGACCCCGCATGTCAGTGGTGGAGGCTAGGTTTAGCTCGGGTATAAAAAAGTTATAAATGCATTAGGAATTTCTAAAGTGATTTATTTTTGTACTGTAAATTCAAACAACTTTAAAAAATCATAACTATTTGAAAGTAACAAATTTAGTGAAACGAATTTTGTTGGTTTTCATTTTTATTGTACTTTAACTTAGAATAGATTTGAAACTTGTTACTAGCACTGAAAATATGCGAATTGGAATTAAATTTGGTTAAGAATTATTTTTACAGTAGAAATTGAATTAAGTTCAACATTTCATAGAAAATCCGTATGAACTCCAATTGAGATGAATCAATTTTTGTTGGTCATGAAATTTGATTTTCTAGGTAACCATGAAATTCATAACTATTTGAAATTAACTCCAATTTTAGTGAAACCAATTTTGTTGGTTTCCTTTGTTATTGTACTTTAGCTTAGAATAGGTTTGAAACTTGTTACTACCACAGAAAATTTCATAATTGGAATTAAATTCGGTTAGGAATTATTTTACACTAGAAATTAAATTAACTTCAATATTTCATAGAAAATTCATATAAACTGCAATTGAGATGAATCCATTTTTGTTGGTCATAAAATTTTATTCCCTAGATAACCATGTAATTTTTATCTCTACTAGTATTCTGTAATTTTTCGCGAGATGTTTAAATAGAAATAGAATTGAACCTGCAATCATGTAATTTTTATGTCTAGTAGTACATTAGATTATGAACCTAAAATTTCAAAATATTCCGAGGTGGTTTAACATGTAATTGAAATGTGCATGAGATGCAACAGAAATAGAATTAAAAACATGGAGTATAAAAGGCTGGTGTAAAGTGGGCGGGCATGACTAAATTTGTAGAAGAATTCATTTGGAAACGCCACAAATAAGTGGATGGTATGAGCATTGCATATAAGTGGTTTCATATGCACCTATGTTAGGTACTTCATGGCGGAGATTAAAGATCTATTCGTGTTCCACGGGGACGCTCTCGTACGCGACGGGCCGTACGGGGCGGGCCTGTCAAATTGTGGCCGGACCGTGATCTGGGTGCCAAGTCTGAAGGACATGAGCCTCTCGGAGCTAAGGCGGTGCGTGCGTTCCGCGTTCGATCGTGCCACTGCAAGGAAGAAGCTACGCATCGAGGCTTTGTATGCCTCAGTGGTGGGTGGTGCAGGCGAGACAATTTGGCAACTTATGAAGGTGACAAGTGACGCTTCATGGGCCTATTACATGGAGGCTGTTTGCAACCCTGCTGCTGTGATATATGCGCGGCCGATGGTCTTTGTTCAGTTCATGGAGAGCACGGGGACATCTGGCATGGGTGGTTCCGGTGAAGCTGCTGGTGAGGAGGAGCCTGCGTTGGTCTCTGGTGTTGGAGGAGACGTGGGCGAGGAAGTGGGCGATGGAGACCTAAGGAGGCGTGCCGACAACTTCGAGCCCAACGAAGGAGTGGAGAGATGGTGGGCAGCTCGTATTGATTGCCATGAGTACCTGGCCGACCAGGCGGAAGAGGTGGAAAGCGAGGAGAAGGACATGCAAACAACTAGTTCTGAAGACGACGAAAACAGAGAAGCTGCTACGGGAGGTGTAGTTGGTGGTGTTGTGATCACCGACATTTCTTGCGTCTCCTCAAGATTGGACGATGTTGCAACGACATCGTTGGTTCTGCCACAATTGGAGGGGGCCGAGTGGGGGTTCAATGAGGACACCCTGCTCCTAGGGCAGCGCTTCCCTAACAAGAGCGTCGCCCAGCATGTTATTGCTAGATACACCATTACCATTGGACGGACGTATCGGGTGCAGAGGTCCAACCCCGACACCTACATCGTTAGGTGTGTTAATGAATCTGTCTTTGGCAAGGTCCGTGCGCTAGCTGTTCACAACCGCAGACCACGGGCTTTGGATAACGCAGTCTTTGAAGGACCATACATGCGAGCTAAGCGGAGCCGCTTCATAAACACCGCAACATGACGCCCTCGTATGGTGCTACTGATAAGCCACCTCGTCATTTGGAGATGTGTCCATTTCGCCAAAGCTCCTACTGGCAGATGTTGCCAATATGGTGGGGTTCGCTGTCAGCTACAAGACGGCATGGCGAGCGAAACGTAAGGTCGTGGAGCAAATGTTCGGCACATTCGAAGAGGCTTACAACTTAGTCCCAAGGATGCTGCATCAAATCGCAGAATCAAATCCTGGGACATACATAAACAAGCTTGACAGGGTGCATCCGACGGAGGGGCCCAATTGTTTTGTTCTTGAAAGGGTCTTCTGGGCCCCAGTCAGGAGATCGAAGGGTTCAAGCATTGTCGTCCTGTGCTGACGATGGACGACACCTTCCTATGTGGGAAATACAAGGGTACCATCCTCACCGCCGTTGCAGCCGATGCAAACGACCAGTTACTCCCCGTGGCCTTCGCAATTATTGAGAGTGAGAACACTGATAGCTGGCTATGGTTCCTGTCTAATGTGAAGTAGTTGGTGGTCCAAGACCGTCCAGATGCATGTGTCATCTCGGACCGCAATGCTGGGTTGCTGTCTGCGTTGACCATGATGCAAAAACGGACGCAGCCGCTATTCTAGTGGAATGATGTCAAGAGTCGTTGGTGCATGAGGCATCTCGCGGCGAACTTCCACACAAGTTTTTGGAGTAAGGACGTGATGAAGATGTTCAAGAAGCTCTACATGCAGAACCAAAGGCGGAAGTTGGAGACAGCTCGATGAGGAGACCGGGAAGCATGTAAGGAACTCGGCGGACGCTGAGGCAGGGGCAGCGGCAGGAGGATCCGCGAGAGTTGGGGAGTTCACACAGTGGGTTAACTCGCACGCACCCGACTTGGAGAAATGGTCTCTGCTGCACGACACCGGTGGTGCAAGGTACGGGATCATGACGACCAACATGTCTGAGGTGTACAACGGTGTTCTGAAGGGTGTTCGATCCCTACCGATCACTGCGATCATGGAGGAGAGTTGGAACCGTACCATCGGGTACTTCGTTAACAGAGCCATGATGGCCAAGAAGCATTTGGAGGATGGGAAGCAATTCTCCAAAGTAATTCACGCGTACATGGAGAAGAAGATCAGCAAGGCTCGTTCGCACGTTGCGCGTACCATGGATGGCGTCAGGCAGAAGTTCGAGATCCGGCTCAGGGAGAAGTATGTGATGGGCCACACTAGAGGGGATCGGAAGCAGATCTGCACGATTGGTGACGAAGCGTCGTGCACCTGCAACAAGCCACAGCTACTCACAAACCATGCTCCCATATGTACACGGCGTGGCGCCAGGCCTCGGAGCGTTACATCTCCGAGTACTACGACATCCACCACCTCTATGGCACTTGGAGTGCCGAGTTCTATTAGTATGGTCTGGACATGCACTATAGGGACCTCTGGGCGGGGCAGGTGAAGTGGGTGCCGAACGACGCATTCAAGCACCCCGGCCGTGGAAGACACCAGTCACGACGCATTCGGAACGACATGGACGACAACCAGCACAAGCAACGGGTTCGCCGCCCCAGATGCAGACTGTGCAAGACGGTTGGCTACTCCATCAGCCGCTGCCCGAACAGATCTAGCACAAGCAGCGCACCGTAGCGACCAAGATATAATTACTAAGTCGTGATGTTGCATGCTTATTTTAATGGCTTGTATGAGCTGTATCGTTGTCAATCCATGTCTTTCTGTACGGACGTAATGTTATGTTATGTGGGTCATATGTTAACTCATTATGGTCATATCTACCGTTATGTTGTACGGGTGTGTATATGGTGTTATTCACTTTGTCTTACATTCTGTTCACTTTCTTTTTTTTGTGCCATACATTCTGTTTTATATGCAGACTAACATGTTGTTTCTCTCTCTGCAGGAGATGGCACAACCTCTAGTTGACGGCACGTATGAGCTGCTCGACGCACGCTGGGATGGGCGACATCGATGCCGAACCTGGTTGTCTGGCGTCGGCTCTCCGAGCCTGGTCCTGAGCGCCCCTAGAGAGAGGTGGCCTCTTGACGAGTGGTATGTCCCAAGACTGCGGGACACCGGCCTCCTTCCCATTGCCCGCATGTTGGACGTACCGCACGTGTTTCAGTTTGACGCGGCACTCCTATCTGCGCTCGTGGATCGTTGGAGACCAAAGACTCACACCTTCCATTTCCGGTGGGGGGAGATGACCGTAACTCTGGAGGACGTAGCTATGCTTACAGGTCTACCATTGTGCGGTCTTCCAGTAGTGCCACCTCCAGGACGAGTAGACTGGAAGGTGCGTATGGCTGACAGATTCGGTCACCCGATTCCTGACAGCATATTGGGTGTGCCACATTCCTGGCTGTGGGAGTACATGACTTGCCCCTTGCATGCGCCTGTCGAGGCAGTTAGGACACACTTCCTCGCGTACCTTCTGTTCCTGTTCAAATGGATCTTATTTCCTACTACTCAGGGAGACTGCGTGTACCCAAGCTACATCCATCTCGCTGAGTCTTTGGTGGACGCTCGGCCTGACGAGGTGCCACAATACAGTTGGGGCTCCGCAGTGCTTTGTGCCACTTACTGAGGGTTGTGCGATGCCTCTCGGCCTTGATCTGGCGGGAGCCGCCTCGCGGTATGCTACACACTGCTGCAGCTATGGTCGTGGGAGCACTTTCCTGTTGGTCTGCCGTATTTTCGGAGCACCGTGCACCCTTTCAAGTTGAGCATTGAGCTTTACGGTAATACTAGAGGCGACGACCCCGTCGATGGGCCTACAATGGGAACACGTTGGACACGTGGCACCCTAGGTTGGGCCAGAGAGAGATCGAGGCGTGTGTACCCTGAGTTCCATAACCTATTCGAGACTCTGCACGAGGACAAGGTCATCTGGTGGCCATGGACTGCACAGTTCCTTGCGGACACGGCCCCCTACAGATTATCCTCGCAGTACACTCAGGACGAGACGCTCTGGTTGACGACCTACCACCTGGTCTTCTCCCACATGGTCGAGCCGTACAATCCACAGCGGGTCATAAGACAGTTTGGCCTTTACCAGGAGGTGCCACCGCCGTCGGGACGACTTCTCACCGAGAAGACCCACCGGTATGTCATTTTTCGGTATCATATTAGCCGTATTTCAGACTTAGATTTTTTGACATCCGAATTCAATTACAGGCAAACGAGGAGAGGCCGGAGGAGCGACGACTGGAGGCAGACACAGTAGCCGTGGACGGCGTTGTGGGGAGAGATGTCGGCGACAGACGTGGTGCACGAGTTACGAGGCTACGCCATACAGACGTATGCTGCGTACTTGCAGTGGTACGTTCCGTGCACTAGGTGTAGGCTTACTGGGCCAGCGCCACAGCGTCCAATGGAGGTCATGCAAGATGCCGTTGTACTAGCAGGTCCCAACCGTCACCGAGCGGCACGTCACGACGAGACGGTAAAACATTCTTTGTACAAATTTCATCCGGCAACACGTTTCTAACTTACTATGGGTTTCCTTGCATTACTACCACCTTGATCGTATTGAGCGTGAGGGTGCTGAAGCTCTACGCCGTGGTCGCAATAGCACATTTGATCGCCTCCTATACGCGGTGCGTGCCATGACCGAGGACGCGAGGGCTGCAATTAGGACCATAACTTGTGGTCGCCACAACGACGTTCACGTACAGCATCGAGGACATGGAGGGTACCCTCCACCAGCTTCGCCCTTGGCACCTCCCTCGGCACCGCTCTCCGCACGTCCGTCGCACTCTGGGAGTCATCGGAGCTACGGTCGCTCAGCCTCGACGCGCCTCGGGCCACAGGTATGTCATCTGTCTGCCAGTTGTTGTCATCAATACTTGTCCATGCACTCCTTTCGAACGTATCTGACATTATCGTTTGTTCTTGCAGCACTTGCGAGGGGACAACACTCTGCTTCAGCCGTCGTCATCACGGAGGGAGGCATAGCATAGGACTTCCTCGCCGACGTGACGCTATTCCACTGCAGACAGCGACCCTGACTCGTCGCAGCGCGGAGACAACGGGTTGGGATCATTGGCGCATGGCATTCAGTCGCATGTGCGGGAGCGCGACCAGTAGTTCGCCGAGACGTACCAAGGGTACACCGTGCAGCATTACGGCACAGATTGGCCAGGAAGATCCTCGTCCACACAACAACCTACTCAGGTACACTTTAACATAGTTACAGTATTTTTTCCGTTGCATAAAACCAAGGACTAACTCATCAAATACCCTTCCCGCAGGATGAGCACGAGTGGATCGACAATTTGCTCAGCATTGAACCAGGCACCTACACTGAGATTACCACATCGATGCCTCCCACGCAACGCCCCTACTACGGCCTACGAGACGTATGCCGCTCCCTTGACAGGCTTACCTTCCCTGAGGATCAGCTACGCCGTCCGGGCAAGCGACGGGACGATGTACCATAAGTAATGTCATGGTCATATAATGCATGTTATGTAATATCATTGTGTATTGTGCCATTGTGATTTATGTAGTGTCAGTGTGCAGTATGACATTGTGATTTGTCGACATAAAATGTTCTCCGAAATATTCAGTACAAATGACAACTCTGCTCCCGATTTTTATGTACTAAACTTAAAAGACTTGACGCAACGCTGCCACATGATTCCTCCTCGGGGCCGCTACCTTGCGGATGCGAATTTCCTTCAACGTTGCCACATGATTCCTCCTCGGGCCCGCTACCTCGCGGACGCGAATTTCCTTCAACACTGCCACACGATTCCTCCTCGAGCTCGCTACCTCAGGGATGCGAATTTCCTTCAACCCAATTGCAATTCAGCCGCATGCTATATATGGATGCTTTGGCTGCCATTCACCTCACTCTTCATTTCCCCTTCTCCTTTCTTCCAGTCTTAGGCGGGATGTCTTCAGCCTCATCTAACTTTCGAGTGAGCAGACAATTACAATCACTACGGTAGCAGCTGGTTTGCCCTCGTTGCAGTGATCCGGTGAATGTGTTCACCTTGCATACGCCAAAGAATCCATCCCGAGTGTTCATGAGGTGTTCAAATCTTACGGTAACTTGCGCCTAATCATCCCGAATGAATTCCATTCGAAACAACATGTTTTTTTTTTCACTTGAAGCTGTAATTCTTTTTCAAAGCACAACATGTCGGTTTTGGCAGCGGGCTGACGAAGCTATCCCAGTGGTTCGAGATATTGCAATGCAAATTACTGCCTTGCAAGATGACTCTCGTGGTGTTGCTGCATTTCGTCCAGTGGCTCGACCCTCTGACCCACCAACGCAGAATGAAGAGAATAGACTTAAAAGACTAGATGAAAGGATGGAAAGAGTTGAGAACATGCTTCAGAAATTAGTTAAGCTAGTTAGTTTTGCGGTCTTTCTTCTATTATTTCTTGTTGTTGCCAAGTAGAAGTTCAGTTGTATTGAGATTTAATGTTCACTCTTTTTCTATGCATCGCAATCTGTCATGAATGAGAATAAACCAGTAACATTATCTACCCATGAATGAGTTTGTTCAATGCATATTACTTAAAGCACACGACACATCGATACAACATGTCAACTCGATAAAAGGCAACAGCAATGACACGTCCACCATTTAGTTACATGCTTTAGGAGATTGAACATAAGTGCGTACAAAAGGGGAGACTACCGAGGTACAAGCTTCTCCATCTGTGCCTAATGGTAGAAGGTGTATCTCCCTACCCACATAGAGTGTTCTACAGGGGGGCGCCTCGGACGCGGCTGGCCGTCGTTGTAGTGGCACGCACATATGCAGCTAGGGTTCGCACAACAGCATGTGGGATCATAGGAACTTCCTATGTTCACAATCTCCTCGTTGCCCCTCTCGCGCTGCATCTGTTGCCGAAGGTCATCATTTTTCTCGTTGAGATTGTCAATCCGCGCCTCCAACTCAAAGATTCGGTCCCACAATCTATCCACGTACATCACAACATGTCGTTCATGGGGAGGATCGATTCAGCGGACAAAGCCGCATTTCACCATCTGCTGCAAGGGACGGTTAGCATAGAGGCTATATTAGCAGTAACATGAAACAAACTATTTGCTAATTGTACCCCAGAGTGTGGGCATCGAAAGAAACGTCGTCCGCCATCGAAAGGGCCGTCCAAGACACGCACGATGTTGTCCTCCTCAGTGTTCGCATTTCGCCATACCGGTTGAGCACGCTTGTTCGGCATCAACCGTAGTTAGGGTCAAGTCCTCCTCCTTTCGAGGAAGGTCTTGCCGATGACCGCAGCTTGGGTGGTCTCTGGCGTTGCCATCGTAAGTGGTAGTATGATGGAGAAGGTTCTTTTTTCTACAATTTCAAGGGTCGAGTGGTCCTACTTTTAGAGCGTGGGGCGTGCATTTTATAGCCCGCGGGGGAGGCTAACAAAGCGGGTAATGTATTAGCTTGCAGATGATAAGACGAGACGGGTTTGGTTGCTTTACCGAGACAAGACCAAGCAGGCGACTTTATGCAAAGACAAGACCAAAGGAAACAACCTTGTGCAAAGGACAAGACCAGATGAGGCGACTTTTGCGCAAAGGACAAGACCACACAGGCAGCTTTACTGCGAGGATAAGACCAAAGGAGACAAACTTTAGCGCAAAGGACAAGACCATACAGGGCAGCTTTGCGCAGTGATAATACCAAAGAAGACAGCCTTGTGCAGTGACAAGACTAAACGATGTAGCTTTGCGTAGTGACAAGACCACACGGGCCAGCTTTCAGATCGACTTGACAACCCTGACCGCCTCGCCAACTTTTCAGACCGAAAAGACAAGACTCTGCAAAGAAAGATGTGACAACACTTTGCCTCGCCAGCTTTCCAGACCGATAAGACATCACTCTGCAAAGCAAGACATGACTTCTCTCTACAAAGTAAGATGTGACAACACTATGCCTCGCCAGCTTTTCAGATCGACATCACAACATTCTACCTCCTCAGCTTTTCAGAACTAAAAGACAGGACTCTGCATAAAATTAACCACACCCTGCCAACCCTAGGGCTTATAAAAGGGGGTTGAACCAAACCCAACACTACACAACCAAACCCAGCATTACACAACCAAACGCAACACTACACCAGAGCTTCCTTCACCACGCCGGAATGGATGATAGGCAGAGACAATGGGACCGGATCCGCGAACATGCAAGGGCTGCTGGGGCCCGAGAAGAGCAAGCAAGGGCTGCTGCGGCCCGGGTCGAACAAGAGACGCGTGCCTATCTGGAATCTCTTCGTAATCAAGCCCGTCGTAGCAGCAACCCCATCCTGAACTGTGGATATCATGGGGATATCCTCATGATCTTAGGATGATGTTTCAATTGGCACTGTCGTTAACGGTTTGTCGAAACACGCGTTTTCGTCAAAAGTTGTAATCTTTGTCGGTGCAGTCTTGATCGGCCGGCGTTGGCGTCTTGATCGCCAGTTGGTCCGACCGCCATTTTGGCGGTCAGACCGGCCTTGCCTCAAATGGGATTTTGGCTAAGTCCTAGGGGGCAGTCAAACCGGCCAAAGTGGCGGTCTGACCGGTTTTCACTTGAACATCGGCCTAAAGTGGCGATGTGGTTTGGGTTAGGTCAAGTTCATGGGTTTCATGGCATATGTGTTGCATGATGCATGTTTTGACTAACGTGGGTCAAGTTGTGAAGAACTTGTTCCCGATTTTGATTTCTTTGTCTATTGGTGTGTAGGTTGCTTGGAGGCCAACGACGGTCAACGGCGAGGATGATCGAGACTAAGCTTGGAGAGTTGAGGTCCAAAACGATCGGGGATGCCGGGTGAGGTCAATGGAGTCAAGCGTGGCGCAGAATGGACAAAGGTGACCGAACGGGCAGTTCGGTGCGACGGGTTGGATCAGGCGGCGCAGGGGTCGGTGCAAGTGCCATGGTAGTTTCGGTGGGAGCCGGATGGGAGAGACTTGCCGACATGATGAGAGCCGCTGGATCAACCTACACGTGGCGAAGCATGGGAGGTGCTTCACGAAGATGGGACTCGGTCTTCGGAAAAGATCGAGAAGGGGTATTTTGGTAATTGTACCAAATACCGCCTTGGTGACCTTTTGGCCAACCCGCAGCGCAAGATGGCATGGAGAAGCGGATTAGGTCAAGAGGAGATGAAGACGACACCTTGAAAAGCGTGCGTGTGTGACCCGTTTGTGTGTGGGCCTTAACGGGAGCCCATTAGGGTTAATCTTCTAGAAGGTCTAAGCCTCCACTATAAATAGGAGGGAGGTGGTTGCATCTCCTCCAACCCTTTCATGCTTGTAAACCCTAGTTTTGTCTTTGGTGCTTAGGGAAGGATTAGTGGAGGTTAGGGTTCTAGAGAGAAAGAGATGAATTGATCTTGTGTCCATGCGCCTCGTTGCTGTAATCATTCATCTACTCAAATCAATCCAAAGAAAGTGTTCTCCAAGATGAGTCTATTTGTTTTCTTTCTCTCTATTTGATGATTTGAGGTCTTTCTTTGATCCGCGAGTTTTTGCTTGGTTTCTGACCGTGATCTAACTTGCTGTGACATGTGGGAACTCATCTAGAATCATCTTGATCATCAATCACCCACGAGCAAGTCTTTAGATCATATTTCGTATTTGGCTCGGTTTTTGAACCACCTTCGCTCAAACTGAAAAAGATAGGAACTTTGGCATGGATCTCTACAATCTTTGATTGGAATAGGTTCCTAATATCTTTTAGAAGGTGTGGTTCAAATTTCGTGGAGTTTGGCCTTACGGATCAAAAGTTAGACAGATTTTAGTTTCGGTTTTAGGTCAGTCTCATTGTTCATCGTCAGCCGGAGGTCGACCGCCAATATCGAGGTCGATCCGCCCCATGTAGCGGTCAGACCGTCAATATCAGAGGTCTGACCGCCCAACACTTGGTGATTTGAGTTCTTGGTTATTTTGGGTGTTTTGCTTTGGGGTTTGGATTGAATTCAATACAAGTTATCCGCTGCACTTGTACTTTGATCTTCATAGCTTCCATAGCTATTGGAGTGAATTGGTGTTGAATTTGATCCTTGTGAAAAAGTGAGCGTGCTCCTATTCACCCCCCCCCCTCTAGTCACCTTTTCGGTCCAACAAGTGGTATCAGAGCCCAGTTAGTTTAATCTTGATCTTAACCGGTCACTGAACTTGGCGATGGATAAGTACTCGACCATTCACATTCATGATGGGTTTTTATTTCGCGCTAACAAACTATGCATTCAAGAATCGTCCGTGCATTTGTTATTATTGCAGGAATTTCATGCAGGTGGATTGATGGGACATTTTGGATGTGAGAAGATGTTGTCTATGCTGAGCGATCACTTTTATTGGCCTAAGATGAGGCGTGATATGGACAGGTATGTACAACGGTGCATCACTTGTCACAAGGCGAAATCGAAGTTGCATCCACATGGTTTGTACACTATTCTTCCAGTTCCTAACGCACCATGGGACGATATTAGTATGGACTTTGTTTTAGGACTGCCTAGGACGAAGAGGGGGAGAGATTTTGTTTTTGTCGTTATGGATTGATTTTCGAAGATGGCACACTTTATTCCGTGCCACAAGAGCGATGATGTGTCGCATGTTGCTGATTTATTTTTCAGGGAGATAGTGCGGTTGCATGGAGTACCCAGGACTATTGTCTCGGATCGCAACGTCAAATTCATCAGTTATTTATGGAAGACACTTTGAGGGAAGCTAGGGACAAAGTTGTTATTCAGCACAACTTGTCATCCCCAAACTGATGGTCAAACAGAGGTGGTGAACTGCACACTTTCGATGCTGCTAAGGACCATGATCAAGAAAAATATTAAGGAGTGGGAGGATTGTTTGCCACACGTGGAGTTCGCCTGCAACAGAGCCATCCACTCTACTACACAGATGTGCCCGTTTGAGGTGGTGTATGGTTCAAGCCTATTACACCACTTGATTTGTTACCGCTTCCCAGTCAACAACAAATAAATATGGAGGCGTTAAAGTGAGATGAATATGCGAAGAAATTGCACATCAAGGTGAAAAAAGAAATTGAGCGCAAGGCGAAGTACTATGCTGACAAGATGAACAAGAAAAGAAGAAAGATGATTTTTCAGCCGGGCGATTTAGTTTGGTTACACTACTGCAAGGATCGCTTTCCGGATCAACGCAAATCAAAGTTGCTGCCACGAGGAGATGGACCTTTCAAAGTGCTTGAGCGGATTAACGATAATGCATATAAAATAGAGTTTTCGGGTGATGACTATGGCATGAGCTCGACATTCAATGTTGCTGATTTATCACCGTTCTTTGGTGCTGATGATCTAGCGTCGAGGACGACGCCTTTTCAAGAGGGGGAGGATGATGAGGGTATCCCTATAACACCTTCTCCTCCACCTAATGCTCATGATATACACCTCGAGTTACCGACAGGACCAATAAGAAGAGCACGTACCAAGAAACTACAAACTTAGGTGAACTTGCTCCTTAATGAACATGTCATTGATTTTAATGAGAATTTTATACTACCTAAAAACAGTGTTTTGCTTGTTCTCAGTTTTGAAGATTCAGCGATGGACAGAGATCAAGGATATACGGCCGTCATCCAAAGAAGGCCATCAAATGAGGAGGTCAAGGCGCTCCCATTTGGCCAAAGAGGAGAGGGTCAATATCCATACGGCCAAGCGAGGGATCAAGGCCCAAGCGTTCAAGCACAAAGCCCATGTGGAGGAACCAGGAAGGAAGCCCAATTCCATGGCGTGAACAGCAACCAGCCCATGAACAGTAATCGGTCTATGAACAGTAACCGGGCCCATGAACAGTAAACGGTCCATGAACAGTAGCAGTGCATGAATAATACCACATGAAAAATTAGTACCGAATAGTCTTAGGGCGAGACTATATATTGAGGGGTAGACTCCTATTGTAAAGGAGACTATATTTTTTAGATAAAGAACAGAACACAAGTTATTGCTTGTTCTTTCATACAAAAAATTCATACGAGGATTTCTGAGAGAGAACTATGCGATCTGTTGTTCGTTCTACCTCACAAGGTCAAGTTTACTTTTCCGCTGGGAATTGAGGGTTTGGCGAACTCCGCTCGTGGTCTAGCGGCGATCATCCTAGTGCGTGTTGGTGAATATCCATAGAGCTGCAAGTCCGTGCACTGACGCATGGTGTATAGCTGGGAGTTGTTCGTCGTCAAGCACTATTTATCCACGATTTTACTCGAGAAGATCAGGCCATCCCGTATCAGCCCAAGGCCATGGGACTCCAATGAGACGCACGGCCAAGATCTCGCCAGCGGGAAGCCGCCGTTGCTTCAGTCCTAATACAACATTCCCTTCTTTCCCCTTAATTTCGTCGAGATCTAGAGCCTCGGATTGCCCGCATCCCCCCCCCCAAACCGATTATGTGTAGGGGTGGATAACGAGTCAGCTCGGCTCGTTAAGAAAACGAGCTCGGCTCGGCTCGGCTCGATAAAAAGCTTGAACTCGGCTCGTTAAGCTCGTTAGGCTCGTTAAGAAAGTCAAGAGATCCCAGTTTGGGGCTCGTTAGACTCGTTAGGCTCATTAAGAAAGTCAAGAGATCCCAGTTTGGGGCTCGTTAGACTCGTTAGGCTCGCTAAAAAAGGAAAATCCGCATAATAAAATTTTTAGAAAGTCAAGAGATCACAGCTTAGGACTTAGACCTCCATGAACCATCTAAGGGTTGCTGGGTTGGACTGGTCTGGTGCTACTGCTCAACTGTGTTGGTTTTTTTTAACGAGCTAAACAAGCTTAATGAGTAACTCGCGAGCCAGCTCGAACTCGGCTCGTTAAGAAAACGAGCTAAATTGCCGGCTCGGCTTGACTCGTTAAGAGACCAAGTTCGAGCCGAGTCGAGCCGAGTCGAGCCGAGCCCTTAACGAGTCAAGCTGGTTCGCGAGTTTCGAACTTTTTTTTTCACCCTTAATTATGTGGATACCATTATACCAATTCGATTCACCGGAACGTACGGCAGGACAAAAAGGAGCTCAAAAAAAAAAGATATAGGGATGAGTACATTCGCGTGCATCATCACATCGTTTCATCGTATCTTGGTCTTTCTTAAGTCTATTCTGAATTCCATGTTATGTTTTCCCTTGGACGACCGGTCGATGCTAAATTAAGGTGAGAACGAGAAAAGGGAGAATATATGCAACATGACACACTACACATAGAATTAGAAGCTAAGATCGATGAGAATGGAATAACTAAAGGGATGAGTACTTGTCTTTCTTAAGTCTATTCTGAACTCCATGTTTTCCCTTGGACGATCGGTCGATGCTTCAAACCTAAATTAACGTGAGAATGAGAAAAGGGAGAATATATGCAAATGCAACATGACACACTACACCTTAATCTGTACGACGGTGTGCACGCATGCCAAGGAAATTAGAGTCATGATCACGACGGAGGGGTCCTCGGATTACATGTGAACTCGCTGAAACCACGCAAACAAATTACAGGCGGATTAATTCCTTATGTATCACTGGAATTTCGTGAAATCTCTGATCGTGTCTCTGGCATGTGAGGTCACCTATTACAGGTACGGTGGTGCCGCATGCATGGACAGAAAGGAACACCCATCCAACATTCCAATTCCATCCACACAAGATCAAAGCAAACTTTCTATCTCTCTACTTGCAAAAGCCAAGAAGACCAAACATATACACAAGGTTGCGACGTTCATATGCTACGTTACGTCGAACAGCTTTGCCCAGATCCCTTGTACACCGGAGAAAGAATGAAAAAGAAGATGCTACTCCATTCACACGCGCATGCCTTTTTCAAACTGAATGACAGAACTAAGGTATATGCCTGCCGACAACAGAATAAGTGATGACCATGAACATCAATATATAATCAATCCTAGCTACTCTTTGTCACCAAAACAAAGAAAGTAATAATAATGTAGAACCGGGATTACATATCATAAATTAGAAATTGCATAAAGCATATAAGACGGTTTATTATTTTAAACTATCATACACTAATCCTTCTCTCTGCCCACTCAGAAGCAACAACTTGCTGATCGATCAAAGTAATTGACTGGCTAAGAATTAAGCTACAACCACCTAGCTAGCCACAAACCCTTAGAATGCATGCATGCATGTCATTTACATCATCTATCCATGCCTCATTGCCGGCGGCACCATGTCATCAAGAAGCCCCTTGTCGACGGGAATGTTGGACTTAATCCTGCAGTGGCCCCCGAGCTCCAGGCGTTCTACGATGGAAACTGCAGGAGCGAGTCTTCCGGCTTGCGTGTGTGCGTGTTTGAAATTTTGAATCAGTCCAATCCGTAAGGAAACGTGGGTTGGCAGATTCCAATTTGTATGCTTTCCCTAAGTAACTAGAACCTACCATATTTCCTGTAATTTGTTTCTTTATATTCAGAAGAGAATAGAGAAGGAAAATTGCCCCAAAATATTCTGTTTTGCTCTGAACTTCCGCATTCTCTGAATGTTGTCGTTTCTCTGAACCTTGCCGGACTAGCAACAGCACTCGAGAAATCCAGCACCAACCTGGCTTGAGAACCAACATCTGGTATCAGAGCACAGTACCTTCGATCATCCCCCGATGTCGATCGTTGCTCATGGCGAGGCGGCACGGGAGAGCAGCGGCAGGCTGTTCCATTACCCGCAGCTGACGGCGAAGAACTACACGAGCTGGGTGATTCGGGTGCAGGCAATGATGGAGGATCAAGGCGTCTGGGAGGCAATCGAGCCGGCGGCCGGTGCGGCCGTCGACGCGAAGAAGGACAGGAAGGCGAGGTCGCATCTTCTCCAAGCGCTCCCAGAGGACCTCCTGATGCAGGTGACGAGGAAGAAAACGGCGAAGGAAGTTTGGGACTGCCTCAAGACGAGGTTCATTGGCGCGGATCGCGTCAAGAACGCGCGGCTGCAGACGTTGAAGAATGACTTCAACGTCATACGCATGCAGGAGGGAGAGACCCTGGGCTCAACGGCATGTCCGTCAGGTACGCAAGTCTCGGGGCGACGCTCGACGATGCCGCACTGGTCAAGAAACTATTCGGCACCGTGCCGGATCGTTTCTTGAGTGTGATCGCCGGGATCGAGTAGTTCTACGACTTCGACACCATGTCATTCGAGGAAGCCGTGGGGCGGCTGAAGGCTTATGAAGAGCGAACACGCCCGCGCACATCTGGCGGAAACGGCGACGGCGACGGCGACGGCCAGCTCCTGCTCACTCAGGCCGAGTGGCAGGCGCGGCAAAAGAAGGATGGCGGCGACTCCTCGTCGAACAACAAGGGTAAATCATATGTTCCTGCAGATAGCAGCAACCGCGGCCGGAGTGGACGTGGTCGCAGCAGATGGCGCGGCAAGGGCGGTCGCGGCGGGGCGCCGAGCAAAGACGGTGCGAGTGGTTCCAGCGGCGGCGGCCGTGACAAGAGCCACATCCGCTGTTTTAACTGTGACAAGATGGGCCACTATGCATCTGAATGCAGGGCCCCGAAGAAGGAGGAGGCGCACCTCATGCGTGCGGACGACACCGAGCCGGCCCTGATGCTCGCGGTGTCGGAGGAGATGGCGCCGAAGCAGCAGGAGCGGCAGGATGCCGTCCTGCTGAGCGAGGAGAAGACGAGGCCAGAGGAGAAGGCTGCCCCCTGTCATGTCTGGTACCTGGACAACGGGGCGAGCAACCACATGACCGGCAACAGGGCGAAGTTCCGCGAGCTGGACGAGAATGTCACCGGCAAGGTCAAATTCGGCGACGGCTCGACGGTGCAAATCATGGGCAAGGGATCAATCCTGTTCGACTGCAGGAACGGGGATCAGTGGTTGCTCCAGGAGGTATATTATATCCCGAGGCTCCGAAGCAATATAGTGAGCCTCGGACAACTAACCGAGACCGGCCACAAAGTGATCATGGACGAGGATGCCCTGCAGGTGCTCGACAAAAGTCATGCGAGGCTGCTCATGAAGGTGAGGCGCACTGCAAATCGCCTTTACCAATTTGAGTTGCATTAGGCGGAGGCAGTGTGCCTCCTGGCGAACCTTGAAGATCCAGCGTGGTTGTGGCATGCCAGGCTTGGCCATGTCAACTTCCATGCTATGAAGCTCCTTGTTGACAAGGAGATGGCGGTGGGCGTGCCGCCGATCACGCACCCGAACCAGCTGTGTCAAGGGTGTTTGGTGGCAAAGCAGGCGAGGCAACCGTTCCCTGCAGCGGCAAATTACAGGGCGGAGAAGCCACTTGAGTTGTTACATGTTGACCTCTGCGGTCCGATCACGCCTTCGAGCCTCGCTGGTAACAGCTACTTTATGTTAATCGTTGATGATTACTCTAGGTGGATGTGGCTGTATGTGATCAAGACGAAGGACCAAGCTTGCTCTGTGTTCCGAAGATTCAAGTTGCAGATCGAGAACACGAGTGAGCGACGCGTCAAGACGTTGAGGACTGATCGTGGCAGGGAGTTTCTCTCCGCTGAGTTCAACTGGCTCTGCGAGGAGGCCGGGATCGAGCGGCACCTCACCGCGCCATACACGCCACAGCAAAATGGCGTGGTGGAACGGAGGAACAGGATCGTGATGGCGATGGCGAGGTCCCTTCTCAAGAGCATGAACGTGCCAGGAAGATTTTGGGGGGAGGCGGTGCACCACGCGGTGTACCTGCTGAACCGCTTGCCGATGAAGGCGCTGGGCGAACGCACTCTGTTCGAGGCCTGGAACGGAAGGAAGCCGCATCTGGCACACCTTCATGTGTTCGGTTGCATGGCGCACGTGAAGGTGACAACGCCACACCTGAAGAAACTCGACGACCGAAGCCAACCGATGTTGTACATTGGCGTCGAGGACGGCTGCAAGGCGCACCGCCTGTTTGATCCACGGCGTAGAAAAATTCATGTAAGTCGTGATGTCAAATTTGAAGAAAAGGTGGAGTGGTGTTGGAGTACAGGTGCAGGTGGCGGGGATCCAACAGATTTCGTCGTCGAGGAGGAATGCGGCACTGAGCCGACAGAGGGCGACTTTGCACCGCCCACGAGTGGTCTGGCAGGCGAGTCAGCGCCCGCGGCACAAGTTCACCCAGCCCCTTCATTGACTCCGCTGGCCGGCGAGGTGACGCCGGGAGGACCAAAGAATCAGAGCGCGTCTTTGCGACGCACGCAAAGATCCTCCCGACATCCCCACCACCCAATGGTGACGCTGGCTCCTGGATCGCTGGCAGATGATCCTGCCACGCCTGCAGCAGGTGTGGCCACACCGCTGTCAGGTGGGAGCAGCAGCACCGATGATGGGCATGTTCGTTACAAGCACATTGACGACATCTTGAGAGATGCTCGAAGTGTGCAGCTTGACGAGGAGGACATGGAAGAAGAGGCCATGCTCGTGGAGACGGAGGAGCTATCCTGCTACCGTGAGGCCACTAGGCAGCAAGCCTGGGAGGACGCCATGGCCAAGGAGATTGAGTCTATTGAGAAGAATGAGACTTGGTCCCTCACGGCGCTACCGGCTGGACACAAACCAATTGGGCTCAAATGGGTCTACAAACTGAAGAAGAACTCAGATGGAGACGTGATCAAGCACAAGGCAAGGCTAGTCGCGAAAGGATATGTACAGCGACAAGGAATTGATTTCGAGGAGGTATTTGCACCGGTGGCCAGACTCGACACCGTGCGCGTCATTCTTGCCATCGCTGCCAATCGCGGCTGGCAAGTTCACCACCTCGATGTCAAGTCTGCTTTCCTGAATGGGGAGCTCGAGGAAGAAGTATATGTTGCCCAGCCGGAGGGATTCACAGTGAAGAACAAGGAGCACTTGGTGCTTAAGTTGAGCAAGGCGCTCTACGGGCTCTGGCAGGCGCCACGGGCCTGGAACATGCGACTTGATAGAAGCTTGAAGCAGCTCGGTCTTGTGAAGTGTGCTCAAGAATAGGCTGTGTACACAAGAGGAACAGGTCGGGCAGGAGTCATTGTCGGTGTATATGTTGATGACCTCATTGTGACAGGAGAAGACCCAGGTGTGATCGTGGCGTTCAAGCGGCAGATGATGTCTGAATTCGAGATGAGTGATCTCGGATTGCTCAATTACTATCTCGGGATTGAGGTCAAGCAAGGAGAAGATGGCATCACAATCAAGCAGGAAGCTTACGCCAAGAAGGTGCTGACTCAATTCGAGATGATTGAATGCAATCCCACCAAGTTCCCTATGGAGCCGAGATCACAGCTGTACAAGGACCCTGATGGACAACCGGTGGATGCAACGGAGTATCGCCGTGCTATTGGTTGCCTCAGGTACTTACTTCACACACGCCGGATCTCTTCTTTCTTTGTCGGGGTGGCGGCAGATTCATGGAAGACCCACGGTGATGCATCACAAAGGCGGTCAAGCAGATCCTCGGTATGTGAAAGGGATGGGTTATGGTCTTGTGTATACGAGAGGAGGAGATCTTTGAGGTGATCACAGGGTACACGGACAGCGATCTGGCCGGCGACAACGATGACAGGAAGAGTACCGGGGGCATGGCGTTCTATGTCAACGAATGCTTAGTGTCATGGAACTCGCAGAAGCAGAAGACGGTAGCTCTGTCATCATGTGAAGCCGAGTTCATGGCGGCAACGGCGGCGGCATGCCAGGCGTTGTGGCTCAGAAGCTTGCTGGGCGAGCTGACCGGGAAGGAGAATAGCGCGGTGAAGTTGTTCGTTGACAATAAGTCCGCAATCGCATTAATGAAGAATCCCGTATTCCATGGTCGCAGCAAGCATATTGACATGAGGTTCCATTTTATACGTGAATGCATCGGGGAGGGCAGATCGTTGTGGAGTTCGTTCGCACAGATGAGCAGCGAGCTGATGCGTTGACGAAGGCGTTGCCGGCGGCGAAGCTGGCAACAATGCGGCAATTGCTAGGTGTTCGCGATCTTGGGCCATGTCAGGATTAGGGAGAAGTATGTTGGACTTAATCCTGCAGTGGCCCCCGAGCTCCAGGCGTTCTACGATGGAAACTGCAGGAGCGAGTCTTCCGGCTTGCGTGTGTGCGTGTTTGAAATTTTGAATCAGTCCAATCCGTAAGGAAACGTGGGTTGGCAGATTCCAATTTGTATGCTTTCCCTAAGTAGCTAGAACCTACCATATTTCCTGTAATTTGTTTCTTTATATTCAGAAGAGAATAGAGAAGGAAAATTGCCCCAAAATATTCTGTTTTGCTCTGAACTTCCGCATTCTCTGAATGTTGCCGTTTCTCTGAACCTTGCCGAACTAGCAACAGCACTCGAGAAATCCAGCACCAACCTGGCCTGAGAACCAACAGGGAACACTAGCCGGCGACGATGACTGCGTCGACGCATAAGTCAACGACATCGTCGTCGTCATCGACAACGGGTAGCTGCTTGTAGCCTGCAGCTCCTGGTTGCAGTGCAGCGGCTGCAGGAGTGACGACGACGACATCGCTGGCGTACAGACGAGGGGGTCCAGCGCTGGAGGAGGAAGGTTTTGGTGTGTACTGTGCATCTCCGGCAGGCAAGAGGTGGTGCGCCGAGAACGCCATCTGGCCGGTGAGGGCGGCGGCGTGGACGTGCGCGAGGGCGCCGGCGCCGCCGCGCGGGAAGGTGACAGTGTGGTGGCAGTGCTGGCCCTCGTAGGTGGTGATCACGACGGAGGGGTCCTCGGAGGAGCGCTCCAGGCGCTTCTTCACCGTGCACTTGCTGGTGGTGCATCTGTAATAGCTCCTATATTATGTTGATAAAGAAATCCAATGTAAAACATTACTACAATAATTCACTCATGGAAAGATATAATTGTGTGTATTTTTCTAGAGAAAACTGAGAAGTTGATTGGCCTAGCTTGCTAGTTAATTAGCAGAATTTTCTTCTGTAAAAGAAATTAGGGGGAAGGAATTCATAAACTGGAATTAATACGCATCTAGCTAGTTTTCAACTCTTCTTTCTTTACAGGTAGATATGCATGGATGATCAGGGTTAAGTACGCAAACTCCTCTCAAAATAACATGAGATACAAACTACTAGTTAGTATATATGCACTCATTAATTTTGCATAGTCAATTAATTAGGATTCGACCGACAATGTCATAGGATTCTCTTTCTAACAGTACACTAGTTAAGACTTAAGATTGAGACTAGAGGTCAAATGGCCCAGCACTCACGGTTGCACCCGCCGCGCCTCCGCCACTGTGGGAACAGGGTAGGAGAAACCCTTTCCCTCCCCTGCCCATTTGACCTGGCCAACTTGGGCTAAGCAGACCAAAAAAGGCAAATGGGCCGAAAAAGCCGTAAGGGCCCGGCCCAAGGAAAACTCGGAAAGAAAAAAAAGGCGGTAGAAAATCCTGAAATTTTGCAAAAAAGTCCTTGGATTTTTCTGAATTATGTAAAGTTTACTCAGAACTGAGAATTTTCAAATAAACCCTCGAAGTTCTGCAAATTATGAGAAAATATTTCGGGAAAGAAATTCTTGCAAAATAACCCCTCAGAAATTGAAAAATTGCGCGAATATTTTCCTCAGAACTGAAATTTAGCGCTTTAGCCCTTGGAAATTGCAGAATTCACCGAAAATTCATATTCCAGCAGAAAAGGGCATCGAGAATTCAAATTTTGAATCGGTTTCAGCATTTGAAGCATGTTTAACTTTGTTATTATTATTGCTATGCAATTTATATATTGTATTTACTGTTTTGATTATCTGTGATGGTTTATATTGCTTCTAATCACTGAAAATAGCAGTAAATCATGAAAAATGCCTAGAAAAATATGGGATCACGAACCGGGAGTTCGAAGAACATTATGAGAATTTTGCGATCATTTTATGAAAATTACCAGTATTAATCTTATGAACCCTTTGCATGAATATGGAGATGACTGGCGTCATGAAGTAGAGGGGCAAGAAGGGTAAGGTCGCGAGTCGCATGTTATTGATGCTTTCTAGTCTAAGAAGAAGGGCAAAGGACAGCATAAGGCACACCTCGTCATTGTAGGCACGGAGGATCTACAGCCATTAGTTGCACCCATGGCTATGGACAGCCCAGTCGCAGCCCCCATCACCCCTCCTTTGGACATTGCAGCGGCCGTAGTTGCCCAAGAGGAGAAGATCTCCATGGAGCATATTGAAGCAAAATATTGAATTATTTATCCTTTGAATAATGGATGTAAGCTCTAGGAGTGCAAAGCAATAAATTCTTGTGATGAGTCCTGCAAGACTTATTTTCCTGTATTTATAATAGCAAGTTATGTTCTGGTATTTGAAGTATCAGAACACGTGTGGCGCCCTATGGAGGAAATGTGCTTAGTGAATAGTGGCACAACGAATACCACCTTGAGAGATACAAAAAAATTTCAGTCGATTGACAAGAATACTGGTAGTCTTATGACAATCGTAGGCAATGATACTTGTATAATAGGCTCAAGAAGGGCCACAATTATACTCCCAATGGGCACAACTTTGGTCATTGAAGAAGCCTTGTTGTACCCAGAATCGACTAGAACTCTCAAGGATATTCGCGCTAATGGTTTCCATGTAGAGACTGAAGAAAAGTATGGTAAGGAATACCTACTCATTACAAAGCGTGAAGAAAGTGGAAAAAGGTATTAAAATGACTTTATTTATATGAAACTGGACTATACTAAACTAATATTAAGGCACCTACTGCCTATACTGTCCTGAAAACTACTTTTAGAAGCCTTGAACTTTTCTGTCTCTAGCATGATAGATTAGGCCACCCCGGTCTTAGGATGATGAGAAATATCATTAACAATTCATAGGGACATAATATTGATGTAAAGAATTTTCCGAATCAGGAAGATTTTGTGTGCCCCGCATATGCCACTGGAAAATTAATTACTAGACCTCCTGCTCTGAAAGTGAATGATGAAATCCATGCATTCCTGGACCGTATCCAGGGAGACTTTTGTGGCCCTATATTGCCTCTGTCAGGACCATTTAGGTATTTTATGGTGCTCATCGATGTTTCCTCGAAATGGTCACACATATGTTTATTACCTACGAGAAACCACGCTTTTGCAAAGCTAATCTCACAGATAATTAGAATTAAAAATAATCTCCCTGATCATCATGTGAAGTCCACCAGAATGGACAACGCTGGAGAATTTACTTCGAAGGCATTTGATGATTATTCCATGACAATGGGAATTAAAGTTGAGCATTCCGTACCGCATGTCCACACCCAGAATGGACTAGCAGAATTGTAATTTACCAACTATATATTGGGGACACGTAGTCTTACACACAGCAGCTCTCATCACCATCGGGAAATAACATCCATTCACCTATGCAACTAGCGCAAGGGTCAGCACCAAAAATCTCTCATCTCTGCAGGTTTGGTTGCAAGGTTTATGTACCTATACCACCACTGCAGCGAACTGCAATGGGCCCTTTCTGAAAGTCTGGGATATACGTTGGTTATGAGACAACATCCATAATCAAGTATCTAGACCCCATGACTGGAGATTTGCATACAGCCCGCTTCACTGATAGCATATTTGATGAGGATAGTTTCCTGTGATTAGGGGGAAATCAACCCCTTAATAAAAAAAATGTCGAGAAATAACGTGGCAAGCCACGGGAATCTATGCACATGACCCATGCACGAGTGAAGCAAATAGAGAAGTCCAGAAGATAATTGAAGTCTAGAAGACAAGAGAAGTCCAGAAGATAATTAAAGTCTAGAAGACAATTGAAGTCCAAAAGATAATTGATTTTCAAGTATTAGCGAATCAACTGCCTGACCACTTTAGTGATTTGAAGAGCATGATCAAGTTGCATGTGCCTGCACGCAATGCACCGAAGAGGGTTGAAACACCAAAGAAAGAAAAAGGTATCCCTAATCCCGTCCTAAGGCCTCAGAAAGGATGAGAACTTCGGCCCCTCAAATCCGAAGTAACCAGGGACGCCTGATGAAAAGTGATAAAAAGGACTTGACACAGCCGATCACCGAAGTTTCCCAAAACCAGAAGGGGAGCTAATTGAGACCTGGTGTGGATATCATGGCGATATGCTCACGATCTTAGGATGATGATACAATTGGCAATGACATTGAAGGTTTGTCGAAACACTCATTTTCGGCAAAGTTTAGGTTCTGTCAGGCTCCAGACGGTCAGACCGGCCAAGGTGGCGTTCAGACCGACACCTCTGGCAGTCAGACCGGCCAAGGCTTTGGTCTAGTGGGTGGCGGTCAAATCTGCCAATGAGCGGCGGTTTGATCGACCATAAAGGGACTTTCAAATTTAGAACCTGGCCAAACATAGAGGGAGTAGGTAAGAGAGGGGATTCTTCACACTTGGTCTCATAATATTTGAAGCTTCGAGTCAAAAGTTCTATTCATTTGAAATTTTCAGAGATGTTTCGGATTTCCAGGGAGGAAATTTGGCTAAGTCCTTTGCTAGGCGATCAGACCGGCCAGGGGGCGGTCAGACCGGCTATGGGTGGCAGTCTAACCGGTTTTGACTTGTTCGCCGGCTAGCTTGGTGGCGATGTTTGTTGGCTAGGTCAAGTTCATGGGTTTGAGTGCATATGTGTTGCGTGATGCATGTTTTGACTAATGTGGGTCAAGTTGCGAAGAACTTGTTCC
The DNA here is from genome assembly GCA_036346405.1 of Phyllostachys edulis. NCBI lineage: Eukaryota > Viridiplantae > Streptophyta > Magnoliopsida > Poales > Poaceae > Phyllostachys > Phyllostachys edulis. The sequence continues at coordinate 38,393,032 of CM070557.1, read as the reverse complement.
TGGAATCGATTTCTTTGTCTATTATTGTGCAGGAAGCTTGGAGGTCAACAACGATCAACAGCGAGGATGATCGGGACTAGGCTTAGAGAGCTAAGGTTCAAAACGATCGAGGATGCCGGGTGAAGTCAGAAGACTCAAGCATGGCGCAAAATGGACAAGAATGACCGAACGGGAAGTTCAGTGTGACGTGTTGCATCTAGCGGCGCAAGGGTCGGTGCAAGTGCCATGGCGGTTTCAGTGGGAGCCAGATGGGCGAGACTTGCCGACATGAAGAGAGTCGTTGATCAACCTATACGTGGCGAAGTATGGGATTGCTTCATGAAAATTGGACTCGGTCTTCGGAGAAATATTGAGAAGGGGTATTTTGGTAACTTCACCTAAATACCGCCTTAATGGATTTTGGCTAAACCGCGGCGTAAGACGGCGCAAGGAAAAGTGGTTTAGGTCAAGAGAAGACGAAAACGGTGCTTTAAATACGTGCATAAGTGAAACCCATTTGTGTGTGGCCTTAACGGGTGCCCATTAGGGATATCCTTTTGGAAGCTAGCCTCCACTATAAATAAGGGTGGATGATGGTTGTGCACCCCCAACCCTTGTATTGAAAAACCCTAGTTTGTGTTTAGGGAGAGGTTAGGGTTCTAGAGAGTTAGATTGATTGTGTACTCAAGTGCTGAGCTTTTGTCCTCCTAGATGGAGTGGCTGTAAACCAACATCAATCTCAAATCAATCCAAGTAAGATTCTTCAAGATGCGTCTCTTCTTGTTCTTACTCTCTCTTTTGTGACTTTGGGGCTTTCTTTGATCCTTTGGTTTTTCTTTGGTTTCTTGTAACATCCCAATTTTCAGAACTTTAAAAATCCTTTGAATAGTTAGTAGGGAGAAAATTCACCATTTGGATTTATTTGAATTTAAATTAAAAGCTTAATATTGGACCTGGTGTAACAAAACAATTTAATATGACTAAAGTCAACATGAACAATAGTCAAAATTATTTTATTTGGATTCTATGAGCTTGGATATATTTTACGAATTTTCTCGAATTTTTCCAAGTTTATTTGCTATTTTCCATTGCTTATTTGAATTTCTGCTATTTTCTTAAAAAGAAAAAGCTATTTAAAACTCAAATAGTGTTCGGGCCAATTTCCTCATTGATCTTGATCATCTCATCCCAATCCTTCGTGGTCCGTCCGATCCGAGTTGGGCGCTTGGATCTCACTTCGCTTGCGCCGCTCGCTTCTCTCGACGTGGGCGCCTCCTGTCTCGCCCAGCGGAGCCCGCCTGAGGTCGCCACCTTCGCCGTCTTCGTCTCAAGACGTTCTCCGCAAGAATCGCCATGGGCGGTCAACGCCGAGCTTCGCAACGGGCGCCTCCAACCTCCCCGCGTCCTCCGCACGTGCGCCACGACACCCCACGACCCCACCGCCACACCTCACGACCCCCTCATCCTCGCGGCCGGTTGCGCCCACGTTCCGCAACTGCCGCCGCCACGATCTCCTCGTCGCCACGCCGCCCTGGTGCCGCCCGGCCCCTATAAAAGGCACCCCCGGGATCGCGCCGCCCTCCGCAACTCAAATCCCCAACCCACACCTCTCCCCGAGCCCTTGAGCCGCCGCAGGAGCTTGTAGACCAAATCTCGCCGCCGCTTGCTCCGACGAGCAATCCCGTCACAACCAAAGCCGCCGGGGCCTCGACGCCTACACCGTCGGCATCGCGCGATCGAGAGGAACCTCGGAGTCATCTTCGTCTCGTTGGAGGAGCACTCTAACGCCGTCGCCGTCGAGCCCGCACCTCCTCCTCCGCCAAAACCTCGCCGCCGGCCGCCTCGCTCGTCCGTAAGCACCCGTGAGTACACCCTCGAGATCCCCGTGTTCCCTCCACCTCCTCAGACACTCATCGCCGTCGGCTCGCCGCCGTTCATGGGACCCTTGGTTCCGTCTTGCCGCCGCCATGCCGACAACGGCTGACCACCTCGGCGCCCGCTTTGCGTGTAAATCTGCGTGGCCACGTCGGCCACGTGTCTTGTGCGTGGCGATCCACCCCCAGATTAGAGGCTCGGTAGAGACCGGTCTAGTGAGCCATCCCACTGACATGTGGGCCCCACATGTCAGGTTTTCTTTTTATTATTTCATTTCCGGAAAATCCTTCGCTGACGTCACCTTGCGCAATAATTAGAATTTCCTTTAGAAAAATAATTCGGGAAATTGTTAAATAACAGATTTAGGTTTAAATTTGTAAAATTCATAACTTTTGCATCCAAACTCCAAATTGGGTGTTTCAAATTTCTGAATTCATATAAAATTAAGATCTAGCTAATCAAATCAAAATTATTTAAATTTGACTTTTGTTTAAATTTAGAAATTCATTTAAAATTCAAGAGATAGGTTAAAACTTGTAAAATTCATATCTTTTGAATCCCAAATCCAAATTGGATGATTTAAATTGCTAAAATCTTAGAAAATTATTGTCTAATTAAATAACATATAATTATGTAATTTGGAGTTCAGTTTAGTTTTAGAATTTAGAATTTATTTAATTTCCAAATTTGGGTTAAAATTTGTAAAATTCATAATAATTGAATCCTAACTCCAAATCCATCCATTCAAATTTCTAAATTCGTCTAAAATCCAGATCTATCTAGTGGAGATTTTTAATTATTTTATTGGAGTTATTTGCTTCTGGTTTTTATTTAGTTTTGTTTGTTTGTGTCGTTTGCGAGTAGACTTCGACGCTGCTGGAAGAGTTGAAGAAGAAGGACCTTTCCAAGACCAAGATCAATTCCTAGATCCACAGAATGCCTTCCTTTGTAAAAAGCCAGCATATATATATTTTGCATCTCTGTGGTGTGGCTTGCGAGTACGGTGTGTACTCACGCTTGTTTTGACGAATCAAGCAGAGGAGGAGTCTTCACCAGCATTCGAGGACGAGTACATCGAAGGTGCCTGATCGTAAGGTCTTGATCCCAGTCGGTTGCCTGTGGCGGACCGATGGGGTGCCACTACCGTTTATGTTTCCACTGCCGTTTATTTCCTATGTTAGCCCTGCGTGGCTCAATAGTTGTAAACTCGACCTTAAGGTCAAAACCATTATTTGTTAATCAAAGTTAATCGTTTATGTTATTATTATTCGCTTGTATGGATCGATTTCCACCTTTGTTACCACTGTGTGCACTAGCGTGATCCTGGGCTAGTGCGTTGAACACAGAGGGTCCTGAATTGTAATTTCGGGTCTCGACATTTCTGGCCTAGATCTTGCTTGCTGTGACATTTGGGAATGCATCTAGGATTATCTTGATCATCTTGTACCTGCGGGCAAGTTTTTAGATTATATTTTGGTTTTGACTCGGTTTTGAAGCAACCTTCACTAAAACGGAAAAAGGTTAGAACTTTGGCAATAATCTTCACGATCGTTGATTGGAATAGGTCCCTGACATCCTAAAGAAGGTATGTTTGAAGTTTTGTGAAATTTGGAGTTGTGGATCAAAAGTTAAACCAATTTGTGATTTTGAGTTCGGGCTGATTTTACTGTTCATTTGGCTGGAGGTCAGACCGCCCCTTGGAGAGATCAGATCGCCCCATGGAGAGGTCAGACCGCCCTATGGAGAGACCAGACCGCTAGGTTGAGAAGTCTGACCGCACAACTCTTTATAAATTGAGTTTTTGGTTGTTTTGCTTCGGGGTTTTGTTTAGATTCAATACAAGTCTTCCGCTATACTTGTACATTGATCTTCATAGCTCTCATAGCTATTGGAGTGAAAATCGTGTTGAATCCGATCAAGGTGAAAAAGAGACAGTGCTCCTATTCACCCCCCTCTAGTCGCCTTTTCGGTCCAACACATAGCACCAGTATGGAACCTTCAGGAAAAGGCATACCTGGCACCAGCATGGAACTTACAGGAAAAGGCATACCGAATTTGAATATTCCCACGAAGGGAGACATCAGTATGGATGTGTGAGCACACATCAGAGCTGAAAAACTAAAGGGACTTGCCCCCATAATTGGAAGCAGCAGTGAGCTAGTAGAAGCATTAGAATAATCGTCCCATGAAGAAATGGCTATAAATTATGTGACCATGAGAGAATCTATGAATAGAACAACAGCTAATGTCGATATTTATTTTGCAAAAAAAATTGCCACAATCATCGATCTTGATCCAGAGCCTGCATCGCTCGCTAAATGTAAAAAAAAGATCAGATTGGGAAGATTAAAAGAAGACAATAGAAGTAGAATTATTATCTCTAAATAAAATAGGGGTGTTTGGGCCTATAAGCTGCACATCTCCCCATGTGCACCCCGTAGGGCATAAATAGGTATTTGTTTGAAAGAGAAATAAAAATAATGAAGTTGTAAGATATAAAGTAAGGCTCATTGCACAAGGTTTCACTCAACGACCAGGAGTAAATTATGGAGAAACCTATTCCCCGGTTATGGACGGAACTACCTTTAGATATTTAGTCTCAATGGTAGTAAACCGGAATTTAGAAATAAAATTGATGGATGTGGTAACTGTATACCTTTATGGAAACTTAGATTCAGACATTTATATGAAGGTACCTGAAGGTATCCCTATCCCGAACCAAGATAGAGCGAATAGAAATCTGTATAGTGTGTAACTCAGAAAGTTACTGTATGGACTTAAGCAATCAGGGAGGATGTGGTATAATCGCTTAAGTGGCTTTTTATGCAAGAAAGGATACACGAACAATAAAGATTGCTCCTGTGTATTTATACGACGATCTCAGGATGGATTTTGTATAATCTCAGTATATGTAGATGATCTGAATATCATCGAGACCCTGGAAGATATTAAGAAAGCAAGCTCTTACCTGGAGTCAGAGTTCGAAATGAAATATTTGGGTAGAACCAAATATTGCCTAGGCTTGCAGCTTGAGCATGCCCCTGAAGGGATATTAGTGCATCAGTCAACCTACACTCAAAAGGTGTTAGAAATGTTCGGCTTTGAAAAAGCAGATCCTTCGAAAGTGTTGATGGTCAGGAGATCCTTGCAGCAAGACAATGACCAGTACAGACCTAGAGAAGAGGGGGAGGAAGTTCCGGGACCGGAATTCCCATACTTAAGTGCAATAGGAGCACTTATGTACTTAGCAAACTGTACTAGATCAGACATTGCATTTGTCGTAAACCTATTAGCAAGGTATAGTGCAGAACCTACCAAAGACATTAGTAGGGAATGAAAGACACCTTCCGACACCTCAAAGGAAGTAAAGACCTTGTTCTGTTCTATAGAAAGAACCAAGACCCATCTATGAATAGCTATGCAGATGTTGGGTACCTGTCGGACCAGCATACAGCTAAGTCGCAAACAGGCTCTGTACTCCTATGTGGTGGAACTACAATTCTATGGAAATCGCCTAAGTAAAGTCTTGTATCAACTTCGACGAACCACTCTGAAATCACAGCATTGTACGAGGCCTCGCGAGAATGTTTTTGGCTTCGGCAGATGATTCACTACATCCAGCAGTCGTGTGGATTGAATACCGCACAACCCACACTATTATCTATGAAGATAATGTAGCTTGCATTGCACAAGTGCAGATGAGTTATGTGAAGAGTCAACTCATAAAGTATATCAACCCCAAGTTCTTCTATGCACATGAATTGCAAAGGATGGATGAAATTACAGTACTACATACTAAGTCATGTGAAAATCTTACAGATTTATTCACTAAGTCACTTCCAGCGTCTAGCTTTGAAAGATGCATACGTGAAATTGGAATGATGAGACTTAGAGAAGTGCAGAATTCAAGGGGAGAATTTTCTCGAACTCATTATTAAAGCTTGATCACGAAGATCGAGTACGCAAAGAATAAATCCTAGAGATTAAATGAAATTGGGTGGATTGTACTCCTTTCCCCTGACGAGTTTTCTTGAAGTTTCTCAGCCAAGGTTTTTAATGAGGCAGTTTGTGCAGCACAGCAGAACGTGTTTTAGGTACTCTTTCTCCAAATTTTTCCCACTGAGTTTTTATAGAGTTTTGATGAGACATAAATATGATGGATGAGTGTTTAAGGGAGTGTGTTAGGAAACCCTGGACCCAAACCTTGCAAGTCTGGCCCATGATTGGCTCTGACGAGGATATAATAATCCTCACTTTATCTTTTATCTATATTTCTTATTAAAGGTAAATATGACGTCATATGGTCCCTGAGTATACCCCTTAATGTTATAAGGGAAGAGCCTACTGGGTGGTCGTAAGTTCTTCTACGACCACCCCCATAGTCATAAGATATGCTACGACTACCCCATAGTCGTAAGTCTTGCTACGACTACCTCATGGTCGTAAGTTCTTCTACGACTAGGTCAGCTACGACCACCTTATGATCAATTAAACCTACAGACAAGTGGGCCCAATTGATTAAGGAATTCAAACAGTCATCATACGCTATTTCTCTGCGAAGTAATAGCACGTAATGCTCCATTATCTCTGGTATATTGCTGTTAGGCGACGTGAAGGAGTTATCGCGGTGATTACTATTAACGTCGCTGCTTCACGGATGTAATGAGGCGCCGCTTCATCTGGAGAAACTGCCGCTCCTTCACGTACTATATAAAGGCGGCAATCAGAGAAGGAAGGGCGGATCAATCGGGCCATCAGGAATACAAGCACTATCTGTAATAGTCTTAGTTTTTCCCCTGATTGTTCAGAATACACTCAATACCATACACACACAGAGTAGGGTTGTTATTCTCTCCTGAGAAGGCTGAACTCGTATAAAAATCCCGTGTCAATATCTCTACGTGATTCCATTCTAGGAGACCCCGAATCAAACAATCTTTACGTAAGTTCGGTTCTAAAACACCGGCGGTTAGGCGCCGATCGTGGGGATCTTCCGGTAATCTCTTGTCAACATTCTCTCTGTTTTCCAAATCTCATGCACTCATGGCAGGAGAATGGAACGAGGAGAACTGGTTTGACTTGGCAGATTACGCAGACGTCGACATGGATGCCGGTTTCGATTACGAGCCGAGTGATGACTCATCCGATGGTACTGCTGCCTCCGGTGATCTTCCCACAGATCCAGGAGACAGTGCCGCTGGTGGAGTTGAGGAGTGTCCGAGAGAGGGATCTACCCTCTCAAAGGACAATGGTCAATCTGACCAGGACCACACCCAGGTGGACTCACAACACAACGAGAGTTTTTCCTCGAAGTGTCCGAGTCCCCCTGAGGCGGTCCGACTTGGTGAGGCAAGCTCGAAGCCACAATTCCGGACTTCACCAAAGATCTGGTGATCATCTCTCTCCGGATGACATCGAGAGAGCTGATCAAGCATGCTTTTCACGCAAATTCGACCATCTCTCCACGCAGATCACATCTGCCGACGGAGACGGTTATAACCCAGACTTCCCCTACCTGGAGGGGATTACTCCAAGTCGCCAGATGGTGTCTCTCGACGACTCCTCAAGCGGGGAGGCCTCGAGCGCAAGTGAGAATCATCAACGGGAGGTCTTCGTCCTTCCCTCGGATCAAGGTCACTCTCCTAGAGACCGAGCTGGAGACTCTCCCAGAAGATCACACACTACGCCCCCTCGTGGCAATGGCAAGGACACCACCACTGGCGGACACGACCAATGCCTTCATGAACGCCAGGGAAATCCTCGACATTCTCGCACTTCATTGAGGCAGTCTCAAGAGTCTGATATGGAAAATCTTGAGGCAATTCGAAGGAAGAAGATTGAAGCTCAGAAGAATTTGCCTGGGTGCATTCAATATCAATCAGAGGAAGCTCGAGAACTCTAGTACATCAATGACTTGCTCAAGAATCCAACTCAAGAGCTAGCCCGAGCGCCAGGCTACGACCTCTTCGTTGAGGAGATCGCACAAAGGCTTCGGAACACGATGGCAAGGCTGGAAGCACCTCGCCGACATCACTCAGGAAGTCATAACAATACGACTTCTTGACTACCGCTTGATCGAACATATCACCACGGAGGAATCGACACAACAAGAAATCGATCGATCTCCTACTCGGAGAAATATCTTTCGAACGATTGATGATCAACAAACTCCTCGGAGAGGTGATCGCTCACCATTCCGACATGAGAATCTGCAGCAGCAGATGAACTACGAGGAGTATTCCTCGTGAGGATCGAGATCTATCATAGGTCCGGTCAACCTATTCTCGGGTATCGCCGAGTACGACCACCGATGATATAAACCCTTCTTTCTGCAAAGGAGGCGTCAAGAAGTCATTCTTGATGTCGGGCATTCTCGCCGATCTCCGAGCCGCTCATCGCCACCTCGATTTCGACCGGTGAACATGGAGAAGTTTGATGGTTCCCAGAATCCCATCGAATTCCTTCAGATCTATACCACAGCTGTCCAAGCAGCAGGAGGAGGAGAGCATGTGATGGCAAATTACCTTCCAACTGTGCTCGAAGGATCTGCTCGATCGTGGTTATTAAACCAACCACTCGAGTCGATTTACTCTTGGCAACACCTCTGCGACCTTCTACTGGCAAATTTCCAAGGCACTTACAATCGCCTTTAAAGGAGGATGACTTGCACCGGATGAGACAGAACGACAATGAGACTTTGCGCCAATTCATCAAGCGCTTTAGTCAGGTTCGTAACTCAATTCCTGAAGTTTCTGATTCATCTGTCATCAGGGCTTTCAAGCAAGGAGTCCGCAGCAGAAGGATAACAGAAGACATTGCTTTGAATCCTCCTACTTCTGTCGCTGAACTCTTTGAGATGGCTGATCGATATGCAACTGCCTCTGAGGCGGTCGAGTGGAACAACACAATAGATCGAGAAGACAATACCTCCCGAGAGCTAGGCGACATCAGTAAGAAGAAAGATAAGAAAGCAAAAAAGTCCAAGAACAAGACGAAGGGTCAAAAACCCCAAGCCAGCGGTTCCAAGGAAGTTTTGGCTGTGAATGATAAAGAGCCACGCACCTCCAAGCCGCACTCTGACCGAGGCAAAGGTAAGCGCCCCGATCGGAAAAATGATAAGCCTAGGTGGTGCCATTTCCATAAAAAGGAAGGACATGACCTTCGCAATTGCCGGGTCTTCCAACGAAAGCTTGAAGACTACTACAACGGCAAAGGACCACTTCCCACTCTCGAGCAGGTAGGGCAAACGAGTGGTCATAAGTCATCAGATGACGAGGAGGAGATGCCGTTCCAGGATCCGTAACACACCGTCGAACACATATACGGGAGATCATCGGTATATGAATCAAAGCGACAGCTTAAGGCTGCCGAACGTGAGGTAAACTCCATAGATCCTCCTCTTGTCAATAAATTACCGAAGTGGTCGGAAGTCACCATCTCTTTCGAGAAGGGTGATCGCCGATTCTTCGACTCGACGTGTCGATACCCAATCGTGGTCGAACCCACCATCAACAATTGTCGGGTCAATCGAGTTTTGGTTGATGGTGGCAACTCGTTAAACATTTTGTTTACAAGTGCCCCGATGACATGCAAGTACCGGGACCAAGGTAAGACCGATGCGATACTCTTTGCATGGAATCGTCTCGATCTTCGGCTAAACCAATTGGCCAAGTTTCTCTTCCTTTAACATTTGGTTCACCAAGTAATTTCAGACGGAGAAAATCTCCTTTGATGTGGTCGATTTCGACATTTGATATAACGCCATACTCGGACGACCAACTTTGGCAAAATTCTAATGGCTACTCATTATGGATATCAATGTATTAAGATGCCAGTCCCAAAGGAGTAATCACAATCCATTGTGACAAGAAGATGGCGATACCGCGATCGTCGATCCTCGAGATGGTTGGACAAATACCAACTCGAGAAGAAAGTCACCGACTAGCAAGTCGAAGCCTCAAAGTCGCACCAAAGCCGAACGACAAAGTCAAAGAGGTTCCTCTGGACACAGGGAGCCCTCGAAGATCTGCTCAGACGAGGATACTTCCGACCCTAAATAGGAAGACGCCCTCATCGCCTTCCTCCGAGCTAACGCAGATGTCTTGGCGTGGCAAGCATCCGACATGCCCGAGTCCCGGGGAGGTGATCGAGCACAAAGCTAGCTTTTACGGCTCGACAAAGTACCGTAAAACAAAAATTACGGAGATTTGCCCCGATTGACGAGATGCTATTAAATCGAATTGGATAAGCTACTCAAAGGGCTTTATAATAGAGGTCAACCACCCGAGTGGTTGGCTAATCTCAGTAATGGTTAGAAAGTCAAGCGGCAAATGGCGATAAAGCGAGACTTTATTGATCTTAATAAAGCTTGTCCAAAAGACGATTTTCCTTTACCTCGTATCGATCAGTTGGTTGATTCTACTGCAGGTTGTGAAATGTTAAGTTTTTTAGATGCATATTCTGGATACCACCAGATCAATATGTGTCTAGACGATGAAGAAAAGACCGCATTTATTACACCATTTGGTATATTTTGCTATGTCAAAATGCCATTTGGTCTAAAAATGTTGGCGCTTTTTTTCAACGCTTGATGCAAGCAACTTTTTATCTCAATTAGGCGAAATCTAGAGGCCTATGTTGATGATCTAGTTGTTAAAAGCATCAAGAGACTTAATCATATTACTGACCTAAAAGAAACATTCGACAATCTCAGAAAACATCGCTTAAAACTCAATCCTGAGAAGTGTGTGTTCGGAATCTCTTCAGGAAAATTGCTTGGATTCCTAGTATCTATACGAGGAATCGAAGCAAATCCCGAAAAGATCAAGGCCATTCTCCAAATGTGCCCTCCAACCACAAGGAAAGAAGTTCAGAAACTCATGGGGTGCATGGCGGCTTTAAGTCGTTTCATCGCACGACTGGGAGAAAAGGGACTACCTTTCTTTAAACTTCTAAGAAAACATGAAGGTTTTGAGTGGTCGAAAGAGGCTAACGCCGCCTTTGAGGATGTCAAGAGGTACCTTCACGAGTGCTCTGCTTTTGGTCTCTCCGAGGTCGGAGAAACACTCTTAATTTACCTAGGCCGCCGTGCACAGAGCGATAAGCCTTGATCGGTCGTAGAACGTGAAAACATACAACGACCAGTTTACTACGTGAGTGAAGTTTTACACGGGCCTAAGGAGCGTTATCCTCAGGTCCAAAAGCTTCTATATGCCCTCCTCATGTCTTCGAGGAAACTGCGGTATTATTTTCAGGCGCACAAACTAGTCAGGTTGCTCGAGTTTCCCTTAGAGCGATCCTCCACAATAGGGAAACAATGGGGCGCATGGCAAAATGGTCGGTCGAACTTGGGGAGTTCGACATCTATTCGTGTCCCGAACGGCCGTTAAATCCCAGATCTTGGCAGACTTTGTCGCCGAATGGACAAATCTGAACACATTCAGATCCCCATCTGATTCCCACGACCGATGGATCTATGTACTTTGACGGGTCACTTACTTTAAATGGCTCGGGGGCTGGGGTGGTCCTGGTATTTCCTACCGGAGAGACCTTAAAGTATGCCATACAATTAAACTTTCGGGCCACTAACAACGTGGCGAGAATCTGAAGGTTTGCTAGGCGGCATCTGACGTGGCGCTCGCTCGATTCGCCGACTACTTGTGAGAGGAGACTCTCAACTAGTCGTGAATCAAGTCGAAAAGAGTACCGGTGCTCTAATCCGACAATGTCTCGTACTTATCGGAAGTCGTAAGCTAGAAAAGGCATTTTTAGGTTTGAGGCACAATTCATCCTCGAAGGATAATTTCCTCGCAGACCGACTTGCTCGAATAGCTTCTTCCCGATCCAAGTACCAAAAGGAGTCTTCTTGGAACAACTCGAGGCGCCTCGCAGTCGACGAACGAAAACACCTCCTATTGAGACAGCCTCTCTAGAATACGAGGATACATGGATGACATCCATCTATGCATATCTTTAGAAGGGTTACAGACCAAGACGATCTCGAGGCGGATCGCTTATCCCTAAAAAGCCAAAATGTATACTTTGGTGGAAGGAGTCCTCTATAAACGAGGTACTCAAGGGGTGCTCATGCGATGCATTCCGCAGAGCGAGGGATTAACACTTCTTCACGACATACATGATGGCATCTGTGGAAATCATGCTTCCTCTGAACGCTGGTCTGTAAGGCCTTTCGACAAGGTTTTCTTGTACAATGTACCTTTTACGATGCTAAAGAGTTGGTTAAAAGGTGTGTCCATGCGGTTTCATAGCGGCGAGATACACCAACCAATTCGAGCATTACAAACAATACCTCTATCTTGGCCTTTTGCACACAGGTCTCGATATCCTAGGACCGTTCCCCAAAACTCCGGGAGGTTTCGAGTTCCTTTTGTGGCTATTGATCGTTCACAAAATGGATTGAAGCGAACTTGTGATCGATAACAACGAAGCGGCAAAACGGTTTATGATGAGATGCGTAATTACTCGATTTGGAGTACCGAGTCGAATAATTACAGATAATGGTAAGCAATTTTCGGCGCAAAATTTCAGGAATTTTATGACGAGTTGGGTACCAAGTTGTGTTATGTTCAGAGCCCATCCCCAAAGTAATGGGGCGTCGAACGCAAACGGCCAAATAATGAGAGGAATTAAGACTCGAGTCTTCGACCACTTTCATCAAACGCTCGGGGCTTGGGTACAAGAGCTACCCTCAGATTATGGGCTGTTAAATGCGACTACCGGTCAGACTCTGTGAAACACCATTCTTTCTAGTCTTGAGTGAAGCCATGCTTCCTCCGAACTAAAGATACGGTCAACACGAGTGAAAACTTTCACAGACTCCAACCAAGAACAACTTCGAGCAGATGATATTAATCTACTTGAAGAAAGGAGAAACCAGCCCTAATTCATTCAAATAGCCTACCAACGAGCCTGCGAAGATACTACGATCGTAAGGTCCAACCTCGCAGACCTCGGCCAGAGGTGACTTCAGATTGAGACTTTGCCAATCCAAGTCTAATCGGAACAAACTTTCTCCCAAGTGGAAAGGTCCTTACACGATGGTCGGGTTACTCGTCCGTGGCTCGATGCGATTGGCAATGGAAGACGGCGAGTTCTCTCAAATTCTTGGAACATCGACCCGATTCGCAAGTTTTATGTGTAACCAATCATTCGCATAATAAAGAATCGTGTTCTCTCTACCTCTATTGTCTTACTTTTGAGTAGTGCTTTCATAATCTTTCGACTATATTCTAAACACCCAGTTTCCTTTACACTGGTCGAAAGGCAGATAACATCACCTAGTCGAAGCCTCTCCTCTCTGCATGTGGTCCTGCCCACTAGAAGGAGCTTCCTAGTATTGACTCGTTACTCACTTTTGCCGCCAACACAAAGAGCTCGGGTTCTATTTAGTCGAAATATTTTTGAAAGCTTACTCCTTTCACCTTAGATTATTTCTTGATTCTTTTGAAAAATATTCTAAGCAGAGTGCACTTTTTAGATTTATTCACCGCCTTTGGTGCATTCGATTAAATCTCAACTAAGTCGGAGGAAGAAACACATCTAGTCGAAGTCTCTCTCTCTCGCACGTGGTCCCGCCCACTAGAAGGAACTTCCTAGCATCGTTCGCTTTCCTACTCTTGCTATCGGACAGACTTATCGAGTCCTCCAAAGAAGGGCGAACGAATTTTTGAAGTCGTCTCGATATTTGTTTAACTCAAGTTGTTGTTCTTGACTTAAATAATCTAGTCGAGATGGTAACATCACCTAGTCGAAGACTTTCCTCTCTGCGTGGTCCCGCCCACTAGAAGGAACTTCCTAGTGTCGATTCGCTTCCACTTTTTCGACCAAAGGCATGACGGTTGTGATAAAAAACAACAAGTTAAACAAACCTCTCTGTTTTCAGAAACCCTTTTTAACACTTTTTACTTAGTTTGTCTAAACAAACTAAGCAAATAGTCGGGGGCTAGGATAAAGTTATTAATTTGACTTCATTTCTTAGTCTTTCTTTCATTCGTTGATTATCTTTTGAGTTACTAACTACTCGACAAGATGATTTGCAGGAAAAAGATGGATTATATAATACATCGACAAAAGCTTGTTTTTCCCACAGGTTTGTTACAAACTACTCTGAAGAGGGAGAGCCCAGTCGCATCTCCTCCGAAACCTTCCGGCCAACTGATTGCATTTCTTCAATCAAACGACTTGCTTCGCTTGTAGCGATCGAAGTCGGCTTCGATTGGTTGAACATTAAGGCTGGGGTCATGAGCTTTAAGTTTTGCCAATGCATAACTTATCGCAGCCTTCGACCGCCTCCTTTATCGATTCAAATTGGTTGGCCTTCGTGGTGGTCATCGGTTCTTGCAAAGTCCCGACTTGTTCCCCAATTGTACTTACGTGGCAATCATCGATCATCTTGAGGAGCTTTTCCCTCAGTATGTAGCTCACCAAGTACATTGTTCAGGAGCGTGACACTGCTTTGAAGATTAATCTTCATTGTCTCCATCTCCTGTTGGGTACGAGTCGAAGCCTCGCAGAGTTGTTTGTTTTCGACCGCTTGCTCTGAAAAGAATAAGACCGGTCAAGCAAAAATAAACTTCTAGAGGAAAAGAAAACAAAAATAATCACAGGTAAAAGATTTCCTTACCTGCTAGTCGAGAATCCAATTTCTTGATTTCTTCCTCATGGGAGGCAACGGTCTCAGCATGCTTCTTCTCCCATGATCTAATCTCCTCCGCATTTTCTTTGGCAATGCGGACAGTCTCAGTATAAATCATGGTTTTATCCCTGAGCTCATTTTCGAGACTTCCCAGTTCATGGTCCATTTCTAGAAAAGAAATAAGAGTGAAAAAGGAAAGAACTCAGAAAAGACCGCAGTAAAGAATTACTTACGATTGTAGGATTTTAACCGCGTAATTTCTTCATCTTTCTCTTCGAGATACGAGAAATCTCGCGAATGACCAAAGTTTTATCTTGGACTTCATTCTGGAGCTTTCTCATATCATCTTCTTTTCCTAAAAGAAGTAACAGTCAGGTAAAGATCAACAACATAAGCAGTCTTAAGTTCAGCACTTACTGTTTATCCTTTCCTGCACTTTTTCAGTTGCAGAATTAGCTTCTTTAAGCTTCCTCGTAAGAAATTCTACTTTGTCCCATAGCTTTCTCGATTCCTCTTTTTGATAATCGAGCGAGTCGGCCAGAGTCTTTTCGTCGCTTGTTAACCTGTAAAGGTTAAAAGTGGACATCAACATTATTAAATTGGTTGTAAGTTCTCCTACAACCATTGATCCAGTCGTAAGTTCTTCTACGACTATGGATCTAGTCGTAAGTTCTCCTACGACTAAGCATCTGGTCGTAAGCCTTTTACGACTAGTACCTAGTCGTGAGTTTTTCCACGACAAACCCTGTAAGCACTATATAAGTAGTCAAGTTGAAAACGACTATGAAAAATAGTAACTTACCACCTCTCTCTTGCTTGCGAGTTCCTCTTTCTGTCATAGTCTAGAAGTTGTCGATGATATTCACCGACAACGGATTTGCTCTATGGCTTTACGCAAAAGAAAAGACAAGGAGAAACAAGAGAAGATTATACTGTATGTATAAGTATCATCAAATACTTACACTCATGGTTGATCGAGCAAATATCGAGTAAACCCGACTCTGGGTGCTTCACTCGTCCACTCTCTCAACTTGGTCCCACCAAACCTTCTCAAGGCGCCATTATCAAAAGTGTTCCCTCTATTGGGAATGTCTTTGGGATGGGGACTTCGGTGACAGATCTAAAAGCGAAGACCCCACTATGGAAGCGAGGGCCAAAGAAATCGAGCGGTTGAAGTATTCCTCATCTTCCGATTCTGAAATTGTAATTTCCCTTTGGGTACCAGGAAGGAGGTTTGTAATGATTTCCTTCCCTTGCGGTGGTCCGGCACATCACCACCATGGGCAGAGGCTTCTGCGACTACCTCTGTTGGTCCCACGGTCACATCAGTGGTCATGGCGGCAACCTCAGTAGTTGTAGACGCCACCTCAGTAACTATGGCCGCTGCCTCAGTGGCCATAGCTACAACTTCAGCGGTCGTGACAAACGCTTCAGGAGCCAAGACTTCTTCCACAACCCGAGCTGTGGATGGTCCTTTGACCATCTCTGTTGTCATCTCTCCAATCGCTGGAGAGGCTGCAATGGGCTTTTCAATAGAAACCATTATGGGAGCTGAAGGAGTCGAGCTAAAACAAACAAAAGGATAGCAAGTCAAATTGTGGAAAGTAAAAGGTAAATGTTGTTCTTACACTTTAGCTTGTTTCACATACCTCTGCATCCTGGACTTGATCAGAAACTTTGGAGCCATCTTTCCGATGGAAGAATTCTTTGACTTCTTTTCTACAACCACGTCTGGTCGTAGCTCAGGTTGGAGAATAGGCTCGGTCACGACCACGTTTGGTCGTGAATCTTGAATAGGGACTATCTTTCTGGTCTCCTAACTTTCCAGAGGGCCGAGATTGGTCTCGATCACTCCAAGAGCAGAGCTACCCTCAACGGTAGGCTGGGCTGGATCAACGTTGTCTTTCACAAAAGACATAAACTCCTTCCAGTTCTCCTTTTCTAGTTGCTTGACAAATTTAGAAGTGGCAGAAACTGTGAAAGCTTTCTTGTCATAATAAAAAGGTACCTTGGCCTTGTGGACTTTATGCCTAGGAGGTTCTTGACCTCCTCGGTCTCCTCACCGCAGCTAGCTTCGGTCTCGGCTTCACGGCGAACGCACTGCCCTTACGGGCCTTGCGCACAAGAGGTTCTTCATCGTCCTCAATTTCAGCTGTTTCGACCTCGGCTATTGTTGCGAGCATGTGTGCCGCAGATTTTGCCGAGGACCTGGTCGAAACAAAGGAACTTGAGCTTGATCCTCCCTTGTCGGCGACTCTTGTAAGTCGACGCTTTTTCGTCGGAGGAGATGAGCCCTTGTTCACTGTCGCCCCTGCGCCAATGGTCACCAGTTCGACCTCTTCGTCGTCCCGGCGGTTTTCCATGCCTACTTTCTGTAAAGAAAAACAGAAAAAGAAGAATCAATGACCAGTCGTAAGTTTTTCTCGACCGGTATCGATCGTAAGCTCTTCTCGACATATCACGATCGTAAGATTTTCTACGATCACTACCTAGTCGTAAGTTCTTTCTACGACTATGAAGTCCTAAGGATAAAATCAACTTTTGATTACCTTTAGGCGCTCAACCTTTTCCTCTGCGGACAAAACCGCAAAGATTTGAGGAACCGCCATTCCGGGTGGCGGGGGCTTCTCACAAACGAGTTTGACTCGAACGTCAATCTCTGCCTGTGAAAGATCTGTATAAAACAGATAAAGATATTCGTTAGACAATTCTGAAGAAGACCAAACTGAGAGTTAAGTCGAAAAACTACTTACCCTCCTCATAGTCTCTGGTCGGGTCTTTTGGCCCCGTGTACCTCCACATAGGAGGTACTCGTTTCTTCAAGGGGCTGATTCGACGTGTGATGAAGTCCTTCACCACATGCCATCCGGTTAACCCCTCTGCTTTCAAATCCTTGATGGCTTGAATATAGGGGGCAATCCGACTGATATCCTGGGGAATCGAATCCCAGGAGGCTTTCTTTTCGGCAGCCTTCCCCTCAAAGGTAAGGCTGTCTTCGGAGGTGACTTTCCAGTAAAACCACCTCTTCCTCCACGACGGCCACGAAGACCTGGTGAACATCTGAATGTACTCCCTCGACTTCCCGTCATGGAGCTTCAGATCATGACTTAGGCTATTCGACTTGTCGAGCCATTCCAGTAGAAATCTTGAAAGAGCTCAAGGTCATTTGGAATTACTGTGTATGCCTCACAGAGATACACAAATATGCTCAGCATTGTGATGGAATTGGGACCAAGGTTCACCAATTCCACTCCAAAATACTCAAGTATAAGTGTGAGAAAGGGGTGAGCCGGCAATCGAAGACCACACTCACAATACACCTGGAAGACGGGGATTTGTTCATCCTCCCCCGACGGCCATTCTGCTTGTACGCCGAGAACCACTCCACGAGAACTCTCTCTGGAATCTTCCCAGCGTTGACAAGGGCTTGCATCTTCGCCATCTCCATCTCTCGGCCCACTCGGAGACCCTCCCGGCCATTTCTCTCAGAAGGGGGAGATTCTTGATTGAGTTGGTGGCGGAGAAGACAAGAACTTGATGAGCAAAGGGATGATTTGGGGAAAAGTGTGAACTCTAAGTCTTACCCTGGTAAGTATTTATAACCGCATGCCTTGGGCGGGCGTGGTATTCTAAAGGTTGCCACCGTCTCGAACCGCTCAACAGACAAAGCTAACGGGTGTCGTTTGAAATTCCCAGTAATGTCTGCTTAGAAAATCAGTTTGCTTTTACACCTCAAGCGAAATTACTTCCTTGGTTAGATTCTTTTTAACCAAAGGAAATGTTAATCGGAAAGGTTTTTCTTCCGATCACCATGCTACGACCACCTTGTGATCGTAGAAATGTTCTACGACTATTTGATAGTCAGTAAACAATTTCCTTGACCAAGCATATTTCGGTCAAAGTAGTACACTAATGACGAAGAGTTTTTCCTTCGACTATCTTTCTCGACCTCTCGTGGTCGTAAGACCATCTATAACCCTTTACCAAGTAAGTTGCTTTCACTTGAAGTCATAGATGGCGAGGATATAATAATCCTCACTTTATCTTTTATCTATATTTCTTATTAAAGGTAAATATGACGTCATATGGTCCTGAGTATACCCTTAATGTTATAAGGAAGAGCCTCTTTGGGTGGTCGTAAGTTCTTCTCGACCACCCCCATAGTCGTAAGATATGCTACGACTACCCCATAGTCGTAAGTCTTGCTACGACTACCTCATGGTCGTAAGTTCTTCTACGACTAGGTCACCTATCGACCACCTTATGATCAATTAAACCTCTGAGACAAGTGGGCCCAATTGATTAAGGAATTCAAATACATCATACGCTATTACTCTGCAAGTAATAGCACGTAATGCTCTATTATCTACGGTATATTCTTTGTTAGGCGACGTGAAGGAGTTATCGCGGTGATTACTATTAACGTGCACCCGTTACGGATGTAATGAGGCGCCGCTTCACTGGAGAAACCGCCGCCTTCACGTACTATATAAAGGCGGCAATCGAGAAGGAAGGGCGGATCAATCGGGCCATCAGGAATACAAGTACTATCTGTAATAGTCTTAGTTTTTCCCCTGATTGTTCAGAATACACTCAATACCATACATACACAGGAGTAGGGTTGTTATTCTCTCCGGAGAAGACCTGAACCTGTATAAAAATCCCCGTGTCAATCTCTCTGCGTGATTCCATTCTAGGAGGCCCCCCGAATCAAACAATCTTTACGTAAGTTCGGTTCTAAAACACCGACAGGCTCCTCATCCACCCTAAAAACTATATAAAGGAGAGGACCCCAATCATTGTATTACTGTTTACAGAAGAGCAATAAAGAGAGGCAAGAAGTCTCCTCATATCTCTGTGTTCAATCTAATATTTTGTCCTTGTATTGTTCTAAGCGATTCTACGTTTATCTACGAGATGCTCGTTCAGACTGAACGCGTCAGTGACAGTCCCTCAACAGTTTTAAGTGTCGTGCTTGCGCTATATGCATGTCATCATGAGTCTGACATGTCATTGTCTAGCGATTGTGTTGTGTGTATGATCAATGAGGCAGCACCTGGCGATGTTTTACTTTTTCCCCTCGCCATGCTCGCGCTATGTATGTACTACTCCTATGTACTACTCCGGCATGTCTTCTGGTCAATTGAGTCTTATAGCTTGTGCGATGGTTTTACGTAGCTAATATAAGCTAAGTATATTAGGACATGTACAATACAAGATATTTGTACATGAGTATTTAAAGAGATATAATATAGCCACGTTATCACTGTAAAAGTTATTCTCTCCGATGCAAGTATCTATTTTGTAGGTGCTTAAATATTGTATTATCTATTAATTAAATATAGTTATATACATAAACACATATTAAACATCGGTGCTACAAAATAAACACCTTAGCTTAGCTGTCCTATGTGACTGAAAAAATCAGTTTTTTTTCCCTAAGCATCTCTCTAAACATCTATGTGCTCTTAGAAGACCACGAGATTACACGTCAAGCATACTTGAGACTCCAGGTGCTGGTCAAGCCTAGCCAGGAAGGAGAAGGAACCATCAACTCTAAAAGTTTCTAACCTGTGAAATATCGATGAAGAAACGGTAGGCGTGTGTACAGTAGACGATATTTCCCCTCATGACTTCACCTTTTTTATTTGATTCAACGAGGACTTATCTGTTCTCCCTGTTGGGTGAGGCCAATGTTCTGGTCATGTACAAGACATTTCGATTAAACCCCGTCATAAAAAAAACTCGGATTACACAGTCATGCATGTTCCTTTACACAGTCAGCAAATAGGTTAGCTTTTCACCGTCTGCCTGATTCCCATGCCTTCTTTGTAAAAGTGGTCAGGAAAAGAGCATACAGTAAAGCTTGCTTGCTGCATTGCTGCCATGAGCGGAGGGACGCCACCTGACGCTTTACCGGAAGTGCGCCGACGTGTGTGATTTATGCTCGAATCTAGCAGTTTTGACGTGTCATGTCTATTCATCTACGGACGTACGCTTCTTGTTATCTCAGTGCATCTTCGTCTTCTCCTTCCTTCCATCTCTGATGTGAATCCAATGATCTTTGAGCGGGTGTGGGGTTGAGGTTGTGATGTATCCTGAAAACCTTTCAGATTAACGCCAGTTTTGCGGTATCTGTATCTGTATTGTGACTCTGCTTAGGATGTATATAAAAAGTCGTAGGTGCCTCTCCTCTGCATACCAGAAATCCCACTCTTCCACAAGAACTGAACTGGTAATTAATGCCCCCTGATCCCGTGCAGACTTCTGATCCCATTTGTAGTTAGTGTACTTCCCCGAAGCTCGGCTTCTTAGATCTGTGTTACTATGCTGTAGTTGATGACTTGGAGCAATTGTTGTCAGTTACTCTACTCACACTTTGGTAATTTTTCAGCTAATTTTTCAGGTGCACACAGCACACATAGTAAGCAGCAGTCAGCAGACAACAAGTGTACAGACCATGGTGAGGATCTGCTGCATCGGCGCCGGCTACGTCGGCGGCCCGGCGATGGCCGTCATCGCGCTCAAGTGCCCGGCCATCGAGGTCGTCGTTGTTGACGTCTCCAGGCCGCGCATCGACGCGTGGAATAGCAACCGGCTCCCCATCTTTGAGCCGGGCCTCGACGAGGTTGTCAAGGCCTGCCGAGGCCGGAACCTCTTCTTCAGCGTCGACGTCGAGCGGCACGTCGCCGACGCGGACATCGTCTTCGTGTCCGTGAACACGCCCACAAAAACCCGCGGCCTCGGCGCCGGCAAGGCCGCCGACCTCACCTACTGGGAGAGCGCCGCGCGCGTTATCGCCGACGTGTCCCGCTCCGGCAAGGACAAGATAGTCGTCCAGAAGTCCACCGTCCCCGTCAAGACCGCCGAGGCCATCGAGAAGATCCTCGCGCACAACGGCAGTGGCGTCGGGTTTCAGGTTATCTCCAACCCGGAGTTCTTGACCGAGGGCGCCGCCGTCCAGAACCTGCTCAGCCCCGACCGCGTGCTCATCGGCGGCCGCGAGACCACCGGCGGCAGGGACGCTGTGCAGAAGCTCAAGGACGTGTACACGCACTGGGTCCCCGACGACCGGATCATCACCACCAACCTCTGGTCGGCGGAGCTGTCCAAGCTCGCCGCGAACGCGTTCTTGGCGCAGAGGATCTCGTCGGTGAACGCCCTCTCGGCGCTGTGCGAGGCCACGGACGCCGACGTCTCAGAGGTGGCGCTCGCCGTCGGCAAGGAATCTCGCGTCGGAGGCCAGTTCCTGAACGCCGGCGTCGGCTTCGGGGGCTCGTGCTTCCAGAAGGACATCCTGAGCCTGGTGTACATCTGCGAGTGCAACGGCCTCCCGGAGGCGGCCGGCTACTGGCGGCAGGTGGTCGCCATGAACGACTACCAGAAGAGCCGGTTCGTGCGTCGCGTAGTGTCGTCCATGTTCAACACGGTGGCCGGCAAGAAGGTGGCCGTGCTGGGGTTCGCGTTCAAGAAGGGCACCAGCGACACGAGGGAGTCGCCGGCTATCGACGTGTGTAGGGGCCTGCTCGACGACAGGGCCCGGGTCAGCGTGTACGACCCGCGGGTGAGTGAGGAGCAGATACGGAGGGACCTGGCGCCGGCGAGCCCGACGACGGCGAAGGCGAAGGCGCAGGTGCGCGTGGCGCGGGACGCGTACGAGGCCGCGCGGGGCGCGCACGCGCTGTGCTTCCTGACCGAGTGGGACGAGTTCAGGACGCTCGACTACCGGAGAATCTTTGACGGCATGGAGAAGCCGGCCTTCGCCTTCGACGGCCGCAACGTCGTCGACGCCAGCAAGCTCAGGGAGATAGGGTTCATCGTCTACTCCGTCGGCAAGCCGCTCGACGCCTGGCTCAAGGCCATGCCGGCGGCGGCCTAGCCTAGAGCCAATGCGCGGCTTCGTTAAAACCAGATTCGTTAAGAGGATTATTACACGGGAGGGAACGCTAGCTGCTGTGCTGTACGCCCACAAAGACAAAGATGACCGGCATATGTTCAATTTTTTTTAAATAATATTAATTTAAAAAAATATTAAAAATACAAACATCTGTCACCAATTGGAATGGATGCTGACATCAAGTGCATCATAGACAAGGCAATTGTCCTCCCAGGAGGGCATCCTTCTACTCTATCTACTGTCCAAATCGCATCGAGATTGATGCGCATACATACGCTCCACATGTATTTATATGTATTTCATCCCCTTTTCATCTTTTCCAACAACCGTATTTCTAACCGGGCCGTGCCCCACCATTTCTGCGCATCATGGGCTCTTAACTGAAGAGGCTTTTGGTGGGTTTGACCCATCTGTATCGAGCCTGCAATCTAGCCCAGACCAAATGCCCAAACAAATAGTGAGTGCAACCGCATGTGTACAGTAGACATGACAAAATCTCTCCTCTCCTATGCGCCCAGCTGGTTAGTGAAGAACAAATTTTGGAGGAGGGAGAGATGTTACCTGATTGTTGGCAATAGGTAATCCAAACAACGCTGTTTGTTTGTTGAAAAGATGAAGAAACTAAACATATATACCAAAATCAATTAGCAGAGATATATCCCTTTGTTCGATTTTGTCGATCAGCACATCCGAGGGACCACTTTCATACCATTGTATGCATCAATCAGGGTATGTGAGGTGAGGTAGAGTTGGTAGCAAACTTACAATTTTTTACCTTAAAAGAAATAGAATAGAACAATCGAACAATTTTTGACCTTAAAGACAAACAAGGCAGCAGCAGTTCACCGCTAGCTAGCGAGAGACAAACATCAACATTTCACACACACACTGAATTTATGATACTATAAGAAAGGGACATATACTACAAATAAGCTAGGTGCTCTGAACTACTCCAATGTAGGCTAACAATACATGCATGAATGTAAATTCCCTGACCCTTTTTTCTTATTTGGAAGTGGTCGAGACAGCTAGCTTGCAGTTATTTGTAAGCTCTACCTCCTTTTTGAAACGTTGCTCCTCTGGGCCTTGGACCAGCCATGGGTTAAAAACCTTCACTTTCCTTCTCTGTGCCCATCTTTCTCCACATAAAACCATGCATTACTGTGTGGAGTCTTCACGACACTGAAAACTCCATCACCTCGGGTCGATGGTCGAAGTAATCGATGGCTATACAAATTTCATTTATATTTTATACGCAGCACAGATTTAGGTTTAATGACTATAGCGACATACATAAGTAGGTACCACTAGATCCTTTTAATCATTATACCAAACAGAAACAAGGTAATATACCTTGATTCCCTACTCGATAAAAAGCATGACTTCACCCTTGTGTAAGGAATACTCAACAGGTATGCCCATTTCCTCCATACATAACTCTATTGTAGTCTTCCTTCGTTTGAAATGGCTGAGGATAACTTTTTGGAATCACGTAGGTCGTTCAACGCCTATGTTGCCGAGGGAGGGACACATAATGAATCGAGCTCCACACTGCAACATAGGACGTGATTTTTGGTACGCGCTACAACACAATAATCATATATCGTACTTCGTAATAATATGTCTCGAGCTGATCATACCTATATATGTAATTCTATTTTTGCAGTGCCGCTAACAAAAACAAGATCACCTATGTGCATTCTATGTTTGCCATCATATGTAGCAAATCATGAGTGCTAAGATAGAGAATCCCGAGGTTTGTCAATCTCGCAATAATTATTTTCTAATTATAAATTTAAATATATATATGCTTACTACTTTACTCCTGCTAGCAACAGGACTTGAACATAGATTTAGATGCACTCGTTATGAGTGAGATCTCGGTGGTTCAAGGGAAGCTCTGCGGCTTCATCCACTTTGTGAACGTATCAATAGGCACAAAGAGGCACTCGAAACCACCTAGAGCTTTTGGGAACGGTCTTAGGATATTGAGACCCTAGGTGGCAAAAGGCCAAGATAGAGGGGTTGTTTGTAATGCCTAAGCCGGTTGGTGTATCTGTTGGGTCACGGGTAGGCTACGATAGCGATAAATCAAAATTTCTACCACGTAAACCAGGAAGCCAAGCAAGAAGATGATCACAGATCGTTACCACTAGACGCGCAGAGCAGCGGAAGAAACGTCGGAGCAGCCTGATCCGACGAAGAGCGCGTCGATGTATCGGTCGAGTCGATCGTCCAAAGATCCTCGTGAGTTGATCGCCTCCTCCAACACCTCTGCGGTTCCTTGTGAAGATCGCGATCGCCCTAAGCGCAACAACGAGAAGCGCCTCTATGGTATCCATACGTCCAGGGAAGGAACAACCGTACGCCGGTGTGCTAGCACCAAATCGCACGGGGAGGCTCTCAAGAAGATGGCGGCTAGGGTTTCGGTAGGGCAATTCGCGTCAACTACACTTCCCAACAGCCTCATGCATCTCCTTATATAGTGCCCTGTGATGGATCCTATCCAAACACGTTTACGAATCGTATTCGTACTGGTTTGTTCCAACCCGTTAAGTGTGTGACCCGTTAGGTTCATGTGTAGTTCGGTTGTGACTCGGAAACCCTTTCTGGCCACGAGTCGTAGCTGTTCCTAGCAGGACATAACGATTCCCGAATACACACAAATTATATCGGACGAACCTTAATGCAATATGATCTACGACTGTGTCCTCATCACTTACGACCGTGTCCTATCTCTATACTGACCACCAGATTTGATCACGACCAACTCGTAACTCCTTACGACTTGGTTTCACCACTCTGTGATTATGTTCGACCAGCCCTCGACTTGCTTGTATCTCCATACGACCAAATCCGTGGTGGTCGAACTAAGCACCTACTCATGTATTCTCCTTTACCTCACGATATCTGGTTGAACTCTAGGTGAGATATTGTGTCATCCATGGATATTCAATACTTTCTCGATCGAGTATCGATAACCTTATGTGGTCGAACTCTTCGACCACCAAAGGGCATGGTCATGCACTTTCTTTATCCGACCACTTGAGGGCCCGAGATATCTCTCTGTTATGTTAGAAGGGCAAATCCATATCCCACCAACACATCCTCTCGCATGTTTCATAGCATACCCGAAAGCTACCTTTATAACCACCCGATTCTGCAAATAGTTTGGCAACCCCTAAGAGTGCTATTACACATGTAGGAAACCATGCCGATCTCGGTCTAAGGATTATACATCATCATTGCTTGAGACCAACTAACGACACATAGAATCATAACAATCTCAATAGTGTCTCAAGGTGGGTCTTATCCAACACCATGTTCTCTAACACGTGTCCACATTATTGATTTGATATCCCTATATCCATGACCGTGAAACGTGGTCATCAATCAATACATGTGTTTGGTCGAGAGTCACTAGTGTTCCACCAAAGGACTTTCACCGTGTGATATTTTAGAACAACATCATCATAAGTTAAAAAGAGCTTCACCAACAAGTCACATACTCGTTAATCTTCATGACTGATGATTCATTCATGGAACAAGATAACATTTTATCAAATATTGTGAACATAATGAAATATAATCATCTCTATGATTGCCTCTAGGGCATATTTCCAACAGTATCTGCCTGCTATGAAACTAACATTGTACACATTTCTTAAACAACTCCTTGGCATCGTAGAGGGCTGTTGGCCAGTAGAAATCTTGTCGAAAGGCTTTTCCGACCAGCGTTCTGTAGGAAGCATGAGTTCCACAGATGCCTCCATGTATGTCGTGAAGGAGGTTTAATCCTTTTCTCTGCGATATGCATCGCATGAGTACCACTTGAGTGCCTCATTTATAGAGGACTCCTTCAACCAAAGTATACATTTTGGCCTTCCGGGATAAGCGATCTGCCTCGAGATCATCATCGGGTATTGTACCATTCTGAAGATACTCGTAGATGGGATTCATCTAGGTATCATCGTATTCTAGAGAGGCTGTCTCAATAGGAGTTGTCTCTGGAGTGTCGACCAGAGACGGCTTCTGGAGTTGCTCCAAAAAGACCCCTTTTGGTACTTGTGATTGGGAAGAAGCCATACGAGCAAGCTGGTCTGCGAGGAAATTATCCTTTCGAGGGATAAATCATAACTCAAAACCGAAAAAATGCTTTTCTAACTTTTGAACCTCCGATAAGTACCGAGACATGGTCGGATTAGAGCACTGGTACTCTTTTTTAACCTGATTCACGACTAGTTGAGAGTCTCCTCTCATGAGTAGTCGTAGAATCGCGAGTGCTTTCGTAGCTCGTATGCCAGCTAGCAAACCTTCGTCTTCTGCCATGTTGTTAGTGGCCTGAAAGTTTAATTGAATGGTATACTTTAAGGTCTCTCCGTTAGGAGATTCCAGGACCACCCCAGCACCCGAGCCACTTAAAGTAAGTGACCCGTCAAAGTACATCGTCCACTAGTCGTGGGTATCGTACTAGGGATCCTGAACATGTTCAGGATTTGTCCATTCGGCGACAAAGTCTGCCAAGATCTGAGATTTAATGGTCGTTTGGGACACGAAATAGAGGTCGAACTCCTTAAGTTCTACTGACCATTTTGCTATGCGTCCCGTTGCTTCCTTATTCTAGATACCACTCCTAAGGGAAACTCAGACGACACAATTATCTTGTGCGCCTAAAAATAATGCCGCAGTTTCCTCGAAGACATGAGGAGGGCATAAAGAAGGTTTTGGACCTGAGGGTAGTGCTCCTTAGGCTCGTGTAAAACTTTACTTACGTAGTAAACTGGTCTTTGGATGTTTTCATGTTCTACGACCAGTACTGCGCTCACTGCCTGTGGCGTGGTAGCTAGATAAATTAAGAGCGTCTCTTCTGGCTTCGGAGAAAATAGAACAGGAGCACTCGTAAGATACCTCTTGACATCCTCAAAGGTAGCGTCTTCCTCTTCTGACCACTCGAAATCCTCGTGCTTCCTTAGTAGAATCAACCAACTGATCGATACGAGGTAGAGGAAAATCATCTTTTGGACAAGCTTTATTGAGATCAGTGAAGTCGACACATATTCGCCACTTGCCGTTAGACTTTCTAACCATTACAGGGTTAGTCAACTACTCTGGGTGGTCGACTTATCTTATAAAGCCTACTTTAAGTAGCTTGTCCAATGCTGATTTAATAGCATCTCGTCGATTAGGTGCAAATTGTAACAGCCCCAATTTTAATGAACAGTAATAAAATGCTTGGGCATTTTGTTACAATGCTTGGGCATTTTTGCTCATTTGTTAAACTTGGGCATTTTGTTACAATTTAAAACCTCCATTTTCAAGCCAAACTGAAGGCTTGTTTTGGAACTTCAAAAGAAAATGCAAGTCTATGCTTGTGTTGAGACCGGGAAAGTATTTTATCAAAAACTAGATAAATTATCTTGATTAAAAATGATTTTTGTCAAATTTTTAGAAGTCATTTTGACCTTAAGAAAAATCTTTAAGCAAATCTTTTCGGTCAAAGTATTTATTTAGGTATTTCAAAATGAGAAACAGTGGTTTACAAAAATTTATTTGGGACATATATCCTCCCAGTAACCTCTCTGCAAAAAATCGTATTTTTATAAATTTATTTGATATTTTTAAACCTCCGGTCAAACTTTTGAAGTTGATTTTGAGTTCAAAGTCAACTTAAACTCAACCCTAGCCGTTGGCACTGTAGTGACCTGAGCCACTTTGGTTTAAGTCCAACCCGTGCCTTTGAAACCAGCGCTGTCACATTAGGGTTCGGGCTCAATCTCGTGGTTGCTCGTGAGCCCTCAATTTCTGTAACATCCCAATTTTCAGAGCTTTTAAAATCTTTTGAATAGTTAGTAGGGAGAAATTCACCATTTGGATTTATTTGAATTTAATTTAAAAAGCTTAATATTGGACTTTGTGTAACAAAACAATTTAATATGACTAAAGTCAACATGAACAATAGTGAAAACTATTTTATTTGGATTCTTTGAGCTTGGATATATTTTCTAGAATTTTCTGGAATTTTTCCAAGTTCCTTTGCTATTTTCTATTGCCTAATTGAATTTCTGCTATTTTCTTAAAAAGAAAAAGGTATTTAAATCTCCGAATAGTGATCGGGCGAATCTCTCGCCCAACTCCTTTCCTCAAGCCTTGGCACCACTCGCCCACTCATTCCTCGCCGTTGGATCAGATCGGCCTTCGAGATCTCACTTGCATGTGAAAGCACCTCGCTCTCTCTCTCTCGACGCGTGGGCCCATCTGCAACGTCGTCGTCCCGACTTGGTCTTAAATCTCCGCGTCGCCGCTGCGCGTCGCCATTGCCGCTTATGAAGCTCCGTCAGACAACAATATCGCAACTGCCCCGATTTTGTCTTGCGATGATCGCTTTAGAAGCCCTATCCTCCGGACTCGTTCAAACAAAATTCAAATTCAAATTCTGTCTCTATCTCCTTTATCTCCATGAGCCCTTCTCGGTGGTTTCAACCTCCGCCACAAGACGCGTCGCCGAGGCCGCCTAGACCCTATAAGTAGCACCTCGAGGATCGCCGCACCCCTTTCCAAAAACCCCAAACCAATTGCCCTCTCGAGCCCTTGCGCGCCAAGAATCGGAGTTTTGGTCACGGTCACCGAACCCTAAAACTCCGATCCTCTCGCCGTCGGTGACGATTGCCTCCGGGGAGTGCACCGCCTTCGCCTTGAGCTACCCCGAGAACCCCTCGCCACACGGAGCCACCGAGCGCCTTGCCGACAAAACCCGGCTTTCGCCGCTTGAACCTCGCCACGGCCACCACAGATCACCCGACCACCCGGAGCCGCACCAAGAGGTTCGCAATAACGCCTCTACCCTTTGGTACCACCCACCGCCACCAGATCGCCGCTGTTCACGGGACCATTGGGTCGAGCTTGTGCCGCCCCGCCGCCCACGCCACCCTCCACCTCGTCGCCATCGCCTGCGGGCACACGCGTGGCGACCACGCTGGCGCCACGTCAGCCCACTTACGCAGCATGCAAAGGCCAAATTTCCCGATTCAGAGGCTCGGTGGACTTGGTCCACTGTGAGTTGTACCAGCGACATGTGGGCCCCACATGTCGATTTTCTTTTTATTATTCCTTTTCCGAAATTCCCAGGGCTGACGTCATGTTGATGTCATGCTGACGCAATATTCTGATTTTTCTCATTAGAAATAATTCGGAATTCCGAAAATCCAATTTTAGGGTTTTCTTTAGATTTAAACTTTGAAACCCCATATCTTTTGCATCCTAACTCCAAATTCATCCATTCAAATTTCTAAATTCGTCTAAAATCCAGATCTATCTATTGGAGATTTTTAATTATTTTATTGGAGTTATTTGCTTCTGTTATTTATTTAGTTTGTTTGTTTGTCTCGTTTTGAGTAGACTTCGACGATCAGCCGAAGAGTTGAAGAAGAAGGACCTTTCCAAGATCAAGATCAATTCCTAGACCTTTTTCAAGGCAAGCTATGCCCTTGACCATTTTGCTTCCCAGTTTTATTAAAGTATTTTAATTCAAATTACTGCATCTTAATTCAAGTATTTATTTGAAAGCTTTTGGGTGTAGATGTAAATTCCTAATTGTTATGCCTTCCTTGTAAATTGCTATGTCTAAATTCTTTGTCACCCTAGTTATATTAGTTGGTATAGTGTAGCACCAACGTGGGTTGGTTAGTGCGATTAGATTGCTTAGCCATGCCACGAATCACTTGTCATGTAGATTGTCAGATTAATTTGACTAAATGAATATGGAACTACGTGATAAAAGCTGTGTGCACTATGTGTTGTATGGCATGTGTTGTACTTAAAACCAACGGGGTGGTAAAAGGATTTGGACCGAGGCAAGTGGTGGATACTGTGTGATATGGGGGCTGTGTGCTATTTTGGTGGAGCTGTGTGCATGGGTTTGATAAGCTGTGTGCTTAGGGATTGTGGTAGTCTTGCCTTGGTCAATTAAGGACCTCACCATGTGCGCCATTGAATCGAGCCTCACATGCATTTACCACATGCCTGGTATGGGACGGGCCTAGCATAGTAAGATGAATGTCCGAAATGCTTTGTTATGATTAGTGCTAGCTACACTAATTATATCTTGTGGGTAAAGTGTACAACCTCTGCAGAGTGTAAAACTATTCGAATAGCCGCGTCCTCGGTCATGGACAATGCTCGGGGATTTCACACTAGGGGTAGATCTTCATAAAACTGTGTAGGAAGGGAGCCGTGTGATTTAAATCATCCAAATATGTGCTAAAATTGTCTAGGTCAGTGTGCGTTTTGTGAAATAAATTGTCAAATTATTATTGTCTATTTGTTTTACCTGCTTTCAATCTATTAATTGTATTCAATTGCAAAAAGTCGATTTATGCAAAAGAGCCACGAGAATGCCTTTCCTTGTAAGGAGCCAAGATGTATATTTTGCAACAACGATCCACCAGAGGGACGCCATTCCGTTGTCGAGGTCGTGTTAATCACGCCACTCTAGAAGGAGCCAGTGAAGCACCAGACGTCGACTTGGGTAAGTTCCTAGTAAATTCAAGACTGTGATCCGCTCGCTTTGATTACGAGTTTCGCATTCGTTTGTTGCTGGAAATTTTGCAACTAAGAATA
The DNA here is from genome assembly GCA_036346405.1 of Phyllostachys edulis. Lineage (NCBI taxonomy): Eukaryota > Viridiplantae > Streptophyta > Magnoliopsida > Poales > Poaceae > Phyllostachys > Phyllostachys edulis. Next base: position 38,362,010 of record CM070557.1, on the reverse strand, counting down.
AGATGGAAGTTATGCCTCTTAAACGTACTCTGTTAGTCCACTCACCTGGAGCAGAGCTAAGTTCTAATATGGGTTGTTTAGGGCTAAGTTACTCATAGTCGGAGTTGAGTTTCTAGCTAACCTAGTTATTCTAGACACCCAAACCATAGATGTCATCCTTGGCATGGATTGGTTAACCAAGCACAAAGCCGTGCTAGATTGTGGCCGAAGAGCCGTGACAATCGAGGATACCAAAGGGAACAAAGTGGAGTTCCTAGCTACCTCAGTGCGTAATGGGCATTTGATAGTCAACACCAAGACCGTTGAGTTGGAAGATGTGCGGTCGTCAAAGAGTATCCAGATGTGTTCCCGTAAGAATTACCAGAATGCCACCGATCGTGACATCGAGTTTGTCATCGATCTAGTACCAGGAACAGCACCCATCTCGAGGAGACCTTATCGGATGCCAGCCGATGAGTTGGTAGAGATGAAGAAACAGATAGAAGAACTTTTGGAGAAAGGTTTTGTGAGGCCTAGTTCGTCGCCATGGGGAGCGCCAGTTTTGTTCGTCAAAAAGAAGGATGGAAGCATGCGTATGTGCATCGACTACCGGTCTCTTAATGAAGTCACTATCAAGAATAAGTATCCATTGCCCGGATAGATGATCTGTTTGATCAAATGAAGGGAGCCGGAGTATTCTCAAAGATTGATCTGCGATCAGGTTACCATCAGTTGAAGATTTGTCCCAAGGATGTACCTAAGACCGCTTTCTCAACACGGTACGGGCATTATGAGTTCCTAATCATGTCCTTTGGTCTGACTAATGCCCCTGCCTATTTCATGAACATGATGAATAAGGTATTCATGGAATATTTGGACAAGTTTGTAGTTGTATTCATCGATTTATATTTTGGTTTACTCCAAGTCGGAAGAAGAACATGTTTGAACATTTGAGATTAATCCTAGAAAAGCTCAGAGAGCATCAGTTGTATGCTAAGTTTAGCAAGTGTGATTTCTGGAAAAAGGAAGTGGATTTCCTTGGTCATGTTATGACAGCTGCAGGAGTAGCATTGACCCCATAAAGTTAAAGTCAGATACATTGGGAACAACCCAAGACCACTTTCTCGATTCGCAGCTCTTGGGATTAGCGAGGATATTATCGCCGCTTTCATTGAAGGATTCTCATCGATTGCTAAACCTCTTACGCAATTGTTGAAGAAAGAGAAAAGTTTACTTGGACCCCTTGTGAAGAAAGTTTTCAAGAATTGAAGAAGCGTTTGACTTCAAATTTCAATCGATTTTGCCGATATTCGCAAGGATTTTGATATCTATTGTGATGCTTCGCGTCAAGGATTAGGGTGTGTCTGATGCAAGAAGGAAGAGCCGCCGCTTATGCGCCAAGGCGCTTAAGGCCTCATGAAGAGAATTACCCTACCCATGATCCGAATTAGCCGCAGAGTGCATGCTTTGAAGATTTGGCGTCATTACCTCATCGATCGTCATTGAGATATATACTGATCACAAGAGCTTGAAATATATTTTCACTCGATCGGATCTGAATATGAGACAGAGAAGATGGCTAGAGTTGATAAAGGATTACAATCTCGGAATCCATTACCATCCCGGTAAGGCCAATGTCGCTATGACGCCTTTGAGCCGTGAAGAGCCATCGCAATGCTTTGGAAGTGAAAGAGCCTTGTTCGTAACTTCAAGAGGAATTCGAGTCAAGCTAGAAGTAGTGTCTCGAAGGATTTGAGGCCACCGAAGTGCGATCTACTTTAGAGAAGCGGATTCGCAAGCTCAAATTAAAGACTCGAGTTCTCCGACATCAAGAAGAAGATGATGTAAGGGAAGTTCAAGGACTTCACGGTGGATGATCGAGGCATACTTGTGGATCAATAGACGATTCTGTGTCCCGGATATTGATGGATTAAGACAACTAATTCAAGGAGGCCCATGACTCAAAGTATTCGATTCACCTGGTAGTACTAAGATGTATCAGATGTTAAGAATAAGTTTTGGTGGCGAATTTGAAACGGACGTCGCAGAGTTTGTTGCCTTGTGCGACGGTGTCGAAAGTCAAAGCGAGAACATCGAAGCCCGCAGTCTGTTGCAACCCTTGAAGATTCCAGAGTGGAAGTGGAGGAAATCGAATGGATTTCATTACCGGTTTACCCAAGACTCAATCGGGTTATGATTCGATTTGGGTAATAGTGGATCGTCGACTAAAGTTGCCCATTTCTTGCCGGTCAAGACCACGTACTCAGAGATCGTCTAGCGAGCTATATATGTCAAAGATTGTCGGTTTGCATGGGGTACCTAAGAAGATAGTGTCGATCGAGGATCTCGGTTCACCTCCGATTTTGGCGAGTTTACATGAGGCCTTAGGGACTCACTCAATTTCAAGATCGCGATCACCCCTGCACGGATGGGCGATCGAAGGGTTAATCGATATTGAAGATATGTTGAGAGCACGTGCTCTAGCAAATGCTACCCGCTGGGATAAGAGTTTACCATATGCGAATTCTCGTATAACAACAGTTATCAAGCTAGTCTGCAAATGTCACCGCTTGAAGATTTGTATGGTCGCGTACTGAGAACCCCGCTGAATTGGTCAAACAAATTAACGCTCGTCTTTGGTCCAGATATTATTCAAGAAGCGTAAGAGCAAGTGTCCATGATCGTGGAGAGGCTAAAGATAGCTCGGCCGAGGCGTAAGAGCTATGCCGATAATCGCTGCCGTGATCTCGCCGAGCCGAAGATTTTGTGTATCTCCGAGTTACGCCTCGAGGTGTGAAAAGGTTCCATGCCAAAGGGAAGCTCGCCCTCGGTATGTTGGTCCGTTTAAGATTTTGGAACGCCGTGGAGAAGTAGCTTATCAGTTGGAGCTGCCACAGTCGTTAGCAGGGGTACATAACGTCTTCCATGTTTCTCAGTTGAAGAAATGTCTTCGTGTGCCAGAAGAACAAGCCCCGTTGGAGTCAATCGAATTGAAAGAAGACCTCACCTACAAAGAGCAGCCGATCAAGATTCTGGATGTCGCAGAACGCCGACCGTATAAGACGGTTCGTTTTTGCAAGGTGCAGTGGAACCACCACTCAGAAGGTGAAGCAACGTGGGAACGTGAAGAAGAGCTGAAAGCTGAATTCCCTAGCCTTTTCTCCAGCTAGCCTGAATCTCGGGGACGAGATTCCTTTAAGGGGGGGAGGTTTGTAACATCCCAATTTTCAGAGCTTTTAAAATCTTTTGAATAGTTAGTAGGGAGAAATTCACCATTTGGATTTATTTGAATTTAATTTAAAAAGCTTAATATTGGACTTTGTGTAACAAAACAATTTAATATGACTAAAGTCAACATGAACAATAGTGAAAACTATTTTATTTGGATTCTTTGAGCTTGGATATATTTTCTAGAATTTTCTGGAATTTTTCCAAGTTCATTTGCTATTTTCTATTGCCTAATTGAATTTCTGCTATTTTCTTAAAAAGAAAAAGGTATTTAAATCTCCGAATAGTGATCGGCGAATCTCTCTGCCCAACTCCTTTCCTCAAGCCAAATTTCACTCGCCCACTCATTCCTCGCCGTTGATCAGATCGACGCCGAGATCTCGCCCCATGTAAGCACCTCGCTTCTCTCTCTCTCTCTCGGCGTGGGCATGCAACGCTGCTGCCCCGACTTGGTCTCGCTCTCCGTCGCTGCCGCGTCGCGCATTGCCGCTTATGAAGCTCCGTCCGACAATATCGCAACTGCCCCGATTTTGTCTTGCGCGATGATCGCTTCTAGAAGCCCTATCCTCCCCGACTCGCTCAAACAAAATTCAAATTCAAATTCGCCTCTATCTCCTTTATCTCCATGAGCCCTTCTCGGGTGGTTTCAACCTCCGCCGCCAAGACGCCGCCCGAGGCCGCTTAGACCCTATAAGTAGCACTCGAGGATCGCCATGACCCTTTCCAAAAACCCCAAACCAATTGCCCTCTCGAGCCTTTGCGCCCAAGAATCGGAGTTTTGGTCGCGGTCACCGAACCCTAAAACTCCGATCCTCTCGCCGTCGGTGACGATTGCCTCCGGGAGTGCACCGCCTTCCTCGCCTTGAGCTACCCCGAGAACCCTCGCCACACCGAGCCACACCGAGCGCCTACCGACAAAACCCGGCTCTTCGCCGCTTGAACCTCGCCACGGCCACCACAACACCCCGACCACCCGAGCCGCACCAAGAGGTTCGCAATAACGCCTCTACCCTTTGGTACCACCCACCGCCACCAGATCGCCGCTGTCACGGGACCATTGGGTCGATCTTGCGTCGCCCTCCGCCGCCCACGCCACCCTCACGCTCGCCGCCATCGCCTCCGGGCACACGCCGTGCGCCCACGCTGGCGCCATCGTCACGCCATCGCAGCATCGCCAGGCCAAATTTCAAATTTCGATCCAGAGGCTCGGTGGACTTGGTCCACGTGGCCGTGCTAACGACATGTGGGCCCCACATGTCGATTTTCTTTTTATTATTCCTTTTCCGAAATTCCTGTGCTGACGTCATGTTGATGTCATGTTGACGCAATATTCTGATTTTTCTCTTAAGAAATAATTCGGAATTCCGTAAAATCCAATTTTAGGGTTTTCTTTAGATTTAAACTTTGAAACCCCATATCTTTTGCATCCTAACTCCAAATTCATCCATTCAAATTTCTAAATTCGTCTAAAATCCAGATCTATCTATTGGAGATTTTAATTATTTTATTGGAGTTATTTGCTTCTGTTATTTATTTAGTTTGTTTGTTTGTCTCGCTTATGAGTAGACTTCGACGTCTTTGGAAGAGTTGAAGAAGAAGGACCTTTCCAAGATCAAGATCAATTCCTAGACCTTTTTCAAGGCAAGCTATGCCCTTGACCATTTTGCTTCCCAGCTTTATTAAAGTATTTTAATTCAAATTATCGATCTTAATTCAAGTATTTATTTGAAAGCTTTTGGGTGTAGATGTAAATTCCTAATTGTTATGCCTTCCTTGTAAATTGCTATGTCTAAATTCTTTGTCACCCTAGTTATATTAGTTGGTATAGTGTAGCACCAACGTGGGTTGGTTAGTGCGATTAGATTGCTTAGCCATGCCACGAATCACTTGTCATGTAGATTGTCAGATTAATTTGACTAAATGAATATGGAACTACGTGATAAAAGTCGTGTGCACTATGTGTTGTATGGCATGTGTTGTACTTAAAACCAACGGGTGGTAAAAGGATTTGGACCGAGGCAAGTGGTGGATACTGTGTGATATGGGGGTCAGGTGCTATTTTGGTGGAGCAGCATAGGTTTGATAAGTCGTGTGCTTAGGGATTGTGGTAGTCTTGCCTTGGTCAATTAAGGACCTCACCATGTGCGCCATTGAACTCGAGCCTCACCTGCACGACCACATGCCCGGTATGGGACGGGCCTAGCATAGTAAGATGAATGTCCTAAATGCTTTGTTATGATTAGTGCTAGCTACACTAATTATATCTTGTGGGTAAAGTGTACAACCTCTGCAGAGTGTAAAACTATTCAATAGCCACGTCATGGTCATGGACAATGCTCGGGATTTCACACTAGGGTAGATCTTCATAAAATCGTGTGGGAAGGAGCCGTGTGGTTTAAATCATCCAAATTATGTGCTAAAATTGTCTAGGCTGTAGCGCCTTTGTGAAATAAATTGTCAAATTATTATTGTCTATTTGTTTTACCTGCTTTCAATCTATTAATTGTATTCAATTGCAAAAGTCGATTTATGCAAAAGAGCCACGAAATGCCTTTCCCTTGTAAGGAGCCAAATGTATATTTTGCATCTCGTGGTGTGGCTTATAGTACGGTTGTGTACTCACGCTTGTTTTGACGAATCAAGCAGAGGAGGAGTCTTCACCAAAGATTCGAGGACGAGTATCTTGAAGGTGCCTGATCGTGAGGTCTGGATCCCAGTCGGTTGCCTGTGGTGAATCGATGGGACGCCACCGCCGCTTCGCTTCACGCCGCTTATTTTCTCTCTGTTAGCCTCAAGTGGCTTGAATAATTGTAAACTCGACCTTAAGGTCAAAACCATTATTTATTAATCAAAATTATTCGTTTATGCTATTATTCACTTGTATGGATCGATTTCCACCTTTGTTACCACTGTGTGCACTAGCGTGATCCTGGGCTAGTGCGTTGAACACAGAGGGTCCTGAATTGTAATTTCGGGTCCCGACAAAAGTGGTATCAGAGCCATACTGACTGTAGGTCTAGACCTTAGTTAGATCGGCCGTTTAAATGTCCAAACTATTTTCTAAAAGAAAATTTATCTGCAAGACTAAATTAACTGCTTAACTCCTCTCATATCTCTCTCGACTCATCTATTGCTATAATCTCTCCTCTTTTCACTATTTAAAAACTTGGTTCTTACCTTTTGTCTGCCTGGACAGATGCCGTACCTTCAGACCTTCGGAGATCGCAACGGAGGACTTGCCGCAGAGCTATGGAAGCCGCCGCAGACGCCGGAGGCTTTGATTGCCCGATGTACCGTGGCGGTGAGTACATAGTCAATGGATGGGATCGTGGTATAGTCTGCCGCCGACGGTTCACGCCGAGGAACACTAGAGGCAACGGCCTTTGCATGTCGGTCAGAGGATCACCTTCACGCAAGGAATCCAGAGTCATCACGCTCGCCATACTCCGAGTCCGCCACATCTACGCGGAAGAACGCAACACATCACTTCGCTACCATCCCAGTAGCCGCTTCAGGAGATATTCGCGCGCTTTCGCTCACGCACGGGAAGGCAATGCCTCGATGGTGCATCTAGCATTCCGCAATGCTCAGAGGAGTCGCTAGAGATGGCCGCCACCGAGCCGAGGTGCGCCTATCGAACTGGGAAGAAGCCGAGGAGAGGATCGCCGCCTTAGAACAAGCACTCTACGGTCAACATGAGATCGAGGATGATCAAGAGGAAGATCCTAAGAACGAAGAGGATCCCGAGGAGATTCCGAGAATCCAAAGAGAGGTTGCACAAACCTTGGGGGACCAGCAGAGCTCAGACAAACCAGAGGAGCCAACAGCACTGCACCCAACACACTGCTCCACCGCACCGATCCCGGACATCGTAACCGATGAGGATGCCCGCCACTTCAAGTCTACACCAGCGGGAGCGCCGCCGTGGCTTTGGAGGCTTTCTCGAGTAGTAGTTCGCTTAAGTTCCAGCTTAGTCGCTTAGCGCTTTCCCTTTTCGAGTCGCCTTTTAGGCGGTAGCTTGTGTGCATAGGTTCGCTTTATTTTCTTGTGTGCAAGTATGAGCCGCAAAGGCCCTTAGGCATTTGTTGCACCATGCTAGTAAGCTATTAATAAAAGGTTATTGTATTCGAGTTTCTTGAGTCAGTGTTTGTTGGGTTTAATCTATTCCCCTGTCTAGTTCTAAACTCATCTCGTGCTTGCTACCTTCTCTAACCTATGGGACTTCACCAGATGGTTCAGACTCGTCACGCTGCTGCAAGTGGATCCGGCACCCCAGCACCCGATGATAATCAAATTCCCGCAGGGACAGTGCCACCCCAAGCACCACCCCTTGACTTGCAGAACTTTGGAGCCTTTATGGCAAAGACAAACTCGATGATGTATACAATGATGAACCAGATGCAAGCCATGAACAACAACAACAAAGAATAATCGTCAGGAGGAGCCCCTGCCGTCGTGGTTATCGAGGACCATCCAAGTTGGTGAATTCATGAGGACTCGTCCGCCAACTTTCTCTCGACATGTCTCACCAAGAGAAGTCGATGATTGGCTTCGTGAATTGAGAGGAAGCCGCTGATCACCCAATGCAATGATCGCGAGAAGGTTTTGTATGCCACCCATCGATGGAGGGCATAGCCGCCGAATGGTGGGAGAACTTCAAGAAGCCGCATGAGGCACCGCAGAATATCACATGGGAGGAATTCTCCGCACCTTTCGCCAATATCATGTACCAAGGCATTATGGATCTCAAGAAGGATGAGTTCCGCTCTCAAGCAAGGGGTATGTCGATGATCGACTACCTAAATAAGTTTTTCAACTAGCTCGCTATGCTCCGGAGGATGTCACTCTCGACAGTCTCGCCAGTAACCGCTTCTTGAAGGGTTTGAACTCAGACTACAAGTCAATCTGCTTGCCCACACCTTCCGGATTTCGTGAGTTGATTAACAAGGCGTTGGTTATGGAGGACAAACGCAAAGAATCGGAGGATCATCGCAAGTGCTCGGATGGCTCAACAGGAAGCCACCACCACAACAAAGAGAGGGCAAGGATAGTGCCACAAATAGCTTTACTTGTTTCGGCCGCAGAATTGCTCAGACACCTGCACCGCCTTCAAAGACTCGTCCTTTTGTTCGAATTCTCGCAACCCCACGCCACCAACCCCACCTCAGAAACAACAAATGGCAGGGCGGAACAAGAGTGTGTTTCATTCTTGTCAAACCGGCATTACGCCAATCGGTGTCCTCAAAAGGGACTATCACTCGATCGCTTCAACCTAGGAGCAACACCGCCAAGACCCCAAAGGAACAATCAAGGAGTTTCTCAGGAACCAACGGCCAGAGGGACGCCTCGGTCCGTTGTCGAGGTCGTGTTAATCACGCCACTCTAGAAGGAGCCTGGAAGCACCAGACGTCGATTGGGTAAGTTCCTAGTAAATTCAAGACCTGATCCGCTCGCTTTGATTCGGAGCTCAGATTCGCTTGTTTCGGAAATTTTGCAACTAAGAATAAGATGGAAGTTATGCCTCTTAAACGTACTCTGTTAGTCCACCACCGGAGCAGAGCTAAGTTCTAATATGGGTTGTTTAGGGCTAAGTTACTCATAGTCGAGTTGAGTTTCTAGCTAACCTAGTTATTCTAGACACCCAAACCATAGATGTCATCCTTGGCATGGATTGGTTAACCAAGCACAAAGCCGCTAGATTGTGGTCAAGAGCCGTGACAATCGAGGATACCAAAGGGAACAAAGTGGAGTTCCTAGCTACCTCAATGCGTAATGGGTATTTGATAGTCAACAGCCTGAAGACCGTTGAGTTGGAAGATGTGCGAGTCGTCAAAGAGTATCCAGATGTGTTCCCAGAAGAATTACCAGGAATGCCACCGGATCGTGACATCGAGTTTGTCATCGATCTAGTACCAAGAACAGCACCCATCTCGAAGAGACCTTATCGGATGCCAGCCGATGAGTTGGTAGAGATGAAGAAACAGATAGAAGAACTTTTGGAGAAAGGTTTTATGAGGCCTAGTTCGTCGCCATGGGGAGCGCCAGCTTTTGTTCGTCAAAAGAAGGATGGAAGCATGCGATGTGCATCGACTACCGGTCTCTTAATGAAGTCACTATCAAGAATAAGTATCCATTGCCCTGGATAGATGATCTGCTTGATCAAATGAAGGAGCCGAGTGTTCTCAAAGATTGATCTCGCGATCAAAGTTACCATCGCTTGAAGATTTGTCCCAAGGATGTACCTAAGACCGCTTTCTCAACACGATGACGGACATTATGAGTTCCTAGTCATGTCCTTTGGTCCGACTAATGCCCCCGCTTATTTCATGAACATGATGAATAAGGTATTCATGGAATATTTGGACAAGTTTGTAGTTGTATTCATCGATTTATATTTTGGTTTACTCCAAGTCAAGAAGAACATCTTTGAACATTTGAGATTAATCCTAGAAAAGCTCAGAGAGCATCGGTTGTATGCTAAGTTTAGCAAGTGTGATTTCGAAAAAGGAAGTGGATTTCCTTGGTCATGTTATGACAACAGTAGAGTAGCAGACTGACCCCAAAGTTAAAGTCAGATTACATTGGGAACAACCCAAGACCACTACTCGATTCGCAGCTTCTTGGGATTAGCGTGATATTATCGCCGCTTTCATTGAAGGATTCTCATCGATTGCTAAACCTCTTACGCAATTGTTGAAGAAAGAGAAAAGTTTACTTGGACCCCACTTGTGAAGAAAGTTTTCAAGAATTGAAGAAGCGTTTGACTTCAAATTTCAAAGGTTGATTTTGCGAGATATTCGCAAGGATTTTGATATCTATTGTGATGCTTCGTCAAGGATTAGGTGTGTCCCGATGCAAGAAGGAAGAGCTGCCGCTTATGCGCAAGGCGCTTAAGGCCTCATGAAGAGAATTACCCTACCCATGATCTGGAATTAGCCGCAGTAGTGCATGCTTTGAAGATTTGGCGTCATTACCTCATCGGTAATCGTCATTGCGAGATATATACAGATCACAAGAGCTTGAAATATATTTTCACTCACCGGATCTGAATATGAGACAAAGAAGATGGCTAGAGTTGATAAAGGATTACAATCTCGGAATCCATTACCATCCCGGTAAGGCCAATGTCGCTTCTGACGCTTTGAGCCGTAAGAGCCATCGCAATGCTTTGGAAGTGAAAGAGCCTTGTTCGTAACTTCAAGAGGAATTCCGAGTCAAGCTAGAAGTAGTGTCTCAAGGATTTGAGGCCACCGAAGTGCGCCTACTTTAGAGAAGCAGATTCAAGCTCACCAAAGACTCGAGTTCTCCGACATCAAGAAGAAGATGATGAAGGGAAGTTCAAGGACTTCACGGTGGATGATCGAGGCATACCGTGGATCAATAGACGATTCGTGTCCCGGATATTGATGGATTAAGACAATTAATTCTCAAGGAGGCCCATGACTCAAAGTATTCGATTCACCCCGTAGTACTAAGATGTATCAGATGTTAAGAATAAGTTTTGGTGGCCGAATTTGAAACGGACGCCGCAGAGTTTGTTGCCTTGTGCGACGCGGTGTCGAAAGTCAAAGCAGTAACATCGAGCCCGCAGGTCTGTTGTAACCCTTGAAGATTCCAGAGTGGAAGTGGAGGAAATCGAATGGATTTCATTACCGGTTTACCCAAGACTCAATCGGGTTATGATTCGATTTGGGTAATAGTGGATCGTCGACTAAAGTTGCCCATTTCTTGCCACCAAGACCACGATCAGAGATCGTCTAGCGAGCTATATATGTCAAAGATTGTCGGTTTGCATGGGGTACCTAAGAAGATAGTGTCGATCGAGGATCTCGGTTCACCTCCGATTTTGGCAGAGTTTACATGAGGCCTTAGGGACTCACTCAATTTCAAGATCGCGATCACCCCTGCATTTGATGGGCGATCGAAGGGTTAATCGATATTGAAGATATGTTGAGAGCCCGTGTTCTAGCAAATGCTACCGCTGGGATAAGAGTTTACCATATGCGAAATTCTCGTATAACAACAGTTATCAAGCTAGTCTGCAAATGTCACCGCTTGAAGATTTGTATGGTCGTGCTCAGAGAACCCCGTTGAATTGGTCGAAACAAATTAACGCTCGGTCTTTGGTCCAGATATTATTCAAGAAGCGTAAGAGCAAGTGTCCATGATCGTGGAGAGGCTAAAGATAGCTCACCGAGGCGTAAGAGCTATGCCGATAATCGCCGCCGTGATCTCGCCGAGCCGTAAGATTTTGTGTATCTCCGAGTTACGCCTCGAGAGGTGTGAAAAGGTTCCATGCCAAAGGGAAGCTCGCCCCTCGGTATGTTGGTCCGCTTAAGATTTTGGAACGCCGTGGAGAAGTAGCTTATCGCTTGAGCCGCCACATCGTTAGCGAGGGTACATAACGCCTTCCATGTTTCTCGATTGAAGAAATGTCTTCGTGCCGGAAGAACAAGCCCGTTGGAGTCAATCGAATTGAAAGAAGACCTCACCTACAAAGAGCACCGATCAAGATTCTCGATGTCGCAGAACGCCGGACCGAATAAGACGGTTCGCTTTTTGCAAGGTGCAATGGAACCACCACTCGTAAGGTGAAGCAACGTGGGACGTGAAGAAGAGCCGAAAGTCAATTCCTAGCCTTTTCTCCATTTAGCCCAATCTCGGGGATGAGATTCCTTTAAGGGGGAGGTTTGTAACATCCCAATTTTCGAGCTTTTAAAATCTTTTGAATAGTTAGTAGGAGAAATTCACCATTTGGATTTATTTGAATTTAATTTAAAAGCTTAATATTGGACTTTGTGTAACAAAACAATTTAATATGACTAAAGTCAACATGAACAATAGTGAAAACTATTTTATTTGGATTCTTTGAGCTTGATATATTTTCTAGAATTTTCTCGAATTTTTCCAAGTTCATTTGCTATTTTCTATTGCTTAATTGAATTTCTCGCTATTTTCTTAAAAAGAAAAAGGTATTTAAATCTCCGAATAGTGATCGGGCCGAATCTCTCGCCCAACTCCTTTCCTCACGGCCAAATTTCACTCGCCCACTCATTCTCGCCGTTGATCAGATCGACGCCGAGATCTCGCCACATACAAAGCACTCTCTCTCTCTCTCTCGACGCGTGGGCTGCAGAACGTCGTCGCCCCCGACTTGGTTCGTCTCCGCGTCGCTGCCGCTATCGCCATTGCCGCTTATGAAGCTCCGTCCGACAATATCGCAACCGCCCCGATTTTGTGCGCGGATGATCGCTTTAGAAGCCCTATCCTCCCTGACTCGCTCAAACAAAATTCAAATTCAAATTCGCCTCTATCTCCTTTATCTCCGCGAGCCCTTCTCGGTGGTTTCAACCTCCGCCGCCAAGACGCCGCCTCCGAGGCCGCTTAGACCCTATAAGTAGCACCTCGAGGATCGCCGCACTTTTTTCCAAAAACCCCAAACCAATTGCCCACTCGAGCCCTTGCGCCCAAGAATCGGAGTTTTGGTCGCCGGTCACCGAACCCTAAAACTCCGATCCTCTCGCCGTCGGTGACGATTGCCTCCGGGAGTGCACCGCCTTCCTCGCCAGAGCTACCCCGAGAACCCTCGCCACACGAGCTACACCGAGCGCCCGCCGACAAAACCCGGCTCTTCGCCGCTTGAACTCGCCGCCCAGCCACCACAGCCACCCCGACCACCCGGAGCCGCACCAAGAGGTTCGCAATAACGCCTCTACCCTTTGGTACCACCCACCGCCATCAGATCGCCGCTGCTCGCCGGGACCATTGGGTCCAGCAGCGCCGCCGCCGGCTGGCCCACCTCACCATGTGCGCCATTGAACCGAGCCTCACCTGCATTTACCACATGCCCGGTATGGGACGGGCCTAGCATAGTAAGATGAATGTCCGAAATGCTTTGTTATGATTAGTGCTAGCTACACTAATTATATCTTGTGGGTAAAGTGTACAACCTCTGCAGAGTGTAAAACTATTCAATAGCAAGCGTCATGATCATGGACAATGCTCGGGATTTCACACTAGGGTAGATCTTCATAAAACTATGTGGGAAGGAGTCGTGTGGTTTAAATCATCCAAATTATGTGCTAAAATTGTCTAGGTCAAAAGCGTCTTTGTGAAATAAATTGTCAAATTATTATTGTCTATTTGTTTTACCTGCTTTTCAATCTATTAATTGTATTCAATTGCAAAAGTCGATTTATGCAAAAGAGCCATGAATGCCTTTCCTTTGTAAGGAGCCAAGATGTATATTTTGCATCTCTGTGGTGTGGCTTATAGTACGGTTGTGTACTCACGCTTGTTTTGACGAATCAAGTAGAGGAGGAGTCTTCACCAAAGATTCGAGGACGAGTATCTTGAAGGTGCCTGATCGTGAGGTCTGGATCCCAGTCGGTTGCCTGTGGTGAATCGATGGGACACCACCGCTGCTTCGCTTCCGCCGCTTATTTTCCTCTCGTTAGCCCTGCATGGCTTGAATAATTGTAAACTCGACCTTAAGGTCAAAACCATTATTTATTAATCAAAATTATTCGTTTATGCTATTATTCGCTTGTATGGATCGATTTCCACCTTTGTTACCACTGTGTGCACTAGCGTAATCCTGGGCTAGTGCGTTGAACACAGAGGGTCCTGAATTGTAATTTCGGGTCCCGACAATTTCCTTTTGAACCGTTGTGATGCGTTGGGCTGTTGGACAAACCCAAACTCCCCACGCAAATATTTGGACCCTTGGATTCTAACTCAACGGACCAGATGCATTGGGCCGTTCAGACCGTCCGAACGCGCCATGCAATCTGGACCGTCCATCTCAGATCAGGCGGTGCGCAATTTATCGGGCCATGCCATTTTCAAGTGGTAAAACCCCACGCGCGCACGAGCCCTTGGATTTAGATTCCACGGCCACGATCAATTGGGCCGTTCGAATCATCCGAACGTGCCTCAATTGTGAGCCGTGGGATTCTAAATCAAGCGCTAGAATCAATTGGGCCGTTCGGACCGTCCGAACAGCCCGATGATCTCAACCGTTGAAAGCAGATCCAACGGTGGCGGCTTCTTTTTGTTTGAAAGTCACACGGTCAAGATGGATTGGGCCGTTCGGACCGCCCGAACGCCCCAATCAATCTGAGCCATTCGTCTTTGATCGGACGTTCCACCTTTGTTTGAGCTCGCTGAAGCGTGTCTTCACTGAGGCTGACAATGGGGCCCGCATGTCATTGACTTAGGGTCATCTCCTTCGCGTGTTGGCGCCAGCACCGAGCTCATCGCTGTCGCGGTGGCGTTGCGCCATGAGTTTTGCAGCATGCAAGTGCCACTTGGCACCTTTTCGCTGCCGTGTTGACACGCACGACCTCCATTGTCTTCTTCGGTGAGTTGGGTATAAAAACCCTAGTTTCGCTCTCTGCCATTTTTGTTGCCGCGGAGCTTCCCTCGTTTTCTCTGGCGTAGCTTCTCGTTCTCACCCTTGTTCATCTCCTTCAGTGCTTAATTCACCTTGCTAATGTGAGTTTTAGCATTGTTGTAGATTGAAACCGAGAGCTTGTCCTCTGGTTGTCCAGAGCACGCCCGGAGCGCCGCTGTGGTGATTTTCTTGCTCCGGTGAGCTTTTTCTTAACTCCTTCGCGTCACTTCGTGCCTTATGAGTTAAAGAGCAAAACCCCTCAATCTTTTGAGCTTTTGATTCGCAGGATCACCAGGGATTAGAGTTTTCCCCTTTTCGGCCATATTAGGGTTCTTCTTCCTCATCTCCAAACTGGTGAGCTTTATTTCAATTCTTTTGTTCCAGAGCATCCAGGAGCTTTATGTAACCTATCTCAATCACTCATTCCTTGAATCCCTGACTAGGTTACCTTGTCGGAGGATATCATCATATTGTCGTTTTTCAGTCTTTCATATCGTTTCTTAGCTCTTGAGCTTTTCTATTCAATCTCCAAGTCCAGGTAGCTCCCTTTTGAATCATTGTAGCTTAAGCAAAAGTCTCTTTGCTTATTATGCTCTCAATCCGGCAAATCCTTTGTAGCTAGTTCTTTTGTTGGTTTTTCTGAACAGAGCTGTAGTTCAATCTTTTAGCCTTGTAAGTTAGTGCCAATAGGTGTTAGTGTAGGTTATTATCCTTACTAAAAATAGTTCTTAGCTTAAGCATTTTGCTAGTTGCACATTAATACTTTGATTATGTTTCTTTTCAACATTTTGTTCTCTGGAAATTCTTGTTGTTCATTGTTTTTTGCTCTTTTTAGATTCTGACCTTACCGACGTGAGTGAAATTCCTACTGAGCAACAAGAACCTAAACCAGTGGTTTATTATTACCAAGGCAAGCATCCTCTTTACACCATGTTGATCCTAGATTTTTATACTTTAGAATTTCAAAATACAGTGATACTGTTGCATGCTATTTTTGAAGTATTTGTGATCTATGAGTAGTTAGTTATATCCCAATGATTGTGGCTTATCATGAATTACATTCATTCACTTATACTTAAGCTAGAATCCTTGTTCTGGTATTTTTGTTCTGTAGATCGTTGCTTAGCAGTGCAAGTCTGTAGAACGTTAGTTATTGACAAGCTTCTCTTGTCAATCATGGGCAACCCAGTTAAAACTTTTACTTTCGATCCTTTTGATCAGTTTTGGTAAAACTGAATTTTGAGTTAAGTCCTTTCGATTTTAATGAAATTTTGGTTTTGATCTGGACAAGAGGTTGCTAGTGATAGTGCCTTCGTGCACGAGATTGGGTAATGTGGTAGTCTTATCTGGATCGTTAAGGACTGAACTTTGACCCTTTAATTTCAGTACCTTACGTACTTCCACACGCGGTGTGTGGGCACTGCTTGGTTAAGTAAGGAGATGGTGTTTTTTAGTTGAGGAAATGGTGGTGTGAGGACATTTGTAAAGTTTATGTGTTTGTAGGGTGCCGAGTTCAATTCTATAATGTGCAGGGGAGCACTATTTTATTTTTGTTCATTGACTTGGTATTCCCGACACAATTTGCGTGCCCGTTTGTTTAGTAGGCGGTATAGCTTGCACGAAACAGGATTACGTCGCGCATGGGTGAATCAACTCAATAATATCAACTTGCTAAAAATACCGAATCTTAGTTTACCCGACCGGCATACCAATGGAAGTGTGTCATCGTTCGAAGGCATCCGAAGGCTTACGGGCTAACTAAGTCGTGTGGGTAAAGATGTACACCTCTGCAGAGCTAAAACTATTCGAATAGCCATGTCCACAGTTATGGACAACACTGGATTTGTTGGTTATCAATGTATAGAATCTGTTTTGAAATTTTATCAGGGGTACTGGCTTCGACATGAAGGTGTATTCATGCTAGTTGTTTATTCAAGGTGGATAGCTACTTTGATTTGGTGAATGATTGTTGATAAATCCTTACTTACTGTTGTTTTGGTCCAAATCTGTTTATAGCATGGCTTTTACTAAAATCAGTAAGTGTAGGTGGCAAACTTGCTTTGTGCAAAAACTATTGCCTTACAACCTTCCTGTTGTCAGCCTTATGCATTTTATCTCTATTCCTTTGTATAGGCTCTACTAAACACATTCTTTTAGTAGTTTTATGTAAGTCTTGCGAGTACCTTCTATACTCAGGTGTTTTAACCACTTGTTGCAGGTGAGGACGGATACTTGTACGAAATGTCTGTTAGCACCGATCAGGGCGACGCTAACGAGTGAAGCTATTTCTATCCTCCACACAGTTGCCTTGGGTCTGATTGGGGCACACTTGGTGGTTTTTGCTATTTATACTTTTGTTTCCGCTCCATAAACTTTTCTGTTAATTGTGCTGTTCAGTTGTGTATGTTGAACCGAACCAGCTTGTAAAGTTCTGTATGTATAAATGTTATATGTATACCTTGTATGACTATGAGCAATGTTGTTTAGGATATATGTGCAATAGTCTTTGATCTTGGGAACTATTGTAGAACAAATATCCGGGAACCTAGCATTGTGTATATTCCTTGTTGAAAATTATACTTTCGGGTATAATTATCTGACTTGGAATATGCCCAATCCCAGGGGTCCTCACACAAATCTCTGTAATTTTTGTTTTACGGGTATCTTGTCAGGCCGTAAAGCTAGCCTGTGCTCGATCACCTCCCTGGGGACTCCGGGCATGTCGGATGTTTGCCATGAGAAGACATTTGCATTAGCTCGGAGGAAAGTGATGAGGGCGATTCCTATTTGGAGTTGGAAGTATCCCGATGCGAACAGTCTTCGAGGGCTCCTCTGGATCCAGAGGAACCTCTTTGACCTAGCCATTCGGCTTCGGTGCAGCTTTCGACTTCGACTGCTTGGTCGAAGGCTGCTCCTTGTTTTCTTCCCGAGATGGTATTTGACCAACCATCTCGAGGGATCGACAGTCGCACGTATGTGTCATCTTCTTATCACAGTGAATTGTGATTACTCCTTTGGGACCTGGTATCGTAAGACATTGATACCCATAATGAGTAGCCATTAAGAACTTTGCCAAAGTTGGTCGTCCGAGTATGAAGTTATATGCCGTATCGAAATCGACCACATCAAAGGAGATTTTCTCTGTCCTAAAATTTCTTAGAGAACCAAATGTTAAAGGAAGAGAAACTTGGCCAATAGGTTTGGCCGAAGACCCCGGTACGATACCATGAAAAGTGTATCGTACCGATCTTACCTTGGTCCTGGGTACTTGCATCTCGTCCTGGGTACTCGTAAACAAAATATTTAACAAGCTACCACCATCAATCAACACTCGATTTACTCGACAGTTGTTGATGGTGGGCTCGACCACGATCAGAAAGCGACCTAGTCGAGTGGAAGGGATCGGGCAGTCACCCTTCTCGAAGGAGATGGTGACTTCCGACCACTTCATCAGTTTATTGACAAGAGGAGTGTCAATGGAGTTTACCTCGCATTCGATAGCCTTAAGCTGTTGTTTTGACTCGTATGCCGATGATCCGCCATAGATATGCTCGATGGTGTGCTTGGGATCTTGGAATGGCATTTCCTCGTTGTCGTCAGACTGCATACAACCACTGGCTTGCCCTACCTCTTTGAGGGTAGGAAGTGATCCTTTGCCGTTGTAGTAGTCCTCGAGTTTTTGTTGGAAAAACTCGGCAGTTGCGAAGGTCATGGCCTTCCTTTTTATGGAAAGGACACCACCTATACTTGTTGTTCTTCCGCTTGGGGAACTTACCTTTGCCTCGATCAGAGTATGGCTTGGAGCCTTGAGGATTTTTATCGCTCACGGCCAAGATCTCCTTGGAACTATTGGCTTGAAGCTTTTGACCCTTTGCTTTGTTCTTGGATTTCTTACCCTTCTTATCCTTCTTCTTACCACTTTCGCCCACCTCTTGAGGAATTTTATCTTCTCGATCAATAGTGGTGTTTCACTCGACCGCTTCAGTAGCGGTAGCATATCGACCGGTCATCTCGAAGAGTTCAACGACAGTGGCGGGAGGATTTAGGGCGATATCTTCCGTGATCCTTCTACTACAGACTCCCTGCTTGAAGCTCTGATGATAGAAGAATCAGAAACCTTAGGAATGGAATTTCGAACCTGGCTGAAGCGTCGAATGAACTGGCGCATAGTCTCGTGGTCATTCTGTCTCATCCTGTGTAGGTCGTCCTCCTTCCCAGGGCAATGGTAGGTGCCCTAGAAATTCGCCAGTAGGAAGTCGCAGAGGTGCTGCCATGAATAAATCGGCTCGAGTGGCTGATTTAACAACCACGATCGAGCAGATCCCTCGAGCACAGTAGGAAGGTAATTTGCCATTACATGCTATCCTCCTCCTACTGCTCGGACAACAGTTGTGTAGACCTGGAGCAATTGAATGGGGTTTTGAGATCCATTGAACTTCTCCATGTTCATTGGTCGAAACCGAGGCGGCCAGCGAACTGCTCGGAGGTCGGGTGAGAAAGCCCGACATCTGGTAATGGCTTCTTGACGTATTCTTTGCAGAAAAGAAGGATTGATGTCACCAGGTGATCGTACATGATGATACCCGGTCATAGGGGGACCCGACTTGTGGTGGGTCTCAACCCTACGAGGGAAATACTCCTCGTATTCCATCTGATGTCGCAGATTTCTGGGTTGGAGTGGTGAACGATCACCTCTCCTGGGAACTTGCTGGTTATCAGGTGTTCGAGGAACTCTCCTTCGGCTGGGGCGAAGATCAAGAGAACGTCATGATCGATCATCACGGCGATCTCCATGTGGTGAGTTTTTAGAACGACTGGAAGTAGATGAGGTCGTACCGCCACGACTTCTAGGTTGATGTTGGCGAGGGTGCTCAAGCTTTGCCACCGTGCTTCAAAACCTTTGCGTGATCTCTCCAGCAAAGAGGTTGTAGCCAGGCGTTCAAGCAAGTTCTCGAGATGGGTTCTTGAGAAGGTCATTGATGCGATGGAGTTCTTGAGCTTCCTCTGACTGATAGTGAACGCGTCTAGACGGATTTCTCTGAGCTGCGATTCTTCTCTGTCGGGTTGCCTTAGGAACGTCCATACCAGAGCCTCGAGCTTGCCTTAGTGGAGTACAAGTATTTAGAGAATCTCCTTCACACTCATAAGAGTGTTGATTCTGTTCATTACCGGAGATGTCCTCGTCATTACCACGAGGGGTCGCAGCGTGTGATCATTGAAGAGCATCCTCAGTCCTGTCTCCAGGAGAGCGATCGTCACCTGAGGGAATGACGAAGACCTCCCGTTGATGATCTCCACCTGCGCTTGAGGCCTCCTCGCTTGAGGAGTAGTCGAGAGACACCGTCTAGTGACATGGAGCAAACCCCTCCATGAAGGGGAATTCCGGGTTATAACTATCTCCGTCCGCAAGTGAGCCCTGCGATGGTATGGTCGAACCCGCAGGAAAAGCATGTTCGACCCCATCATTTGTGGGGCTAACCTGAGAGAGACGATCACCAAGTGCTGATGAAGCTCCAGAATGATTGCCACCAGGACTTGACGTGCCAGGTCGGACTGTCTCAGATGGACTTGAACACTTAGAGGGGGAACCCTCGCCATGCTTTGAGTCTGTCTTGGTGCAGTCGTGATTGTGGTCGGATTGACCCTTGCCCTCTGAGAAAGCTGGTTCCTCATCCGGACGTAATGTTGCGGGGGATAAGGATCCTTCCTCAACTCCATTGGTAGTATGGTCTCTTGGAGAATGATCTCCAGAGGCAACATCACCATTGGATGATGCAATACTCAGCTCGTAGTCGAAACCGGCATCTATGTCACCCTTGGAGATCAAAATGATGAACACAAAACCCAGTGATCCCCTCTCCTTCTTCCTCTCTTCCTTCCTTTCTTCTTCGTCTTCCTTCCTCTCCTTCCTTTCTCCTCTCCTTCTTGCTGATCTCCTCCTCCTCTTAGCATAGTAGCAGGGAAGGGGGAATGCTACAGTAACCTAGGCGTGCTGTAGTAGCCGGAGGTGCTATAGTACCCTGTTCGTGCTACAGTACATGGGGTGCTAGGGTTTGGTTCTCCCCCCCCCACCGTCTTAAGCCGGCTCCCCACATGGGCCCAAAGAGCTATGGGCCAAAGGCCCGAGTTCTAAAACTCCACCAAAATTCTGAATTTTCTATTTCTAATTCTATTTAATTTTCGTACTAACCACTTATTTGTTTTATGTTTAAACAAGATATTACATTCTACCCCCTTAAATAGAATTCGACCCTGAATTCTACTTTTCGTTCTATTCGCAAGAACACCACAAATGAAATTAATCACAATTAACACATACACGATGTGAACAACTTTGGATTCTGCTCGCGAATGCGAGCTCTCCTCATCACTTGTAGCTTTCGAACGAAACCCGATGCTCTCGGTGGTTCCAAAGCGTGCTCCCGAGGGACATCGTCGTGTCTTCTCCACGTTCGGTAGGTTTTTACCTCAATCTTGTGCGTCACTTTGTCTTTTAGCATAGTTAGAGTTTCCCCTCAATCAATTTTGCCCTTGCACGGCAGGATCTTGAGGAATCGAAGTTTGGCCCATTTCTGCCGAAGGACAACCTCTTCATCTCCCACTTTGTTCCGGTAATGCATTCTTTAATTCCTTGCTCTTACATCATCTCCTAATGATCCTTAAGCTATCCCGGAGCTTCATTGCATTTTTTGTTTGCTCAGGATCGCCTCTCCCCATGAACCGTGCCACCGCCGTTGTCTTCTTCGATGCCAGCCCAGCTCCGACCACCTCCGAGCTTCCACGAGCACCTTCTTCGCTCAGGTAGCTCCCTTATAGTCCTTAGATGCTTGGGAACCCGCTTCTCTGGACGCTGTGGAGCTATATCACTGATTGCATGTTTGCTGTATACACACCGCCGCCCCTCTCCGGCTAGCCGTCAGTACGGGCCACCTCAAACACCAACACCACCACCCAAATGAGCGCAGGGCTATTGCGCAGCTATCCCAAGCCTTGGTCGACTCCGCCGCGGCGCATAGCGCCGGCGAGCCATCGGGCAAACGCGCGAGACGGGCGTCCCCATTGTCATATGCCGACCAGTACTGTAGCAGAACAATTAAGGATTAATGGTAATGATTAGCATTTAAGCGCTATCTTAGCCGTGTAATGTATCACTTACAAGTGGGACCGCGCACATAAATCTGGGAAGATAAGTGAAAACACCACTGTGCATGACATGTGGGCCTAGGCACTTAACCGCCCTATGCGTTGTGCCATGGACCGGTGGACCGCGCGTAATGGCTTTCAGTCCACGCGCTATTTCGTGGACCTAGTCACTAACGGGCGGGACCCACCTGTCAACACACGCATTAATCAGAAATTAAATTGAAAAACGCAATGTTCATTAGGCCCCACCGGTCAGTGCCTGTGGCTAGCGCAGCGCCCGGTAAGAAAAGGAATAAATACTTTAGAAAATTCAGAATACATTTATTTATAGACTTAAAATGTGTATAACTTCAAAAATACAAAACTATTTCATTTTAACTCCAAAAACAGTGAAACCAATTTTGATAATTTTCATTTTTAGTGAACTTTATTTTAAAATAGGTTTCAAACATGTCTCTATAGCAGAGAATATAATTTAGGAAAATGATCTATAACTCTATTATTTTTACACTAGAAAAAGTCGATAACTTTGAAAAGTCATAACTAATGCATAAAAACATCAAATGAGATGAACTAAGTTATTTTGGTCTTGTATTAATATTCTATATTTAGCTATGTAGTCCTTTGCCTCCCCATTGCTCTGCAAATTTTGACCAAATAATTAAATTAAATGAACGGTAACAGATTACAATTAATTTGGATTTTTCTGAAAACTGATGTTGAAACCTTCATTACTTTCACATACCAACTCCAAATGGAATAATTATTTCACCTAAATCCATATAAAATCATGAACAAGCCACTGTAGAAATTTCGTGCATTTTTTAGCATTTTGTTTTTTGAGGTATTTCTCGGTGTTTATCAATGTCGTTAATTAATATAGATTCCGAAGCTTTTGTCATTGACTCATACGCCACCGAGAGTGAGAAATTGAACTACCAACAAGACAAGCATCATTTAAACTTTCTTTCACATCATATTGATCCCAGATTTTGAGTAGTTAAGTGCAATGATAATTGCTTGCATGCTAATTTTGTTACGTCGCTATTTTTGTGATGCGTAGTTAGTTATATCCTATTCATGAGGTTATCCTTGAATTATTCTAGTACCTACATGCTTAAGTTAGGTTGTGTGAAATATATTGTACGGGTTTGCTTAGCCATGCAAGTCTAGATACCGTAGTTTGAGTGTCGGGAATAACCTGACAATTAAGGGAGACACAAACTTTCTTATCTTCTTTTTATTCTAGATCTTTGTATCTGTTACTTAAGTTAAACTTTGTTATTTTAAAAGAGTTTTGGGGTCTGGACAAGTGGTTGCTAGTGAGGGTTTCTTCGTGCACGAGATCGGGTATGTGGTTGACTTGTCTGGACCAACAAGGTCCGAACATTAGTGACGTCATTGATTCAAGTAAAACTCTTTCTATCACACGCGAGATATGGGTACTGTACGGTTATGTAAGGGGAAGGTTTTATTGTGTTATGTCCCAAGGTGTTGTAAGGGCACTTGTGTTGATCATTTGTCCATAGGAGCCGATGTAATTTTCTATAGTGTGCATGGGAGCACCAATTTTCATTATGTCCCAAGGTGGTGTAAGTTATGAATATCTTTTATTCCTCATCCATCTTAGTATCATTCTCTTACCCTACTCTCTTTTGATTTGCAAACTAACTCATCTTGCCCTTCTTGTCCTTAGATGAGTTGTCAGTACCTTGTTAAGGAGACCCAAGCGGAAGATGTGGATGGATATCCGGCACTACTCAGAGACATGATGTGTAGAGGGGCTAACTTCACGTATCAACCTCAGTACTCCATCTACCACTGCGACAGAGGACCAGGAATGGAGGAGTACCTAGCGGTGGTAACATCATTGCCAGGCGTGTGACGGGGAGCATCCCGTATGGTTTTCAGGCTCGTAGCACATCCGAGGCCACGACATTGCAGGAAGTGGCTCGTGTGGCCATGAGTCATCTTCGTCATGATTTGACAGAGTTAGCTCAACCGTTGTACAACCACTTTCCTTTTTCAATCTCGTGGCGCGGAGGTGAACACCTTCGCTGAGATCCAGTATGGGGAGGATCCCCAAGTGAGGCAGTTAGCAAGATTGGTGCATATCATGGACCGGATCCACCGATGCACCATGTACAAGTTATGGGAGACACGTCATCGTCTTATAACATCCCAGGAGAACCTTCAGCACCTATATAGGATGGGGCTTGTCGACTGTAGCATGTTGTATGGTGCCAACGAGATTTCACCATATGCTTCTGCACCACCGAAGTACCATCTTCCCGAAGTAGGAGGGTGAGTACCCAATCTTGGACCGAGATGCCAAGCCCGCATGTCAGTGGGTTTCTCTTGTGTCCAAAGGCCGGAACCCGCAGAAGGTCATATCATCGACATAGGATCCCCTCTGCGTCTTACCAATCCGGATGACCCCGAGGACTCAGGGTCACCTGGCTACTATTGCTTAAGCGAGTTTCTGGAGGGATTTAACCAAAACCCTTAGGATTGTAGCGTAGTGAGCTCGCTGTCTGAAATGTTTTCAATGAGCATGTATCTTTAAATTTATGTAATAGGCTATGAGAGTTGAACTCTTATTGTGTTATTGCTAAAACTTTTGTTTTGGATGATTACCATTCGCCTACAGGCTTATGTGAATGAAATCATACCAAAAAACTACAATTGGCTTCAATGGATCTTATGTTGGCCTTAGTGCCTTTGAGTCTTCATTTGGTGTTAAGTTTTTGTGCATTTTTGCCATATTGCATGCTAGTTTAAGATACTTCCCTTGCTGTCCAGAGATTTGTTCGTACTCATTCGAGCATACCTTATCTTCTGTTGCTTACTGCTTGAGTGGCAACAGATGACTGAAGCTTCAATCCGCTCAAGAGCTCAACCAGGAGAGAGGTCACCATTCCCTAGGATTTAACACACCGTCACATGTTTTGGATGTAGCAAGGAGGACCACTCTGTATCCCGCTGCCCTGAGAAGCGGTGAACTCGACGTATTTGTTTTAGCTGTGGTGAATTGGGGCACTTCGCACACAAATGCAAACTAAGGGCGGCAAACAGGGCCATGATGAAGGTCAAGGTCTGTCGACGCTGTGGTGAGGAAGGACACTATATCAATCAATGCACTACAAATTGTCCCAACTGCGATGAAAACCACCCCTCAGGAAGCTGTCCGACTACCAAAGTCACTTGTTTTCTTTGCGAGGGACACGATCACGATCCCAAGGGGTGTCGCATACACCGGATGATCACCAAGTCAGTTGAACTACAACAATGGATTTTCCATGCAGTCGTCATCAAAATGACCCCTGGCCAAAATGGTACGCAAGGGCAGCCCAAGGAGAAGCCAATAAACCGTCGCCAACGAAACATGAAAGGTACCAAAGTTACTTGCTTCATTTGCGACAATCTGGGGCATTTTGCGATTTTTTTTTGTCCAGAGCAATGCCAAGCTTTTACCATTCATGATCAAGATCTTCAAGGATCCATTGATCAGGGGTCCAATGTCACTTCTCAGCGCACCGGTCCGCCTCAAGTACCCCGTTTCCAAGCTCCGGTGCCACCGAGGCCTTCTACGACAACTCCAAGACCTTCTCCACCAGCGGCACAACAGCATAATGGGGGTAAAAACTCCCAAAACAGTAGCGCGTTCAAGCCCAACATCACTTGCTTTCATTGTGGCCGCCCCGGCCACTATGTGCACCAATGCCTCGCGAGGCAACGAGGGATGCCCCAGACTTATCAAGCTCCTACACCACCACCAGCTCCAACAAGACCCTCACCACCCTCGAGGGTAGTATCTACTCATCCTCAAGTCCCTGCACGTGGCTGAGTGAACCACGTCACTACCGAGGAGGCAAGCAACGTACCCGATGTCGTTTTGGGTACGCTTCTCGTAAATTCTTGCCCAGCTTCGGTTTTATTTGATTCGGGAGCATCTCATTCATTCATAAAAAAGGAATATGCTGCACACCATCAATTTAAAATGCATACACTTCAGCCACCTTATGAGATCCAGTCATCGTGATCGGTTTTCCAAACCAATCAAGTCTGCCGGGACGTAAAAGTGGAGATTCAAGGGGTTAACTTTTTGGCAAACCTAATAGTAATAATTTCAGTGGGTATTGATCTGATATTAGGGATGGATTGGCTGTCCAAAAACCAGGGACAAATTGATTGTACTCAACGGTCTATTTCTGCCATAGGCGAAGATGGCAATCAAGTCGTTTTTGCACCGTTAGTGGGCAATTCTCATCTCTATGCCTTGGAAGCTAGTACCTCTCTTGAATTAGAGAAGGTACCAGTGGTATGTGAGTATTCACACATATTCCCCGAAGAACTCCCAAGCATGCCCCCTGGTCGAGAAGTTGAGTTCGTCATCGAGCTTGCAACCAGTACTACGCCAATTTCAAAACGGCCGTACCGAATGCCTCCAAACGAATTGGTAGAATTGAAGAAACAACTCAAGGAGCTTCAAGATAAAGGTTTTATTCAGCCAAGCTCCTCACCTTGGGGATGCCCAGCTATATTGTCAAAAAGAAGAACAAGAGTTTGTGCATGTGTGTTGACTACCGTCCGTTGAACGAAGTCACAGTCAAGAACAAGTATCCACTTCCGCGGATTGATGATTTATTCAACCAACTGAGTGGAGCCCAAGTATTCTCCAAGATTGACTTGCGATTGGGCTACCATCAAATTAAGGTTAGAACCCAAGACATACCGAAGACAGCATTCTCCACTCGCTACGGTCTGTACGAGTTCACTGTCATGTCCTTCAGCCTGACCAATGCACCTGCGTACTTCATGAACCTCATGAATTCAGTTTTCATGGAGTACTTGGATCAGTTCATAGTTGTGTTCATCGATGACATCCTTGTCTACTCCAAGTCCGATGAAGAACGTGAGCGGCACTTGCGGCTTGTGTTGGAGAAGCTTCGTCAACATCAACTCTATGTCAAATTCAGCAAATGTGAGTTTTGGCTTCATGAAGTTAGCTTCTTGGGTCAAGTGATATCCCAGGATGTGTCGCTGTTGATCCAAACAAAGTGCAAGATGTACTTGACTGAAAACAACCCAAGAGCATCGCCGACATCCGTAGTTTTCTCAGGCTTGCGGGATATTATCTCAGATTCATCCAGAATTTCTCAATAATTGCAAGGCCGATGACACGGCTTCTAAAGAAAGAAAAGAAGTTCAAATGGTCAGCGGAGTGCAAGCAAAGCTTTTAGATCTTAAAAGAAAAACCTCTTGACCAAAGCTCCGGTACTCATCCTGCTGGATATTCACAAGAGCTTTGGCATTTACTGTGATGCTTCTCGCCACGGGCTTGGTTGTGTGCTCATGCAAGAGGGCCGAGTTGTGGCGTATGCATCGAGGCAATTAAGGCCTCATGAAGCTAATTATCCCACACATGACTTGGAGCTCGCAGCGGTAGTCCATGCCTTGAAGATTTGGCGACATTACCTCATCGATAATCATTGCGAGATCTACACTAATCATAAGAGCATCAAGTATATCTTCACCCAAACCGACCTCAACCTGAGGCAAAAAAGATGGCTCAAGTTGATCAAGGACTACGATATGGGACTTCATTATCACCCAGGGAAAGTCAACGTGGTGGCCGACGCATTGAGCAGAAAATCTCTATGCAACTATTTGTCGGTAACTCCCTCTTCGGCAGGCTTGTATGCTGCAATGCAACGTCTGCACCTAGAGATAATTAAAGAAGGGTCTCTTGCTTCCCTAAAGGTGGAATCCACCTTAGAGGACCAGATTAGAGAAGCCCAGAAGACAGATTTAGAAGTGGCCCAAATCCGGGAAGAAACGAAACAAGGCAAGGCCAAATGCTTCACTGAAGATGCGCAAGGCACATTATGGTTCAAAAACCGTTTGGTGGTCCCTTTTGTTAGCAAATTGAGGGATTTGATCCTCAAGGAAGCTTACAACTCTAAGTTCTCCATCCACCCCGGAAGTACCAAGATGTACCAAGATCTGAAGAAGCGGCTATGGTGGAGCCGAATGAAGCGACAAATTGCGCAATTTGTTGCCGAGTGCGATGTATACCAAAGAGTTAAGGCTGAGCATCTGAAGCCAGCGGGTACTCTCCAACCTTTGCCTATTTCAAAGTGGAAGTGGCAGGAAGTCAGTATGGACTTCATCACCGGACTTCCAAAAACTCAAACTGGGTCCGATTCCATATGGGTAATTGTCGATCGTTTGACAAAAGTCGGCCATTTCATTCTTGTCAAGACCACCTACACCGGGGACAAGCTAGCAGAGCTTTACCTTTCTAGGATCGTATGTCTCCACAGTGTGCCAAAGGTGATAGTTTCAGATCAAGACCCTCAGTTCGCATCCCATTTCTGGAAGTGTTTACATCAAGCAATAGGGACCAATCTATCATTTAGCTCCATTTACCACCCGCAAACGGATGGACAAACCGAGGGGGTGAACCAAATTTTGGAAGACCTTCTCCGAGCGTGTGTGCTGTCCTATAGCAAGAAATGGAAAAAATGCCTACCATTTGCAGAATTCTCCTATAGTAATAGCTTCCAATCAAGCATACAAATGTCACCCTTCGAGTCACTGTATGGGAGATCTTGTAGGACACACTTGAACTGGTCCGAAGCTGGGGAGAGACCATTCTATGGTCCGACCTTGGTGGAGGATGCCGAAGAGCAAGTTCATGTCATCCGCGAGCGACTTCGGACGGCTCAATCTCGTCAAAAGTCATATGCCGATTGTCGTCGTCGTGAGTTGAGCTTTGAGGTGGATGATCTTGTTTACCTTAAAGTCTCTCCGATGAAAGGAACGAATCGTTCCTAAGTCAAAGGCAAATTGACACCTCGCTACATTGGACCATTCCGGATTTTAGCGAAACTGGGATCGGTGGCCTATCAATTGGAGTTGCCACCATCACTTTCAGATGTGCATGACGTGTTCCAAGTTTCACAACTGAAGAAGTGTCTTCGCCTCCCAACCGAAGCAACTAAGTTGGAAGAACTCGACTTGCAACCCGATCTTTCTTATCGGGAGCACTCGATACGTATTCTTCAAGAAACAGAGCGCAAGACGAGAAATCGCAACATCAAGTTCATCAAAGTTTAGTGGAGCAACCATACTGAAAATGAAGCAACTTAGGAAGGGGAAGACCATATGCGAAAGGAATATCCAGATCTTTTTCCTTCTACTTGAAGCGCCTTCAAATCAAGAAAGGAAAGGTTAAACAAAGCAATGGTAAGGAAAATGTAATAATCACTCCTTGTAACCTTGTAGGATATCTTAGCATTATATTTGAAGGAAATCAAGACAGCAGATGTTGTATCCTCTTTTAGAACTTTCCTTTCCGACTTTCGACCTACCGAGATCTCAGGGTCGAGATCTTTTGTAAGGGGGGAGGTTTGTCACATCCCTAAATTAATTAATGATAATTACTATGCATCACATCACCTTGCATCATGTTTTGTAGCATGTGCATAAAATATTGCACTCGGAAAATCCCAAACAAATGTAAACCTACACTTCAAATTTGAAATCCCAATGGAAATCAGGAGCAAAAACTTGTGATCGTCATCTGGAAATAATTTATTAAAATACTATAATAATTATCAAGAACAAATATAATTTTACCAAATTTTTGGAACAGATTTCAACCCTTAGAAAAATCAAACACTTTACAATAACCTATTCTAAGTTTGAATTTAAACTAAACAAATTATATCATGAACAGCAAGGTTTAAGAATTTTTATGAATACTAGACCTTCCCAGGAACCCCTCTGATTTATTTTAGATTTTTAGGAATTTTATTACTATTTTTAGTGGCTTGGTCAAATCAAAATCACTTAAATCAAAATTAGTCAACTAGGGTTTACTAGGGCCAATCAGGACCATCCGATCTAGATCAAGCGATCCACACGGGCCACCGAGCGGACAGTCCAAACATCCTCATGTGATCGGGCCGTTCGATCAAGATCGTGAGGTTTGAACATTCTGACCCGAGCGAAGCGGTTTGACCTAACCAACTAAACGCATTGGCCGAGCCAGGCTTGGCCTCGCGCCTCTTTGTGTCACTGCCATGCTGGGCCCACTGCGATAGTTCCGTCGTCAACCTCCCGCTGGCGCTCCCTCAGAGCTTCAACGCCACGCGCCCGTCGCATGCTGCGGAGCTCCATCGACGCGGTGAGCCACTGCGACCATTGACCACTCTTGGAGCTCCTCCGTTTCATGTTGTTTCCACTCCGTCACTTTCCCGAGGATAATACCCCCTCCAAACCCTAGCATTCACCTCACTTATCCTCACAGCCGAGAGGAAGAGGACGCCATTGCTAGCTCACCTCTCAGGTAAGCTCCTCCCGAATGCATCATTCCTTCTTTAGGTTCAATGTTGTTTCCATTTTACCTAATGTGAGCTCTCCTCATCACTTGTAGCCTCCGGACCAAACCTGACGCTTTCGGCGGTTCCAAAGCGTGCTCCCGAAGGACATCGTCGTGTCTTCTCCATGTCCGGTAGGTTTTTACCTCAATATTGCGCGTCACTTTGTGTCTTTTAGCATAGTTAGAGTTTCCCCTCAATCAATTTTGCCCTTGAACGGCAGGATCTTGAGGAATCGCAGTTTGGCCCATTCCGGCCGAAGGACAACCTCTTCATCTCCCACTTCGTTCCAGTAATGCATTCTTCAATTCCTTGCTCTTATAGCATCTCCTAATGATCCTTAAGCTATCCCGGAGCTTCATTCCCTTTTCTGTTTGCTCAGGCACGCCTTTCCCCGTGAATCATGCCACCGCCGTTGTCTTCTTTGACGTCGGCCTAGCTCCGACCACCTCCAAGCTTCCACGAGCACCTTCTTCACTCAAGTAGCTCCCTTATAGTCCTTAGATGCTTGGGCACCCACTTCTCTGGACACTGTGGAGCTATATCGCCGATTGCATGTTTGCCGTATACACACTACTGCCCCTCTCCGGCTAGCCGCCAGTATGGGCCACCTTAGGCACCGCCACCACCACCCAAATGAGTGCAGGGCTATTGCGCAGTTGTCCCAAGCCTTGGCCGGCTCCGCCGCAGAGCGTAGCGTTGGCGAGCCGTCGGGCAAACGCGCAGGATGGGCATCCCCACTGTCGTACACCGACCAGTACTGTAGCAGAACAATTAAGGATTAATGGTAATGATTAGCATTTAGGCGCTGTCTTAGCCGTGTAATGTATCACTTACAAGTGGGACCGCGCACAGAAATCTGGGAAGATAAGTGAAAACGCCGCTGTGTATGAGATGTGGGGCTAGGCACTTAACCGCCCTGTACGCTGTGCCATGGACCGGTGGACCGCACGTAATGGCTTTCGGTCCACGCGCTATTTCGTGGACCTAGTCACTAACGGGCGGGACCCACCTGTCAACACACGCATTAATTGGAAGTTAAATTGAAAAACGTACTTTTCATTAGGCCCCATCGGTCAGCGCCTGTGGCTAGTGCAGCGCCCGGTAAGAAAAGGAATAAATACTTTAGAAAATTCAGAATACATTTATTTACAGACTAAAAATGTGTATAACTTCAAAAATACAAAACTATTTCATTTTAACTCCAAAAACAGCGAAACCAATTTTGATAATTTGCATTTTTAGTGAAATTTATTTTAAAATAGGTTTCAAACATGTCTCTATAGTATAGAATATAATTTAGGAAAATGAACCATAACTTTATTATTTTTACAATAGAAAAGCTACCGATAACTTTGAAAATTCATAACTAATGCATAAAAACTCCAAATGAGATGAACTAAGTTATTTTGGTCTTGTATTAATATTATCTATTTAGCTATGTAATCCTTTGCTTCCTCACTACTCTGCAAATTTTGACCAAATAATTAAATTAAATGAAGAGTAACACATTACAATTAATTTGGATTTTTCTGAAAATTGATATTCAAACTTTCATAACTTTCACATACCAACTCCAAATGGAATATTTATTTCACCTAAATCCATATAAAATCATGAACTAGCCACTGTAGAAAATTCATGCATTTTTTAGCATTTTGATTTTTGAGGTATTTCTCGGTGTTTATCGATGTCATTAATTCTATAGATTCCGAAGCTTTTGACATTGACTCGTACGCCACCAAGAGTGAGCAATTGAACTACCAGCAAGGCAAGCATCATTTAAACTTTCTTTGGCATCATATTGATCCCAGATTTTGAGTAGTTAGGTGCAATGATAATTGCTTGCATGCTAATTTTGTTACGTCGCTATTTTTGTGATGTGTATAGTTAGTTATATCCTATTCATGAGGTTATCCTTGAATTATTCCAGTACCTACATGCTTAAGTTAGGTTGTGTGAAAAATATTGTACGGGTTTTCTTAGCCATGCAAGTCTAGATACCGTGGTTTGATTGTCGGGAATAACCTGACAATTAAGGGAGACACAAACTTTCTTATCTTCTTTTTATTCCAGATCTTCGTATCTGTTACTTAAGTGAAACTTTGTTATTTTAAAAGAGTTTTGGGGTCTGTACAAGTGGTTGCTAGTGAGGGTGCCTTCGTGCACGAGATCGGGTATGTGGTTGACTTGTCCGGACCAACAAGGACCGAACTTTGGTGACGTCGTTGATTCAAGTAAAACTCGTGCTATCACACACGGGATATGGGTACCGTACGGTTAAGTAAGGGGAAGGTTTTATTGTGTTAAGTCCCAAGGTGGTGTAAGGGCACTTGTGTTGATCATTTGTCCGTAGGAGCTGATGTAATTTTCTATAGTATGCATGGGAGCACCATTTTTCGTTATTTACATTGCATCAGTATTTCCAATACAACTTGTGAGCCACTTAGCATGTTCTATCCGTCGCTTGTACTAAGTAAGGGAACATCTTGCAAGGGGGACTTATCTCAATAGGATTTTCTTGCTAAAAACAATCATATCTCGATTCTCCCCGGCCGGCATACCTAAGGAAGTTTGTCATTATCCGGAGGCTTACGGGCTAGTCGAGTCGTGTGGGTAAAGTAGTACACCTCTACAGAAGTAAATCTATTCGAATAGCCATGTCCACGGTTACGGACGATCGCTTGAATTCGGGAGTCACTACTGTTAGATTTTGAATTAGAATTGGTGGATGCAACTCGGTATTCGACATGAACAGGTGTTCATGCATGTTAGTGTATCAAAGTGGGCTACCCCTTTGGTTTTTGTTTGATTCATTTGTTTATCAATGTATTACTTTATCACATGTTTTACTTCTACTTCAAATCTATTTTTGAAATGGCAAATTGAAAAACTAGTATGTGTAGGTTGAAACTTGTTGCGTTTTTCGCAAAACTAGAGCCACTAATGCTATCCTTCGAATGTCCATT
Organism: Phyllostachys edulis; assembly: GCA_036346405.1. Lineage (NCBI taxonomy): Eukaryota > Viridiplantae > Streptophyta > Magnoliopsida > Poales > Poaceae > Phyllostachys > Phyllostachys edulis. The sequence goes on along the minus strand of CM070557.1, from coordinate 38,328,909 downwards.
ATGCATAACTAATTTTATCTTTGTGTAAGACTTGCGAGTATATTTTATACTTAACCTGGTTGCAATGATTCAAGTGAAGAGGACTTCAAGCTCGATGAGCTCGTTAGTGTCGATTTAGGCGACACTAACGAGGAGTGCTATTATTTGACTCCCAGTCGGTTGCTAGGGTTATGGGCATACCATGCTGAACTTTTGGTTTATTTATATCATTTCCGCTACCACTCTAAGTGTTTAATTGAATTTGGCCGATCGGCCCTTTTGTAATCGATGTAGACCTGAACTATTATGATATATGTCTTTCTTATGTCTTTGTATGAATGTTGTATGGATGTAATCAACGTTGAATGAGAGTATGAACATGTTGGTCGCTGATCTTGGGAGCCAACATGATCTCATACTCGCTGTTCATGAATTCATTTTTAACTCACTAAGTGTAGTCTTGAACTATTTACAGAACTGATTATCTTGTAGTGCTTGCAGAGGAGCAGTACGCATGATCGTTAGAGCTCTAGTTCAAGCAAGACCTCTCGCTTAGATGGTGTTAAATTGGAATCCATTTACCGGAGGCCCAGAGTTATTTCTATAAGACTAGGAAGGCCTCGGTCTTACAGAAATAACCCGGGGGTCCCCACAGCGTAGGTATTAGAGCCATACTGACTGTAAGTTAGAAATAGCACGGGCATTAAGTTTAGCAAATCCCTTGGTCAAAATTATTTTCAAATTATCAAATTAATTTTACAAAGATAAGTTATGAATATCTTTTACTCCTCATCCGTCTTAGTATCATTCTCTTACCCTACTCTCTTTTGATTTGCAAACTAACTCATCTTGCCCTTCTTGTCCTTAGATGAGTCCTTAGATGAGTCGTTAGTACCTTGTTAAGGAGACACAAGTGGAAGATGTGGATGGATATCCGGCACTGCTCAGAGACATGATGTGGAGGGCTAACTTCACGTATCAACCTCAGTACTTCATCTACCACCGCGACAGAGGACCAGGAATGGAGGAGTACCTGGCAGTGATCAACATCATTGCCAGGCGTGTGACGGGGAGCATCCAGTATGGTTCTCAGGCTCGTGGCACATCCGAGGCCACGGCATTGCAGGAAGTGGCTCGTGTGGCCATGAGTCATCTTCGTCATGATTTGACGGAGTTAGCTCAGTCGCCGTACGACCACTTTCCTTTTCAAGCTCATGGCGTGGAGCTGAACACCTTCGCTGAGATCTAGTATGGAGAGGATCCCCAAGTGAGGCAGTTAGCAAGATTGGTGCATATCATGGACCGGATCCACCACTACACCAAGTACGAGTTATGGGAGACACGTTGTTGTTTTATAACGGCCCAGGAGAACCTTCAGCTCTTATATAGGATGGGGCTCATCGACCGTAGCATGTTGTATGCTTGCAGAGGAACAGTATGCATGATCGTCGGAGCTCTAGTTCGGGCAAGACCTCTCGCTTAGATGGAGTTAAATTGGAATCCATTTACCAGAGGCCCAGAGTAATTTCCATAAGACCGGGAAGGCCTCGGTCTTACGGAAATAACCCGGGGGTCCCCACATTCCGACCCCTGCTGAGAGTTCTTCTCGTGGAGTCTCCTTTCCTGATCGCTTCAGAATCTTCAAAGATGAAGAGCTTAACGAAGCATTGGGGAGAATTTTGGACCATCAAGCAAAGATGAGTCCAGACTCCATTTTTGCCGAATATAATGATATAGCAATTGGGGTAATCTTCCACGACCACTTTTAATAGCTTTTTCTATTGGAAAACACTCAAAGGAATTTTTGCTATTTTTTGTAGCATCTTGTGGAGAATTTCACTGTGGTCAGAGGATTGACCCAGCGAATAAAGATCTTGGAGAGGAAAAAAACTCCGAATTAGAAAGTAAGCGCCCTTTTAATGTCTTCTTTTCTCCCTCCTTACTATTTGGCTTTTTTTTTTCTTTTAACTAAGTATCCACTTTATCATGTTTGACAGATTCGGAGAAGTTTAAAGAAGGAGTTATGGCTAAAGAAGCCATAATTACCAAGCTTAAAGAAGAATGTCAGGAGAAGGACCGGTTGATCGAATACTTGACAACCAGACAAAAGGAAGTCCTTGAGACAATTGAAAAGAAGTGTCAATGTAACCGATCGTAAGCACGACCAGTATGCTTTCTTTCGCTAGTCGTATGTACTTATATTTTGATTAACTCATATAGAGCAAACTCAAGCATTGAGGCGAGCAGAAAATGCTCTTGAATTCGAGCATGGCAAGGAGGTAGCCTTTGGGCAAAGCCTTGAGGGTAAGGTCAAAGCCCTTAACAAGATGCTCTTCAATATGGGATTGGGAACACAATTGCCCAATTTAGGAGATCCTACAGAGAAGATCAACTACCTTGGCCAACAGCTCGAAGACCTTAGGAGTATCCTTAAGACAACTCGGGAGAACCACGCGCAGACTATGTTTGACGCTGTCAAGAATGGAGTCAGTTTTGCGTTGGCAAAACTGAAAGTCTCCGACCCTTCCATAAATATCCAAACTGTTGAGGAAGACTTCAACAGCTCGGGAAAAGAAGCAACCAAAGTGTTCGAGGAAATGCCGCCTCTCGGATATAAGGTTACGGAGCAAATGGAGGTCAGGTCTCCACGCAGCAATCAGTCTGGTAGCTCTGAGAAGTAAAAGAATGTGATATTTTGATAATTGTAAATAAAATTTACCTTTTATCATCAATGAAGTCTTTATTTTGTCTTCCTAAATTCACCGAATACTCATATATTTCCTAGCCCCCGACTGCTTGCATTAGTAGAAGAACTTTACTATAGAAGCAGTAGACCAAGAAAATGAGTAATAAATACGACCACGGTACAGAGAATATGTTGATTATGTTATAAAAAATGATCTAAGTAATACTAGAAAATCAATGTGGTCGGAACCAGCGTGTGATTTCGACTAGCTTTAAGTCATTTCCATAATCGAAATACTGTGAAGTACTTTGTGTGGTTGGAAGAGGGATAAGACTTGTATTGATTGATAAGAAAATATGCAAATATGTATGCAAAAAACGACAAGTGAAATTATTTATATATCGTATCCAAAACTGGTCGTAAGTGTTGCTGAGAACTAGAGACTAAGAGAAACACTTCACAAAACGTGTTCGTGCTCAATTTTTGATTGGCAGTGAGGATCGTAAGAAATGGACCGTCGCTGGGAAGCTCCTTCCAGTGGGCAGGACCACATGCAGAGAAGGATAGACTTCGACTAGGAGGCTTTCTGTGTCCCGACCAGTAGCCAAAACAGGAGTTGAACAGAATGTTGAAGGTGTGAAATGTAGTCTCCGAAATCTTATGCATGTAAAGTATTATATGTAGTTACCTGTGTGATGCTTCGGTTACTCATATATTTCTTTAAGAAAAGAGTGTAGGTCACGCGTGAGAACCATTGTTTGAATGGTCACGACTAGGACCCTTACGGCGTTTGACTCATGAGTCATAACCATAGAGTAATAGAGATCCTTAGAAAGGATATCGGAGAGAATTTGTTCTTCTCCGACCAATTAGGCAACGATAGTACAAAACCAGATTATAAGATAGACATATAGACAACATCATTCGTCGGAAAGTAAAGGAAATGCATCTTTGTTAATAGATTGAAATAATGAAAAATACAATTATACAAAGAACTTACGCAATTGGTCAATATTCCTAGAGTTGGACAAAACATGCCCGTCGGACATAGCTGGTCATACCGAACCAGGTCAGGTGACTTCAACCACAGTGTATGGACCTTCCCATTTGGGAGAAAGTTTATTGCGATTAGCCTAATTCTGAATTCATCATAGAACCAGATCACCTACAAGTAGGTTGCGAGGTTGCACCTTACGACTGTGGTACCTTCTCATGGCTTGTTGGTAAATCACTGATCGTATGAGGGCTTGATTTTGTCGTTCTTCAAGGAAATTGCCATCGTCGAGTCTTCGTTGAATATGATCGCTCTCATTGAAACAATCAGTTCGAGCAGAGCCGATTTTTAGTTCAGGAGGAAGCATGGCTTCGGCACCGTAAACTAGAAAAAATGGAGTTTCACCGGTCGCACGACTGGTCGTGGTTCGAACAGCCCATAATACAGAATAAAGTTCTTGAACCCAAGCTCCCGATCGTTTGATTAACTGATCGAACACTCAGCGTTTTATTCCCTGCATTATGATACCATTGGCCCGCTCAACTTCTCCATTGCTCTGTGGATGAGCAACAGAAGCGAAATGTATCTTGATACCGAGATCCTCGCAGAATTCCTAAAAATTTTCGCTAGAGAACTGGGTACCGTTATCTGTGATTATACGACTGGGTATACCAAATCGTGTGATCAAGCTTTTTGTGAGGAACCTCTTAGTGGCTTTAGTTGTTATTTTAACAACTGGCTCGGCTTCTATCTATTTTGTAAATGTGTCAATCATGACAAAAAAAGAATTTGAAGCCCTCGGGTGCTCTTGGGAAAGGTCCCAGAATGTCTAGTCCCCAGGTTGCAAAAGGCCAAGAAAGAGGTATGGTTTGCAAAGCTTATGCCGGCTGATGTACTTGTCGACTATGAAATTGACACTGTACACACTTCGTCACGAGCTCTTTTGCATCATGAAGGGCAGTTGGCCAGTAGTATCCTTACCTGAAGGCTTTACCGACCAACGTTCTGTAGCAATGATGTGCTCCACAGACTCCTCCATGAATGTCAGATAGCAACTTAATGCCATCCGTTTGAGATATTCATCTCATCAACACTCCGTGATATCCTCGTTTATACGAGGTACTTTCGATCAGAGTGTACGATTTGGCTTATTGAGCTATACGATCAACCTCTACATCATCTTCAGGAATAATGCCATGCTGAAGATAATTGTAGATCGACGTCATCCAATCTCTACTGTGATCATGATGGCGCCAACCATCAATGATCTGTGGAGCATCCATGTTCTCTGGATCGATTTGTACGACCTCTAGTGGAACATCTATATCCTCGGAATGCTCGACCACCGAGGGTGAATCAAGTTGCTCGAGAAAAACTCCGGGCGGGACAGGTGACCTGGTGGAGGTCATCCATGCCAACTGGTCTACCAGAAAGTTTTCCTTTCTAGGAATGTGTTGGATCCGAAAACTGAAGAAGTGTTTTTCGAGTTTCCGTACTTCCGCCACATAAGACGACATCTTGGTACTTGAACATTAATACTCTTTCCTGACTTGATTCGCTACTAGTTGAGAATCGCCTTTCACTAGTAATCTGCGAATCCTAAGCGAACGAGCTGCTCGGAGTCCTACCAGTAAACCTTCATATTCTACCACATTGTTTGTACCAGGAAAGTTTAACTGGATGGCGTACTTGATGTGTTCGCCAGTAGGGGATATCAAGACAACTCCATCCCCCGAGCCTTTAAACAGCAAGGAACCGTCAAAGTACATTGGCCACTCGTCGTGGTGTTCGTACTCAGGCTCTTGGGTGGGTTCAGGGTTTGTCCATTCGGTAATGAATTCTGCTATTGCCTGAGACTTGATTGCTGTTCGTGAGATGAAATAGAGGTCGAACGCTCCATGCTCAATCGCCCATTTTGCTATTCGTCCTGATGATTCCCTGTTTCTAAGGACTTGCCACAAGGGATATCCGGTTGGTATGACCACTTTGTGGGCCTGAAAGTAATACCTTAGTTTCCTTGAAGCCATAAGAAGACCATAGAGCAGCTTTTGTACCTGTGGATATCGTTCTTTTGGTCCATGTAAGACTTCGCTTACGTAATAAACCGGTTGTTGGATGTTTTCACGCTCAACGACCAGTACACCACTGACTGTTTGCGACGTTGCAGCCATGTAAATCAGCAATGTTTCTCTCGTTCTCAGAGAGACTAAGATCGGGGCGCTCGTAAGGTACTTCTTAAGTTCTTGAAAGATGTCATCTGCCTCTTTAGTCCACTCGAAACTTCTGTGTTTCCGAAGTAGTTTAAAGAAAGCGAGTCCCTTCTCACCTAACCGTGCTATGAAACAACTTTGCGCTGCCATACAGCCGGTTAGTTTTTGGATTTCTTTTGTTGTGGTCAGAAGGCGCATCTGGTCGATGGCCGAAATTTTTGCTGGCTTTGCTTCGATTCCTCTAGCCAAAACTAGGAAACCAAGAAGCTTTCCAGACGAAACTCTGAACACACACTTATCTGGATTTAACTTAAGGTTATGCCTTCTTAAGTTTTTGAAAGTCTCGTGTAGGTCGGAAATATGGTCGCCTGCTTTGATGCTCTTTATGACCAAGTCATCAACATAGGCTTCCAGATTTTGACCTATCTAAGGATTAAAGGTTTTCTGCATCAACCTTTGAAAAGTTGCACCAGTATTTTTGAGTCCAAATGGCATCTTAACATAGCAGTAACTGCCATATAGAGTGATGAAGGAAGTTTTCTCTTCATCTTCTTTACTCATGTTAATCTGATGGTACCCTGAGTATGCATCTAAAAAACTTAACAACTCACACCAGGAAGTGGAGTCTACAAGTTGATCAATGCATGGAAGGGGAAAGTCATCCTTCGGACAAGCTTTATTAAGGTCTGTGAAGTCAATACACATTCGCCATTTCCCATTGCTTTTTCTAACCATTATAGGGTTGGCGAGCCACTCTGGGTGGTCGACTTCACGAATAAACCCAGCCTTAAGGAACTTGTCAATCTCCGACTGGATTGCTTCCTTTCGATCAGGTGTGAAACGTCGGAGCATCTGCTTGACTGGTTTTTTATCAGGCTGGAGAGCTAGCCTATGCTCTATCACCTCCCTGGGGACTCTGGGCATGTCGAACGCCTGATAGGCGAATACGTCCTGATTTGCTCGGAGGAAGGAGATGAGCGACTCTTCCTATTTGAGGTTGAGTCCTGCTCCGACCAGTACTTTTGGGCAGATACGTCAGCGCTTCTTGATCCAGATGGTGTGTTGGTGCTTTTCGGAGGAGCGCCTTTGCCGAGTGGTACCTCCTTGGTCTGGTCGGAAGGCTCTGACGCCATCTTTGGTCTTGAGTGCTTGACCTGCATTGGTGATGGGTTAGTTTCCCTGGTCGAAAGCTCATCGACCAGCTCTAAGGACTTCCGATCACATGCATAAGCTATTTTGCAGTCTCCTCGAACCGTGATGACGCCTTTCGGTCCTAGCATCTTTAGACTCTAATAACCGTAGTGCATGACTATCAGGAATTTTGCTAGAGTCGGACAACCGAGGATTCCATTGTATGTGGTTTCGAAATCGACCACATCAAACGGAATCTTCTCTATTTAGAAATTGATGGGTCTTCCAAACATAACTAGTAGGGACAGCTATCCTATCGGTTTAGCGGTTTAACCAGGAACTATGCCGTGGAAGGCATACTTCACAGGTTTCACCTTGGACCTGGGGATCTGCATCTCTTCCAATGCTCCCGCAAAAAAAATATTTAAAGAACTACCTCCATCTATTAAGACTCGATTAACTTTACAATTGTTAATAGTAGGTTCAACTACGATAGGAAACCTACCTAGTCGAGTTGACGGGATGGGGCAGTCTTGTTTTCTGAAGGAGATTATAGTTTCTGACCTCCTGGATGGCTTGACGATGATCGGGGACTCGGCAAGGTTGACTTCTCGTTCCACGGCCTTCAGATGATGTCTTCAGTCATACGAGTAGGATCCTCCAAAGATCATATCCACCGTATATTGTGTTTCCTAGTAGTCCATCTCTTCATCACCATCTTTGTTCTTCTTGGAGCTTGATTCTCCGAGTTCCGCTATGGAGGGGAAAGGTCCTTTGCCTGAGTAGTAATCTTCCAGCTTACTTTGCTAGGCCCAACAGGTGCGCAGATCATGCCCTGCAGCTTTGTGAAGTGGACACCACTTCTTATTTTTCTTGAAGTCTCTGGTCGGAGCCTTACCTTTGTTTCGACCGGTGAAATCTTTCTTGCCCTTGGTATATTTCTCAGGAATCGCAAAGACTTCCTTGTTGTCAGGCTTGCGATTCTTCTTGTTCTTGAGAGATTTCTTGCTTTTCTTCTCCTGCTTCTCCAGATCCGACTAGGGGTTTTTGTCCTTCCGATCAATAGCTTCGTACTACTCAACTGCCTCACTAGCAGTCGCGTACTTGTCTGTCATGTCGAAAAGTTCGACGGTTGTTCGTGGAGGATTTATTGCAATATCCTCTGTAAACCGGTGATTCCTCAGCCCTGCTTTGAAGGCCCAGATAATAGAAGATTCTGCGATCTCTGGGATGGAGTTTCGAACCTGAATGAATCTCTTAATATATTGTCGAAGAGTTTCGTTGGTCTTCTACTTCATCTGATAAAGATCATCCTCCTTTCCAGGGCGGTCGTACTTCCCTTGAAAGTTGGCGATCAGAGTATCGCAGAGCTGCTCCCAAGTATAGATAGATCCAACCGATAGGTTAAGCAACCACGATTGGGCAGACCATTCAAGGACCGTGGGCAAATAATTTGTCATCACATTATTGTTACCACAAGCGACCTTGATGGCGGTAGAATAGATTTGAAGAAATTCTAATGGGTTCTGAGTCCCATCGAACTTCTCTATGTTGGGTGGTCAGAACCGGTCTGGCCAACGAACAGCTTGGAGACCTGCCAAAAATGCTTGGCAACCCGTAATAGAGTCGTGGTGCCTTCTCTTAAAAGGAGACGGATTATAGTCAGTCGGGGATCGGTTCCTTAGATTTGCATATCTAGGATCTGGTGTTCCAACCCGGTCATGGATGTTATGATGACATCTTTGACCACCCACCTGGTTCAGACGATGCCTGAAATTGCCTAAATCAAGTAGTCGTTCCTCTTGATGAGGAGGAGGAGTGGCTGCAGTGAAGAGTCGTCTTCCCTCGTGGTTCCATGGTCGGAACCTACAAGGAGGTCTTGGTGTTGATCAATCCTCCGCTCAACCATGTTGTCATCTACTGAAAGAGGAGCGCACATGGCAATTTGCAACGGGTCCACCGGGCAGTGGAAAAGAGGGCAAAGGAAAGGCTCGGTTGGCTTGGTGGCGCTGACTTGGGCTACGGCCGAAAGAAGAAATGGGCTGGCGCACACGACTGGGGCCAAAGGAAAGCGGCAAAGCGGCTGGTCGAAGAAAGAAACAAGCTAGGGATGAAAGAAGGGATGGCGAGGATGGCTAGGAGGCCCCACCGGGTAGTGAAACAAAAGAAAAGGAGAGAAAGAGTTCGGCTGGGCAGCGCGTGGAAAGAAAGAAAACGGGTTGGGCATCAGCATTGACTTGGACCAAGAAAAAGGAAACAAAAATGGGCCAAAAGGAGGAAGATGGGCCAAAGGAAAAGAAATTTGAGCCTGAAGCTGATTCTGAGATTTTAATAATTTTTCTTTTTAGAAAATAGCAGAAAAACCAAATAACAAATAGAAAATAGCAAATGCACTCAAACAAATTCTAGAAAAATCTAGAAAATATATCCAAGCACATAAAATCCAGATAAATAATTTTTATAATAGTTGATGTTGAATTTACTCATATTAATTTTTTTTATCTCTAAAAATTCCAATAAAGCTTTAACTTTAGCAGAAAAATTCAAATGGTTATTTTTTAAAAACTTCAAAACAGACCAAATTTTTTGGGTGTTACATATCGTTATCTAAGGTTGTGGCAAACTTCCACTTGCAGCTGGTGTTCGATGAGTCAAGTTATCCCTAGACCTCCCAGATGGCCCTACCTAATTCCTTAATCGCGGCGGGGTAGGAACAGGTGAATTAACTGATGCACATCCATCAGTTCGATTATCTCCGGTAGTTGGTGCTTGAGCACCCGTACCATTTTCATCAGTAGGTGATGGCGAGTTAACCCGTGGAGGATCGTGCAAGGCATCCGGATTGGTATCTCTGATTGTGTTGACTTCGTGGTGCCAACAGTGATCTTCCGAGGAACTCCCGTCGTAACTAAGAGAGAGTCTTCAAGCGCTTCTGCAAGGAGCTTCCACGATGAAGAGCGGTCTGAGATTACTACCTCTAGTGGGCTTTGTGGTGGACTTATCCTGATCCGGCGGACCGCTGATCGTATGCTGAGCTTCGCCATGCCCACTTGGCCAGCGATCAGTGATAACTTCATCGATACCCTTACCATGTGTCGGTTGGCCCCCAAATACGTAGGAGCCTTTGGCAAATACTTGTCGCCTATGACAATATCGAAAGTACTTGGACTCTCTGATCGCCACACTAGGCTACCATTGTTGCTTCTGCCGGTCGGATTGACCATGCTTGTAGAGGTGTTCGGACGTTCCGAACTGGTCGGAACGAACGGTTCCTCTGAGTGCGCCACTGTTGGTGGCGGTGTATCCTCATCCATCCGGTCGATATCGTCAATCTCTATGACTGGCGAACCGGCAGATGAGGAGGATGATGACGACATCCCATTTTCTTCTATGGCCTGGATGCATGCGTCCATGTCGAGGTTGGAGTAGTCTACCAGGTCAAACCAGTTTTCCTCATCCCAAGTACCAGCCATGTTCACATGAGCAGCGATGGAGCAAAGGAAGTGGATGAGAAATACTTGAGCGAAGTGATCTTCAAGAACTCAACGCCTTCTTCCCCATGGACGGCGCCAGCTGTCGACAATCGAGTCGTTGATCTTACGAAATAAAAAGAGGAAAATGGCAGAGAGTTCTTGGGAGATAATGGGAGTGCTCTTTTATTGCTATGAACTGGATATTACAGGGGGTGCCTTCGACAAGGCAAAGGACTAATCTCAATTACACTGAGCATAATGCTTGCTATGCTAATAAAATCCAATTGTCTCTTGATCTTCCAAATTGGATTCGATTGCCTTCTACCGCTTGCGTTCTTCTTTAAGTAGTTGACGAAGTGGCGGTAGTTACTCTTGGAAGTGGCGTCTGTTGAGAAGTGACACGTCCGATCGGAGGAGGCAGCTGTTGACAAAGTATCAACCGTTTGGCGGTTGTATGTCCCTGAGATACACAACCGAAGGCTTAGTTGTTGTTAGTGTCTGGATCATGTAACGTCGCGTAGTATGGACCAAATATGGCATATGTTCCATTCATCACACGGTAGGAATATACCCAGAGTCAGATCCGGATGCCAATTCATTGCTTCTATGAGTGGTCATCTAGTCGGGGACTAGGTACAGGACCTCATCCGACCAGGTTTCCCATGACATAACCTCTGAAATCCTTACGACCACGGGGGTCGTGAGCCTTAGGGGTTACGACTATAAAGACATATGATCTTTTATTATGTATTAAAGTAATACATAGAGATTTTAATCCTCGCCACAAGGTAACCTGTCTCCTTTGCAAGGGACATGGTCACTGTTCCAAGGAGTGTCGTCTAGACTGGCTGCTCACCATGTCAGCCGAACTACAACAACGGATTTTTTGAGTAGCCATAGGCGTTGCAACCGACGGAGCCTGTACCTAAACTACAAGCATCTCTGTAACCTCTATTGCCCTTCCAATACTCAAATCCCCTCATTCCCTTCTGTTCTACCGAAACCCGTATTAACTAAGTGGAAACAGTCTTTCACCAAAAAAATGGACCCTTATGATGAAAGACACATAAGGTAGCTTGGACAATGGATTGACACATGCTACATCCTTAGGTCTAGTCAATGCCATCGAGGACATGCACGATAAATATTAATGAAAATGTATCGATGATATCTCATGATTTGTAGAATGAATCAAATCTGTGGCATATTGGTGGAGCAATAGAAATCCTAAGGATAAGTGCTTGGAAGACAACACTGCAGGACTTAAGGGGAAATCATTTAGATTGGATTAATAGGAATAATTGAGGTTATACACATAAAGTGAGCATTAGATGGATTGTTAGCAATTTCTAGAGATTGGATATTAGAAGAATTAACATGGCCAAAGTGGTACTAGAGGAAAATTTGATTTGCACTAGAAGGTATTGGTTTAGCATTAGTAGACTATATAAACAATGAATCATACGATCATTGATAGAATCAAATGCGATTGTGAGCAATTAGAATCAACTGAAAGGTAGTTGATCCATAAGAATAAGATATAATTGTTCGAAGTTGGATCACTAGGACTTATGTGGAATCTATCTATGGATTAATCTAGATGTTATGATCAACAGGTGGAGAATGGCGAATCATAGTTATAGGGTACCAAGATACATTTGGTGGATAATAGCAATTGAGTTATTGGTGGTTGAAGAAACAACAAATGTTAGTGGACATTTTTAAAGGGGGTAGCTGAATACAAAAATGTTGAATCGTTACGATTGCATGCAATTATGATTGGGTGGTATAACAACTTCTATTGAGAATGATCTGGTCAAAACAGGAGGATACACAAGCTCAAAAGTCGGTGGTAACAACGATCAAAAGTAAGGCCTACAGTTTAAATCATGAAAATTAGCGGACTAAAGGATAAAGAATTGGATTTTGGTAGGAATGATAGGGCACGATAAATCAAAAGATAGTTATTATATCAGCATCTCCAAGGCTAGCTATTCCTTCCGATATGGACAACTATTGTCAATCCATCAAAAGGAAAATTGTGGCTGTCATGAGGAAAACAGAGGAGAACAACGCTGAGAAGCAACGTCAGGAGCGGATGAAGCAACTATGAGAGCGTCACCACCCCCACAATCCTTCCCCTGCCTCTTTGTTCTATATTCTTTCTGTCCGTTCTACCGGAATCTTGGGGTCGAGATTCTTTTTAAGGGGGGTATGGTTTTTAACACCCCAAAAGGTTCCCGAAGAAAAAAATATGAGATTTTTTTAAAAAATTGTGCATCGTCTGTTGCCGTCTTGTTTGACTGACTTTTTGGGAATTATTTTAACTGCATTTTCTTTTTCTAGCCCGAGTGGTGAAAAACAGAAACCCTAATAACCAAAATTTTAAAAGCAAAGCTATCGGTATGTATTGTAGGCAAGTATATCATCTAAGCAATTCTAAAGTCAAAACTCTCAAGTGAGAACACTCTAGGAAAATCAAGCCATGAATTTTTTCCCCATTTCTCTCTTTTCTTCTCTCCTTTCTTTCTCTTCATTCATTCCTCTAATCGAGCAGTTGGGCCACAGTTCTTTCAACTGATCATCCCAAAGATCGGGTCATCTTCTCCCTCCTCCTTTTTCATCAGCCAAACCAGCCAACTATTTTCACTTCCCCCGCTGCTCCTCCAGCCGAGCCCGCCGCACATCGCTCTTGCTCTCTCTCACTCCCGGCAACACACTCTGGCGCTGGCGCCACATCGCAACCATGTTGCTCGCCCATCGCTCAACCGTTGCCCAGCAATACGAGCATTACGTTAAGGTTACTGTGCTGCCAACTACTGTCGCGTCCGTTGCCTCAAGCGTTGCGCTGAGGACATCGCCAAGCCGCCTATAAGTGGCCAAAGTCCTTTGATCCCCTCCTCACCATTCTCCTACTCCCTTCTCCATCTCACTGTGAAAAACTGCAAGTGCAGCGCTCAGCCGCCGCGCCGCCGTCACCTCCTCGCCGCTTCAGTGAACTCCCTGTCATGCCACCCGCATCACCACGTGTTCCGGAGCCCGAGGATCGTTTTGCCCCTGCTAATTTCACTTTTGGTCCACAGGCACGTGCCGGAGCTCCCTTCTTCCCTAACTCCGGCCGGAACCACCATTTCCACCGCCGCTCCTCACTCGGTGATTTCCTCTCCGATTGCTTCCACCTCAAGCACTTCCTCACCTCCCTTGAACTTTGCCGGGGGCTAATTTCATCTAACTTCTCCCAGGTAGCCGCCACCATGCAAAGCTCGCCGCGCCGCCCCGATGCTCATGTGCGCGCCGGTTAGCCGAAAGCATCAGCGAAACACCATAGTCGCCGCAGCCCCGAAAACCGCCACTACCATTCGTCATTGCACCACCAAGAGACCACCTCATCCACCGCCAAAGACCAATGGGGTCACCTGGACCGTGGGGACCCATTTTGGGCTTCCCCGGCCACCACTGGGGACCGGCTCACCGGTGTCAAGTGCGGGCCATGAAGTGCCCTAGCTCCTCTATTCTGTCCGAACCGGACAAGCCCTGTAGTAGGGTCATTAATACCCAAATCCCGGTCAGTTAGGGTTTAGTTAAGACAAGCAATGATTAGGGTTGTAAAAATAATTCTCTACTACACTAACAAATGTGCCCTAGAACAATTAATAGCGGTAATTAAAACTGAATCTTCAATTTGAATCAATGACAGTCGGGCCCCACCACTTAAGTGCACAGTATAAGCCAAGTCTATAGACTAGCATAGTGCATGAGGTCCATGCACTATTCACATGGACCAAGTCCCTGATAGTTGGGCCCCATCTGTCAATAATGATTTCTTTAGGAAAATAAATGAAAAAGAAAACAAAACAACCACGTCCACTTGTCATACACTAGGGTATTTCCAACTGAAGAATAAAACAAAAAGAAAAGAAAAGGTCTCTGGGCCCCACCTGCCAGAGAGAGGATTCTCTCTCTCTCTCTTTTTATTTTTTAGGATTTAAATTAGGGTTTAGACTTCAGAGAACTTGTTCTCACTCGTTTCAACTCCGAATCAAACGATTCTTGTTTCTAAATTCATCTAAAATCAAGTACTATCCAATCAACCAGAAAACCATTAAATGAACTAGGTCCCATGTGTCGGTGAGACTTATGTCAGACTAGAGTGAACCTCGCACCTACACGTAGGTCTCACCTGACTATCATGGAACTTCCTCAGTAATTAGGAAGTAATAACTAAAGGATCATTAGAGCAGCTAGGCGCCACGTGAGCAGCGGTGGTATGTTCCCAAGTGGATAATAGAAGTTCATCCACCAAACAACATCACCTAGACTATAGCCATCATCCATCGCTATTCGCTCGCGGTAGAAGTACAAATCATAAATCAAAGGTAGGATCAGAGAGTCCGACCTAACAAGGTGATCTCTCCCATCTAGGTAACCGATGCAGGGTATTCCTATTAATATTCTCCCCTCCCGTTGGAGTCTTAACTCCTTGCACCAACTAACTTTCCAAGAGCCCAATCCCTCTCGCCCTCGCTCTGGATCAAACAGGTTACCTAACCCTAAGCCTGACTATCAACCAAAGACCACACCACTAGACCAAATAAATAGAGTTTGGATTTATCTACTTTTGTCTAAAGTATTTCCTTCAGTCCAACTTCTTTGGATATACTTCGTCTGAAGTATTTCCTTCATCAACTTTCTTTGGATATACTTCGTCTACAGTATTTCCTTCATCAACTCCAGATGAGTATGTTTTGGTCTCATCTGAAGTACTCCCTTCTTTCAAGACACCGGTAAGTATGTTTAGTTTTGTTTGAAGTGTTTTCCTTCTTCAAACACGACTAGGTTTGTTTACATTCATTTAAAGTGTTTCCATTTGATTTGAATGTGTTGGGATTTATTGGATTTGGTTGCTTTCAAATGTTCTTGAGTTCAATTATATTCTGCGTAGATAGAATCTGAAGCTACAATGGAACAGCAGTCCGACTCGAAGCAAGAACAAGATTGTCAGAACATTGAACATGATGATTATCATAACATTGAGCAATATGATTATCAGAATATTGAACAAGAACAAGACCGAGGTTATCAAAATATTGAGCAAGGCGAGTCAACACTTTGATCATGTTGCACCTACCTTTTGCAATTATATTATTTTAAATTATGAAATTGCATTGCTATAATTTATACAACTATGTTGGTCTAGCTCATAGTTAATACCCTAATGTTAATTGTGTATAAACTTCAAATCCTTGAACTTGGACACTATCCTTTGTCACCCTAGAATTAATGGTTTACATACTAGTTAATAAGTCTGTATCTAAGTGTCATGCTTATCCTTGCTTAGATACATTGACATGTGGGTAATGATTTGCCCCCGACATCATTAAAACATTTTAAAATGGATTTGGGCTGGAGCCTGGCTAGTATGTTGGACTAGAAAGGTATTTTCAAAACAAAGGAAAACCAAAAACAGATTTCGACTCAGGCAACTAGAAAGCGTGGCGGGTGCTAGGAAAGTGCACGACGGAGGGGATATGGGGAAGTACCGCCCGAGTCAATAAAGGATCGAGTTCTTATGATGACCTCTCGTGTAAAAACAGTGCAACCACAAGTCTATAATAGGTACGACCTGGCTAACTAATTTGTTCCCCTCATTGCAACCTCGACATTGGTGGGTGTGTAGGTGGGTATGGGTAGGAGCCACTGGAACTACATGGCACAAATGGAGACCTCCCGGGGGCACAGCCCAAGGAGGTGATGCCTAGTGGTGTGGGGTTGCATTGAGGTGGGGCATTGTGAAGGCCTTATGATAATCAACTTAGTCGCACACCTGTGGAAGTGTGTCGAGGACATTATAAGTTGATTGTCTCTTGTGGGTAAAGTGTCCGAACTTTGTAGAGTAAGAAAACTATCTGAATAGATGTGCCCACGGTCATGGGCGGTGCCGGGAATTTGCTTGAACTAACTTTCATTTTTATAAAATAATTTGTGGGTGAAATGAAAAGATGGGGTTGGAACCAAGAGGTTTGAGATGCCTGGTTGAGAACCAGTGAGAAGTACAAGATGTGACCCGAGAAAAAATATAAATATTGGGTGGATGGAGCCACTCAATGGTACAGGAGGATGGAGCCTCCACTAGTATTTTTACAACAAAACTCAACTTTGTTAAAAACCTGTGTTAGTTAAAAAAAATGCTAGGTCTCGGGATTTGCTACTACTTAATCTATTACAATAAATGGCTTTATGCAAACAAAAGAACCACAAAACACTCCTTTGATCAGCCTTGCATATTATATGACTGCATTCTGTGTGTTAGCTCGCGAGTATGGTTGTGTACTCATGCTCGCTCTTTATATTCTTTTAGTTAGTAAGCATAAAAGAAGGCTACATGGACAATTATGAGTATTGTTCAAGACTGGAGATCAAGAAGGCCAAGAACTAGGTCACGGGCCCCAATCGATTGCCTGCGGGTATATCGTGAGGGTTTCACGTGGTATACTTTATTCTGCTTTCACTGCTGATTCTTTGAAAGGTATTTGGCATGTCCGACCATTCTGCAAGTCAAAAGCTGTAAGGTATATTTACACTTTGTTTATTATTATGCAACAGTTTTACATTTTCGTGATATGTGTTTGATATCCAATGATGTAACTGTGAGCACTAGCTACTGATCTAAGGACTGGTGCTGTGAACACAGAGGATTCCAAATTAAAAATTTGGGGTCCGACAAATGCCAAACTGAAATCAACAACTATCAACACGTACCCGTGGTGAACAACTCCGGGTATTTCTCACACATGCAAAACTCTAACTCCCACGTCGCTTCTCGCTTAGACTGTTGCGACCACAACACACCAACATACTACCACACCTTAAGCATCAACACCCTCTCCGACCCCCTATGTACATGTACCAGATATAACTAGAAGGTAAGGTCTTACTCATTGGTTAACGACTCTAATAAAACCTCAAACTCCAGATCTCTCAAGTATTTTCTCAACCACAAGATGTGAATGACATTGTGAACTCCGCGCACGGACTCAAGATGGTCCTAGTGATACACCAACTTTCAAACCCCCGCAACTATCAGAAACAAACCAATGTACCTTGGGTGCATAGGAAAGGAGAGATTTTGTCATGTCTACTGTACACATGCGGTTGCACTCACCATTTGTTTGGGCTTTTGGTCTGGGCTAGATTACGAGCTCGATGTCGTACATTTACATTATGCAGTGCACAGATTGGTCAAACCCACCAAAAGCCCCTTCAGTTAAGAGCCCGTGTAGCCCACGTATGTTCGTACACTTGGGCCTCTTTTCTATGGAGAGAGGTCTCGTGTTTACATGTGCATGTGACTCTGACGTATGTACACTTGGACCAGCTCTATATCCTTGCTTGTGTTTTGCCACCTACATGTTGGTGATATGCCCTAAAGGCAATCATAGAGATGATTGTATCACGTCTATCTTTATGAGTTATGGAATAAATATTATTATGTTTCTCGAATGAATTATCAATTCTAAAGATTAACAAGTATGTGACTTATTGGTGAAGCCCTTTAACTTATATGATGTCATTCTAAATGTATCCCTGGTCGGATGTCACTGGTCGGAACACTAGTGACTTATCAACCAACACATGTATTGATTGATGACCATGTTTCACCGATCATGGATATAAGGATATCGAATCAATAATGTGAACACATGTTAGAGAACATGGTGTTTGATTGACCCACCTTGAGACACTGATGAGGACATCGACCCTAAGGATGCAACCACTGCTTCGACCTGCTGCACTGCATCCTCTACTTCAACAACATCCTCTCCAATAGGACTTTCGGCTACTGCAAAACCATATTACCCAATTGGATCGCGCTACGTCTACATGCCATGGTGCTACGTCTACATGCCACGGTACTATATTTACATGCCATGGTGCTACTGCATGTGCCAATCAGGAGTTCAAGTTGGATACAGTTTGGTCAGATCTATTCGGAATCAGCCTGACAGCACTGAATTCAAACATCCATAACTTTCACATACGGCGTCCGTTGGAGGTCCACGGGTACTTGATGGAAAGATGATTTCGTCCTCTTTCCAACGGATCTAGCCTCACCTCCAAATTCCTTCTGGACTGATCGCAATCATCAAAAGAAGGCGTCATATCACTTGTTTGGGCCAAACTGGGCTTTGTAATCATACTGAACTTAGCCCATCTGCTGACAGCCCACCCGGGGGCGTGGTTACTGTTCACGTGAACAGTACCTGCGACCTTTAGTACCGCCCCGCTTTTTCTTTAGTTTTGTGGCTCCTCGTTTCCTATTTAAGGAGACTGCACCCCCTCTAGTTTAGTTGGATTTTGTTGAGTTAAGAGTTAGCATTACTGCAACTTCGTGTATTGGCTTGTGTCGACTAGACCAACCTTAATACCGCTATCAGAATCCCAAATTCAATATTTCAATCTTTATTTGCAATTTCATATTGCTTTATCTTGTTCTTGTGTGCTTCTTCGGTGTATGCAGGAATCGACCTTCGTGGTCAGGTCAACCGGGTATTCATGCACGGTTGATAACAACTTGTCAATTAGTTCAGCGATTGCGTGGTTTCGAGCCTTGCGTGTTCGTAGCCAGGATCGTCAGGGTTGAGCGACGCCTACCGGACTTATCGTTTCTCATCGAAAGATCGGGCCAACAAATTGGAACCTTAGGGTTCATCAGGTGGTATCAGAGCTACAGTTCATCGGTGAGAATTTTTTTTCCTATAGTCCATATAGCCGAAAATCAAAAATTAGGTTTAGTTCATCGTCCAAGCCAATTTGTGCCTTTGCAATTTGTTCTTTTTAGTTTTTACTTTGTTAAATTGTCGTTGCATTGTCGAGTCGTAGTGCTGGTTTCCTGTCTAGATTGGTCTTGTTTTAGGGTATTTTTCAAATCGTTCTAGTTCTGTTCTTCGGTTTTGTCGCTACTCGCCATACAAAAAAATAGCAGATCTGTTTCGTTTTCGGCTGCATCCATCGAGCAGCTACTTTGGAAGCACGAGACAGCACGTGCGCTCTTGCAGGGCCTGCTCTCCCTCCCTGCCGTAAACATCAGGTGGTTCATCAGGGCTGCCGCATCAGGCCACAAAGGGTTTGAAACAGACACACAGATACAAAGAAAAAGTGCAACAACAAATCGGATCGGATCGGATCGGCGCCACCACCGTCGCGCAGCAAGGCGTTCGCATCTTTCGCCGCTTCAGGGACCCGCCGTCGCCGAGGTTTGGGACGCTGCCACTGCGCCGCTCACCGCCACGCCTTGCCGCCGCCGGCTAAGCGCCGCTTTTCAGCACGCGGCCGCACCGCCGTTCCAGCTTTCATCGAGGCAGGGCCACCGCCGCCGTTCCACCGCAACCGAAACCACCACGCTGCCCCGCTCTCCTTGAGCCGCCACCGCCGGAACGCCGCCTGTGAACCGCCGCGTACATGGGCATGCTGAGCCGCCGCCGTAAACTCCACTGCCCGAGCCGCCGCCAAAGCTCCACTGCCCGCGACCTCCGAACCTCCGCGGCGCGCGCCGCCGCAAGCTCCACCGACCGCACCGCTTCGAGCCTCGGCCGCCCGCGCCGCCTCCACGAGCGAGGCCGCCCGCCGCCGCGCCGCCGCCATGCCGCCGAACCGCCGCCAGCGTCTGCGCGCCGCCAAAGCACGCTGCCGCTTCGACGCGAAAGCACGCACCGCCGCCGCCGCCTCCGCTCCTCCGAGCACCGCCACCACCGAGCGGCTTGTGGCGCGCCCGTCGCCGCCAGTGAGCCTTTTGGGGAATCAAGCTCTGCTATTTTTCGGTCTCAAGAAGAGGACCAAGTCCCGTAGCTTTATGAGGAAGCCAAGGTAAAGTAAGCAAAAAAAAAAGAAGAAAAGGAAAGGAAAGAGCCAAAAAAAAAGGAGAAGAAGAAAGGAAAAATCGGTCTCTGGCGTTGCTCTGATGAAATTCGATTCTTGTGGCATTGAAAAAAAAGCACCTTGGGTTCTCGGCGGTTTTAGAAGAAGAAAAAAAAGAAGAAGAAAGAGACAGAGAAGAAAAAAATACAAAAAGAAGGAAAAAAATTAGAGTTGTCTCTTTGTTCAGTTTGGCATAGTCATCCATTACTCGTTGGCATTGATTGTTCAGTTTGGTCTTCCGTTGTTACGACTAGTTGTTCTTGCGAGTTGCTCTAGCTAGGCTTGGTTTAAACTAGGACCAGCACTTGTGACTAGTACTTTGAACTGCTATTCAACTTTGCATACTGATTTGAACAATTGCTATTCCTTTGCTACATACTAGCCTTACGAGCTCCACTTCCTACTAACTCGGCGAAAAGCCGCTCCTAATCGTTGAGTGATCGCAAGTGAGATTATCACGAACCAGCCACCGGTTGTACCACTTCCTTGCTGTATTGGTAAGAACTTGTAAGAACTGGGTATAAGCTTGAGTGTGAGTGACTTGGTTGAGCCTCCAGAACCTAGTAGTTGATAGGGACATATACACTGTGATTTGCTCTTTGCTTTGATACTCACAATGGCAGGTTCATTGTCACAAGGGGAGCACAGCAGGCCCAACAATGAGGAAGATGCACCTCTCACTCCTCGCACGAGAGAAATCATGCGGCACTTTTCCCGCATGCTGGAACAACATTCAGGGTGTATGGAGTTGATTCTAGATCGCACCACTAACGAACTTGCTGCGTTGTCTACACGTGTGGAGCAGCTAGAGAGAGCTCCACCTCCTGTTGCCGCCCCCGCTACTGTCGGCGTTGCACAACCGCGCCGTAACCCATCCGTTGCTCACTCATGGGCCGATGAGGTAGAAGATGAAGCGAACCCATATGTTGCTGATACGGAGTCCGATGATGGTCGTGATCATCGGCAACGACGCTTCAACCAACAAGGTATGAGAAGAAACCCACCGCATGAGGTACGTGACTATAATGATTCACTTGGTAAAATTAAATTCACTATGCCTCCTTTTGCTGGTAAATATGATCCTGATGCCTATCTCACATGGAAGTTAGTTGTTGACCAAAAATTTGCATGTCATGAATTTCCTGACAATAAAAAGGTTAGGGCTGCTACTAGTGAGTTCACAGATTTTGCATCTATTTGGTGGAATGAATATGGTCGTACTCATCAGGACATACCTAGAACTTGGAATGCTTTGAAGAGAGCAATGAGGCATAGGTTTGTACCTTCATATTATTCACGTGATTTGCTTAATAAATTACAACGCTTAAGACAAGGTAGTAGTTCTGTAGAGGATTATTATCAAGAATTGCAAACTGGTTTGTTGCGTTGTGGTTTAGAAGAAACGAAAGATGCTAAGATGGCTAGATTTTTGGGGGGTTTAAACCGTGAAATTTAGGACATACTAGACTATAAAGATTACAATTCTATTACTCGTTTGTTTCATCTTGCTTGTAAAGCTGAAAGAGAGGTACAGGGACGTCAATCCAGAAACAAAGAAAATGTTGCAGGTTCTTTTACAAGCCGCCCAACTCAAGGGCAATCAAGAATACCATTTACTCCCTCCAGCCGAACACCTGCACCTACGGACACCTCCAACAGCCGGCGTCCATCTACTTCCACTACACCATCACGTGCACCGGAAACAAGCAAGAGCATGGTACAAGTCCCCACACAAAGTGCTTCTTCTGTTGCTTCTATAGGGCGATCCAGAGATGTACAATGTCACCGTTGCAAAAGGATTTGGGCACTTCATGCGCGATTGCCCAAGTCAGCGAGCTTTACTTATCAAGGACAATGGTGAGTACACTTCAGCTAGCGATATTGAGGAAGAACATGTGTTAGTTGCAACTAACAATGCAGGTGATGAAACTGAGGGAGAACAATTAGGCCATGAGACAGCTGACAAATACCAAAGCCTAGTTGTTCAGCGTGTGCTAAGTGCTCAAATGGAACTTGTTGAACAAAATGAACGCCACATTTTCTTTCAATCTAAGTTTGTCATCAAGGAACGTTCAAGTAGAGTCATCATTGATGGTGGGAGTTGCAACAACCTTGCTAGCATAGACATGGTCAAGAAGCTTGCCTTGACCACAACACAACACCCTCATCCTTACTACCTCCAATGGATGAATTCTTGTGGTAAGTTGAAGGTGACTAAACTTGTGCGCGTACACTTTTCTATTGGATCATATCATGATTATGTTGATTGTGATGTCGTACCTATGCAAGCATGCTCATTATTATTAGGTAGACCTTGGCAATATGATAGATATACTGAACATCATGGTAGATCTAATCATTATACTTTCACATATAAAGAAAAGAAAATCAATTTGCTTCCAATGTCTCCTGCTGCCATATTAAAAGATGAATTAGAAAGAACTGAGAGAACAAGTAAGGAGAAGACACAAGTTGCTCAAAAGATTATAGCTCCAAGTGAAATTAAATTGAAAGCTCCTGTTATGTTAGCTACAAAAATTGATTGCATTGATATGGAAAAGCATGAATCTGAATGTCATACTATGATTTGCGAAGAAACTCAGTGTCCATTAGAAGAAATGCATGTTTCTTTGCCTCCTGTTGCTACTAACCTTTTGCAGGAGAGTGATGACTTGGAGAAAACAAATGAGTCGAGGATGACTCAAATTCAAGAAAGGGAGGATGATGAGGACATCGACCCTAAGGATGCAACCACTGCTTCGACCTGCTGCACTGCATCCTCTACTTCAACAACATCCTCTAAAATAGGACTTTCGGCTACTGCAACACCATATTACCCAATTAGATCGCGCTACGTCTACATGCCATGGTGCTACATCTACATGCCATGGTACTATGTTTACATGCCATGGTGCTACTGCATGTGCCAATCAGGAGTTCAAACTGGATACATTTTGGTCAGATCAATTCGGAATCAGCCTGACAGTACTGACTTCAAACATCCATAACTTTCACATACAGCGTCCGTTGGAGGTCCACGAGTACTTGATGGAAAGCTGATTTCGTCCTCTTTCCAACGGATCCAGCCTCATCTCCACATTCCTTCTAGACTGATCGCAATCATCAAAAGAAGGCGTCGTATCACTTGTTTAGACCAAACTGGGCTTTGTAATCATACTGAACTTAGCTCATCTGCTGACGGCCCACCTGGGGGGTGGTTACTGTTCACTTGAACAGTAATCCACAACCTTTAGTACCGCCCCGCTTTTTCTTTAGTTTTGTGGCTCCTCGTTTCCTATTTAAGGAGACTGCACCCCCTCTAGTTTAGTTGGATTTTGTTGAGTTAAGAGTTATCATTGCTGCAACTTCGTGTATTGGCTTGTGTCGACTAGACCAACCTTAATACCGCTATCAGAATCCCAAATTCAATATTTCAATCTTTATTTGCAATTTCATATTGCTTTATCTTGTTCTTGCGTGCTTCTTGGTGTATCACGAGAATCGACCTTCGTGATCGAGTCAGCGGGTATTCTTGCGGTTGATAACAACTTGTCAATCAGTTCGCGATTGCGTGGTTTCAAGCCTTGCGTGTTCGTGAGCTGAGATCGTCGGGGTTGAGCAGCGCCTATCGGACTTATCGTTTCTCGTCGAAAGATCGGGCCAACAAATTAGAACCTTAGGGTTCATCAGACACTATTGAGATTGTTATAATTTTATGTGTCATCAGTTGGTCTCAAGCAATGATGATGTATAATCCTTACACCTGAGATCAGCATGGTTTTATACATGTGTAATAGTACAATTAGAGGTTACTAAACACTACGCCATAACTAGGTAGTTATAAAGGTAGCTTTCGGGTATGCTATGAAATATGTGGAGGGATGTGACTGGTCGGATATGGGATTTGCCCCTCCTAACATAACAGGAGAGATATCTCTTGGGCACTCGATGTGGTTGGATAAAGAAAGTGCATGGCCATGCCACTAGTGGTCAAAGAGTTGACCACATAAGTTATCCATCACTTGATCGAGAAAGTATTGAACAGTTCATGGATAACAATTTATCTCACCTGGAGTTCAACTAGATATCGTGAGGCAAAGGGAGAATACACAAGCAGGCCATTCAGTTCGACCAGATATGGACTGGTTGTTCGGAGATACGAGCTGGTCGTAGATTGGTCGAACATAATCACAAAGTGGTCGTAAACTAGTCGTAAAGAGTTACGAACTGGTCATGACTAAATATGAACCGGACGTATAGAAATAGAGCTAGTCGTAAGTGATAAGGACTTAGTCGTAGATCATATTGCATTAAGGTTTGTCCGATATAATTTATGTGTATTCGGGAATTGTTATGTCTTGTTAGGAGCCGCTAACAACTCATGGTCGGAAAAGAGTTTTCGAGTCACAACCAAATACGCATGAACCTACAGGGTCACACACTTAACGGGTTGGAATAAACGTGTTTAGATATGATCCATCATGGGCTCTATATAAGGGGATGCATGAGGTTGTTGGGAGCATAGAGACGTGGCGTGAGTTGCTCCACCGAAACCCTAGCCATCATCTTCTCGAGTGTCCTGCCGTGTGACTTGGTGCTAGCACTAGGGGTGGAAACAAGCCAAGCCGAGCTGGCTCGAGCCAGGCTCGTTCCAGCTTGGGTGAACAGTGAGCTCGACTCGTTTCGGAAACGAGCTCGGAGGGGGCTTGGCTCGGCTCAGAATGGAGCTCGAGCTGGCTCGAATGGGCTCGCGAGCCCGAGCCAAAAACAGCATCAGCATTAGAGACTATGAATCTACGATCAGAGAGGTAGGTTTGTCGCTAACAAAAAATATGAACGATTTCCACATTGCAATCAATTAATCCAAATTAGTCTTACTAGATCAAGAAATTTTTTCTACCATCAATTCATCCAGCGCTAAGAAACTAAGAAACATGACAACACTGAAACAAGCATTCATTGCAAGAACAGCATAGAAATTGACAAATCACAAGATCAAGCTCCTTCTTGATCTCCTCCATCCTAGCCCCACCCCAATGCTGGCGGCCTGGCACCCATCGTCGATTCGTCGCCTCCAAGAACTCGCTCCTCGCCTTCGCCTTCCTCCCCGTCTCGGTGCCGGCGAAATGATCAATACCCTCCGCCGCAGATGGAGGAGAGGACAGGGGGTCCAAGAGGGAGGACTGGACGGTGGCGAGGTGAAATGGGTGCGGTGGCGGGCTGGAGCCGGAGGACAGGGCGAAAAGGGCGGTGGTGGCGGGCTGGAGCTTGGAGGACAGGGCAAAAGGGGCGCGGCGGCGTGGCATGGTGGAAGCCTGGAAGGGTTGGGAAGGACTCGGGGAGAGAAAGAGGATCAGGGGGAATTGGGGATCGGGGGAACTGGGAGAAAGGGGATCGGGGAAAAGGGGATCGGGGGGAATTGCGGCGCGGTGGAAGCCTGTGTAGGGTCGGGGCCTCGGGCAATTGGGGGCTGTAGTTGGGCCTTCGTGGGCCAAGCCAAATGAGACCCACGAGTCGGCTTGCACTCGGCTCGTTTTCTTTGCGAGCAGGATAGGGGCACAGCTTGGCTCAAAAATTCACAAGCTCGAGCCGAGCCGGCTCGGCTCGCAACGAGCTCGAGCAGGCTCGCGAGCCTCAATCTATTTTTCTAGCCCTAGTTAGCACACCGGCGCAAGGTGTTCTTTCCCAGGACGTGTGGATACCGTAGAGGTACTGCTGCGGTTGTTGTTGCGCTCAAGGATGATCCGCGATCTTCACAAGGAACATCAAAGGCTGCTGGAGGACATGATCGGTGCCGAGAACACTGGACAATCGACTACGACTACTACATCAACGCGCTCAACATTGGATCAGGCTGCTCCAACTCTTCTTTCGCTGCAATGCGCATCTAGTGGTAACGATCTATGATCGCTTGCTTGCATGGCTTCCTGGTTTACGTGGTAGAATTTTTGAATTGCCAACTAGTGTAGCCTACCCGTATCCCTTTAGTGGTATCAAAGCCATCTTGTGTAGTTTTTTATCTAGATCGGTCATATACACTTGATATGTGGCAGTAGTAGATTAGATCTATTATTGTTCTGTTCGATCGGTTCATATGGATGGAACGGTCTAGGCACTGGTTGATAAGATCAATCGGTGTTCGACGATAGTAGATGGGTTTGCGGGAGTTATGAGCTGATAGCACCAGATGATCTACTTCACTTTTTACGATCGCATTGCATAATACTTCTACCGGTCGGAATTCCACGATCGAGGTATGCCGCAATGCGTGGTTGTATGGAAGCGGTGATCAGATTGGTCGGAATAAGGTTAATATGATTAATCCGATGAATTTCTAAGGCTCGATTACATGAATAAGATTCATGTCGAAATTTTTTCAAAGGCGCTACATGGCTTCCTGGTTTACGTGGTCTATGATCTCTTGCTTGCATGACTTTCTGGTTTACGTGGTAGAATTTTAAAATTTCTAGCTAGTATAGCCTTCCTATATCCCTTTACTAAATGCCCACGGCTCCACCGTCGTGCTCGGCTAAGCTCCGTCAAGCTTCGTTCCTGCGCCGCCCTACTCTACAATGACAAAGAGGATGACCTAGTGGTGGCAATTACGAAAAAATGATATGTCGAGGGGACGACGCACAGTTACAGAAAGGTTTTTGTGAGAGGGACGAGGTGGTTAAGGATAAAATTTGTTAAAATTTAATTTGTTTGTTGGGAGGTGATTTTTTTTCAGTTTTTTTTAGTATTATTAGGGACGCCTAAGTAAGAGGTCGTTTAGTATTTTGAAGTAGCAAAGATGTCGAATTTTGGCAAAACAATTAAGTAGGGTTTTCTCGGGATCGGTTAGAAATAAATAGGTTGGGCTAGTATTCTAGCCAGACCCAAACCAATTGGACCCGACCAGCCGAGCCACACACCAACGGAGTAGCGAACCACTCGAGTCGACGGAGTCGATCGGAAGGGCCGTCCGGCGAGGCACCGCGACGGAGGGGAGCCTCACCACCGCGCCAGCGCAGGCAGTGCGGCGATACCTCCACGGCGGCTGCGCCCTCAACGCCCTCGAGCGGATGAACGGGGACGAGAAGGTGAGGAACGCCGCTCCATCCCCTCACCTCCCACTCCTTTCTTGTTTCTAGGTAGTATATACGCATGATGCGCTTGCCTTTGTTGGAAAAAAGGACCCCCTTCCGATAAGCAAGAACTCAAACTGTAGTTGTGTTACTCCAAGCAGCAATCTACCTATGTGAATCAATTTACTCACATTTTAAGACCAAACCAAGATCCTCAAATGACATTCTCTGTCGAGAGAACTCGTCAAGGCACGCACCAAGAATAAGTGGCCAAGTAGAACGAATATGCTACCCAAGGATAATGGGATTTTCTTATTTCATATTCCAAATTTCCATTTAGTCCATCGAGGCCTTGAACCACTGGGGATCAGAATTAGACTCTCCAGTTGGACTGTTCTTAGTTTTACAGAGCGCAATCCCGGAAATGATCAAATGCCACACTGTTTGATTCAATTCACTCGATATTCAACAAACAAGCAACAGATTGCAACCCATTCACGCAACCAAAGTTTCCCCAACACAATCCCAGCGATTGACACAGTACAATTATTAAAAAAGATGGAGAAACCTTATGGTTTATGATGAACCATCTCAAAATAAAAGGGCTGGTCCCATATACGTATTTGCAACAAATTGTGACTGAAGGTGACTAACAGATATATCATACTATTTAGGCTTAGCTTGGTTAAAGAAATGAAGTATCTAGTGATATCTGGTTTGATGGATTCTGCTGATAACAGTGCAGTAACAGGGTGTCGTCAGATATTCACAGGGCACATAAGTAAACTTGTAATCAATATAAAATTATAGCTAATGTTCCCTACAATGGTTGGGAGATTAAACTAAACAAAAGAATTTTACAATCCAAGAGTAGCACCGGCAAACCTCATTTGTCTTACCAAATAGAATTCTTAATGTCTGTTGTGTAATAGGGTGAATGAAATTGCGATGAAATAAATGAAGAAACATCCATGCCACCAAAAATGCAGTGTCCTAACAAGAACTGAACATTTGATTCTAGCCAGCCAGTTATCCCTGTTTCCCCCCTCCCTACTGCGGTGATCTTACAGCAACCAAGTAAAATCCAAAGGAAGATTGCATGCACTTTCAACAATGGTAAAAGAAGCAGGAACATTAGCAAATAGCATCAACAATGCTCGACAATACATCTTCCACAATTATCTGTCAGAAGTCAACTGTCACGTGGGGCAACGTCTACACTAGGCGTCGGCGACAATCAGGCAATAACAATGTTTAGAATAGCAAGTCAAGTTTATTAGGTATTGTAATTCGGTTTAGTACAGGTATAAACAGGCAAGTTGAGTTGGTTTCGGATGAGGAGTTGTATCCGAGTATTGTAATACATGAGTCTGTATAAAAGAGATACGTATGTACTCTGGAAAGTAACCAAAGTCTATTATCCAATTCTTCCTTTGCCTTCTCTTCAAGTTCTCCTTCCTGCTACTTGCTGCTTGCTGCTATCTGTTCACGATCCGGCTATTGCCGCTACGGCTTCCCAGAAGCAACGAGCAAGGCCTAAGCCTCCCGTGTCCCACGAATACTCGCTGCGATCTAGATCTGGTCGTGACAACTTGGTATCAGAGACTATGGCTACCGATCAGGCGGCAATGGAAGCGCTCCATGAGCAACTTGCGACCCCGACAGCAACGGTGACAACGCAATGGAACCAGCTGAAGGACCGTTTCGATCGTCAAGACAACTCCATCGGGGAGATTGGTGGTCGACTCGCTAGTCTTGAAACTCGAGGGGCTGGCTTGCTGCTGACCCCTACCGGCTTGATTCCGGGCATCCCCAACCACGCCAATGGAGATTTGCAGACTGCTGAACAGCCTCCTCGCTTTCATCGTCCCGAATTTCCAAAGTATGACGGAACTGAAGATCCTCTCGGCTGGCTACAACGGTGCGAACAATTTTTTCGAGGGTAAAAGACCCCCGAGAACGAAAAGGTATGGCTTGCATCATATCATCTCCTCGGCATTGCACAACAGTGGTATTTTCAACTTGAAAGAGATGAAGGCGAACCAAATTTGCAAAACTTCAAAGAATACATCAATTTGCGCTTCGGGCCATCGATCCGACACAATCCTTTGGGTGAACTCAAAGAACTCACACAAGCGGCACTGTCGCAGAATGCCAAGAAAAGTTCTTAGCTATATTGTGCCGAATCGACAACCTGCAACCTCGCCAACAAGTGCAGCTATTCACACCCGGTCTCCGTGAACCCATCCGGACCGATGTCAAACTACAGAATCCAGCTAGCCTCCAGATGGCCATGGCACTTGCGCGGGCGTATGAATGACGAGCACAGGTCACAGGCCAAGTGACAAGTCTGCATCCCACACAGCGGGCGCTGCCTCCCGCCAAAGCCATACTGACAACGCCACCAGCTCAATCCTCCCTCGCCGTGGTACCGATTACTCGACCAGGTGCTGGCTCTGAACCACCCCGTCGCACTATGCGTCGCCGCTTTCTCACAGTCGAGGAGATGGAGCAGCGACGTGCGGCTGGTCTATGTTACAATTGCGAAGAGAAATTCACCCCAGGACATCGTTGCAAGCGGCTGTTTCTCCTACTGTCTCCAAGCAGCAACTCTGACACTGTAGATTTCCTAGAGCAGGAGGAGGATCTGCAGGAACCGGGCATCTCGTTATATGCACTGACAGGCATCAAGCCACGTGTCAACAACACCATGCAACTCCGGGTGATGATCGGCACAACATCCCTCTTAGCGCTACTGGACTCCAGATCTACACATAACTTCATCACGCCAGCGGCCGCTCGCCGCGCAGGTGTATGCGTCCAACCACGTCCGGGAATGCATGTCCTAGTGGCTAATGGGGATCGCATTCCTAGTATGGGGATCTGCCCGGCTATATCTCTGCACGTTGATAGCGAGCGGTTTCACGTCGATTGCTACTCCCTGCCGCTAGATGGCTTTGATCTTGTTCTGGGAATTTAGTGGCTAAGGACGCTGGGTCTGATTCTGCGGGATTTTGATGCCTTAACAATTGCCTTCTGGCGTCAAGGTCGCAAGATCCAATGGTCGGGTTTGGGTGCGCCGGCAGACACTGTTCGGGCTTACCAACTTGACGGAAGTGCGATGATGGACACTCTCTTGGTGGACTTCGCTAATTTGTTTGCCACACCATCCACATTGCCTCCAGAACGAGCTCGCAATCATCATATTCACCTTGTGCCCGGAACTCAACCGATATCAGTCCGACCTTACCGATACCCACAGCTTCTCAAGGATGAACTTGAGCGTCAATGCGGAGAGATGTTAAACCAAGGTATCATCCGCCCTAGTACAGCCGCTTTTTCCTCACCAGTGCTTCTTGTGAAGAAACATGATGGTTCTTGGAGATTTTGCGTTGACTATCACGCACTGAATGAGAAGACGATCAAGGATAGATTTCCAATTCCTATGGTGGATGAGCTTCTTGATGAGCTTCACAGTGCCACATTCTTTACCAAGCTTGATCTTCGCTCGGGATATCACTAGGTGCGCATGCATCCTCCCGACATTCCGAAGACGGCGTTCCGCACACATGAGGGCTTGTTTGAATTCCTTGTCATGCCATTCGGATTGACGAACGCTCCAGCCACATTTCAGGCATCGATGAACAGTATTCTCCGACCATATTTACGTCATTTTGTGTTGGTTTTTTTCGATGACATCTTAATTTATAGTCATTCTTGGGCGGAGCATCTACGACATGTCAGGGCGGCTCTTCGTCTCCTCCGACTGCACCAATTATTTCTTAAAAGATCCAAGTGTCTTTTTGGGGAGTGGACAGTGGCTTATTTAGGCCATGTTATTTCCGCAGCTGGCGTTGCTATGGACGACTCCAAGGTTCAGACAGTTCGTGCATGGCCAACACCTCGTTCTGTCCGAGCACTACGTGGCTTTCTCGGCTTGGCAGGGTATTACCGTAAGTTTATCAAAGGATTTGGCGCCATCGCCGAACCATTGACACATCTTTTGAAAAAAGTAGCGTTCTCCTGGACACCAGACTCCACCAGCGCCTTCCTTAAGTTACAAGAGGCCTTATCTACTGCACCGGTCCTTTAACTTCCTGATTTTAGGGCGGATTTCATTGTCAAGTGTGATGCTTCTGGTTCAGGCATTGGGGCGGTTTTACATCAAGACAACGGACCTTTTGCTTTCTTTAGTCACGCCTTGGTCTCACGGCACACTGGTCTTGCGGCTTATGAATGAGAGATTATTGGGTTGGTTCAGGCCGTCCATCATTGGCGACCTTATCTATAGGGACGCTGGTTTCTCATTCGGACAGATCATTATAGCTTGAATTTTTTGCTCGATCAGCACCTCTCGACGATTCCTCAGCATCGTTGGGTAAGTAAATTATTTGGCTATGATTTTCATGTGGAGTTTAAACCCGGTCGTCTCAATGTTGTCGTCGATGCGCTGTCTAGACGTGATCATGAGGACGAATCAGTCTTTGCCTTGTCTACACCACAATTTGATTTGTTTCATGCTCTTCGGCAAGAGGCTGTTCGGGATTCCGAGTTGGCTACTCTCACTACTCAGATCGTTGCAGGAGATTTGGTTGCACCCTGGACAATAGTAGATGGGTTGGTTCTTTATAACAACCGGGTGCATGTGCCCCGGTCTTCTTTAGTGCTTCAAACGGTTCTGAGTTCAGCGCATACGGCTGGTCATGAGGGGATTCAAAAGACGTTACACCGTCTTCGTGCTGATTTCCATGTCGCCCGTGACCGTCAGTTGGTGCAAGATTTTGTTCATTCATGTGCCACATGTCAACGAAATAAATCTGAGCATTTGCATCCCGCCGGTTTACTGCAGCCGTTACCAGTGCCTTCACGCATTTGGGAGGATATTGGATTGGGTTTTGTGGAGGGATTGCCACGTGTTAATGGGAAGTCAGTCATTTTGACTGTTGTTGATTGCTTTTCCAAATATGCTCATTTTATTCCTCTCGCTCATCCGTATACAGCAAGTTCAGTGGCCCGGGTGTTCTTTGATGAGGTGGTCCATTTACATGGCATTCCATGTTCTATTGTCAGTGATTGTGATCCAATTTTCACGAGTAACTTTTGGTCTGAACTCTTTCGTTTGTCCGGCACCAAACTCAATCTCAGTTCAGCTTTTCATCCTCAGTCCAATGGTCAAACCAAGGTGACAAACAAAATTATTGCAATATACCTTCGTTGTATTACTGGAGATCGGCCTCGCCAATGGATTCGTTGGCTGCCATGGGCAGAATATTGCTATAATACGTCGTTTCAGACTTCTCTAAAAGATACTCCTTTCAAGATTGTTTATGGACGTGAAGCGCCTTCTCTTCGCCAATATTCTGCACGTGATAGCCGTTTGCCAGCAGTGGACAACCTCCTTCAAGAGCGAGATCAACTATTAGCTGACGTGCGTGATAGACTTCTTTTGGCACAGCAACACCATAAGCTTCATTATGATGCCAAACATAGAGAGCTGCAGTTTTCCATTGGACAGTGGACGTGGCTTCGACTTCATCATCGGTAGGCTTTATCCTTGGCATCTCGTGTTAATCGTAAGCTAGCTCCTCGATACTATGGTCCTTATCAGGTTTTGGAAAAAAATTGGAGATGTCGCGTATCGCTTACAATTACCAGATCATGCTCGTATTCATGATGTATTTCATGTCAGTTTATTGAAACCTTTTCATGCTGATCTGCCAACATCACCACCTACGCTACCGGATCTTCATCAAGGAAGAGTGACCGTGACTCCTCGCAATGTGGTCCGAGCGCGTTTGAGTCGCAGTGTTCGTCAGATTTTAGTGCAATGGGCAGGGTTACCAGATTTAAAAGCTACATGGGAACCTGTGACAGATTTTCGTAATCGATACCCTCTGTTTTAGCTCGAGGACGAGCTGTTCGCCGAGGAGGGGAGAGATGTCACGTGGGGCAACGTCTACACTAGGCGTCGGCGACAATCAGGCAATAACAATGTTTAGAATAGCAAGTCAAGTTTATTATGTATTGTAATTCGGTTTAGTCCAGGTCTGATAAACAGGCAAGTTGATTTAGGCAAGTTGAGTTGGTTTCAGATGAGGAGTTGTATCCGAGTATTTTAATACATGAGTCTGTATAAAAGAGATACGTATGTACTCTGGAAAGTAACCAGATCTATTATCCAATTCTTCCTTGGCCTTCTCTTCAAGTTCTCCTTCCTGCTGCTTGCTGCTATCTGTTCACGATCCGGCTGTTGCTGCTACGGCTTCCCGAAAGCAACGACCAGGGCCTAAGCCTCCCGTGTCCCAAGGATACTCGCTGCGATTAGGATCTGGTCGTGACATCAACTTTCTACAGACTTGCATAAAGTGAAGATAAAATCTAGTAAGATGTGTCACACCTAAGATGGACACTGGAGTTAATTACAACTTTATGAGGATTCTGATAGTTAGCAAATTGAAGCCATCAGGGAAGTAGCAATTCTAATAGTTAGCAAATTGATGAGCAAGTAGCAATTCTCCAAAAGAGGAACAGTTTAACATAATCACAGAACCGCGTATTTCTCTTCATGGTTCTTTTTAGCATGCCACTTCCCAACCCAGATTGACGGCAAAAACATGGCTACAAGATTACAATTCCAGAGTAACTTGTCACGGAACTCCCCCTGGGGTACCCTGCAAAAGGTCAAAAACCTGCGCACAAAGTTAAAATGCAGTATAATGTTAGTGAAAAACACAAAGTTTTGCTGTTTTTACGCTCTGTTAAAAATAAATTGGGAATTCTTTACTGATACAACTCAACTCTGCAGCCTTTAAAGTGTATTGCATCCACTGAGCAAAAAAAATTGGAGATCAACTACTGCTTGGGAACAATAAATCTTTCTTGCTAGGTGCATGCAAACACCTACGACCGAAGCTAAGATATTGTACGTATTTTCTATTGGGAAATCCCAATTCTTAAGGGGTAACAACCACTAAGTTTCCCATGCCTTCGGCCCCCAATTGTTAACAACTTCGATGTTGGGCTGTCCTACCTAACTTTGTCCTCATTGGATAGTTCTTAGAACTGCCCAACTATGTCCTCATTTGCTAGCTCTTAGAACGACGAAATTACGAGAAACAACAAGAAAGCTTCTGTTTTTTCATAACAACAAGGCTATCTTTCTATACAATTTTTTAACAACCTTCCATTTCCACATTGTAAACAGATCAATATCTAGGATATATGCTGCAATGTTGTATAATGACCAATGTATCATTGTAGGTCTGCTACATCACATTTGTGGACTGGTTGTTTTGCGAGGTTTTAACTTCAAAGCAGTTTATTTTTCTCTCGTGTTGTTTCAACAATTGCAGCTATACTCCAAATGATGTACATTTTGTTGGCTAATTTGCTCCTTTTCTCTTGTACCCTGTGTCGGCAGGAGCGGACCCACCATTCTAGTGAGCTCTGCGTCCGCTAGAGCTACCGCCGACTAGGAACCCCCTCCCAGCGAGCACCGGCCTTCCCATCACCTGAGAAGGCGCTGGATGCAGCCGCCCCACCGCTCGTTCAGGAGGAGACCATCCTGGGCCGTCTTCAAGATGGTGGGCCACATTGCCGAAGCTTGTTGAGTGTTAAGGCCCATGGAGGGATCTAGCTAGGCTTGCCCCAATCCTGTTTCGCCCGAGTCCTGACGCCCACAGCGGCACATCTCCTACTACCCTGCTCGTTTGTGGCGTAACCCTAGCGGCGCAGGCGCGCTGCAGCCCTCGACAACCTTGACGGCTCAGCGGCACCTTCGAGCGAGAAAACGAGGGCAGCAATTAGCGCGTTCAAGTGAGTGGTGGGGCGGCGTCGACGGTTTGGGCCTTGGGAGCTTGAGCCTTGAGGCCTGGTCGTGCAGGGTGGAGCTAGGTCGACCGACCGCAGTGCAGTGGCAACAATCCAGTAACCAGCAAATTTCACTGCAATGTCTCCAACAAGTTGCATTGCAATGTCTACTCATCTCCCTCACTTTGACAGGTTGCTTCTTTGTATCGCCTTTTGTTCAATCTATTATGTTCGATAATTTAGTGGTAAATTGTTGAGTAAGATTTATTTGAGGTATTTTTCGATGTGCTACCTTCATCTTCAACATGTTCGTCTGTGGATTGTAGTTATTGATTCCATTCAGTGTCATATACTCTTATTAGTTAGTGCAATTGCAATATAGTTTACGTATTGATTCTTTTGATTTTGTGTAATATTCTTCCGTCAACACTTGTTACTTCGCCGTATCTAAAATTTAGTACAAACCGTGCTAAAAGGCTAAGCGAAGTTGCAACAATGTGTAAGGTAAAAACACGGCTTGGAACAAGAAGGTACCTGTTAAAGTAGGTGTGGTAGGCACGGTTTGCCTAGAGCTTCTCAACATCATCAACGAGATCTTTCTGCATTTTTCATCCGCAATTTATCAAGACCCTTGACCAACTCATCCTTAGCCCTATCTAGCTTCGTGAACTTGGTATCGGTACACAAACAAACAAAGATGGGCTAAATTAGGGGGGAAAGGTACTTTTTTTGGCGCTTACACACACACACACACACAGAGGCGATGAAAAAAGGGGCAAGAAGGCAACGAACGTGATCGTCAACGATGTTGCGCAAAAATCTTCTCGTCAGCGTCGACCCGGAGGAGAGAGCACGGGGCCGGCCTGATGAGATCCCCTTGATGTCGACGGAGCGGAGAAGCTGCAGCGACACCTTCTCCTTCGGCTGGTGCCATCCGTCGTGCTGCTCGCTCGCTCTAGGGCTTGATGGCTTCTTCGGTTGGGTGGGGCCGTGTGGGCGAGCTCGTTGGGAGGGTCCAGACGGTAAAGTCGTAGACGAGGAGGAGGAGGAGCCCGCCACGAACTCAAGCTTTCCTTTGCTGCTGGGTTGGACTTGTCTAGGCCCATTAAAAATTCAATCAGGCCCATTAGAAGAGAGGAGATGACCAGAAAGTTGTGTAGCTAGCATCACGCCCACTGATTGATGGATTGATGGTCAATGAAGTAAGGTAGCATCAAATCCATTCCACTTCTCCATGTCTCTCAGGCTATGCAATGGAAAGACTCAAAATTTCGACTAGGATAATGCTTGGCATCATGGGTCCAATGCAAGACTAATATCAGACGGATTCTTCTCCCCTCAGCACATCTCTCCCTCCACATCTTTTATTCTACCTACATCCGCTACCACATCTGACGAGGATTAAAACCTCTATGTATTAATTTAAATACATAAAAGACCATACGTCTTCATGGTCGTAACCCCTAAGGCTAACGACCTCACCGATCGTAAGGATTCGAGAGGTTACGATGGGTACCACTGGTCGGATTAGGTTTCGACCGATAGCTACTCGAAAATGCTATGAGCAGGCACCCTTAACAGTATGATGAATGGAACACGTGCAAAAGCGTTCCATACCTTACAATGATATACAAGACACTAACGATAAACCACCTTACGGTTAAGAGTCTCACAAATACTTAACCGCAAGGCAGTTAGCACATTGTTAACTACCTTAAACCTCCAACCAGTTGTAACGTTTCATCGAGGGCGTCTTCTCCGAGAATGCTTGTTGCCTCTTCGGGAGTTATTTAATGGTGGAACGCAGAAGACGAGGAGACATGCACACACACAACGGCGAACAACAGAGGGCAACACAAAAGCCAAAGTAGTAATATTCAATACATTCAGTGTAATTGGAGATAGTCCCTAGTCAAGTTTTGTAATCCCAGTTCATATTAATAAAGAGCAGCCCCCATTCTCTTCCAGGATACTACACATCATTTTCCTCTTTTTATTTTCATAAGATCGGCGATTCGATCGTCGACAGCTGGCACCATCCGTGCGGATGAAGACGTAAGTTTCCTGAAGAAACTCTTCGCTCATACAAATCCTCACCCAAAATTCCTGCAATCGCTAATGCGAATATGCCCGGAGTTTGGAATGAGGAGAATTGGTTCGACTTGGCAGACTACGCCAACCTCGATATGGAAGGATGCATTCGTGCCATAGAGGAAAATGGCAGATCATCCTCATCTTCCTCCTCCGCGGCTCGCCGTCGCCAGCGATAGTGAGATCGGCCGGATGGGCGAGGATCGCCACCGTTACGGTGGCGCAACGAAAAACGAGCCATTCGATCAGCTCGAAATGTCGAGGATCTCTTCAAGCGGCCTTTCCGCCAAGCAAAAGCAGTGAAGAAATTTCAGCACCACCACTCGAAAATCTCTATACCCTCGATGAAATCATGGCGAAAGATATTCTCCTCGGCTTCGGAAATTCGAGTCAACCGACATCTGATACGGTGTCGATGAAGCCTCCAGTGGTGCGTAGGCCATGTGGGGATGATCACGCTTCGACATCTGATCGGCGATCGCCGAATCGGTGAGAGACCTCGAGAGGTGCTCATTTCGGCCGCTCTCCATCGTGGAAACTTGGCGAAGCACCGAGAAGCTCTCCATTAGTTACGATGGAAGCTCATCGAAGATCAATCTTTGGAGGTATGAAGTCAGCGATCGGAGATGAAAATCAAGATGCCTGCGGTCCTACATTCTCTACCACGCCATCACGTGTTGTTAGAGATGATCAAGACCATCGAGCACCAACCGGAGTCCACGGGCGGTGGCGTCCATCAACTAATTACTTTGGTGTTGCCCCACCTAGAGTAGTTGATAGGGCAGATCAAATCGAGGTCGGGGAGGTTGAATGCGCATACACCTACGACCGGTCTGAACCTCCCAAGACCTTGATGCTATCGTACAAAACTTGCGGCGTGTTCAAGATATGTTAAATAATTACGATCACCTTTAGCGGGAACTCGAGTTTTATGCGGCTTGTAGGTCAAGTATCAAAATTCTCCAGCAGACCATGCGGCGCGGAAGCATACTGAGAACAAAGGGTTTCAAGGAGTCAAACTATGACTTCATCCCAACGTTCCTCCCTCAGCAGGGGACAGCATGGTCATGCTCGGGAACAGTCGATACCAAGGCCTCCTTGGCGATTCCGACCAAGGAGTCACGAGGGAAAGGTTATTTCATGAAGTTACTCCCCATCCGTCGAGAAGAACCATCGCTTGAACTTTGGCGATCTTGACATCGTCTCGAATCAAGTAGGCGGTCGAAGACATCATACCAATGTCCATGACCGGATCGGCACACCAGAGTTCCAGCGTTCCAATCTTAGGAACCAGTCTCCGACCGATTACAATCCGGCACCCTCCCAGAGAAGGCGCCATGAATCAATCACAGGTTGTTGAGCCTTCTCTGTAGGGCTCTAAGCTGTGCGTTGGCCTAACCAGTTCTGACCAGCTAATTTGGACAAGTTTAATGGAACTCAAAATCCATTGGAATTTCTCCAAATCTATACCACCGCCATCAGAGCTGCTGGAGGCGATGAAAATGTGATGGCCAACTATCTACCCACCGTGCTCGAAGGGTCTGCCCGGTCGTGGTTGTTGAACCAACAGGTCGGATCGATCTATACTTGGGAGCAACTCTGTGACCTTCTAATTGCATATTTCCAGGGTATGTACGACCGCCCTGGAAAGGAAGATGATCTCCACCGAATCGGCAGGGCTCTGATGAGACTCTACGTCAATACATCAAGAGGTTCAGCCAGGTTTGCAACTCTATACCCAAGGTCGCAAAGTCATCTATTATTCAGTCTTTCAAAACAGGTCTGAGAAATCGACGATTTACGGAGGACATAGCAATGAACCCCCCAAGAACAACCGTTGAGCTTTTTGACATGGCCGACAAGTATGCCACCGCTAGTGAAGCAATCGAGTGGTGCGAAGCCATTGATCGGAAAGACAAGATTCCTCAGCCCGGCCTGGACAAACCAGAGAAAAAGAATAAGAAGTCTCTCAAGAAGAAGAAGAACCGCAGGCCCGACGACAAGGAGGTCCTAGCCATTCCTGATAAATTCATGAAGGGTAAAAAGGACTACACCGGTCGGGGCAAGATGAAAGCTCCGACCGAGGATTCCAAAAAAGAAGAAGTGGTGTCCACTTCACGGCAGTAGGGCATGATCTCGCGACTTTGTCGAGTCCGCAAAAAAATCTGGAGGATTATTATGCGGTGAAGGACCATTTCCTGCAATACAAGAACCTGGAGAAACGAGCTCCAAAAAGGACAAGGATGGCGACGAAGAGATGGAATACCAGGATTCCCAACATACAGTCAACATGATTTTTAGAGGGTCTTCTTCATACGAATCCAAGTGTCACCTGAAGGCCATGGAGCGGGGGGTCAACCTCGTCGAATCTCCAAACATTATCAAGCAATCGAAGTGGTCGGACATCGCAATTTCCTTCAGCAAAGACGACTGCCCCATTCCTTCGACTCGACCAGGTAGGTTCCCTATTATTGTTGAACCAACCATTAATAATTGTAGGGTTAATCGAGTCCTAGTAGATGGAGGAAGTTCTTTGAATATATTATTTGCGGGGCTTTAGAAGAAATCACAGTCCCCATGTCAAAGGTGAAACCGGTGAAATCGCTTTTCATGGCATAGTTCTGGCTCCACCGCTAAGCCGATAGGGCAAGTTTCCTTCTGGTTCGTTCGGAAGGCTCGATAACTTCGAGCGAAAAAATTTCGTTTGATGTGGTAAACTTTGAATCCGCGCCAACAGGATTCTTGGTCGGCCGGCATTAGCAAAGTTCTCGATAGCCACGCATTACGGTTATCAAAGTTTGAAAATCTGGGGCCAAAGGAGTCATCACTATTCGGGTGATCGTAAAATGGCTTATGCATGTGACCGAAAATCCTTTGAACTGGTCGATGAACTTCCAACCAGAGAGGATAATTCATCTACCATGCGGGCCAAGCACTCAAGACCGAAGGTGACACCAAACCCTCCGACCCGGACAAAAGAGGTATCCTCGACAAAGGCGCTTCTCGGACGGCGCCAAGTCACTACTGGGCGAAGATCTTTGCCCACTGCCGCAAGCGTTACGGTGAACAAGACTCGATCCTAAATAGGAAGAGTTGCTCGTCTCCTTCCTCCGAAACAAATCGGGGCGTATTCGCTGGCGGCGTCCGATATGCCGGAGTCCCGGAGGTGATCGAGCACATGCTAGCTCTCGGCGATAAGAAACCGATCAAGCGAAAGCTGCGGTGTTTTGCACTGATCGGAAGGAGGCAATCGGTCGAGATTGACAAGCTTCTCAAAGCCGGATTCATCAGTGAAGTCAACCACCCTCGGTGGCTCGCCAACCTGTAATGGTTAGGAAGAATAATGGGAAATGGCGAATGTGTATCGACTTTCTGAGATCTTAATAAAGCTTGTCAGAAGGATGATTTTCCCCTTCCACGCATTGATCAAGCTGGTAGATTCTACCTCTGGGTGTGAATTACTAAGTTTTTAGATCGTATTGAGGTACCACAGATTAGTATGTGTAAAGAGGATGAGGAAAACTTCCTTCATCACTCCATATGGCACTTATTGTTATGTTAAGATGCCATTTGGTCTCAAAAACGCTAGTGCAACTTTTCAAAGGTTGATGCAAAAATCCTTTAGTCCACAAATAGGTCAGAATCTAGAAGCTTACGTTGACGATCTGGTCGTAAAGACCACCAACGCTAGCAATCACATCTCTGACTTACAAGAAACTTTCAGCAACTTGAGAAGGCATAACCTCAAGTTGAACCCGGAAAAGTATGTGTTCAGAGTTTCTGCTGGAAAATTGCTTGGTTTCCTAGTCTCGGCTAAAGGTATTGAAGCAAATCCATTAAAGGTAGCAGCCATCGACCAGATGCGACCTCCGACCACGAAGAAGGAAGTCCAAAAACTAACCGGCTGTATGGCAGCGCTAAGTCGTTTCATAGCAAGGATAGGAGAAAAAGGGTTACCTTTCTTTAAACTTCTTCGGAAACATGGGAGTTTTGAATGGACTAGAGAGGCAAGCGATGCCTTTGAAGAACTTAAAAAGTACCTTACAAGTGCCGGTTTTAGTCTCTCAGAGGCCAGGAGAAATCTTGCTAATGTGCGTGGCGACAACACCACAAGCGATGGCGATGTCTTGGTTGTGAAAGGATAACATCCAACGACGGTTTATTATCCAACGACCGGTTTATTACGTGGCGAAGTCTTACATGGACCAAGGAAAGATACCCACAGTACAAAAGTTGCTCTATGGTCTCCTTATGTCTTCAAGGAAGCTAAGGCACTACTTTCGAGCCCACAAGGTGGTGCGTCTCGATCGGATATCCCTTGGTCAAGTCCTTGAAACAGGAATCATCAGGACGAATAGCAAAATGGGCGGTTGAGCTAGGGGCGTTTGACCTCCATTTCATTTCACGAACAGCAATAAAGTTCCAAGCAGTAGCAGAATTCATTGTCGAATGGACAAACTCTGAACCCACCCAAGGGCCCGAGTACGAACACCACGAGGAGTGGACAATGTACTATGACGGTTCCTTGATGTTAAAAGGGACGGGGGCTGGAGTGATCCTCATATCCCCTACTAGCGAACACATCAAGTACACCATCCAGTTAAATTTTTCTGCCACAAATAATATGGCAGAATATGAAGGTTTATTGGCAGGACTCCGAGCAGCTCGTTCGCTCGGGATTCACAGATTACTAGTGAAAGACGATTCTCAACTAGTAGCGAATCAAGTAGGGAAAGAGTATCAATGCTCGAGTACCAAGATGTCATCTTATCTGGCGGAAGTACGGAAACTTGAAAAACACTTCTTCGGTTTTCAGATCCAACATATTCCTAGAAAGGAAAACTTTCTGGCAGACCAGTTGGCACGGATGGCCTCCATGAGGTCAACCATCTCGCTTGGAGTTTTTCTCGAGCAACTCGATTCACCATCGGTAGTCAAGACTTCCGAGAACATACATGATTCTTTACAGTTACGAGGGATGATGGTCTCTATTTCGCCGGGATGAGAGCAAATGAAAATCTCAAATGGAGAAAGACCGTGGAGAAGACAGGAGTGGTCGGACGATGGGTGGATGCCATCTACGATCTGTGAGTCAAGGGTTTGACCTCTTGGCACGTGGTGAGGGATTTCACTAAGCGCCAGATTAGTCCACTGAAGCTTCGGACTCACTCCCTGATTTGGTCCATTGGTCGTGATGAAGCTATCTCAGGAGGTGGTAAGTCTTTGAGATAAATTCCGACCAGTATTTTTATTTGATTAATGTATTACCCTAAAACTTGTTCATGTTTTGTTTTCTCTCTTCTTTTAAAGCTCTTTCCCCTGAGAAAATTAGAGAAAGGATCAGGCTGATCTGTGCAGGGGAGCCTGGAGAAAAGGCTGGATTCCCTAAGATCTTGGCCATAGTTCCTGCTGAAGAGAGAACAATAAGGCTTAAGGTAAACAATAAAAATCTCTTTTATCATGCATATATATATATATATATATATATATATATATATATATATATATATATATATATATATATTTGATCATACTCTATTTTTGTAGTTGGTGGGGTTCTGAATCACACAAACCGGTGAGGCTAAACATCCCACCGTTGTTCCAACCGATTCGTGCCTGTGATGCCTTTGGAAGAGGATGAATCTCTGAGGTAATAACATTTCATAAGAATATATATATATATATATATATATATATATATATATATATATATATATATATATATATATATATACACACACACTTGTTGGTTTAGGTGGAGAAAATTTGAAGGCCACTTGGTCTTGCGACTACGGAGGTTGCCAACCCAGGCCGGTCGTTGACGACCGGACAGATTATTCTTGGAATAATCTGGTATGGAGGTGGTGAAACCACTCCGCAGCAGATAATCAAGGATGTGACTTTTGGAGATCGAGGCATCGCTTGGACATCTTGTTGGATGATGCAGCAGACTTGGCCAATCTGCGGTTCGGGCAAGCAAGGTCGAAAGAAAAGAAAAGGAAGGGTGATGGTGCAGATTTTACTCTTAGCGTTTTAGAGTCAAATCTCGAAATTAACTAGATGCGCTCAAATGAAAGTGGTTGTATAAGCGCATACCTTTAATAATTTCTTGATGATTTGATACCCCCCTTTTTTAACTTCCTTCTTTGCTTGGTATAGGTCCTCTGGCGTTAGGTCGTTTCAGGCAGATTCCTTCTAAGGACCGGTACTTGAAGATGTCCATGAGCGCACCACTTCCCGGGATAAAGTTCACGAGAAAAGGTGGTTGGAGAAGCCCCGAGCGGCGGGGGGGCCAACAGTTGAGTTGGAACCATTGATGGTTCTAACTCATTCTCTGAGGTAGATGCCCTAAAGGCCCTCAACGAGTTCGACCATTGTTGGTAATTCTCCTCAACGACAAGTTCCTTTTAGCCCCGATTCATCAAG
Source organism: Phyllostachys edulis (assembly GCA_036346405.1). Taxonomy (NCBI): domain Eukaryota; kingdom Viridiplantae; phylum Streptophyta; class Magnoliopsida; order Poales; family Poaceae; genus Phyllostachys; species Phyllostachys edulis. The sequence continues at coordinate 38,285,128 of CM070557.1, read as the reverse complement.
GATAAGGAGTATGACGAGGCGTGGGGAAAGATATCGGATCATCAAATCAAAATGCATCTTGATTCAATATTTGGCGGATATAATGATTTGGCGATCCGAGTAAGTATCTACGACCAGTTTCATAATCTCTAAAAAATCTTTTAAAGAAAATTTTTAAAGAGGAAAATGCTATTTGAACAGCATATGGTCGAGAATTTTCTTTGTGGTCGGAGGATGACCAAATGGATTAAAGACTTGGAGTAGAAACACTCGAAATTAGAAAGTAAAACTTTCCTTAGCCTTTTCTTTCTTCAATGCTACGCCCTCTGCTAATTATTCTCCCTTATCGTATTTGATAGATTTGGAGAAAATAAAAGAAGAGATCCTAGCTGAGAAAGCCAAGACAGCTCTGCTTGAATAAGAGATCAAAGCTAAAGACCGGTCGATCGTTGAGGCTACGACCAGCAAGGAAGATCTTAACAAAAAAATTGAAGGTAATAAGTCGTAAACTTGACTTATTATCTTCCTCCAATTATTTTTGTGCTTATCACCTATTTTAATCTTGCAGAGCAAACACAAGTTTTGGACAAAGTAGAAAAAACTCTGAAATTTGAGTAAGACAAGGAGGCGGCTCTCGTTCAAAGTCTAGATGAAAAGACTGTATTTTTGAACAAGATGATCTTTGATATGGGATCAGGATCAAGCCTACCTACCCTAAGAGATCCAGTAGAGAAAATGAACTACTTGGGTCAACTTCTAGAGGACCTTAATACTCTGCTCAAGACTACTCGGAAGAACTATGCCCAGGCCATGAAAACAGGCGTTGCTAGTGGAGTTAGTTTTGCTTTGCCAAAACTGAAAGCTTCCGACCCCTCCATTGATTTCCAAGTTGTTGAAGATGATTTCAACTGCCCACCTGAGGAGCAACCAAGTTCATGGAAGAACTCAAGCCACTCGGAGATAAGGTAGTAGAGGAGATGGAGGTGGGATCCCCATCAAGCGATAATTAGTGCAGGAATATTTCTAGGGTAGACTCTGCAAAAAGTGTAAAAATATTGAATATGTGTAAAACTTACCTTTTATGTCATTAACAAAACCTTTGTTTATCCTGTTTGACTCTCTTTTTCTTTTTTTTTTTAAATTCTCATACACCTCCTAGCCCCCGACTGCTTTATAGTAGAAGAACTTTACTATACAAGCAGGTAGCCAAGAAAGAGAATAAAAGTCGAAACCATCATTTTGGAGGTATGTGCCGATATGAAATCAAAAGCGATCGTAATAATACTAGGAAATCATTGTGGTGGAACCACTTATGACTTAGCCTAGTTATAGATCTTTGTTTGTCATGATCGAAATACCAATCAAAAGTTATATATGGTCGGATAAGAGACTTTGTTATTTGACATAAGAAGAAATGCAAAAATGAATGCAACAAATTATAATTGAACTTTATTTATATCTATTATCCTAAAGTGCAGTTGGAAGGAATGCTTAGATCTAAAATCATATATCATATTTAAGTGAAACATGTTCAAACTCTCTATCCGGTAGTAGCGAGGATCGTGAAAAGAACCATCGCTAGGAAGCTCCTTCCGATGGGCAAGACCACGTCGAAAAAAAGAGAGACTTCGACTAGGAGGCTTTCCGTGTCCCGACCGATGGTCGACAAGAGCGAGCGAGAATCTTGAAATAATGAAATATAACCTTCATAATCTTAGGCATATCGTTCAGTATGGAAAGTTATTTGTACGAAGCTCTGATTACTCATATATTTCCTTAAGAAAAGAGTGTTGTCGCGCGTGGAAAAAAAATGCTCACGACTAGGACCAATACGGCGTATGACTTAGAAGTCGTTGCCATAGAGTAACAGAGATCCTTAGAAAGGATATCGGAGAGAAAATTGTCTTTTCCGACCAGTATAAATTAACAATCATGAACGACCAGCCTATATGTATATATATATAAGCAAGGTTACTCTTTTTTTAATGAATAAATAAATTTATTGAAATTGAAAGAAAGTAAACAATAATTAAACATAGAACTTACGCAATTGATCAATATTCCAAGAATTTGACAAAATTTGCCCATCAGACATAGCAAGTTGTACGGAACCTGGTCGGATAACTTTGACCACAGTGTAAGGCCCTTCCCACTTGGGGGAAAGTTTATTGCGATTTGCCTGGTTCTGAATTTTTCTGAGAACTAGATCACATACAGCAAGGCTGCGAGGTTGCACCTTACGACTGTGGTATCTTCGCATGGCTTGTTGGTAGACTGCTGATCGTACAAGGGCTTGGTTTCGTTGTTCTTCAAGGAAATCGACATCGTCGAGTCTTCGTTCATTCTGATCGTTTTCGCTAAAGCGATCAGTTCGAGCGGAGCCAATTTTGAGTTCTAGAGGAAGCATGGCTTCCGCCAGAAACCAAAAAAAGAATGGTATTTCACTTTCGCGCTGGTGGTCGTGGTTGAGCGGCCCATATCTGAGCGGGAGTTCTTGAACCCAAGCTCCTGACCGTTTGATTAACTGGTCGAATACTCGGCGTTTGATCCCTTGCATAATGATACCATTATCTTGCTCAACTGCTCCGTTGCTCTAAGGATGAGCAACAGAAGCGAAATGAACTTTTACACCGAGTTCATCGTAGAATTCTTGAAATTGACTGCTAGAGAACTGGACGCCATTATCTGTGATTATACGACTAGGTACACCAAATCGTGTGATCACATTTTTCATGAAGAATCTCTTAGCGGCCTCAGTTGTTGTTTTGACAACCGGCTCGGCCTCGATCCATTTTGTAAACGTGTCAATCATGACAAAAAGGAATTCGAAGCCTCCGGGTGCTCTTGGAAAAGGTCCAGAATGTCCAGTCCCCAAGTTGCAAAAGGCCAAGAAAGAGGATTGTTTGTAAGGTTTGTCTTGGTGATGTACTTATGCCGCTATGAAATGACATTGTACGCGCCGTCCCAAGTTCTTTTGCATCATGAAGGGCAGTTAGCCAGTAGTATCTTTGCCTAAAGGCTTTACCGACCAGTGTTCTGTAGGAATGATGTGCTCCAAAGACTCTTTCATGGATTTCGGTCAGCAACTTAATGCCATCCGTTTGAGATATGCATCTCATCAACACTCCATGAGATCCTCGTTTATACAAGGTACGTTCGATTAGAGTGTATGATTTGGCTTTTCGTGCTATACGATCAGCCTGTACACCATCTTGAAGACGCAATGTACATTCTCCGGGAGTATCTGTGGTTTTTCCCATCACCATTCGGTAGAAGTACCTAAAGAGCCTTAAACTTGGAGGCACTCCCAGGTATGCTTCATACAAATATGTGAAGATGCTGATGTTGGCGATGGAATTTGGAGCCAAATTCACCAATTCCACCCCGTAGAACTCAAGAACACGGAGAAGGAATTTGTGTACCGGCAATCTCAACCCACATTCGCGACTTGGGAAATGCTCTCCAAATGCCGATCTCCATCTGATCAAATTCTTGTCCGGAACCATCCCAATCTTCTCCAAAGCTTCAAGCTTTTTCTTGCTCAAATCCGAAGGCAACCACTTTGTGATTTGCTCCGAAATGATGAAAATCCTCAAGGATGAGTAGAGTTCGCAGGAGATTTTTGTGGTCGGAAGAACAAGAAAAGAAGGACGAAGATTTTTTGTCTTGGTAAAGGAGATCAGAAAGGGGGATCTGGAAGCATAAAGAATCCAAAAGGTCTAGCGATGGGGATTTTATAGCCTCGGGTCTTTAAATTACAATCGGAGGTTATCCATAAAAGTCTGAACGGCAAAAAGCTTCTTTTTCGCCCAACGGACAGAGGAACTCCTCAGTTCCCAAGGCAAGTTCTCAACTTTAAAATGAGCACAAACCACCTCGGATGTCACGACATTGAATGGGGGTCTGCCCGATACAAATTCATCGGAAGAAGGCGTTCACACGACCTGTTCATTTAAAGTTCGGGGGCTAGCTGACGAGGATTAAAACCTCTATGTATTAATTTAAATACATAAAAGACCATACGTCTTTATGGTCGTAACCCCTAAGGCTAACGACCTCACTGGTCGTAAGGATTCCAGAGGTTACACGATGGGTACCCTGGTCGGATTAGGTTTCGACCAGATAGCTACTCGGAAATGCTATGAACAGGCACCCTTAACCGTATGATGAATGGAACACGTGCAAAACGTTCCATACCTTACAATGATATACAAGACACTAACGATAAACCACCTTACGGTTAAGAGTCTCACAAATACTTAACCGCAAGGCAGTTAGCACATTGTTAACTACCTTAAACCTCCGACCAGTTGTAACGTTTCATCAGGGACGTCTTCTCTAGGAGTAACTGCCGCCTCTTCGGGAGTTATTTAATGGTGGAACGCAGAAGACGAGGAGACATGCACACACAACAGCGAACAACAGAGGGCAACACAGAAGCCAAAGCAGTAGTATTCAATACATTCAGTGTAATTGGAGATAGTCCCTAGTCAAGTCTTGTAATCCCAGTTCATATTAATAAAGAGCAGCCCCCATTCTCTTCCAGGATACTACACGTCATTTTTCTCTTTTTATTTTCATAAGATCGGCGATTCGATCGTCGACAACATCCTCCTCTGAGCACATCGCCCCCTCCATATCTTTTTTCTACCTACCAAAACTACCACCTCCTCCTCCCAACACATCTCCCCCTCCACATATTTTTTCTACCTACATCCACTACCACCTCCTTCTCCCAACATTGGCATAGGATTCTCCCCTCCCTGATTCACACTACACTGATGCAGATACACACATGCCTCTGAGAAATGGTGAAAAGCGAACTCACTTTTCGCCTCAATCCCCTACTTTGCTTGTCTATTCCCCCATCTCTCTCTCTCCCTTGCTGCTCTAAACCTTCGCCCCCCGCGATGCCCTCGCAGTAGCCTCCGCCGACCGATGCCAACTAACCCTCGGTCGCCACCGCCGCAGCTGTCGTCGACAACTTCCGATCCTATGTTTGATTTGTTGCACAAGGAGCCCAAATATTTTCCACTGTTTGTTTGGGCAAAATGTTGCAATTTTCTTAAATGTTGCATGGTCATCTGTGGATGTTGCTATAGGTGTTTACAGATGTTTCCTTCTTTTGTTTTGATTATTGCAACCGTTGAAAAAAATGTTGCACACGTTTTCTAGATGTTTTCTTTTTGTTTCATCCTCTAGTTCTTTTTGTTGCGACCGTTGAAAAAAAAATGTTGCGCCTAGCACATGGTCATGGTGTGCTTGCGAAATCAAAATGTTTCATACGTAAATTTCAAATGTTGCAAATTCTTGATGTTGGCCAAATCATTATTTCTGCTTCTCCGATCGATCGATTCGAATCTTTTCCCTGCCCCCCGGCCTCTCACTTCGTTTTGTTCTTCCTCTGCACCCTCGCTTGACCGATCGATTTGCGTATTTGTTGCACGCATAGAATTTTTTTGTTGCAAACATTGTGTCTATATGTTGCGTCGGAGCGTACGATGGGTTGCGCCCTTTGGACTATCTTTCAGCAGTGCAAAACAAGGTATGCCTACTAGTATCACTATCTCCCCACATCACAAATAATCAACACGTACACATCTTGCCATAGTTCATACTACACCGCCATTTAATAGATCGTTATTAGTCGGTAGTAATATGATAAATCATTACGTCACGAAGAACCACGAGGAGGAGAATTTCTTGATCAAATATTCAAATCACCACAGAAGGTGCTCGATAAGATTATTAGCATTGAATCCTAGAGCCCTCATCAGGCAAAAGGGATTTGTATCGTTACATCCAACATTCTTCTTCCCTTGTTTCGCTTTCACCTTCAGCATTGCAAAGCTCTGGATTTAAGCAGCACCTCAGCCGCCTCATGCTTCCGCTTCCCGCGTCTGTCTGCAGTCACATTTCCAGCCACCAAAGAACCAAGAACACACCAGCCTTGTACCTGGAAATTAAGTATCGTATACCCTGCATTTGAAAAAGATGCAGAATTAGTAGTTTCATTTCACCCGAAAGATGCAGAATTAGTAGTTCATCGTATACCCTGCGAGGAACTGCTGCCCAATTAGAGCAGCAGAGGGCAGGCATGGTAAGGATGGTGCAACCATGGTGCAAACAGTTCCCAACTCCCAAGACACGCTCGATGGTGATACAAAACAGCATCTCACACTATTGGATGGATGAATAGTGAGTATATATACAAACCCTAAAGCTTACGGGCCTCATGGGCCATACACACACAATACACATATACATAACACCCCCTTCAAACTCAACATGGGTCAGGAGGATCTGAACAATTGAGTTTGGAGAGATGGAAGCGATGTTGCTCTCGAGTTTGAGCCTTGGTGAAGAAATCAGCGACTTAAATTTCAGAGGGCACATACTGAAGAGCAATAGTCTTCTGTTGACAATGAGAACGTGTGAAAAACGCATCCACACCAATGTGCTTAGTCAACTCATGCTTCACTGGATCAGTAGCAATCTGTATAGCACTAGTGTTGTCACACAGAAGAGATACAGGAGTACCGCATGACACACCAAGATCAGCTAAAAGCCAACGGAGCCAAACAATCTCTGAAGTAGTAGTGGCCAACGCTCGAAGCTCAGCCTCAGCACTAGACCGAGAAACTGCAGTCTGTTTCTTGGACTTCCAGGCAATAAGCGAAGACCCAAGAAATATGCAATAGCCAGAGACAGATCGTCGATCAACAGGATCACTCGCCCAAGTCGAGTCAGAGTAAGCATAAAGCTGAAGCTGATTCGACCGAGAGTAAAAAAGACAACGATCAACAGTCCCTCGTAGATAGCGCAACACACGTAGCAGGTGAGCATAGTGAACAGACGTGGGAGCAGAGACAAACTGACTGAGTATGTGAACAGAATGAGCAATATCAGGACGTGTTACTGCAAGATAGACAAGGCTCCCAACAATATGACGATAGCGAGAAGGATCCTCAAGCAAAATGCCATCAGTAGGACGAAGCTGAAGATGAAGCTCCATAGGAGTAGCAGCTGTCCGACTGTCAGTGAGACCTGAACGAGCAAGTAGATCTTGAATATAGCGCTGCTGAGATAGGTAGTAGCCATCATCTGTGCGGGTAAACTCAATCCCCAGAAAATAACGTAGGGGACCCAAATCCGACATCAAAAACTGCTCACTGAGCCGTTGCTTAACAAAAGCAATGTACTTCTTGTCATCTCCAGTAATCAGCATGTCATCAACATAGAGTAAAAGCATAGTACGACCACGTGGAGATGTATGAATAAACAATGCAGGATCATGATTACTCGGGAAGAAACCAGCAGCTAACACAACTGAACTGAACAGCTCAAACCAAGCTCGAGGGGCCTGTTTGAGGCCATAAAGAGCACGACGAAGACGACAAACATGACCAGCAGGAGCCACAACACCCTGGGGTGGTGTCATATAAACCTCCTCCTGTAAATCACCATGAAGAAAAGCATTCTTCACATCCATCTGAGAGATAGTCCAAGAGCGAACAGCAGCCACAGCAACGAGAGTGCGAACCGTTACCATATGGGCAACGGGAGCAAATGTCTCATCATAATCACGACCATGTGCCTGCTGAAAACCACGAGCAACTAGTCGAGCCTTGTACCTCTCAACAGAGCCATCAGATTTTGTCTTAACTTTAAAAACCCACTTGCAAGTAATAGGAACAGCATGAGCAGGTAAAGGAACAAGATCCCATGTACTAGTACGGTCCAAAGCGGCCAACTCCTCAGCCATAGCTAACTGCCACTCAGGATGAACAACAGCCTCCTGATAGGTGTGAGGCTCAGGCACAACAGCAGCAGAAAGAAAACCATATCTGTTAGGAGCAGCAATAGTAGTACGATCACGAAGCTCATACCGAGATGACGGTGCCGGTGGAGGATCATCAGAAAGAGTATCATCAATACTAGCCATGCCATCAGAGGAGAAACCAGTAAAAGGCTGAGTATCAGGAGGGACCCTAGACCGACGAGTATAGTGAAGAGGAAACGGTGATCGGACTGAGGATGGAAGAGAGGACTCTACAGAAAGAGGTGTATCAGATGAAACAATAGGTGGAAGGTAAAGAAAAGAGAGAGACTCAGCGGGAGAAGAGGACCGAGTGGTAGAAGAGTGAAAGTAGGGACGATCCTCAACAAAAGAAACATCACGAGAAATGCGCATACGCCGAGCAGAGGGATCATAACAACGATAGCCCTTGTGCTCAAGACTATATCCAAGAAAAACACACTCAACAGACTGAGCTGTTAACTTGGTGCGCTCACGAGGCGGAAGCAGAACATAGCAGGTACAACCAAAAACCCGAAGATGGTCATACCGTGGGGGAGTGGAAAACAAGAGCTCTCCAGGACACTTTCCCTGAAGGTGAGAAGATGGCTGCATATTAATGAGATAGACAGACGTAGAAACCGCATCAGCCCAAAAATGTCGTGGAACATGAGATGCAAGTAAAAGAGTACGAGCAGTCTCAATAAGATGACGGTGTTTACGTTCAGCAACACCATTCTGAGCATGGGCACCAGGACAGGAAAGCTGAGGAAGGGTTCCCTCAGCGGAGAGAAATTGACGAAAGGCATGCGACAAGTACTCCCCCCTGAATCAGAACGAAAAGTCTGAATAGGAGTGGAAAACTGAGTGTGAACCATACGAGCAAAAGACTGATAAATGAACAAGAGTTGAGAACGATGTTTCATAAAATAAACCCAAGTATATCGAGAATAGTCATCAATAAAGATTACATAATAGAGATGGCCACCTTTGGAAGCAAAAGGAGCAGGACCCCAAACATCAGAATGAACTAACTCAAAAGGACGACTAGACCGAGATGTACTAGTAGGGTATGGGAGTTGCAACTGTTTACCAAGTTTGCAACCCTTACAATCATAACTAGTGTCGACAATGACATGACCTAGAACACCCTGACGAGCTAATGTAGAAAGGTGAGATCCGCACAAATGACCAAGCCGATGATGCCACTGAGGAAAACTAACAGAGGCTGATGCAATAGCTGAAGATGCATGAGCAGAGAAAGATGGAAGACTCAGACGATCAAGAAAGTAGAGACCCTGAGAATCTCTAAGGCGATGGCCAGTACCAATAAGAACTCCTGTCCGACGATCCTGCACGTAGCAAGTAGAGTCATCAAACCCAACAAAGTAGTGCATATCAGCAAGCTGACCAACAGACATAAGATTCATAGAAAGCTGAGGTACAAAAGACACATCGGGAACAGTAAAATGAGAAGTAGAGAGTGCCTCGATGAGTGGTGAACATGAAGTACCATCACCGTCTGCATACACAGAGCCATTCATAACAGTCGACATGATGAAAGGTGAGACTTATCCGATGTCATATGAAAAGAAGCTCCAGAGTCCAAAACCCATGGAAGACTAGTACGACATGGAAGAAGAGGCTACAAACAAGACCGGCGGACTCCACGGGAGAGGCATCGATGAAGACATTTCTGAACTTGAGTCTCAAGAGCTTGAAGCCGAAAGGTTGACCCAACTGAGTAGCAAGAGCAGAATCCTCAACAGATGCAGGAGTAGTGGCAGCAACCACACCACGACGACGACGATGAGATGCAGGTCACAACTCTGGATGAAGTTGATAACACCTCTGAACAGGATGACCAGTCTTCTTGCAGTGAGAGCATAAAACCTGGTTGGATGTAACATCAGAAAGTGGAACAGACTGGTGGACCTCCTGACGAGGTGCTGCAAGAACAGACTGAGGTGATGTCAATCCGAAGGACGAGAGCGAAGTCGAGTCTCCTCAAGAATCAATGCAGCAAGGGCCTCCTCCATGGTTGGAAGAACAAAGACGCCCCAAAGAGTTGAGCTCGAATAGACTCAAACTCGGGCGAAGATGCATAACAAAAGTGAACATCAAATTCGCGATCATGACCCGCCTTGCAAGCACAACCAAGACATCCAAAGACAAGAAGGTGGAACCATGGAGGTCACCGTCGTGAAATGCGAGTGAAAGAACCGTAGTACTCCTCAATAGACATGTCTGGCCGACGAGATCATAAAGAGTCTCAGAAAGAGAAAATTGGCGTGCCGCCTTTGGGTCTGTTTCATAACGTTGCTGAAGATATTCCCACATCTTGCGAGAACTTGGAAGATCAATGAAATCCATCCTGATTGAAATCTCAGTACTATGACATAAGATACCCATAACACGATCATCAGCACTTCGCCATGCAGCAGCCTCCTTCACATCAGTCTTCTCAGTTGGAGGATCCGCCGTAATATATGAGAGAAGACCAATAGACCGAAGAAGCATGTGAATCGTTGATGACCACTCACGATAATTCTGGCCATTCAACTTGATATCTGAGGCCACAAGAGCACCTCCCACACCAAGAGAATGAGAAGAAACATCAGCCATTATGCCAAAAGCAGCTTTGGAGAAGTCCAGCCAAACAATAGCACTGCCAATGCACAACAAGCAGCGGCGAAGCAGTAGCAGCGGCCTAGCTTGCTCACAATCGAAGCACTAGAAAAACCAGAAGAGTTGCCGCCGCCCAGTGCAAACCAGAGACCTCGCTGAGCTCCCGGTCCCAGTGCTCCCAAGGCGAGTACTAACCCTAGCGACCGAGCACCCGTGCCACGACGCGAGTGGCAAGGGCGCGCGGTGCAGGCGGCGGAAACCGAGACGGGAACACGGAGGCGGCGAGAGAAGCGGCGGAAGCCCAAATGGAGTTGCTGCGCGCGGAGGCGGCCGGAAAACCCGGAGTGGCCCGAGCCGGCGACGACCACGCAGGAGCCCGAGCCGGCGCTGCGCTCGGAAGAACCAGAAGACGCCGGGGCAGAGGCTTGATGACGCACGGAGGAAGACCACGCGCGACACGGAGAGGCGACGCGCAAGTCGCATGCGGGCGACGGCGGCGGAGGAGCGGCTTAGCCGCGGCGGCTACAGGCGCTGGGCGGCGCCGTGCAAGGCGATCTGCAGGCCCCGGCTCGGTGCGGCTTGGCTGCGGCGCTCCTCTGCTCGGCGGAAGAACCACGGCGAGGCAGAGAGCGCATGATGGCTGGCGGCGCCGAGAAGAACCCCTAGAGCTCTGATACCATGATACAAAACAGCATCTCACACTATTGGATGGATGAATAGTGAGTATATATACAAACCCTAAAGCTTATGGACCTCATGGACCATACACACACAATACACATATACATAACAGATGGAATGCTTGACGAAGCCACACATAATTGTCAGACAGCCTACTGGCATCTATCAAGCGTCTGTGGAGCTGGTCATGGCGCCAAAGATAGCTATACAGTCGAGGTGTCGAGCAGCCGAACAAGGAAGCCATCGCCCAAGGCCGTGGGACTGCGATGAGACGCACGGCCAAGATCTCGCCGGCCGGAAGTCGCCGTTGCTTCAGTCCTAATACAGCATTCCCATCTTTCCCCTTAATTTCGTTGAGATCTAGAGCCTCGTATTGCCCGCATCCCCCCAAAACGATTATGTGGATAGCATTATAACAATTCGATTCACCGGAACGTACGGCAGGACAAAAAGGAGCTCACAAGCAACAACAAAAAAATATTATGTTCATGCGTTCGCGTGCATCATCACATCGTTTCATCGTACCTTGAATAGCACTTGTCATAGAATTAGAAGCTAAGATCGATGAGACTGGAATAACTAAAGGGATGAGTACTTGTCTTTCTTAAGTCTATTCTGAACTCCATGTTTTCCCTTGGACGATCGGTCGATGCTTCAAACCTAAATTAAGGTGAGAATGAGAAAAGGGAGAATATATGCAAATGCAACATGACACACTACACCTTAATCTGTACGACGGTGTGCACGCATGCCAAGGAAATTAGAGTCATGATCACGACGGAGGGGTCCTCGGATTACATGTGAACTCGCTGAAACCACGCAAACAAATTACAGATGATTTCGTGAAATCGCTGATTGTGTCACTGACATGTGAGGTCAAAATCCACATGAAAGTAAAATACCGACCAACACATAAAGGATAAAGCAAACTTTCGATGACATATAAGGAATTCACCTATTACAAGTAGTGCCGCGTGCATGCATGGACAGAAAGGAACACCCAACCAACATTCCAATTCCATCCACACAAGATCAAAGCAAACTTTCTATCTACCTACTTGCAAAAGCCAAGAAGGCCAAACATATACAGAAGGTTGCGGCGTTCATATGCTACGTTACGTGGAACAGCTTTGCCCAGATCCCTTGTACACCGGAGAAAGAATGAAAAAGAAGATGCTACTCCATTCACACATGCATGCCTTTTTCAAGCTGAATGACAGAACCAAGGTATATGCCTGCCGACAACAGAATAAGTGATGACCATGAACATCAATATATAATCAATCCTAGCTACAACTTGCTGTCACAAAAAAAGAGAGTAATAATAATGTATAACCGGGATTACATATCATAAATTAGAAATTGCATAAAGCATATAAGACGGTTTATTGTTTTAAACTATCATACACTATCCCATGTTTAACCGCAATGGTCAGTAGAGTTGTATGTACCACCATCTCCAAGTCTGCCGATTGAGCGATATCCTTAATTAATTACCCTACTAATCCTTCTCTCTGCCCACTCAGAAGCAACAACTTGCTGATCGATCAAAGTAATTGACTGGCTAAGAATTAAGCTACAACCACCTAGCTAGCCACAAACCCTTAGAATGCATGCATGCATGTCATTTACATCATCTATCCATGCCTCATTGCCGGCGGCACCATGTCATCAAGAAGCCCCTTGTCGACGGGAACACTAGCCGGCGACGATGACTGCGTCGACACAGAAGTCAACGACATCGTCGTCGTCGTCGACAACGGGTAGCTGCTTGTCGCCTGCAGCTCCTGGTTGCAGTGCAGCGGCTGCAGGAGCGACGACGACGACATCGCCGGCGTGCAGACGAGGGAGACGAGGGGTCCAGCGCCGGAGGAGGAAGGTTTTGGTGAGTACTGTGCATCTCCGGCAGGCTGTTGTAGAGGTCGTGCGCCGAGAACGCCATCTGGCCGGCGAGGGCGGCGGCGTGGACGTGCGCGAGGGCGCCGGCGCCGCCGCGCGGGAAGGTGACGGTGTGGTGGCAGTGCTGGCCCTCGTAGGTGGTGATCACGACGGAGGGGTCCTCGGAGGAGCGCTCCAGGCGCTTCTTCACCGTGCACTTGCTGTTGGTGCATCTGTAGTAGCTCCTATATTATGTTGATAAAGAAATTCAATGTAAAAGATTACTACAACAATTCACTCATGGCAAGATATAATTGTGTGTATTTTTCTGGAGAAAACTGAGAAGTTGATTGGCCTAGCTTGCTAGTTAATTAGCAGCATTTTCTTCTGTAAAAGAAATTAGGGGGGGAAGGAATTCATCAACTGAAATTAATATGCATCTAGCTAGTTTTCAACTCTTCTTTCTTTACAGGTAGATATCAAGATATGCATGTACGATCAGGGTTAAGTACGCAAACTCCTCCCAAAATAACATGAGATACAAACTACTAGTTAGTACTATATATGCATTTATTAATTTTGCATAGTCAATTAATTATGATTCGACCGACAACGTCATAGGATTCTCTCTCTTTCTTGCAGTACACTAGTTAAGACTTAAAGAGTGAGACTAGAGTTCAAATGTACTCCATATGATCGATATTTTTTCTTTTTGACAAGACCGATCGGCATATATAGTTATTTAATCAGAGATAAGTTTAAGTACTAACAGTGCCACTCCAATCACTTCCATGAAGCAACCACCATCCATATGCATCTAGGCCAAGGTACAACTCTCGTATATAATTTTATACACCTCAGGAATAGATTAAAACCACGCATGTTTTATATGTGATGTCCATGCATGTTCAGAAACTCAGAGAAAAGCACGCGTGCGACAGGCTCCTTGCTTTCTTTCAGTAGAAGAAAACTACTATTAATTAGCTAGTACTAGCGAGCATACACACATACTAATTTATGAAGTACCGCGATGTTCATTATGAAACGATATTGGAGTAGATACACCACTACTAAATTAATTGCAAGTACTTCGATTCAATTCGCATATTTATTGTGCACCCAATTCATCGTATGGTATTGTACTCAACTACTCATGAACAGTGTCAGTACTACATGTATTGGGGATTTGGGGTTGCACTCTCAATTAACCTTAACATCTTAAATGTACCGAATTAAGTATAGGTAGTTTTTGTTAAAAAAAATTTGGGGAGAGGATATTAAGCATACGAAGCATTATCCGTCGATAGATATATATGGTGCAGCAAGCCGTGCAACGTGCATAGTATAAAATAGTCGAGAGATGAATAGGTAAAATACCTGGGGTAAGGGCTGTTCTTGACGGCCTTCTGGCCGTACTTCCTCCAGCGGTAGCCATCCTCGAGGTGGTCGATCTCGCTCTTGGTCATGAACGCGAACCGCGGCTGCCGGGCGCGCTTCTGCCCCTTCTTCCCCGACGCCGGCTTGCTCCTGCACGCCACCATTATACGTCGCAGATGCATAATTAAGTTTTGTGTAAAAGTTTAGTCATAATTAATTTAACACTGCACGCACATGAACATGTGAAAATGTACATCAACTCGCATGCATGCATTAGAAACATGTCACGTATACATACGGCGTGTCACATGTGAGCGCATTGCAAGAATGCGCGTGTGTGCAATGAACACGGCAGGCAACGACGTGGTAACCTGATTAGTTCAGTACTCGTGGTTTAGAACAAGTTAGGCCACGGTTAGGATGGGGGGATTTTTCCTAACTACCGTGGGAATTTGGACAGTTTTCTGCGAAACTTTGGTGAATTTTTTGTATTCCAAGCGGAGCGGGGCCTAGTAGCATGCAGCACGAGATAGAATTTCTTTCATTTGGAGAATTGTTGGAGATCAAATTTAGGCAAATTATCATAAACAAATTAATTAAGTAGGAGCAAAATGGCTTGGGCGCAACTGGTTCCCTCTTAAAAAAGCAAGACAAGTAAACGATAAATTAATTTGCAGAAGTTTCCTACCTAGAGGCGCGACTCCTGAAATGTTGAAATCTTCCATTTTAGTAATTCGTAGCCATAATTTCCGATCTATTTTGTGTTTTCACATCCGAATTTTAGCACTCGGCCACGAAATGAAAGGAGGAGAAAGCTAGTAGGCTCGCATTAGCCATAATTTCCGATCTATTTCGCGCTTTCACATCTGAATTTTAGCACTCGGCCACGAAATGAAAGGAGGAGATAGCTAGAAGGCTCGCATTAGTGAGCAGAAAAGATGAAATGACGCGATCGAGGAATCAATTAATCAAGAGATGCAACGGAAATACGCGTACACGTACGTACATCAAAGGCGGTACGTGTACAAAAAATACTGCCACTGGCCTGGGCACTAGCCAGCATGCATCCAAACAACCATAGCACAAAGCCACAAACTAAACTAAAATAAAGACGAGGAGAGAGGAGAGGAAGAAAGCGCGTGGTGTTTAGCACGCAAATCCCGGCGCAAAGTTCGACGCAAATTAACCACACACGCACATGGCTGAATTGCCCCAGTCTCTCTCTCTCATTTACCGAATTGCCCCTCGAGGCAACCGGCAAATCCACGTAATAACAAGGCCACCGTTTGTGAGATGAGATCACGTGTAGTATTCGAAGCAAAACAAAAAAAAAAACCCTTAAAAAAACAAGAGAGAAGAGAAGAAAAGATCTCAGAGAGGGAGGAAGAATTCCAAGAAGAAAAGAAAAGGGCAAATTAAGCTTTATTGTACTTTTGTAAATTTTAAAAAGCTCGATGGTAATTGCGGGTTTACCACTCACTTGCGGGGGAGAGATGAATTGATAGCTAAACAAGGTGCGAGTAATTATTTTTTTCCCCGAGGAATATGTAGGGTCGGGGCGAGTAATTAAGCTGAGCTAGCGCAATTCCACTTACGCTGCCTCCGTCGACGCGGCGGCCGGCTTCCCGTCGGCGTCGTCCGGTGTGGCGCCGTCGTCCGTGGAGCTCGACAAGGCGCCGCCGTCCACGGACCCGGCAGGCGTCGCCGCCTCCGACGCCGGCGGCGGCGTTGCCTCGGGCGGATCCAGCGGCGGCAGCTCCCCCGCGGCGTCGAGCCCGGCCGCCCAGCCGAGCTCCGCGAATATCGCCGAGGAGTCGGCGTACGCATCGGCGGAGAAGGGCCAGTCGCCGACCCCGGCGCCGGCCATGGCCAAGAAACCCACCGCGAGATCCGTACGTACACCAGCTGAGCAGAGGAGCAAAACCTTGGCCTCGGCACTAGCAGAGAGGAGCAAGAAGCTAGCTTTACTGGCAATAATAACTGCCCGTTTCTTCTCTCCGCTTCTTCAGGCCCCGTGGCCTTTTTATCATCTACTCTAGCTGTCCGCTCCTCCTGTGGGGCAGGCTAGCCGTGCGTTTATTTTATTTTACTCTCCTGGCTTAGTACGAGTATATACTATTACTATTACCACAATTAACTACTCCTCGTTAAGAGTATACCATCAGGGTCGGATTCAAGGGCCCTCCAGCCTGGGCAGTTGCCCGGACTTTGGGCCGCCTCCTCGACGTACATGGGCCATTAGGGATTGGGCCTCGCTCGGAATCGGACGCTCAGCGCTTCATCGCTCAGCACAGCCGGCCCACAGCCTCTCCAACTCCAGCAGCCTCCCTAATCCCCATCCCCAAATCCCCACTTCGGCACTTCCCCTGATGGCCTGATCCAACGAGTCGGTGATTCCGTCGGCGGCGGCGGGGCGATGGTCGACGGCTCCAGCGAGACGGTGATTCCAACGGCGGCGGCGGCGGCAACCATGGAGCTGAAGCGCAAGGGCTGGCGGCATGGGGACGGCTATTCCGACCTGCTCCGCCTCGGGACCCGAGCAAACTAGGTGAGCTCTTCCCTTTGTTGATTTGTCGATTTTTCTTGCTCCAATCCCACCAATCCACCATGGCGCTCCTCCTTCCTTGGCTCGGCTCGGGCTCGAGCCTTGGGGAGAGCCATGGCGGCGTGGCCGAGCGTCGGTGGCACGGAGAGAGCAGGAGGTGCCGGCGGCCAAAGGCCAAGCCAGGTAACAGAGCTGGTCGGCCACCGGAAGGAGCCGGCACAAGGCCAAGCAGACAAGCAGAGTGAGCCAAGACCCGAGAGGAACGGGCCGGCCTGTGGCGGCACGGAGACTGAGGAGCAGGTGGCGGCTGCCACTGCCACGCCAAGCACGGTCGCATGAGAGAGAGAGAGAGAGAATGGGGAAACTGAGAAGAAGAAGAAATAGCCACCTGGGGCTGGGTCCTGGGTGGGTGCTTTGAGTTTGGGCTTTGGTGTTTCGGCCAAGACCAGCCAACCAGAGGAATAAATAAATGCATGAATGTTCTAGTAGGCCACTGACACTGAGTATTACTGTATTAGTATATAATTAGGGCTGAGTATTAGTATATAATTGGGGCTTAATTTATTGCTAAGTTTGTTGCTTATTGGTTGGCACATAACATAATTGTTAAAATTTCAGAAATGAGGAGGTTTTTTGTTGACTCGAGAAGCTTACCACAGCCGCAACCACAAGAT
Organism: Phyllostachys edulis; assembly: GCA_036346405.1. Lineage (NCBI taxonomy): Eukaryota > Viridiplantae > Streptophyta > Magnoliopsida > Poales > Poaceae > Phyllostachys > Phyllostachys edulis. The sequence continues at coordinate 38,267,568 of CM070557.1, read as the reverse complement.
CCACAACCAAATGATGAAGATGAACCAAATATGGCTAATGATGATGAGGAGGATGTGTTTAATCCAGATGAAATTATGTGTGATCCTGCTATCAGGAAACAAATAGATAATCATCATTCGGATGTTCAAGGCCAAGTGAGAAGAGCATACATTTTGAAGGATCCAACCCAACCAGTTGTGAATTTTCCTCACAAACAATTTGGATGTTTGTCGAGGGCATTTTCAAAAGATTGGTATAAAAAGTATGATTGGATAGAATATAGCGAGTCTCAAGATGTGGTATATTGTTTCTATTGCTTTCTTTTTAAGAAGCCGAAAAATAATCAATGCTTTGGTTCCGAAGTCTTCACCAGAACCAGGTTTAGTGATTGGAAGTATGCCTACAAAGCCTTGCCCTACCATATTGGTGTTGTAAGAAGTGACCACAACAATGCAAGATTGCATTGTGATGATTTTCGTAACCAAAGACAAAGTGTGTCAAGTAAGCTCTCTTGTGCAACCAAGTAATCCGAAGAACTATATAAAATCCGTTTGACTTCTTCTTTAGAGTGTACAAGGTTTCTTGTTAGTCAAGGCATGGCTTTTTGTGGCCACGATGAATCTTCTACTTCATTGAACAAGGATAACTTTTGTGAAATGATAGATTGGTACAAAGATAAGAATGAAAAAGTGAGGCATGCTTTTGACCGTGGTCCAAAAAATTGCAAGATGCTTGCTCCTGAAATTCAAAAGGATCTTGCAAAATGTTGCACACAAGAAGTCACCGATGTGATTATAAGAGAGATTGGTGATAGACAATTCTCCGTGCTTATCGATGAGTCGCGCGATATATCCATGAAAGAGCAAATGGCGATAATATTGAGGTTAGTAGTAGTTCATTATTCTATTTACCTATTATTCTATTGTTGTTTCATACTTCCATTTAATTTTGTTGCAATTGTTTTGTTATAGGTATGTGAACAATGAAGGGAAGGTTGTGGAACGATTTCTTGCTCTACATCATGTCCATGAGACTACATCGGAGGCACTAAAGGTAGCTCTTATTGGTATTCTAGATCATTACAAGTTATCCATTGATAGGCTACAGGGGCAAGGATACGATGGGGCTTCAAATATGAGAGGTGAATTTAATGGCTTGCAAAGAAAGATTCTAGATGAAAACCCTTATGCTTTATATGTCCATTGCTTTGCCCACCGTTTGCAATTGGTTGTTGTCTCTGTTGCTAGTTGTTGCTCATCCATTCATGATTTCTTTGAGTATGTCACCTTGATTGTGACTACAACTAGTGCATCTTGCAAGAGAAGAGATACATTGACAGAAGAACATTATCAAAATATTTTGAATATACTTGAGAAGGGTGAGATATTTAGTGGAAGAGGCTTGAATCAACAAATAAGTCTCGTTAGACCTAGGGATACTAGATGGGGTTCACATCATACAACTTTGCTTCGTTTGGATCAAATGTGGATGTCGGTGTTACATGTACTTAGTGCGGTAGATGAGGATGGGTGTGGACCGTCTCAAGCGGCGGGTTTGATAGAAAAAATGGAGAGTTTCAAATTTTCTTTCATTTTAAAGCTAATGTTAAAATTGTTTGCCATCACAAATGAACTCTCACAAGTCTTGCAAAAGAAGGATCTAAATATTGTTCATGCTATGGAATTAGTTCATGATGTCAAAGCTCGATTGACATCCATGAGAGAAAGTGGTTGGGAGGACTTGTTTGATGAGGTCCAACAATTTTGTGTTGTTAAAGGTATTCCGGTGCCAAATATGGATAAACAAATACCAGTTAGGGGTCGTTCGAGGCGTGATGGGAAGACTTACACTAATCTTCATTATTACCGAGTTGAGATTTTCTATGTTGCCCTTGACAAGATATGTACTGAGATGAATCATCGCTTTAGTGAAGCATCTACAGAGATATTAGTGTGCTTCTCATGCCTTGATCCAAAGAATCCTTTCTCTAAGTTTGATGTTGACAAGCTTGCTTGCCTAACTACAATTTATCATGTGGATTTCTCTAGTGGTGATCGTGCAATCATAAGTTACCAACTTGAGACTTACATTTATCATGTGAGAAGGCATGTTTCCTTTTCTACTTGTCAAGATCTTGAAAGTTTGGCTACAAAGATGGTTGAAACCGAAAAATATTTGGTTTTTCCATTGGTCTACAAACTCATTGAGTTGGCTTTGTTATTGCCGGTGTCAACGGCATCCGTTGAAAGGACTTTTTCGGCAATGAAGATTATCAAGTCTAAATTGCGCAACAAGATCAACAATGATTGGTTCAATGACTTGATGATATGCTACACCGAGCGGGACATATTTAAACAACTTGATGATGATGTTATTGCCCGACGGTTTCAAGCCATGAAGAAAAGAAAAGGACATTTGCCTTGTAGGCCTAGGCCTAATTAGCACATTATCGGTATGTTTCATTCTTTCCGATGTGAATATATTTTCAAGTCAAAGTTGTATGATTTATTAATTCATTTTTTTTATCTTGTAGAGTCCCTTACTCTCTTTTGGTTGTGCGATTGGACATTTGGACTTTTGTTATTGACTCGTCGCAACTTTGGTAGTGTCTAGTGAGTTGTTTGTTATCGTATCTCGTTCTTATTTTCATATATGAACCTTTACATGTGTGATGTATTGTATCCGTTCTTTTACTTTAAAACTATTATGGATTTGCATGATGTGTAATTGTGTATCCGATTATCCGATGCTTACGGTTCTCAATAGACCATAATTACATACTTAACTTACGGTTTGCCCACCCTTTGAAAAATTTCTGGCTCCGCCACTGTATACCATGGGATATGGACACGGTTTTCAACCTGCAACTTTAACCTTTACTTTTTTATGAATATGTCCATAAAATATTACAAAATTATTATATTGTGCAAATATTTTTCTTGACTAATCTAATGATATCATTTGAACATGACCAATACAAATAGTTTTTCATATATTAGTAGTCAAAGTTAAAAATATTTGAGAGTGCATTTTCTAAAAGGTCGTATATTTTTTATTCGCATTATTTAATCTATTCTCTTCCCATCTTTCATTGCTCTTTACGAGGCGTCATTGTATTTTGAGATTCAAATTAACTCGGTAATGTATACCAGAATAAAATTCTATCTGGCTTTGTATAATCACCACGTTTAACTAGCGGCCCATTTCATTGCTTAATTTACTCTAGCAATCTGTTACTAGTTCACATGGCTTCGACCCGAACAAGTGTTCCTCGATAGATACCAGAACCGATCTCTACCGTTCGACTAGCGTAACAAAGGCTATTGATTAATGCTAACGTCTTCCGATACATACATAGCTCGAGTAGGGGGATTAGTGTACTATTGCTACTATCTTATAGCACTCGAAATTCAATAAACATTACAACTCTGCGAGAACGAAACTAGCCACCTGTAAGAAAATATTGGCGTGGCCTTTTATATATAACGGTCTTGATTTTCACGGGAAAAATAGCTTAATTTCGGCAGGAATGTTGCAGCAACCGTGCAGCTGTTACTGTTAGGCCCAACAATCTCTGTCCCATCCCATTCTACTCCACTCACACCTCCTTTCTCTTTCTTTTTCCAAATTTCCGTTGCTTGCTTGGCCTCCTATCTCTTTTCCGGTTTGCCGCAGCACTGTGCATGGTTGCGAAAGAGGAGTTTTTGGGCTTAGTTGGCACTGTTTTGCATTCCAACAGCAAAACTGGCCTCCTTCGAAGCGAAAAACGTAAAAATGGTACCATGAACTTACCGGTAGATGATACATATCCCTTACCATGCTTTCACCATCCAGATCCCCCTACCATGCACTCACCGTCGGGATCCTCTTGTCACATCTTTACCGTGCGACAGCCGGTTTACCCACACCACCTGCCGCGCGATAGGTCCCCTGAAGTGGACTCTGAGCGCAACACTGTCATTTTTTACAATATTTTTTAGGGAAACTATTTTTATTATTTCGTAGCAAAAGACAATCATTTTAGCACGAAAAAAACTCGCAGAAGAGAAGAAACCTGTGGTTTGCGGACTCTTGGTCGTGTCTCGGCGACTTGGCGTGTCCGGGGAGGTAATATCGATCGATCCCTACCGGAGTAGCTACGTACTGCTAGGCTACTAGCCCTCATTTTATCAGGCTCCGGTCTGGGAAAAGTGGGGGCAAGATATGTGTACATGCCCATTTGCCCAAGTCAACTCAATTCCTTGTCACTATCATCAACTTAGCGTCCACCCATCTCCTTTTATTTGCTACTACTCGTTGCCATGGTGAAAATTAAACTGTGAAAACAATTGGGGATTATTACTGCAGCTTCTCGTCACGCTTACGTGCGCATGTATAATTTGGTTATTTTTAGGAAAGAATGTATTTGATGGCTTTGCATGCTAATTTTTTAGAGAGAAATAGAATGTAAGGTTGGGCCAATTAATTTGGAGAAACGCATGGACAAATTTAACGTCAAGCCATCTGAAATCCTACAGGAACTAAAAGGTTAATTAGCAAGAACGTTAAAATTAAGGTGTGTTTGAATGTCAAGAAGAAAAAAATACCGGATTAATTCCAACATTGAGGAAACAAAACATAAGGCAGGTAACGTTTATTTTTATTTCATTGGTATATATAGTCAAGAACAAGATGTACGTATATATAGGCCAGGCAACTAGACAAGTGACAACAAAAACCACCATTAATTGAGTATTTGGTGTTCATTCTCACGTACGTACGAACTAGCGGATCGATCGATATGTTATTAAGTAATTCTACGACCACTAACGGAGAGTAGTACGTTATCGTGCATAATTCCGACCGATGGGGATATTTATTAGGTTGAAATTTTGGTTTGTTCGGTAAATATGATATGTATATGTACGGTGTAAATATGGTATTGCTAATTTGGTAAATACGAAATTATTTAAAATATAGTTCGGTATTGGTAAATACTAATTTATTTCGGTATGATATTGGTAAATATCATATTTATAAAAATTGACGCGAATTGTGAAACAATGGGACAACTTTTTAGTGCAAAAATAAAACAAGCAACGAGACTATAGCTAGGGGTGGGAATGGACCAGCTTAATCCAACGGATTGTTGATCCGCTCCAAGAATTCTGGTAAGATGGGACAAAGGTGCGGCCCAGTAAAAAATTCGGGCCGAAGGGCCGATAACCTATTGATCCGTTGGTTTGAGTGGATCGACCCTAAGTGCTTGCTTCTCGTTGTCTTAAGCATCTCCTCCTGCTTGCACCTCTGCACATCTGCGACAGCTTCTTGAGCATCTCCTCCTGCACCTCCGCCAGCACAGCCACCCAAGATGAGGAAATGACATTAGCAGCAAGTAAGAACGAAAAAAGGAACCAGAGCGACTGAGAAGAAAGCGACTGAGTTACCTGCACGAGGAGGTTGTCGAGGACGGCAAGGTCGAAGGAGGTGGTGGGAGTCGAGACGGCGACAGGAAGGGGGGAAGCAGGACGAGCTCGGGGAGGAGCTACCGGGGGAATGGGGAGTGGAGCGAGGAGGTTGGAGGAGAGGGCTTCCCAGCGGGAGAGCTCGAGGAGGTACTTGTCGATCTTCTCGAAAGAGTCCGCGCGGCGGGGGCTCCAGCCGTCGATGGCCCCACCAGCGACAGCGGAGTGCCTGGCGGGCCACCCGGCAGCAACCTTCTCTCCATGCGCCTTGTTGGCGAAGCTCCCCCCGAGTCAGACCTCGGAGTTCGCCCCCGCCGCTGCAGACTGTGACGACCATGACCGCCGCTCCCTTTTCACAGGCGTGGCAACGGCGGCTTTTGGCCGCTCGGCCTTTTCGGCACCCTGGCTCACCGTTGCCTCCCCAGCAGCAGAAACCCCCTCCTGCTGCTGCGGCTGGGAGAGGGGGTAGCGGGGGCATTCCGGCGATAGGAGGAGGAGGCGGCGCAGCCATGCACGCAGCCCATGGGGACACGGCGGCGGAGGTCACCAGCGGCGGGGCATGGGTTTGGGGGGACGTGGCGGCGGAGTTCTCGCGAGAGGAAATATCCAGGGTCAAGCCGGATAATCCAATGGTTTGTACGGGTTGTCCTTGCCCAGTCAAATAGGTTAGTTCATGAACCTCAAAAAAATTGTATGGATACTTGGATCAGGTTCGGATCGAACAGCCTCTACCCATTCCCACCCCTAACTATAGCCTTCTGTGGAGAAATGAACTAGCTGTATATGTAGCTTCCAGCGAGCTAGTTCACACTACACAATAACACAACACATGGGACATTGAAGAATAAACATGCCGGCCGGCGGCCGAGCCATCAACTGGGCACACATTCAAGCGAAAAAAAATGACGGTGCCACATGTATACTAGTCATCTAGTGAGATACGAACGAACCACCAGATGGGGCGGGCCCAATCAGCCCACAAACGCCAACGCGAGCCACCATGCCGCCTTGGAGACGCTACGGGTTGAGATTCTATGTTGTCGCGTCCTCGTTCGTCGCTCCGCTGCCTGAATCCTAGGCGGCCGCCGCTGGGATCCCAAGTAGTTGCCGGTTCGTGGTGAACTCAGAACCAAAATTTAGGAGGTTAGCGGTAGTCTATCTGAGCATGACTGAACTGAGGGTGCTACAGAGGTATACCATGAGTCAACCATTGGTAGGAGGGTGCTAACCCTGACTGCCCCCCTTTGGTTCCCCCCTGGGCTCGCCACTTTGCCAATTCCCAAGCTGCTGCCTCCTACCCAAGGCTAAGATCTGCTCCTCCTTGAGGAACAACAAGAAGAGGTAGCAAGACGTTCTATTCTTCTTATTTGGCTTGTACTCTCTCAATTTTCTAGTTCCCCAACCCCTAATTTGTTTGGCAGAATTGGCTACAGTGTACTGAACTTTTATGTCCTTTGCCAGCGAACACCCAAAAAACGTGGTTTTGCCATAAGACACTCAAATTTTGTGGATTTTTGGCCATAGGACACTAAGACAATTATTATATTATTATTCATTATTTCGCAGAGAGAAACACTACAAAATAACCTTTATACCCTTCCCTCTATGACAAGTGGGGCTGCGATCAGTGAAAGAAGAGCAGAGGACTTCTCGCTGCAGCTGGGCTTGGTCAAACGGCGCAAGACACATTCCTTGGCGCACGCCTTGCGTGGACCAATGCCGACACGGGGGACGGTGCCCACAGCCGTGAGCGCCTGGTGGTGGTAGAGGATAGACCTCTGGAGGCGACAGTGGTGGAGAAGCACAGACGGGTGGAGGCGGCCCACGGTCGGATTGGGCCGGTTCGGCTAGAGATGAAGAGAAGAGGAGAGAAGGACGTCGTGGGCGGTGGCGCACTGATGGGTGGAGGCGTCGACGGTTGGACCGAGGGCGCGGCCCACGGCCGGTTCGTCTTGGGAGGAGGAGAGAGGAGGACGAGACCGCGCGGGGGCAATGCGGCCTCATTGGTGGCTGCGGCAAGGAGGAGGCCGAGGAGGGCGCTGCTGACGAGTATGGCGAGGCTGTGCCGGCGAGAGGAAGACACGGGGTTGTGCTGCGAGGTCCAAGTCGCAGCAAGGAGGACGATCGCCAGCGCGGTAGGGGCGACGGCGTAGCGATGGGACTAGTAGGGCGCAGCGATGTCCGGGATGGTGAGGATGTGAGGGGGAGGCGACGCGAAGAGGAGGCGAGGGGCGTCGAGGTGGCGGCGGCAGCGGAGCCCGCGCGAAGAGGGGCAATCGACGGTCTGAGGAAGAGAAGAGGAAGGATATTGAAGGGAAAAATGGATATTTCACGTGTTTTCTCTCTCCTCTTGCACCCGAAAATAATATAATAATTGCCTTAGTGTCCTACGGCCAAAATTCACAAAATTTGAGTGTCTTCTGGCAAAATCATGTTTTTTATGTGTCCACCGACAAATGATACAAAAGTTCAGTGCCCGGTAGCTAATTTTACCAATTTGTTTGATGCTTTGCCAAGTTTGTGAGTCTGCTCATGCTAATCGGGCGAAGTGGATGATGGATTGGTTGAGGGCTCTGCTGGTAGAGGGGTTACTCATACTTCAGTTTCTATTTTCTTCCGTTTTTACTGAAAAAATTGAACCCTCCAAATCACCAATTTATGTCTACCATACCGAATAGCGAATACAGTTCGATTTTTTGGGTACCGTTTGTTCGGTTCTATGGCATTGTGAACATCCTAATATTTATATTGACCGTTTAATTGATAGGTCCCCTTATCGGGAATCTCAGATTTCCGGATGTCGATTTCCGTTTTGTCCTTCATCCAACGGCGCTCTTGTATATAAACATTTTTTTAAAGATTGTATATAAACAATTTGAACCTAGCCCCAACAAAACCCAATTTTTTCTACACTGACACACGATCACATCACGTTATAGTTAGCTAATCTTTCTTTTTCAATTTTTAGAGGCAACTAATTACAATCAAGTAGCGTCAATTTTAAAATCGAAAAAACGCTACACGCAAATTATAACACCGTACCCTGTATGAATGCACACACGTCAACAACCCAAGACCTCTCACCGGGCAACACACACAAAATTTGTGGGAGCTAGTTAGCTTTGGACTCACGGCCTCCGTTGCATTGATACACGCTCTAGCCGTCCAGATATATGCCCATGTCATTGCCCGTTTTCTTTTTAGTTTTTCATCAAGCAGCCTAATGACTATATGTCCACTTGGCTCGATTGATCTTTTTTATTTTATAGCACCTACCTTAACCATTTAGGTCAGCATATACTCATGCCCCTAATTAATAAGTACCCATTCATGACCTCGCAAAAAAAAGTACTGATCCATGTGATCGACCTTTCTGTCTTCTTGATAGCTATATGTTGGGCGCAGGTCATATTTGGACCAGGATGTTGCCAATTAATTACAATCAAGTTTGGGATTAAGTTTGTGCGTAATAGTGTTGAAGTATATTGTCCATATTTTCTCGTCAATTTAAGTTTTTGGATGTATAGGATGGAGTATGAAACTCAATTTGGTATAAAAACTAAGAGGTCTTGATTTAAGATCTAGCTAACGCAATACTAAAAGAAATTATGGCCCACTTCGAGCCCAAACCCTAAGCCTGGTGGAGCCTAGACGTGCGCGCGCGTGTGTGTGGAGGGTGGTTGTTATCCCTCGTCAGTTTAAGTTTTTTTTGTGAGATAATTGTATATAAAACTCAATTAATGGAATGTGCACACACATCTAAATTACTGTTGTTTTCAATTGACCAATTCTCTTACACATGCAAGGTTGGATTGCAATATCAAATCGGTAGTATAACAGGGAGACTAATTGACCTATGCCTCTTCCGTGAGCTGGCCTCCTACAGTACAATATATATACTAGTGCTTGTATGTATATGTCTATATATATAGACACACACTGTAGGGGAATTGAAATATTCGTTGGATGCACAACTAGACCTGGGCACTGGGCCAGGCTTTTTTGGGCCTATAGCATGAAGATGAGGGCCGTGCCGAGCCTGCCTCCTAAACACGATGGGTGGTATGGCACGACACGGCTTCGTGGGTCGTGCTTAGACCGACACGACATAAAAAGGTCTGACAGACCCAAACCAAGCACAATACACGATAGATCTACCCTCCACTTGACCCTGCCGCCTGCCTTCTTTTGAACAGAGCAAAAAGAGCGGCCCGAGCCGACACGGCACAGAAGCAGCAGTCTGGCATGCCCGCAGGCCATGCCTAGGCTCACCGAAGGCAGGGAGGGCTGGTCTGGCACAACACGGCGGGCTGGCCCTGCTAGCACAGCACGGCACCTGGCCCATAGCCCATCGAGCCGTGTCGGCACGCCCAGTGGCCAGTGCCCAGGTCTGCGCACAACGACCTTCCAATTGGTATATAGCTAAGCTATCAAGGCAAAAAAAAATGAGTGCTTTCTTTTTTTGCGAGAGTGCTATTTAACTCTTGAAGATAAATTACTTATTAAGGCACCCTCTAGTACTCGTAGGTCATAGCTAGCCGCGCATTGAACCAAATCAATCAATTTCATAGCTGTTGAGTACTGTGATCAAGTTACTGACCAAAGATTAAATCCATGAGTTCGCCAATAATTTGATATGGAGTACTGTACTACAATGATTTATTAATTAAATTAAAGGGAATCCCTAGGTGAAAGATACTATACTCTCGGGTGATCAAATCGAAAACGACACTCCAGTAGAATATTGCTGCAGATTGTACACAAATATATTTTAGTGAAAGGTACTGCATGAGAGTAACACATATGCAGCTGAGTCTCAGACCCAAAAAAAAAAAAGAAGTTAAAAACACAGTATATATTATGCCGGAAGCGGACCACCTTGCTACGGCCGAGGTGCACAGTAAAAATGGTATTAGGCACTTCTGCACCGTTCGATCATCAGAGAGAACAACACGTATGAATAGTGTACAGTAAAAAAAATCGCTACAGTATTGTAGCAACGTACAGCAGATAACTGTGCCAATAGACTTAGATTAATGTTGCTACGTCTGCGGTTCCCGATCCATGCTATGCTTGCAAACAGTAGATTTATAATATATACGACGTCGTTCGTCGACTGTACGTGACGTAACACGTACCTGGTCGCTAGAGATCGACTAGATTTGTTATTTTTCTGTTTGCTTGCTATTAGTTAATCGATTGGTTAATTAATCAACGTAATCGTGTTTGTGTGTGGGCTAGATTCGATGATGCGCGCGGGTGATTTGATCGAAAGGGACGGTGCGATGAGGAGGGGCCCAGCACGAATCTTTTGGCGACCTAACTTGCCCATCACGAAACCCAGCAGGCCGCACTCCCTGTCCCCACCAATACCCAACCAGGCAATTATCCTATCCTTTTTATTTACTCAACTATTTTATTTTCCGCATTTCACGGCCGCATTTTTTTACTAGACGCCATGCCCCTAATCTTAACCATGGTTAGTGCGTAAATCGTTGAACATACCTACTCTTGCGAAAGAACACACCTATGGTTGGTTGTCGAGCTTGCAGTTGCTGTCTAAGAGCATCTTCAATGCTATAGCTCGAGTGTGGATTAATAACTTTCCACAAGGGAGATGCCAACTCAAGAAGGGTGGTAGCTTCGAACGGCTGTTGGCGGCTTGATTAGTTCGTAGGAAAAGAATCTCTCGCTTAATTTGTACAAACACCCCTATATATACCCGTGAAAATGATGTAATTAAAGACGAAATAATTAAAGAACCATCACTGCACAATAAGGATTCATGAGTACCGTGCATATCATTCTAGGGTGGTACGTACCAGCAGCTGGTAGTAGCAGGCCAGCACGGAAATTTACAGGCAGCCAGAGCCATGCCCAAACGTACATTGTCTTACCTAGCAACGCACGGGCGCTCTTGTCCGGTGCAGAGCCACGCACGCGTACAGTGACGTAGCTGTGCACGGGCCATGTCTCGGATCGGGCTAGCCGATTTCGGAACTAAATCGTTTTTTGCTAATTTTTCAAAGAAATTATAAAGGCCTATTGATCATAGACCTCGAGTTATTGCCCTAGCGGTCCGAGGCCTAGCTCCGCCTCTTCAGCCATGCACGTTTAATGGGGTTAAATTTGCAAAGGCATTTTTGTCCTCTTGCAATGTTAATTTTTAAGGTGTACAAGGGCATTTGTGGCGTTTAATTCCCCGTTGGTTTATGTATATATGGGTAATTATACAGCCAGTGCAAGTAATTAAGTTTGAGTGCCAGCGTAACTTGTGAGTGATCGATTTTGCGTGGTAGACCTTTATTGGTTGGATCCAGTGACGAGGTCGTGCTGTGGCGTGGTCTTAGAGTGCTGGTACCTTCGATCTGGGGTGAAAACTCTTGATCTGGCCTTCGCTGGTTGGATCCGGCAACGACGTCGACCTGAGCGGCGTTACCTTCTTGAAGGCGTTGCTTTGGAGAACCGGTACCTGAGCTTCGGAGTGAAAACTTATGATCTGACCTTCGCTGGTTAGATCCGGTGACGACAATGTGAGTCGTATCCCTTCTTGGAGGTGTCGCTATGGAGACTGGCCCATCACCTCTTTGCTATGCAGTTACTGTTCATATGTGGACGATCTCCTGGTTGGTTCCGGAGGCGGGGCTAGGTGGTCTTTTTTTAGGCTAGCCTTTGCATGACAATTTGTTTGTCATTGTTGGCTTTTGGCCTTTTTGTTTTAAGTTTTTAGCTGATGGTGGTGTAATGGTTGTGTGCATCTCTAGTTGGTGCAGAGACCGGAAGTTGTACTTCTATTATCTAAAAATTTAGAAATTGCATTCAAATTGGTGTGGGCGTTGCTCGTAGGAACATTTTGGGATTAACCCCTTGGCAGATCGATAAATCATTTGCGAGTGACCTGATGTAGCTAGCTCCTCAAATCCCTTTGAAATCGAACCCGATCCGCCCAAAATCTCATCCGATTAACGGTTCACATACGTCATAATTAGGAGTTAATAATTAGGAGGTTAACGCTCAAACATACTTTTAGATTCGAGCAACTGTGCTAGAGAGCATTTGATTGTTCGATCGATCTCCTTTCGTAGCTATTATCTTCAATTCACTACAAGGTACATTGATTAATTCTTCACCACCGTTGCTTCTTCTGGCCTAGGCGGATCTAGAAAGACATCAATTATCACATATGTATAGAATCACTAAACTTATGTTACAGAGTACACACATATTATACAAAGACTTTGATAAAGTAAAATAAAACTAAGTCCGATGTCCTCTGCATCCCTAACCTCTACTTAGATCCGTCCATGCTATCATACATAGCACAGTATACGTTTTCTTGGCTATTCATCTTTATCTTCTTACGGTTAATACCTAATGTGTAATATTCCACAACTGCAAGTGAGTACATGCATGTAAATATCTAGCATATTAATTACCGGACGTACGTGCGTATATGTAGCTAGCTCATGTTTGCACAGTACGATTAGATGCTTATTGATCTCACGTACGCGCATGTTGCGGTATCGATATATAGCAGTACGACGTACGTACGTGTACCGGTGTACGCCTTAATAATGTCCGAATTGATGGCTAATAACAAGAGGCGGTAAGGCATGCAAGTACACGCCATGTCAGTAAATCACCTTAGCGTGCGTACGTACTTTTCTAGTGTAAATTGTGCTGTCGGAGGTCATCGATAGGCCAGGTTGTAGCCTACGCAAATGCATCCAAAATGCATATGTACCGGATCAAGGTCCAGGGCAACCTGAACTTTAGTACTGGGCCTAGGGCCTAAAGCCCATAAATAAATTGCTAAAAAAAGCAGAAAGTGGTGGGCTCAGCCAAGGAAGGAGCCAGCTCAGCTCAGTCGTGGCCCAAGTCTGGCTCCGCCCCTGTATGTATTGTACTATTGTTGTCTAAGCTCGGGGCCAATGGACCTATGTGTCACTCAATCATGTTATTCTTGAGGGCTATTTAGGTAATATCTCAATTAGAGAAAAGCAGAAAATGGAAAAAGAAAAAGAAAAAGAGGTGGATGCATGGGCCCACTTGTTGGTCGGATGGAGGAGATAAGGCGCTCTAGCCTCATCCACTTGCGCACGATGTGGGATTTCCTCCCCCTCTTACGCGGAAGGGAAGGAGACTTAGGCGACAACAGCTCTAGAGGCGCGAGCGGGCCATCGCCTTGAGCGCTGGACGTTCGTAGCAGCCAGGTAGCACCCCTCGTCTTCCTTGTCTTCAAAAGGATTGGCTCCGGCTCCTTTTTCTTCTCTGGAAATCAAGTGAGACTCCCGATTTGATTCTTCTTCGATTCCGATTTGTGTTTCGATTTTGGTCCCTTGGAGCTTCGGCGCCGCCGTGTTTATCTCAGTGTCATCGGTGGTGAGGCCGGAAACATCCTCCTCTTTGCGCACCCCGTCAGATCCCTCCTGCGCCCTTGTTCTTCTATTGGGTGTTTTGTGAGGATCTGGTTTGTGCGTCGGTTGAGGTTGATTCTGGTAGGCTCTCTGGATTGATTTTGAGGAAGGAGAAGACTTTGATTCGTCAATTCGGTTCTGGTGCTCGGTGATGAGGTGCACTCGGCCAGTGCATTCTTGGTTGTCTTGTGCGGCACACTCCTGTATCTCAGCTTCGTTCTTCGATGTGTCCTGAAGTGTGAAGGTCAGCATTGTATCTCTGTCAACCTCGTCTATTTTGTGCGGCACAGCGATGTGCTTGGTTTTCCAAGACAGCGTCTTTCGACTTGCCTTGCCTAGTTTCATCTCGGGGGTTTTGATTACCATCGACTTTGTGAGTATTTCTGTATTCCAGTTATTTCAGTTTACATAATTGCTTTACTTTGCATATATGTGATGTGCTAGTATCAATCTGAAATTGGATTAATTCTAGTACTAGGAGATATTGCATTGTATTGCTGTGGGTTCGATTTACTGCTCAGTGGTGATTTTTGTCATATTGTGAAATTAAATTGATAACAAATCAGACTTAAGCTGCTATGGTTGCTTACTTTTATCATATTATCTCTAATAGCATTGGTTCTGGTACTTTCTGCTTTCGACAGTGAATGAGTTAATGATGTTATTTTGATTATGTGATCCTGCTGTTCTCATGTTAGCCGATTGGCTTATTATGCTGAAATATGTTATCTCCATATCCTGTTAAGTGATTAATTCTAATTCTGCTTGATGGTTTATAAGTTTAGAGAGTTATTACTTGTGCACTGTTTAACATAAACATCTCTGTAGACTGAAAGTAAAGTTGTTGTTGTGATAATTGTTGTCTTAAACAGTAGAGCAATAATCTTTGAGCTCATAGTCTGATCTATTGTTATCATATTTAATTAGTGGAGAATTTTGACAAAAGTAGTGAGAAGGCCAATATTGCATCTTGTATAACTCTACATCTGAGAGCAAACATAAAATCTGAGCAATATGCTGATTTTGTATGTTTTCTTGTCCTATAGTTCAAACATATTATCATGTTTAATTGACATGCAAAAATTACGTGTTTATAGGTTATTTATGTCAATTATCTGGCTAGAATTATGTTTTAACTATAGTAATTTATGTTGGAATTAAATATGAATATTTGTTAAAACTGTAATTTTTACAACAAAACATGCATATTTGATCGTTTGGTTAAAATTAACCTTTCAGATGATCTATATGATGTATAACAAAACATATCAAATACAAACAAAGCAATATATATTGAGACTAGAATGATTTACAGTTTGTCAATAAAAAATAATGATTTACAATGCAAATTGGAGCCCGAAACCATTGTACTTGATTGCACAGTTAAATTACTCGAGAATTAATTAATTAACTAGTGGTGTATGATAGTCAAAGAAAACAAGCGGTGATTTTTAACCGCACTTGACACCGACAAGGGGTTGTTGGTATTTTTCTCTCTTGTTTTCTAATTATTTTTGAGAGATGCGATGCGAGTGGTGGGAGTGGGAGGTAGCCGACGGTGGAAGTAAGCTCTGTGATTGGCCGGAGGAGGGAGAAAGACTCTTGGGTTAATTTGGAAGCTTCCGATCATGACTCGTGAGGAAAAAGAAAGATTCGCCGGCCGTATAAAGTTTTTACCACCCAAGCCGGCCGAGTAGCTAATTAATCCCAAATGTTCATTATGTCGACATCTACGTGTCTTAGATTTGACCGCGCATTATATTGGTTTCTATCGGCTCCCTCCAATAGCTTAATGCGAAATTTAGCTCAGTAGCACGCTATCCGCTCGATTTTAAAGAAATAACATCTAATCCACATCGGATTGCCAAATGACACTGCGAGTGAACACGTGGAATCCTGAAAAATAACACTCATGAGGATGAACAGACGATATTGCCTTTGTACTGCATTGGAGGTTGCTCGATCTGGGCACGGTGCCAGTACCACAGCCCCACCTTCACGACTGACGTGGCCTCCCTGGCGTCGAACTTGCCGCCCAGCCTTGCGTCTACCACCTTCTCCACCTCTCCCCGCCATGTACCGCTCCCACGCCCACTTCGCCAGCACGAGCTCCTCCGGCACGGCTCGATAGGCCACTGCCCGGAGACCACCTCCAGCACTAGTGCCCCGAATGGGAACACGTCCGCGACCGTCGTCGTCTTCCCCATCTGTGCCAACTCCAGGGCCAGGTACCCCAGAATGCTCACGACCCATGCCGTGCTCGGGTTGGCGCCGTGTGCCCACAGCTTGGGCGGCTAAGGCCCAGGCTTCGTGGCAGATGTAGCGGCGTGGCTTCGGTGACCGTGCTGCTTCCGACGACTTCCAACGGTGGCGTGGCTGCCAGTGGCAGTGGTGGCATGACCGCAAGGTGGGAGCAAGCGTGGCGTAACTCGCCGGAGAGAGAGAGAGCCGCCGGAGTTGGAGGAGAAGGGGGGCGATTGTGTTTTTTTTTTGGAAAAAAAAAGTGATAGAACATTCCCTTAGAGTGTTGTTTTTTAATTTTTTAAGCATTTTCAATGTTATTTAGCAGTCAAGTTCCATTGCGATGTTATTTGTCTAATTTCAATTTTTTACGATGTTACTGATCTAATTGCCCCTAGCTTAATTTGTCCCGTGTGGAGGTGATGCATTGAAGATAGGTAGCTAATTTTGTGATTCATGTTAGCAATATGCTACTAACTCTTAGGTGCATGCATATACTCCCATATAACTAGTAAATTAAATAAGCGAGGGGATAACAGTGGTACTTTTCTAAAGATATAATAACCTTCTTGCAAAAAAAGAGAGAGAAGAAGAAGATATAATAATCATCCAACAAACTACGTACATTCCTTGCCGACGCGTCGGCAGCACAAACGCACCCGTATCTAGGGTATAGAGTTTGTTGGTTAAGTATAATATTGATTTATGTTTGTAATTAAATTGTAAGGTGATGGTTGCGTATGCTATGCATAGCCATGTGGATCGATGGCCTAGATATATACATAATGTAGTACGTGTCAATGTACAAGAAACAATATCTCGGGGAGAGATTCCCATGATAATGGTGTGTCGTTCATAGATAGTAAAAGTATAGTACTAACATACATGATATGTTGCACAAATCATATATGGGAGAGAGGAGAAGGAATTAGTTAGGATGGGATGGCTTAGCTAGCTAGTAGCCGTGCTGCACATGGGTGTGTGTACATATAGCTAATCCTATTCTCCCTCTCATCCCTACGTGTCCACGTAAACTTTGGCAAAGTAACTAGCTAGATTGCTACTGGCCTTTTCCGAAATTGTCCATTTAATCCACGGGCATCCAAAATTACTTGATTGTGTCCGTCATGTTTATCGGTAAACAAAAATAAATAAATTATCGAGTGCCTATACATTACAACTCTTTTTTGTTTTCTTTTAGGGTGCACCGTTCAAAATCAGTACTCTCCTGAATCTCCCGGAAATAAAGTGAAAAACACGCAGTAAATTGCCGACGGAGTTCAGATCCAATATGTGGTCACCTTACGAGATGGGCCGGATATATTGGTAACCCTAGTCTGGCCAATAAGACGATTGCTGGTGCGTGCATGCATGCATGTATGTCTTTTGGGGGTCCCTATAGCTTTGATGGCTAATTAGTTAGTTCTCTTTGTCTTGCTATCCACGAGTTCATTTGGCCAGGCTGGTTAATTGGTGCCACTCGCGTCACTAGCAGCCGCGGCCGGAGAGAGAGAGAGAGAGGGATCGAACGGCTGCAAAAGATCCAAGTGTAACTCTAGAAACATATGTATTCTCTCTCCAATTGCTTAAATGTTAAAATGTTAGAATTAATGCTTAGTTATCTAATCAATATTAACATGTACTTGACACAAAATCTTAAATAGAGGGGAAAAAATGCTACGAGTGGACGAGACCCTACTCCCGTCCATTCGAGGGGATCAGACGAGGTTCTCTGTAGCAAATTTCCTTTCGAATAGAAAGATGGATGGACGGATGGATCGGGCCGCGGGCAACTGTGTGGAATAGACTGACTGATTGATGTGAGATCGCTCTCCATTTATGGATTACAGGTTGCTCGATCGATACATCGCTCTCCACTCTCACCGGTCACCAGCCGCTAGCAGTGTTTGCTGCTCGCTTTACTCAACCCACCCCGTCACTGCAGCTGATCGAGGTCATATCGTGAGGCCGCCGCGCGCCTCGATCCGGCAGGTGGCCTTGTAGGCTTGTAGGCCCCCGACTTTGCTTCGATTCGGGGTCCTTTCTTTTCTGCTTCCTTGCCCCGGCTCTGTGTCCCCTCTGAATCTGATGAATGAATAAGCTAGCAGCTCTCTCCTCGTCAGAAAACAAAAAAACCATTAATACTTAGAAAACGGGAGGTCACTCCATCGAATCTCGAGCTACCGGTTTGCACTTGCGGTGTGGTCACAGCTCGATCACTTGTAATTAAGCTAGCCAGTGATCGCAGGCTAGCTAGACTTGAATATAGACTGGCCCGGTTTAGTTAGCCTGCCCACTAATAAATCAGGCTAGCTGTCAACTCTAGGTGTTCTGTCAATGATATATACAACTGTTGCCTATAATATTCCTCTATATCATATATAAATAATACTAAAAATAGTTTCTGTAAGGATTGTCTTTTTACATGTCTTCACATACAGCTTCTCTATAAACAATGTCCATACATAATGTGTTTTATTTCTCGTGTTAGAGTCGACTACTGTATAAGAGACAACCTATTTTTTATGATCTCCCTCTCTCCTTCACATTATTTTGTATCCTACGTGTGGCTTATAGACCATCAACATCATACCATTGTACATACTCAAAGTACTACAAATTAATTAAGTATATGCATGCGTATCTACGTAATAAGCGAAGGTCGTTGTTAGCTGCAGGGATAATTATTCTACGCTAGTTGCATTTTTAACTGGAGGAAATTAAGCACCTTTTTTTTTTCGATCAGTGTCAACGTGCTTAAACTAATCGACGGCCGGGTGTCATTGAGATGCCTGACATGCTCCCCGTTTTCTAGGGGGTTATTTGATTGGTGGGGCCATTTCAGTTGGCTGGTCACTTCCACAGAATGATCACAAAATTAAAGAATCATATATGCAATTACGATGCACAAGCGACGTACTATGTATGTACAATGACGAGATGTAATAATTCTCCATTAATTAAGTTATTTATATCTAGTATTATAGATAATAATATGTCTTATACAATATCGAAAGCATCCCTCAATATTAACCATGGGGGAGATTATACTCACTCAATGGATGTAAGCTTTTTTACGACCCACCTATTGATCGTAAGTCTCACTACGATTAGATCATCTACGACGACCCTATGGTGGATAAAGCTTACAGGCATATGGGCTGACGAGGATATAATCATCATCATTTATTATTTATCTGTAATTCTTATTATGGATAATAATACCATCATATGGTTCTTAAGTATACCCCTTAATGTTCATAAGGGAGAAGCTGGAGTCGTAAGTCCTACTACGGCGAGCATTTCGATGGTTTTGTGGCTGGTCACTGGAGCTCAAGTTGAGTCGTGAGGAGAAGGAAGGATGGAGAGAGGAAAGTGAAGGGGTGAGACCGGACACGGGGGCGGCAAAGACAAGCAACGCGAGCGCGAGGAGAAGGACGCGTGTCCATGCGCTGGCTCGGTGAAGTAGTTGCGTGGCATGGCGCAGGCGCTAGAGTCGTGGTGAAGAAGGGCCTATCGGGTGGGCCCGACAGGTCAGTGGGGGAGGTCAACAAAAGGGTTTTTTCAGAATTGGTAAAATGGTTGAAATTGATTTGGTAATTTTTAGACTTAGATGCCAAGTTGTAAAAATCCTTAAATTTTTAAGGAGAGTTTCTGACAGTATGTATATCAATGTATAATTTTTCTAGAATATTTCATGTGTTGCATGATTCTCTATAATTCTTTTAGTTTTCTATTTTTGGTATTTGACTTTTTATTTCTAGTTTGACTGGTTTCTTAAAAATATTATTTAAAATCTAAAAATTGTAAAATTTTTAAGGTGAGTTTCTAAAGTGTTACAGAACCAAGGAAAATATTCCCAGTCACTGTTCACATGTTTTTTTGTAATTTAAAATTCAAATTCAATGCGAACATGCAAATTGAAAAGAAACCAATTAACCTCCAAAAAAATTCCAGAGAATTCAATTAAGCAAACCAAAGTGTATGGAACTCAACTAAAATATTCCCAGCTATGGATCCTACTATATTTTCAAAAATAAAAATTCCATTTGTATTCCTGAGATAAAGAAAATATATTTTCAAGTTGAAATTGAGATTCCTTTGAAACTTCCTCAAGCATTCTAGAGCTTTTGAGGTATTACTATTTTTTAAGTTGGATGCCAATTTCAAATTAAGCTTTTGAGATGGGGAAAAGAACATTGGACTACCAAGTTAAATTTTATTGCTTCAAAAATTTTGGGATTTTCACAAGCTGGTTTCCACCTTTAACAAGTTTTAAGATCTTAACAAAATTTTATTTTGTTTGAGAAAATTCATTTCTAGGTTTTCGACAATCAAGTTCCCAACCTAATTGATTAGCAATAAAAAGTTTTAAAAAGTTCAAAATTTCACAAATGCATATTAGATGCTTAACTAATTCAACTTAGGGATCTTTGGCTGTTACAGTGGGTAATACTCCTCATATTTCATCTGTTGTTGCAGATTACTAGGTATAAGTGGTGAACGATTACCTTCCCTAGGAGCTCGTCGATTACCCGTTGTTCGAAGAACTCTTCTCCGACTGGAGTTTTGGTTAGGAGAGCGACCGGACATGTTGACGTGTCGTTCTCCATGAGGAGAGTTGTTCGAATAACTGGTGTTCGACGAAGTTATCCTGGTACGACTACTAGAACAATGTCGGTGAGTTTGCTCAAGCCTGACCATTGCGCTTCGAATGCTACGCGCGATCTCATCAGCAAAGAGGTCGTAGCCTGGTGCTCGTCCAAGTTCTTGAATCGGGTTTTCGATCAAGTCGTTATACATTGAAGTTCTTGAGCTTCCTCTGACCGATATTGGATGCGCCCAGATAAAGTTCTCTGGGTTGCAATTCTTCTCCTCCAGATAGTCTCAGGATCATCTAAACCTAAGTTTGCTTGAGTTTGTCTCAGTGGAGAGTGATCATTTCTATGATTTCTCCCACGCTCATGAATGTAGTAATCCTGTTCATCGCCGGCGGCGTCCTCACCATCACCAAGAGAGCCCGAAGTGAGCGAGCGATGGGAAGCATCCCCAGCCCTTCCTCTCAAAGAGAGATTAGGATCTGAGGGGAGGACAAAGACCTCCTGGATATGATTTTTACTTGTGCCTGAGTCCTCCTTGCTTGAGGAGTAGTCGAACGATAACGCCTCGTGACTTGGAGCAATCCCCTCAAAGAAGGAGAATTATGGGTTATAACCGTCTCCAATCGAAGGTGAACCCTGCAAGGGTACGGTCGAATCCACAGGACAAGCGGGCTCAACCACGCACCTCGTGGGGGGTAACTGAAGGGTGACGATCACCAGATGCTGCTTGAGTCCCAGAATGATGGATTCCAAGACTTGATGTGCCAGGTCAGACTATCTCAAACAAACTCGAACATTTAGAGGGGGAACCCTTGCTATGCTCTGTACTTGCCTTGGTGCAGTCATGATTATGGTTGGACGGACCCTTGCACTCTAAGGAATCTGGTCCCTCATTTGGATGTAACGTTGTGGGGGGGAAGAAATCCCTCATCAACTGTCTGCAGCATGGTCTCCTAGATCTGGTGAAAGGTCCCTGGAGGCAGTATTGGCATTGGACGAAATAATGCCCTTCTCATATTCGTAGTACGCATCCATGTCAAGTTCTGCGTAGTCGGTCAAATCTAACCAGTTCTCCTCATTCCACTCTCCTTCCATGAAAGCATAATAGTTAAAAAAATCAAGAGAACTTGCTGGAAAGGAATCACCGAAAGAGTCCCCACGGTCGATGCCCATTGTCGATGATCTTACGTTTGAATATTTTGGGGTCTCTTAGAATTAGAACCATGCAGGATGTGAGACATGGATTTAGACAGGTTAAGGCCTTCTCTGGAGAGAATAACAACCCTACTCTTGTGTTTTTGTATTTACTATGTTGACTACAATCAGGAAGAAAACTAACGCCTAATGTCTCCTTCTGATCTGCCCCAATGTCCACTGACTTTTGCCTTTATTTAGCTCATGATGGGGTGGCAGTTTCTCCAGGCCAAGAGGCGCCCAAATGCTTGATATAATGTGTACGTTGATGGAAGTTGTTGTCAGCGAGATGACACCCCCACATCGCCTGGCAATTATCGTCAGAGACAAAGGCGTAATACATGCAGTTATCCTGGAGAATAACATCGCATATTAACTACTATGTATCTCAAACACAACGTATAAGACTCTCTAGTCAATTACACCCACATGTCTGTAGGTTTTGCTGTCTATAGAGTGGTCGTAGAAAGGCTTATGACCACGAGGTGGTCGTAGAAAAACTTACGACCATGACCTGGTCGTAGAAAGGCTTACAACCATGAGGTGGTCGTAGAAAAGCTTACGACCACGAGGTGGTCGTAGGATGGTTTACAACCGGTTATCTTAAGTTTCTCCCTTATGAACGATAAGGGGTATACTCAAGACTATCATGAAGATATTGCTGTATATAATAACAATTACAGATAAATAATTTAATTAATTGAGGATTATTAGATCCTCGTCACTACTACAAGCAAATTTCATAGTTGGTCTAGTGCTGACCAGTAGCCACAGATGAGTGGTTTTCACAACTCCATGGCCTGCATTGGATGATTGCCCCTGTATGATTTAGAGTGCAGTTGTCACCAGCACCGTGTACTTCTCCTAAATCATGATGCGCCTGGGGTTATGCTCTACTCTGTTACATATTCCATGGATGTTATGTTAGATTTGTCTTGAGTAAATTAGAATCATGCAGGCTAGTGTACTATTCCTCAATTTATTATGTCCTTTACACTGTGAGGACCGCCTTGTTTGTGCAACAATTTGTTCTTTGCTGTTTCAACGGTCTTCGCAGTCCCCCAAGGTAATGTCATTTCCTATTGCTTATGTCAGACTCATGTTTCCAAATTAGAAATATACACACATATCCTGTTTAAACAGACTCATGTTTCCAAATTAGAAGTACACACATATCCTCTTTAAAAAGATTTAAACATTCTATTCATAGACACGTGGGTCTAGTCGATTAGGGAATCTTATGTACCGTATCCAAAGATATGAGCAATCAATTACGCTGTTATTCCCTGATATAACGGCATGACTTAACTCTCTGTTATGGTGATAACTGCATAGCAACGTGGGAAGGATACAACTCCCGTAATGAGCTCCGGTAACGGCTCACGATCTGGTGCGTTAATGTGACCTTTATACTGAAGATCCAACGGCTCACCCCGGGGACTGTATAAAAGGCAAGGATCACTACTACAGAAAAGGCCTTCACAGATGGTTCAAAAACGCCATCACGCATTTGCCCGTGAGTCGCCCGAGTCTATGGGTCAAGAATGACATGAGGTCATCACGACGGTTTTCAATCGCTCGTGATGCATACTTTCACATATGGTTATTAACTCAAAACCGCTCATGATATATTTACTATCACATACGGTTTGTATCTAGAACCGCTCAGTGATAACTAGCTATCACTGCATTTGTTCGTGTTTAGAACCTTCGTGATATATAAATAAAACCTCCAACCAATGGTCGCTTGTGCCTTTAAAACCGACTTCATATATATATATATATATATATATATATATATATATATATGTATGTATGTATGTATGTATGTATGTATGTATGTATGTATGTATGTATGTATGTATATATATCGTTTGTAGTCCCCAACCACTTTAGGAAGTTATTTTAGCAAATTAGTGGGGGAGGATGACCACAGTCGAAGCCACGGGTTGCCTTATGAAGCCACCGGCTTCATGTATCGCTAACCAACCATTCCTTGATGTCATGTCCAATTACCCATCGATTTACATCCGTAATTGTATGTCCATCAAGCTTTCCTTGGTAGCCGCATTTCTTGAACTTGCGTGTTCGATGAGATTGCCCGTGGCGGCTATCTCATCCTCCTCACGACCCACCGAAAAGGCTAGGGACTACAAATGAAGCCGGTTTTAAAGGCACAAGCAGTCACTGCTTGGAGGTTTTATAGAGAAGAGATGAGGAATAGAATGGTATGACGTATTCGTACTTGGGACACAAATCTGAAAAGTTAATTGCAGCCAAGCCCCATCCGAACCACATCGATCCCATGTAAGCTAACCAAGCACAAAGAACCGGATCAATTACCCTCAAGACCCATCGAGAGCATTAACCAAACCCACCGCTTTTGCCCCATTCATTTTTGTCAATCAACCCACAAAGATGAACTAAGCAAGATGCACAGATTTAATGCACATGCACCAATAGCCCTCGCTTTACATCACAAAGCAAGGGACTATTAATATGAACTAATTATCAATTCAATTTCAAAGATAAGACTATTAACATCATTGAGCGGTTCAACACTAGCAAGGTGCCACTAGCCAACAAGCATCTGCATGATCATTGCATTCATTTATATTTATGATTTCTCTACTTCTCTCTACATGTATGTATTACACATTTACACTTATCTGCAATGATGCACTTCTCATCATGTATGTATGTATTACACATTTAGCATCTGGGCTCTGGCCAATGGCCATCATCATCAGCATCAACCAACAACCAGACAACATCAAGAAGACAAGAAGGGGACTTACGCGTTAGTGGGAGAGCTGGAGAGGTTGGAGGCGCGATGAAGGTCCGAGGTAGCGCAACGAGCCAGCGGCGAGAGGGAGGAGGAGCTGGAGCTGCGGCGTAGGGAGGAGGAGCCAGGGCCGACGGCGCAGCGAGGGGGGACTGGGAGTTTGATCCGACGGCGCAGGGAGGAGGGAACTTGATCCGGAGGTCCGGGAGCTGGCGGTGAGGGAGGAGGAGCTCGGTTCACATGAATACCAACAGCACAAACCAATAGGTGATAGATCTGTCTTACCTCGACATCGCCGGTGGAGAGGTAGCCGAGGTCGCAGACGGGGGGGAGGGGGAGGAGGAAGAGGGAAGGCGCGCGCGTCACCATAGTTGTGGCATTATCTGGTGACCTCGCAAAAGACACTCTTATCATACGAGTGTCTTGTGCAAAGAAACCGTAGTGTCTGGCAACTCGATGACGGGAAGAATGCATGGCGGCGTGGGGGGAATGCAGAGCGAGAGTAAGGGCACCGGGGAGTGACGAGTTAGAGCGCAAACCCTAGCGTGCTCCTACTAATAAAGAGACTTATCACAGTCGGTTCTATTATTGAACCGTCAGTGATACTTATTACAGACGGTTCCACAATGGAACCGTCCGTGATATGGTATCATATCACAGACGGTTCATTATTAAAACCGTCTGTGATACTTAGTAATATCACAGACGGTTTTCAACATGAACCGTCTGTGATATTACTCTTCACGCATAGCTTTTTAGCGCACCCGAGAATACAGCGGTCTCTGAACCAAAACCATCTATGATTGCATGTAATATAGACGGTTTTGGTCAACCGTCTGTGATGAGGCGTCCAGTATTAGCCTTTTTGTAGTAGTGGATCATCAGATAGAGGGAGAGAAGAAGAGAGAGAGGTGGAAGCACAATACTCTAGTCTTTGATTCCATCTTGTAATCCAGCATTCTCAATACATACAGACAGGAGTAGGGTTGTTATTCTCTCAGGAGAAGGCCTGAAGCTGTATAAAAATCCCTGTGTCTCCATCTCTGCGTGATCTTGAGCCTAGAGGAACCCCCGAATCAAACAATCTTTACGTAAGTTCGGTTCTAAAACACCGACAGTCATCAAGGCAGTATTTAGGTGAAGTTACCGAAATATCCCTTCTCGATCCTTCTCCGAAGACCGAGTCCAATCTTCATGAAACAATCCTATGCTTCGCCACGTGTAGGTTGATCAACGGCTCTCTTCATGTCTGCAAGTCTCTCCCATCCGGCTCCCACCGAAACCACCATAGCACTTGCACCGGCCCCCACGCCGCTTGATGCAACCCGTCGCACCGAAGGTTCCTTCCACCCATGAGTAGATTTTGAGACCTTAATCTTCATAGCTTAACATAGCTATCGGAGTGAAAAGAAAGTATAATTTCAGTAAGAAAGAGTGGACTTCTATTCACCCCCTCTAGTTTCTAACACGGTCCAACAAAGATAGATTATGGACATCAGATAGATTGCTTGTGAGAGGCCGCGTAGA
Source organism: Phyllostachys edulis (assembly GCA_036346405.1). Lineage (NCBI taxonomy): Eukaryota > Viridiplantae > Streptophyta > Magnoliopsida > Poales > Poaceae > Phyllostachys > Phyllostachys edulis. Next base: position 38,241,379 of record CM070557.1, on the reverse strand, counting down.
CTCTTTCTTCTGCCCACTTTGTGGTAACACCCAAGAAACAAAAGAGCACTTCTTCAGAGACTACAATGTGACCTGGCAAATCTGGTTAACAATTGCAAATTGGCGCAACTGTCCCAATTCAAACCCTGACAATAATACACCTGGACTACGCCGCCTTCAAAGATGGCTTTCCTCGTGGATAACTATGGCAAAGAAGGATCCGAATCCTCTGCATTACCGCAGAGGTCCACTGTGTGAAACAGTGTTTTTATAAGTGTAAGCAACACGCGCGCAAATACTGTAGCATTGGTGTAATATTTACCGCTGAAAAAACACTGTTGCAAAATATTGTAGCTATTAGTCTCTATCTTTCATTTTTGATCAAACGGTGAAGATCGATTCTAATACCCATACACTATAAATCATCTGTATTGGATACAACGCAGAGGATCCCAATCCAACGAAGAGATCTCCTTGAATTCCCTCTTCCAGGCTGCGAGCGAAAGAATTCCAACATATATATATATATATATATATAATCTTATTTCGATGTTTCTAAATGGTCCGAGCAGCAACGATAAATTTTTTTTTAAAAAAAAACACATCAGTCCTGTTCTATTCTTAATCGGCTTCACGACGACATGCATGATGCTACCTACTCACCTACGTTTCTTACACTGTGAATCTGCGATTGACGCGTACAGCACGGTAGATGCGATCGAGCCAAATTACTCCTACACATATATATCCTGGCAATTCATGCTACTACGGATCGGGTATGGCCCAAGCTAGCTAGCTAGACAGAATCTACACATATGCATGGGCCGATCCGACGTATAAAATCATATATACCGTACTACACGTACGTACGGAAAACCAATACATACATACATACGTATCGATCACTGGCAGTTAGCGTATCAGCATGCGTACTACATCGAGCTAACACATCACGTATTCTCGTACAGACGACAAAAGGCGTACGTACGACTCGGCCTGCACATCAGTACGCATGGCATACTACTGCACTAGCAGTATACTAGTACTACGCCCGAAGTACGTACGTAGCATGGTCCAATACCCCACCAGGTACGCGTCCCGTACTGACAGATATATCGATCGACGGACGCATGCAATCAGTGGTCCCGTGTACTGTACGTATCCCATTTGCACATTTTGCCTTAATTCGGTACATTAAAGTGTACGACGTGATACGGCGTGCATGGATTAATTAGTACTCTCTACGTATATAGTTCAGACTGAGCCTGAGCCTGATCTGACAGGCAGAGCACTGAAAAAACGATGTCTCCACACGATGAACAGGCAAGAACTGTCATGTCCAGCCTGCCAGCTTCTATTCTGCATCTTCTCTCTGTCCAAATCTCACTGCTGTACCTACTGTCAAAGTCGCAGAGCAAGCACGGATGGTAGTAGTGTGTATGTGTATAGAGAGAGAGATCGCTGCAAAATTTCACAACTGCTACTCTTCTGTTTGTCCATATATATGCCTTTTGTGGCAGGCGGGCTTCATGTTGAGGAATTTGTCAGGAGGTTCACTGAACTGAAGAGTTTGCTTGCAGGATTCAAGATGCCATTACTGCATGCTAAGCATGCATACAAATTACAGGCACGGTACGTCTCTGTTTGGAGGAAGAAGAAGAACTAGCTAGAAAAGTGTAACAAGCAATAACTCGGCCTGAGCTGAGGGAAAACCATGTACTACTCGGCTGAGCTACGTGTTTGGGCCTAAGGAAGGAGTGGGCCTATTGGCCTTTTAGCCTAGTGGGCCGGCAGCAGCAAGACGAGTAGTAGACTAGTAGTGTTCCCTTTTCATTTTTCCTCTTAGGCATGAATGAATACTTGGTAGTTTCTCTCTCTCTCAAAAAAAGAAAAACTTGGTAGTTTGTAGTAGTTCAGGCAGTTCAGCTTGACCCAACATCTGCACTGGTTTCTGTTCTCTTCCCCAGTGTACTACTCTACTGTAGTAGCATTTGAAACGGTTACAAAATGCGTTCTGCATGAAACAAATGGTCTACAAGCTTTGGAAGTTGTGGAACAAAAATGCATGTTGTGAAACTGCAAGCGCACAAATTTAGCAACTGAACAAATGGTTCTATAAAAGTTGGACATTGATGGAGAAATGAGATATCCTATTAATTAGAGAGAATTGCATAGGTGGTTTAATTTGTGGGTTCAGAGCGATCATTAGTCAGCCTAACATGAATAGCAAACTTTGAAAATACAAGCCCTACTGAATATGCCCTTGTTAAGTATTTTGCCTTCTCTACAAAACTTTTTGGGATATTGGAAGAAAACAAAACAATATTACTATCAATGTTTGGTGTGCCCTCCGGCCGTACGAATTCGGCCATTTTCTTGGCGCTTTACGCCTGAAGATTATAGATTAGCAACAGCTTTTGTTTTGTGCCACATAAGAGGAAACGAAGCTAGAGATAGTGTTGAAGAATGAGTCGCAGGATCCAATACACGCCAAGCACGATACTATATCAATCAGGTGCAGTGATTCTCATGTGACTTGCATGTAAGATGGTGGACGCGTGTGGTGAAATTATGGAACAGAGAACCCTTTCTTCTGCGATTTGTTAGTAGCGCTGGAACAGAGAACCTTATTTACTACTGCAATGTCTCCGAAATCCAAGAATGGTGGCCGGTGCTGAATACTCAAACATAATATCTCATTGCTCCATATTTGTGACATGAATAGGTATAAAAATGCTGCTGATGATAAACAACTTCGCAAGATTATCTACTTTCTTGTTACTACTGGGAACTTGGTTGACGCCCATGAGGAAGTCCAACTGACAGAAGGGCCCCACAAAGTCAGTGACCACGCGTGTCAACAATTTGGCAGGCTCCCATCCATCGCCGGCCTAATCACCACCTCAGTCAGACGACGAAACACACAACACACTCATCTAAACTATGCTTCATGTCATGCCCAAATCCCTTGCATATGCTAAGTGAATGTGCAGGATTCAGTGATGCCATCACTTCATGCAAATTAAGGATAGAGGTGCCGTTTCTGCTTGGAGGAATAACTAACTGCAAGTCTGCAAGTGTGTAGCAAGCAAATAAATTGGCTGATGAACACTGTGAACGAACCACCAGCTGGACAGAATAGGGAAATGATGCTGAGAAAACACACAAGAAATTAATGAACCCAATGAAGAGGCTGCATTCGAAAGAGATGTCATGTTGTTCAGTCGCTGGTTGGTACTCATCTTTTTTTTTTCGAGAACACGCCAATATCATTATATTAAAGAGAAAGAGAAGAAAAGGTACAACACGATTACAAGATTCAGAACCGCCAACAGAAAAGACAAGTTGGTACTCATCCTGCTAACATGAGTTGTGGAAATGATCGATGCTGTGAAATAAAACACACAAGAAATGAGCAGATGGTACTATAAAAGCAGGACATGGATGAGGAATGCCTATCAATTCGATAGAATCGCATAGGTAATTTTGTGGGAAAAGTCTAAACAAATTAAATTGGCGTCCCCTACAAAACTTGAGGTATTGGAACAGTACAAAGCACTGTTAACATTAGTATCCTGCTGCTTAGCTTTGAAGATTTGGCAATTAAGGAAAACTAGAACGTTTTTGCGCGCTCCGCTGCGCTGCGGTTGCCAGTGTGATAGCAGGGGAAAATTCTTTTTTTTTCACGGCAGCTATATGTATGTGTTAAAGACTCGTGTTATCAGGGTCAAGTCGATTTACAACGCAATATAGTTAGATCTTGACATATATAGTGTTCTTTAGACAATAGAAACAGTAGTGTGATAGTGTAGTACATTACTATATAGATTTAATGTCTAGTACAAAGCCAAGTAGCACAGGTAGCTAAAATTCATAACTACTATCTAAATCTAGTCAGGTAAATAACCAATGAACTTTTTAGACGTAATTATAAAACCTATTTTCACCATTAAAGGAATACAATGCAAGCTAATAGTCTGTGCCTTAGTCCACGGTGTCCAAATGGACCGACCTTTTGTGTTGTATCTACATTCTCCAGATTTGTTTAAAGTAGGACCATGCTTGTGTACTATGAAGGAATGCTATTCTGTATGCTTAGTTTCATCACCTGCAAAATTGAGATAAAAAGGAGTTACCAAAGAAATAAAGGAACCCACGTACTATCAACTGAATGAGTTTAAACCGAACTGTACAAGATGGATGGATCTAGAGCAAAATATACACTACTCCCTGCCCTACTTTACATAATGAAATGTAGTGTATATGGAAATGTAGGAGAACCTGCTCAAGACCATAATGAAATAGAAATTGATCGCCAAGGTAACATACATGCAGTAGCAGCAACCACATTCCAGGTAGTTAATATCAATAAGTGTTCACAGTACTTCAAAACAAGCAATGTAAGAAACAACGAATAGTATGGATTCAAACATCAGCAACTTGTGAAAACCATCAAACTTTAACTTCCTTGCTTGTCTACACGCATGTTTAGTAATATCAACTGGTGCTTGTCCTTCAACTTTGTACCACACCATGATATTGACATCAAAGTGTTGGTTCTAGGATGACTCAATTCTTAGTTTTATTAAACCAAATTTCACACCATCAAAGTTTAATATAGGTTTAAAAGCAAGAAAATGTAATGCAACCATTAGCATAACCTACAACTCACCTTTCTCTCTAGTTGTTTATCTGCAAAAAGCCATGCCTTTGCTGTGAGAAGACCAATCTATTGTGCCACCAAAACTTGGAATCCATACATAAACTAAAATGCAGATCTTATCAGCATATCGATGATCCTAAATATCTAATAAGATTAACTTTAAAACTATATCATACGACAGTAAATCAGTTAACTTAAATTCTAAATCATCGTCAAAGAATTAAAGTAAGACCTTGTCCAAGTCCCTTAATGAATAGCAAAAGTCACAAACCAAATGTACAAAATAGCAAGTTTGGGCAACTTACTTTGTCAAGAGGTATGTCCTTTATATGATGTACCTTCAGTTAAATCGAGATTTCTCTCATGTCAACCAAGTAACCCTTAGCTATAACTGTCTCAGGAAACTTACCTTGGTATTTTCTAGATACATATAAAGGACATTTGGTTGAAATGTCTGGAATATATTCAGAATCCACTTGAATAGGGGGGGAAATAGTAATAGGACTATCAAAAACACTATTTTAAAAGCCAACAATTTTTATAAAAAGAAAGGAATAAAAATGGTATACCGCCAAAAACTGCAGCATTGAAGATTTCTAACAGTTTCTAGTAACTAATCTTCAGCATCTGGGTTTTCCTATGCAAGCAGCATATCAAACATTAAATGGCGAAGATTCTTATCAGCCAAATAGTTTGGACATGTAGTTACCTCATGAAGAGCTTTGCGGCGGCAGCACTCTAATATCTCCCTTGTGTATGTATTGGCTTCCTTACAGCTATCTGGGAAAGCAGACTCATTCGATGATCAATTGAATGTGGATTTCTTGCTGTCCTGCAAAAGAGGTTTAGAAAACACGAAGACAAAGCGATAAACATCAGAAAACAAGAAACTGGATGAAGATTATATGATGAATGGAAATTCTGGATTCTTTTTCTTTTGTGCCTTCATAATGTAACGGTTTTAGATGAGACAACTGGATCAAAAATGTTTATGTGCATTTTAGAATTCGGATTGCCAAAGCTTTACTAAAGCTCAACTAAGTTTACTTATAGGAAATAGCTAGTAAAATATTATGATTTCTTTTTCCATTAGCAGACTTTAAGCAAGGCAAGATAATTACATTCTGGATTCTTTTTCTTTTGTGCCTTCATAATGTAATGGTTTTAGATGAGACAACTGGATCAAAATGTTTATGTGCATTCTAGAATTCAAATTGTCAAAGTTTTACTAAAGCTCAACTAAGTTTGCTTCTAGGAAATAGCTGGTAAAATATTATGATTTCTTTTTCCATTAGCAGACTTTAAGCAAGGCAAGATAATTACATAGATGTTGTTGGATGTTTCTTATGTTTGCCTCAAAGCAAAAGAAAGGGAAGAAAATGATTTAATCCAAGCATTAATTGACAAAGTGGCAATATATACTTTAGGTTCAAACAGAAAGCAGGGCTTTGCTAATAAACACTCAAGAGTACTGAATTTGTCAACTTTTAACAAAAAAAAGAAGAAAACAGTCAGGTGCTCTCTAGCCACAAACTAAGTATATTTTGAACATAACAGTAAAGCTCAATTATTAACTATACCCGTAGTTTGGATTTTTTTCCGCTACCCCAAGGCCTAGCTCATGCATATTTGCTTTCCGATAAAGATCACTCCACATTTTTCTTCGACGAGCAACACAGATCGCATCTTTCTCCACAGTGCGGATTTTGTCGAAAAATGTGGTAGCACCTGCATTCGAAAGAAAACATAATATAGAATTCTGGGACACAGCAAAATGGCAGCCTCAGTTGAGTAAACTAACTCTTTGATGGATAAGGGAAGCAGTCAATGTTATCCTTAATGGCGACAAAGATCCCATCCAGAATGGAAATCGGATTTCCTAGGCACAAAAAGAAACACATATCAAGAAAACGGGATAGAGGTGAATGGAGTTTCTACCTGAAGACGGTTCATTTCAAGGATAAGAAGATGCATATCATGAACTGACCAAATATAGATGTAGTCTTAGTCTCTTAGAGAAGAACCAAAGTAGGAAAGTTAGGGTAAACCTTGCTGAAATCTCTTTGTGGAAGGTTCAGCTTGCTTCCTCAGGTCATCTGCGTTGAAATAAACCAGCATTCGCATTGGAGGCTTCTTGTTGTTCCACTCTTCGACACCAGCAATGACATGCTCAGCAACCTATATATGCAACGGATCAAGGTTAAACAACACAATTGTAGAAGGGCAACCATAGAAGCAAGTGACGCTCTGTTCTCTGAGCTACTCATAGCTAATGGGTCGTGATCCCGGACCGGTAGGCATGCGCAAAGTCACGAATCTTCCAATAGAGTAAAGGGGTTGTCTCCTCGGTCGTTTCCCAAGGCACTGAGGGGTCATACGGGGGAAGACACTGCAGTGCTTGCTCAACTCTCTCCACGGGGTCCCTGTCTTCCCCCATGAGCACAACTCCTTGCTCCGGCTCTGGCAAATCAGGAGGAGGAGCAGCAACAATTAACAACACAACATGATAAAGAAGAATGTAAGAGGCCCAAAAATTAGCCAGGATCGCAGTCTTTGTGAGCCTTTTTCTTGGTCATCGAATGTAAACAAGAAGAAGAGATGTCTGGAACATGCCCTGTGGTGGGTACTCCGGGTAGTACAGTGGGCCGGAGCGGCGCTGGTGGTAGCGGGCAAGGGGCTGGGCGGGGGTGAGCCGCTGGCGGTAGCAGTGGCGACAAGTCTGGTGGTGGCGGCAGGTAGCATTAGAGTTTTAGTAAGAGGAAGTCATTGACCTCTTACCTTGGAGAAGGCCAGATACGCATGAGCTTGAATTCAGGCAAAAAAGCTTCTGTTTAGCTGTGAGCGGCATAGTGGTTGATGCGGCCTGGATCTGCAATCCAGAAGAGAAAGATGTAGTACTTGAAGAATCGGACACCATCAAAAAGAATGGAGAATTAAGATGGGAGGGTGTGGCGTGACGGAGGAGAGGAGAACTTTGGAAGGAAATGTGGAGTCGGTGGTATTCTAGAAGGAGGGGACAGCGGGGGCGATGTGAGCAAAGGGGAGGAAGGAAGCGGCGAGGGTGGTGCAGGCAAAGGGGATGAGGGGCGGCGGAGGCGGCGTGGACGAAGGGGGTGAAGGTGAGGAGAGGGCGGCGAGGGTGGCATTCGCGATGCATTTAACACTTCATATTTACATTCAAAGATTACATATTAGCGACAGGTGTATTCCTGCAACTGATAAAAACAGCGACGGAGGACATGCTGTTCATATTGCTCAAGAATAGGCAGCAGGATCCAATGGAGACCATAGCTCGGCGATCAAGAACCTTTTCAAGAATCCAAGATCGATTGTTGGAGGTAATTATAAGTTACAATTATATGTTTGTACATTGCCACTCGGGCCAGAATAGTGTGCCGCAGGCATGAATACTTTGACCTAGGGGTGGACCCCACAGGGGGCAGCCGGAGCTAGAGCATTCCTTACTATCGGTCGGACACTGGTACCCCTTCAGCACCGGCCAGCTATCTATGAGGCCATTAGAGAGGAAGACGAAGAAGATGTTTCTCATGATTTGAGCTTGATTCTCCATAGTAGGCTGCCCTATACCACCAACCCACCCGGTGCTAGATCAATCGGCTGAGCTAAGAGGCCCAACTGCTCGAGGCCTAAGCGGCCAAGACCGTGACGTGGACTGCCAAGCAGAGTGAGACTTGCTTGTATTATTCTCCTTTTAGATTCTCGTGAGAGGTTGTGATGTGTATTTTGTGTTGGTGGATGAGTAAATGTGGCATGATGTTTAATATTAGCGCAAGATTAGAGCAATAAAAATGCATAAAAACAATTGGTTAAGCGCATATATAGGCAATATGTGTAAGGTTTGATGTCGATGGGATGGAGGATCATTAGTATCATTGAAATTGTGGATTTCAATTGTACTTTGGCAGTGCAGATGCGTGAGAGCATCACGGAAAGCTCAATCTTGCCTATTAGCACCTCTTTATTTTAATAACCAACTTCGTCTGTTACTTTGAAATGTTTGATCGTTTGTTTATCGGTTTTGAAGCTCGAGTGCTCTCCAAGGAGCTAATTTGTGACCAACCATTGAATGAGCTGTCAAATTTTCCACGTTTGATTGACATTCAGAAGCAAGCAATTGTCATCAAGAGTTTGTATTTTCATTCGCGAATCAGCTTCAACCTCTCCCTCGCGTAGTCACGTACGTTCAAGCAGTTATGACATTTATGTGATTAATGTGAACGGATAAATTACATCGATGTGCTCTAAAACCATGGATTTTTTCACCCTTTAGTTCCCGACTATTTGCACTGCACGCGCGGTTTGTATTTCGATAATACAAATTTGGAAAGGACAAACTAATTTGATTTTTTTGAAATAATATTATTTTAAAAATACAAAAATAAATAGTTTTTTTTTACAAAACTAGGTTGCTGTTGCCATTTGGAATAACGACAGTAGCGATAGTTGGCCTTCAACAAGAGAGAGTTGTGCCGCGGATGAAATGACGACGTCGTCCCGTGGTCGACCTCGTTGTCATTTCATCTGGCGACAGGGATATCTGCACTGTTTTTTTACTGACTATTTTCGAGCACATATTTTATGGACAAATCACAATGATATTACAAAACATTCAGCACGACGTCATAACATTTTTTGTCGATAAATCACCTGATATTACATAATATTCAGCACAACGTCATAACATCTTTTGTTGACAAATCACAATGACATTACATAACTTTTAGCGCAACGTCGTCACATATTTTGTGGACAAGTCACACTGACATTATAAACCATTCATCACAACATCATCATCTAGTTTTTCGACAAAACAGAGTGATATTACAAAAACATTGGGCACCACATATTTCAACAGGACGAACCTTTTCTGTGGCCGTGACATCAACGTCTGCTATGTGGACCCTCTTGAATAGGGTGATCGGATGAGGTCTCCGTGGAGACATCGGGCTTTCGTCTTATGAATTTCTCATAGGATATTTCTTGAAGTGTGAGCTGCGCCGGGGGCGACGCCGTAACGGTCAGGGAGCAGAGTCATGATGTCGGAGGGTAGTGGGTTGTACGACCCGAGAATCGACGACGCCGACCCGCTCGGCGCGGCGACGCTGGGGAAAGCGCCCAGTAGCGTGTACACGTCCCTCCGGCTCATCAGCGCCAGGGAGATCGGAGACTCGAGACTTCCCCTTCGCGCCCAAGAATGGCGCCCTCGGCCGCAACCTACACCGCTTCCCGGGGCACCGCGAGGTGTACTGCTACCTCCGGGACTTCTGCGACACGTTCGGGCTCCTGGACGCTGTCAAGCTCAACACCAGTGTCGTGCGTGTCGCCGTGGTGCAAGGCGGCCGCTGCGGCGACGTGCCGAAATGAGCGCTGAGATCCATAGACCTCGGGGAGCGTGACGCTGATGAGAAGGTGGAGGTGGCCTGCTTGGTGGTGTTCGACGCCGTCGTCGTGGTCACCGGGCACTATTTGCAGCCACTGCCAAGCTGAACCTACATCTACAGCTACAGGTACGTTCACTAGTACAGTCCTGCAGTAGTGCTGCCATGACAGAAAATATTTCTATTCTACACTAGAACAACTCCACTACTACCACTCTGGCCTAGACCCCTTAGGGTGCAACCATTCTATCAACTCTTGGAAAACAGTTCAAATGATTCTGAAAAAATTTGGGAGAAAAAAGTTAGATAGGCGCGGATCAATCTATCACAAAAAAAAAATCGATCTACACATAGATAAACTAAAAAGACAAATTCTGTTGAAAAGGAAATCCGAAAAAAAAGGAAAAAAAAAGATAAAAACTACTATTCACTGAATTGTTTCTTTTTCATTTTTTATGAAGATTTTTTATTTTTTGTGTGTTTATCCTAATATAGGCCAATTTTTTCACTTGATTACCATGACATTTCTAACCAAATGTTTCAAAAAAATTCATACCATTTGCATCGTTTTTTACGGACGGTAAAGCACCGGATATGTTCCCTATTTTACATGACCTAGCTTCATAAAAGTCCCCAGAGACAGGAAGAGGCCTGCTGTGCGACCACATGAGACCCCGTGTCCAAATATAAGTGGCAGCGGATGTTCTAAAAGCCCTTCGATTATTAGATTTAGGACCTGATGAATTTTAGGTGGTGGAATGCGGGGTGCACAAAGGTGAGGTCTTGGGCTCTCCCCACCCAAGCAGGGTGAAAATGTTTTTTTATTTAAAAAAATCCATTCAATTAATAGGGTCCATTTGGATCAGTGATTGAATTGGGTTTGAGAAATTGGAGTGTCAATTCTATATCTTAGTAGAATTTGAATTGCGCAATAATTCCAATTTGTTTGGTTGGTTGACAAAGAAACTGAGACATAGAAATGGAATTTTTAACTAATTCATAATTTTGTATGGTTGCCAAAATTGTTTCATGGAAATGAATCAAACCCAAAAGCAAACCCTCCACTCCAAGAAACTCGCCGCCAACGGCATTGGTTGGGGCGCTAACCCAACACTCCACCTTGCACTACTATAACGCCCTAGATCTTCCACTTCCGGACTCACCCTATCGGTCATAGGTTCTTCCCTAACTCAACCCATGTAATATTACTTACTCGTTGTGGAGGGGATAATCATGTAATAAGGTAGCATTTTCTGCCCGTCGAAGCGAAGAAATAGTTGACACTTAAATACGACCTCTTATCCGAGTAAAAGTTTTGTTGGTCCTTATATATTAACCATATGTAAAGGATCACACCTCATCATCATCATATTTTTCTCTTTTTCTGGCCCCCTTTACCCTCCTAATACTTCTCTTTTCTCATTTCTTTCATTTTGTTCTTCTTTCATTTATCCCATTTGGTTTTTGAGACATAGTTTTGATGCACATATGTATAACAATACAACAAGGTGCGGTTTACATTTAATATAACTATGTTGGTGATCAAAAGATAAGCTTGCCTTCGAAATTATAAAAAAGATCGGCGTTCGTGGTTTCTGGATCAAATACACATGTCTGCGTTTGTTCATCATATGCAATTATACGGAAACGCGAATAATAAATAAATAAATACATAGCTGCTTTTGGGGATGTTATGCGTACATTAATTAGTGGATTTTATTTTGTTAACATATTTTAATTTAATAATATTTTTTGGATCCCCGCTAGGTTAGCACTCCCCGACTGCGGTTGTTCTACGGTCTACTGGAACTAGGATCGAGATTTCCTATTCTTGTATTTTTATCACACGAAAACGAAATACTACACTTACCAGTATGCAACTAGCTCTATTCAATTTTTACTAACGCAAATATGCCTAATTGGTCTTACTTAGGTGTGTACGCATTTATTTACTTCTCTAAATAAATCGGGGTTATTTATTTTAATTATTCTATCACGATTAAATTATTTCTAATGCGCCAAATTAGTTGTCTAATTAAGTGAGTGCTACCGGCGATTTTATTTATAAAGTCTTAGATTTATTTTACCTTTTTTCCTGCTTTTATTTTTTATTGGTCGATTTACTCCTAAATATTCTCACGTGGTTTTAAAAATCTACACTTCTGGCGATTTGTCCGAAACTCGCAGGTATGCTAGGCATGTGTTCTCTCCATTTATTTTTATTTTTATAATATTTTTATTTTATTTTATTTAAGTCCCACTGCTTGTTATTTATTTGTGCGGGGTTTATAAATCTATTTTTCTGGCGATTCGTCCAAAATTCGTTGGCATGCCACGTACACTTTCGCTCTTTTTATTAATCATTTTATTATTTTTTTTCCTTTCTTTATTTTTTTCTCTATTTTTCTCTCTCCACCTTTTTCTTTTTGGCTGAATCAACCCTAGTGAATTTTTCGCTAATCTAGCACATTTTCGTCGTGTATTTGCAGATCTGACCACGACGAAACGATATTTGCAAAAATAGCACCGCTAGCGCACGGTGGCCGTGTGCCAGCGCCGAACCCGCCGCCACCTAGCGTTGGTGTATCGCCACTGCAGTGCCAACGCCGGACCTGCTGCACATGCTCACATCCGGCCACGTTGTCACCGTTGGCGCCGGGTGGCCGTGCGCCAACCACTAGCGCACAGCGACCGTTCGCCAATAGGCCTTCGGTCGCCACGTGTCGCATTAGTTAGGGTTAGTTCCGATAGTTAGGGTTAGAGTTAATTAGGGTTAGTGTTAGGCTGAAATTTGGAAGAATTTTAAAATATAGCAAATGAGTCCGAAAAATTATAAAATATTCTGTGGAGCCTCCCGACACTGCGGTACTTGCTTGTGTAAATTTACCATAATTTTATTCGTTCAAAATTTTTATCGCTATTTCATATAAGTGTCATGTTCGTACGAATCAACAGAACACTGTGCCATATGTTGATTGCCTAAACATCCAAATGAGGCTCTTCCTCCATTTGCCTTACTTTTTCACTGAAAGCATTAATCACTCATCATCCCGTCACCTCCTTGTTTCATCCATCAAATCTTTGTCTCCCAAAATGCATAGCTTAATTAGCACGCGTGGGATAAGGATTACCTTCGAGTAGTGGCTATAATTAGAGGGAGCGAACGCGATTTTATTTCGCAGTCGCTCGCTCGCTCTTTCGCTCATTCATTTCATTTTGCAGTCGCTCACTCTCTTACTCTGTCGATTATATTTTTGGGGACATTTCAGTGTTATTAACCGCTGTCATTCGCAGGTAGTTTGGTTGTAATTTTTAATTTACAGTGTTTATTAGTCACAAAATAATTAGTAGTAATTAATTAATAAAGTAGTGTTAGTTTGGTCGTAAAGCAAAATCAAATAATAAGAAATGCATTCACCGTTCGTAGGTAGTTTGGTCATAAGTTTTAGTTTACAGTGTTTATTAGTTATGAAATAATTAGTAGTAATTAATTAATAAAGTAGTGTACATTAATTTGTAGTGTTAGTTTGGTCGTAAAGCGAAATCAAATAATGAGATGCATTCATCGAAGAATAGAGAAGCATAATCTAATTAAGCTAACTTATCATGTAGCTTATCACCGCAGAAAACTACTCTGCAATTAATTTGCAATCTTTTATGTTCATTAGCCACCTTCTCACTAATGTTCCTCTATTCCATGTGTTGCAAGACATGTCTCTACCGGAGCTTCTAGAACACTTCTACGATGAGGATCACCAGTGCAAGTTGTGGATCGCTGGTGACGTCGATGACCTTTCACCCCTGCTGCTTCAGCGAGGAGGGATTATCGAGCCGGACGATTGCTTACGTCTTGATCCTTCGACACCCAGCGGCTCGGCCTCGCCTTGGCTCGGCCTTAGGCCACCTCTCGACCGCGATGGTCGACTCGCTGACGGCCCGACCTCTGATCGCCTCGCTCAAGCACCAGGCGGCTTGGCCTCGGCTCGACCCGGCCCGGCCTATGGCTGCCTTGCTTGGCCTGCCCGACGGTTTTGGGGTGAAGGCCAGTTTTGGCTTGCTATGTCCCTTGGTTTCATTATTCTCTCATTGTCCCCTCTTTGTTGCTTTAGTTTTTAGGTTTGAGTTTGACTTGTTTACTGATGTGGGTTGATGTTGCTTATGCATGAAAATGATGGAGGTGGGCTACCTTGTGTTCATGCATGGTGAACGTGCTGGATGTGGGTTGTGCTCCTTAAGCTTCAGCCTGAGGGTGATGGTGGGTGTGGTTCCGGAGCACTGAGGTATACTACTCCTTCTACCTAGTTTCTCCCCTTGCTCTGTGATGGTTGGATGAATGATGATGCTACTGGGGCTTGCTATGGTGGGTTTGGTTGATGCCCTGTGATGGAGTGGTGGGTGATGTTGCTACTGGGGCTTGTGCTCTTATGTGTCCTGTTGTGCTCATATGGGTGGTTTGGATGGGCAAAAATGACAGTGGGTGCGAGGATATGGTGGTTTACCTTGTTGGCCGGGTTGGGACTGGAAGTGGCAGTGGTTGCGGTCGCGGTGGTCATGCCGGCAGTGCGGTGGTCGTGGGGTGCTCTCAGTGCTCCTGGTCCTCGTTGTCAGCTTGGCGTCGGTTCTGGTGGTCTGTGCCGGTTTGACGCCGTTCGCACTCCATCGTCTTCCCCATCTCCTTTGCTCCTCTTCTCCGGCTGCTCTCTGTGGGTCCTTTGCTTGCCTTGCTTTGCTGTGACTTGCTTTCGTGTTGTCTTGAGGAGGGCAGTCGGTGAGGGTTGTGTTGGCTTGGCTTGGTGATGCTGCTTTTTCCTTGGTTGGTTGTGAGCTTGCTTGCTTTGTGGAGCTTTGCCTTGTGGAGCTCTGTGGGTGGGGTTTGTTGTTCTCAGTTGAGAACTTATGAAATGAGGAGGGGTTGTGAGACTTGGTGAAAGAGGGGGCTTAAGAATGTGAGGTGTTTTTCTGCTGTGCTCCTCCCTTGGCATGTGCATGACCGTTGTGCCCTCTTGTAAGATCGAGGAGGCCAACTAGAGGGGAGGTGAATAGTCGTTTCTAAAATCTCTAAGGCTAAAACCGATTTCTAATGCGGAAACTAAATATCAATTCGGTTTAGCCTAAATCAACTAGGTTCACTAAGTGCACCAACAACAAGTCTAATGATAAATATAACAAATAAGCATAAGACTTGAGCAATTCAATTCTAGCAATGGTGAAAATTATTGCAATTATACACAATGAATAAGCAATTTAATACAAGGTATATAAATTGTAATATAGTAAAGCTCAAGAATGCAAACCAAGATGACACGTGTAACGTCCCGTTTTTTCCAGAGTTTTGAAAAGCTTTTAAAAATAATAACCATTCGCTTTTGTTGAAAGTTCAAAGCTTAATTTGAAGATTTCAGAAATCGGAGGTTTAACTTGAACTAATCAAACTTCAATTAATCCCTTTCTGGTTGAGCTGGAGTTATTGTTTGCTCTTTAGCTTTTAGCCTCTTTTTCTCTGTTGGCCTTGCGTGTCCTCCGTGCTAGTCTCTTCCCCCTCTAGGCCTCTATCTCTAGTCTTTCCTCTCGCCGACATCTCCTCGATGCCCGCATCCATTTCATCTTTCTGACCTTCTCTTCTTTTCCTCTTCTCCCTGGACCTCCCTGGAGTTCCTCCTTTGTGGATCTCCTCCCTTTTGGAGACATCCTCCCTTGGGTCTTTCCTTTCGCCTGTGCCTCCTCCCAAATTGACCTCTTTATAAGTTCAATCCTTCGCATTCTCTGGACCTCTCTTTGTAATCTTCTGCTTGGACTTTCCTTAAGTCCGACCTCCCTTTGATGGTTTGAATCTCTTTGTGCTTAGACCTCCCTTGGGTCTAAGCTTTCATGTTTGACTAGATCTCCTCTTGATCTAAACCTCTTTCTTTGTTTGGACCTCCCCGTGGACCTCTTAGCGTTCTCTTGTAACCTCTGAGGTCATTTGGGCGTCCCAAAGTTCCTTTGGACCTCCCTCGTGCCCTTTTGGAACCCTACTCAACTCCCTTCATGCCCTAACACCTCCCCTGCTGAGATCTAGCCGTTAGGACCTCCTCTCGGGATCTTAGCCCTAACTGACCTCCCTTGTTGAGATCTCGCCGCTAGGACCTCCTCTCCGAGATCTTAGCCGCATGCACCTCCCCCTTGTTGAGATCTGGCCGTTAGGACCTCCTCTCTCGAGATCTTAGCCGCATGCACCTCCCCTGAGATCTCGCCGTTAGGACCTCCTCTCTGGAGATCTTAGCCGCATGCACCTCCCCTTGTTGAGATCTCGCCGTTAGGACCTCCTCTCTGGAGATCTTAGCCGCATGCACCTCCTCCTTGTTGAGATCTCGCCGCTTAGGACCTCCTCTCGAGATCTTAGCCGCATGCACCTCCCCTGTTGAGATCTCGCCGCTAGGACCTCCTCTCGAGATCTTAGCCGCATGCACCTCCCCTGTTAAGATCTGGCCGTTAGGACCTCCTCTCGAGATCTTAGCCGCATGCACCTCCCCTTGTTGAGATCTGGCCGCCAGGACCTCCTCTCGAGATCTTAGCCGCACGCACTCTCCCTTGTTGAGATCTGGCCGTTAGGACCTCCTCTCGAGATCTTAGCCGCATGCACCTCCCTTGTTGAGATCTCGCCGCTAGGACCTCCTCTTGGAGATCTTAGTCGTCTGTGTCCTCCTTCGTTGGATCCAAAGGTCCAGACCTCCTTGGGCCCAAGACCTCCTTAGCGCTTGGACCATCTTTGACTCTTGTGGTCAGACGCTTAAGGCTTTGCCTTCCTCACCTAAGGACCGTCGATGTTGTTCAGATGGCCTGATCCTTAGGGCGATTCCTTGGTCCGAACGCCCCTTCCTCCTAGCCATCCGATCTAAATCGCACGACCTAGCCTTTGCCGGTTCTGCTTCGCTTCGGTCCGAACGGCCCCTCGTTACGCCATCCGATCTGGATCTCGACGCTAATCATGCGAGGAAACGCTTGATGGTCCAAACGTTCCTTTCCTTCTGGACCGCCCGATTCGATCGAACGGCTCATGGTTTCTGCTTTTCCTTTGATCCCGTGACCTCCTCGGCTTTTTGCAAGGACCACCTCGACCCTTGCATGTCTTTTGTAAAGACCACTCTCCTAATCCTGAATATCCTTGTTCGTCAGGACCTCCCCGCACCCTTTGATCTGGACCGCTGAGGTCCTCCCTTTTGAGATCTTGACCGTCGGATTTTCCCTTTTGAGAGATTTTGATCGTCAGGACCTCCTTGCTCTCAGGGCCTCCTCAAGCGCCTTACCCCTTGCGCTTGGGACCTCTTTTGAGGTCTGGTTCTCTCGTGATTCAAACCTCCTTGGGGTCTAGATCCGTTTGAGGGTTGGATCTCCCCTTGAGGTCCAGCTATCTTTTGTCTTTCGAACCTCCTGTCTAGAGGACCTCCTTGCTGTGTCTTTTGGACCTCATATCCTTAGGACCTCTTTGTGTTTAGACCCTTGTGGTCTAGACCACCTTCTTTGTGTGTTTAGACCTTTGTGGTCTAGACCTCCTTGTTGTGTTTGGACCTCCTTAGGTTCAGACCTCCTTGTGTTTGGACCTCCTTTAGGTTCAGACCTCCCTATTGTGTTTGGACCTCCCTTAGGTTCAGACATCCTGTTGTGTTTGGACCTCCTTTAGGTTCAGACCTCCCCTTTGTGTTTAGACCTTTGAGGTCTAAACCTCCATGTTTGTCCTAGGACCTCCTCGCAGACCTCCTTCCGGACCTCCTCCTTGACCTCCTCTTTGGACCGTGGACCATGTCTTTGATCGGTCATGATCTTTGATCGCCCCTTTGGCGCCTTTAAGTGCATTTGATGTGGGTTGAGTCACATTAAATGTCGCCACCTACCTTTTGTACTCTTTTTCTACTTTGTGTCACATCCCTTGCTTTCTTTATTTCTTATCGTACCTTGTGGCAAGTGTGCCCTTGTCCTAATACCTTGAACCTAGTCGCTTTTTGTGTTGGTGCTCGTTCCTTGCTCTTTAAATAGAGCACCGAGGGCACCGCCGCCTCCCCCCTGCTCCTCATTTCAACTTCCTCCTCGGTTTCTTCCTAACTGGTGAACTCCTCCGAGCTCCTCCGCTCGCACTTTTTGGGTCCGGAGCTCCTCTCGCCTGAGCCCTCATTGAATCTCCTGTGGACCTCCTCCTCCTCGTGGACCTCCTCTTCTTTTGATTTCAAGTAAGTTCTTTTGTTTTCTTGAAGTTTCTTTTGCTTATTTGGTTTCTTTTTGCGAACGTAGATTTCGGTTGAATCGTTGAAGGAGCTCGTGAACTGTGCTCCATCACCAAGCTCTTTCTTTCTCCAACAGAGGCAAGTCGTGGTCCTTGATCATCTTGAGCCCACTTTGCAAAGCTATTTTGATTTATTAAACTCGCATGGCTATCTTTATAGAAATGTTTTGGGCAAGAATTATCCTCCTACTTGACATTATGCCTCCTTCAGATACTTGAACTGACATGTTGACATGAGCTCTTTGTACACCCTAGGATGAATACTTTAGTTGGCATCCTTTGCTATAGCCAACAATGGGACCGCATGTTTATGCTTAGCCCTTTAGAAACCGTGGGTCCGTGAATCATGCCTCATCAATTAATAATCTTGACTAATAATCTATGAAATCGTGGTTGGTGCCACTATTGAGCAAATATGGCGGGGCGCCTAAGTTGTGTTGATTGTGGTGCGAGATCACTCTAATAATCTGTTGTGCCAAGACTAGGTGGTCTTTTGGCAAGGGTAATTGCAAAATGTTTTGGCCGAGGCAAGAAGGCGGAGTGAGTAGTGGGTGCTTTGCACACTTGGGATTGTGGAAGTCTTGCCTTAGCACAATTAAGGACTTAACTTTGTGTTCTGTTGATCTCAGGCCAATCGGTGCAACCACAAGATCATTTTATGGGGATGGTCTCGGCTGAATAATTAGCAATGGGTTGGCTTGGGGCTGTGGGTTGAGCGTGTGATTCGCTGGCGCAAGAGGGGCACCCCATAACCTGCATGGAGTTCTAGACCAAAGGGGATTTATAAACCTTAGCGGGCAGCTCCGAGTCGATTCAAAGCTTTGTAAAGCCTTGCTGCTCTCTAGATTGCTCACCTTCGAAGTGAGCAAGGGTGACCGAACCCGCCCCGCTAGAGAGACCGTGGATTGTGGGTAAAGTTGTACACCTCTGCAGAGTGTAAAATCTATTCGAATAGCCAAGTCCTTGGTTATGGACATGCTCAGTGAAATGGTGCAAGGGGTAGCTTTGTGAACTTGTGCTTCTTGGACACTTGGGTGAGAGGTCATGGCTTTGCCTTGAAGAGACCTTGGCCGGCTCCAGAGGGGTCGTGGCTGGCTCACTAGGTGGTCCAGGGACTGGTTGTGGAACTCTGGAGTGGGTGCTCCAGGGTGGTCGTGAGAGGTCCTGGTCATGGGTGTGACCAGACCTCCCACGGTTGGCTTTGGTAGTCCTGGAGTGGTTGCTCCAGGGTGGCTTTGGGTGTGAGCGGGTGCTCACAGCCCCTTTTGAAATCAAATGTATTTATGTACTAATGTTTTAACTTGAGCTTTTCAATCTACTTATTACTTATTGTCAAACACTGCTTTGTGCAACTAACCTTACAGCTCTCTTTTGGCAAGCTTTGCATAATTATCTAATGCATACATTCCTCACGGCTTGCTGAGTACATTCAATGTAGTCATGGCTTTGCCCTCTGCTTTTATCGCGAACTGCAGAAGTTTCAGGAGCTCAAAGCTCAAGAAAGAAGAGGTCTTTGGAGACCTTGTGACCTAGGGACGCCCTCCACTGATAGCTGGGCTGATCGGTTGGACCTATCGGCAAGTGTTGCTTTCCACTCGCTTTTTGTTCTTCTCATGTAGCCCTTGAGGCAACTCCTGTAAGAAGCTTGGCCGGTTTGATCTTTAATATATTTTCATTTATTGTTTTGCCTCTTGCTCCTCTTAGCTTGTGTATGGATTTAATTACACTTGTGTTAGATCTGTGCGAGCTAGCCAATCTGTTCCTGGGACTAGCTCGGTGCACAGGGGCAGGACCTCCAGGAGGTCCTACGGGACTTAGCCTGGGAGGTCCTGTCAGACCTCTCTGTGATATACTAAGAGGTGCTATCGGCTGGTGGTTGGCCAAGACCTCCAGGAGGTCTTGCAGACCTCCTGGGAGGTCCTGGTGGACCTCCCTCGGGAAGTACCGTAGCTCAAAAAAAAAGGGGGTCCTCCCGGACCTTTGCTGTATATCACAGGGTGGTTCGTCACAACACGGCGATGTTTTACCGTGGTGTTCGAAGACTTGCCGGTCTCCCTAATCCATGATGAGGCAAGCCCAAACCAATTGGACCGGCTCCACGAATTGAGCTCTCGCCTCCGAGGTAAGTCCAAACCAATTGGACCGATTCTAAACCGAACCAACACCTCGCTCCACTATGGTTGCTCATTCCTCCACTCCGGAGATGGCGAGCACCACACCACTCACAAACACCAGGCCTTCTCACATACTCATTTGAGAAGATCACCGGACCACGACGCCACCACGCCGTCTAGGTGTCGGCAAACACCAAGAGTAATAAGTCTCTAACTTTCACTTGAACCAATCAAGTATCAAAGCTCAAGTGGATACTAAATTCACCACCTCATGCAACACATGCACTAGGATTTGCTCTCTAACCTCACTAAGTGCAACACATGCACAAAAGAGAATGAGAGGCTTGCTCTTAGCTCAATGGAATAGAATGGGGCACCAGCAAGCTCCCCTCACACGGCCAAGGTGGGTATTTATAGCTCACACACACAAACTAGCCATTGGGGCGAAGTTACAGAAAAACTCAGCAAGTCCGGTCTAACCGCAGGCTATCGGCCGGTCAGACCGAACCCCCTCCAACGGTAAGAAATATAGTCGTTGGAGGCCCTCCGGTCTGACCGCCAACCAATGGCCGGTCTGACCGCCCGACACACGCCGGTCAGACCGCGCACCCGAAAACCAGAATTGTCGCTCTCTGGAAAAACCTGACCGGGTCGATGACCCGTGGGTCCGGTCGGACCTGCGCACATAACGCCGGTCAGACCGCTCCTCAGAGGAAAAGAACTTTTCCAAACAACACAAGTTCTGGAAAAAAACATACCGCCACACACAGAGCGGTATAACCGTTAAACGGTAGTTCCACCAAGGAACACGCGGTACTACCGCTCCACCCAATCGGACACAAAGTCACGATCGATCGACACGTGGACGGCTTAGAATCAATGGGCCGTTCGGACCACGCTCTCAAACCACACGATCCAAGCCACATTCGGACGGTCCGAACGTCACCCGGTAATACCGCTAAGTAACTTGCGGTACTACCACTCCACGGTAGTTCCGCAATGCACACGCCGGTACTACCTCACCTTAAGAGCAACACATGCTCAACAGGGCTGTGGTAGTTCCGCCAAGGAACCACCAGTCATACCGCACAGCGGTAATTCCGCACAACACATGTCGGTACTACCGTTTCCAGAGAAAACAACAGATTGCATTTGCTCCAACTCAAATTGCAAAACACATTTGCCAATTTGATGCGCAATGCAAACATGGGTTCAAAGGCAAGATTCTCAACTAGTTGCAAAACACATTTGCCAACTTTTAGAATCATTGCCACAAGGAATAAGGTACATGGACTTTAACCATTTGCAAAACACATTTGCAAAGTATAGTCACATGCTACAAGGATCATCCACGAGCCACAATTATTTGCAAAACACATTCACAAATATTGGCAACATGTTAAGGTGAGCTAGAGCAAACACGATGAGCTATCAACACATGACAAACTCAAGCTACTAGTCAGGACCCCTCTTAATAGTACGACAACTTATACTAGCAATACGGTCTCCCAACCAAACACCGAGACCGGTAAGAGACTAGGAACACATCCTTAGCCCTAGCTAGCCATACATTTGCCTTGCACAACCACTTGAAGCTTGATGAAGCACATCCTCAATTCAAGTCCGGGTTCTTGACTTGAATGCTCATCAACACATGATGAGTTCTTCACTCGACCTTCATCAACACATGATGAAGCTTCACTTCGGGATCTTGACTTGATGCTCATCAACACATGATGACATCCTCCATCCCGAGTCTTGATATGCATCAACACATGATGCACTCTTCACTTGACATCCATCAACTCATGATGGGTCTTCACTTAACTTGATGATCAACACATAATCATCTCATCATCTTGAACATCATCAACACACGATGATTTCCTTCACTTGACTTCCACCAACCCATGATGGAACTCCTCTTGACTTAATGACTATCAACACATGATGTCATCCCAAGTCGTCAACCACATGGAACATAACATATTTCATCCAACTCATAGAAAATGTTAGTTCCAACAATATGATTATCATTAATTACCACACCATACCATTATCTCATAATGGTGGGACAAGATACCACAATCTTTCCCTCATTGGTAATTGATGATAATCACTTCAATTGCAAATAAATTGAATGTAAAGAGATAATGAGTATATATCAACTACACAAGTCTTATATACTCTTATGAATATATATAACTACACAAGTTATATATACTCAAAGGATATATGAGCTACACAAGTCTCATATACACACATGAATATATGAACTACATAAGTTATATATATTCAAAGGATATGTTTCAAAGTAAAGATCCTTAATATATGTGGACAAGGAAATATGGATCAATACTATTGAAACCTCAAAATATAGAATGAAATCACTCTAAATGTGTGCATACATAAATGTGTAATAAGAATATATGCACATATTCAAGTTAACCTTTTGGTGGAGTTCAACCTATATTTTGGATCCGAGGAATGCAACAATATATAAGAGTAACAAAGTAGAAAGCATACCTCTTTTGTTCTTTATATCCAAACAAGACTAATCATAAGATAAGCCAAATAGAATGTTAGTCTCACAAATAGATTTAGCATTATGAATGCATACCTGTTTGGATTTTTTTCTTTTGTTTATCCAATGAATTGGATTTGTCATTAATCACTTGCATGCCTTCATGATTTTCACATTTATATCCAAATAAGACTACACAATATGTATATCAATAAAAGTGTTAGTCTCACAATTACATTTGTCATTAATCACCAAAACTCCATTAACACATAATGGTGAGTCTAGATCCTTCAATCTCCCCCTTTTTGGTGATTGATGACAAATCCTTTATAAATGACAACATTTGGATATAAATCAACATAAGATAATCAATTAAGCTATTTGACTATATGCATGCTTGGAAATCTCCCCCTTTTGGCAAACTCCCCCTTTTGGCAACACAAGAGAGAAAAACAAATGAATCAATCATCCAAATGTGGCTCATACAAATTCTCCCCCTTTTGGCATTAATCACCAAAAACCAAAACAAATCTTAAGCAAAAGGAGAGCTTTTCGTTAGCTTTCCAACGAGCCAAAGAACGCCGCAATCCGAGTTCGTATGCAAAAGTTATGGCTGTTTTTACCTAACAAAGGCGCTTGTAACGAGTCCGGGACGAAGAGGCGGACGATGGCCTGGTACTCGGAGTCAGGGATACCGATGTGCTCGCTGTTGATGTCTGCAATCTTATATTGATCTATTCATTCGCAAGAAAACCACGGTCACAATTGAGAGCCACCAAAAGCAACAAGGCAGGGGGAGGCGACAAGCGATTGATCACTTACTGGCATGTTGGATATCAACCAAGAAGAGAGGGGAGGGGATCAGATGGGGGATATCACCGGCAATGAAGGAGAGGCGGTGGCAGCATCACCGTGGCGTCACAACCGGAGGCGGAGGAACTCACGACGGTAGTCGGCGGTTGTCGGAGCTTGGCGTGGGGAGGGTAGAGGAGAGACTAGTGGAAGACAAGGTAGGTGGTTATAATATATATGGACAAGACCAAAATATTTCACCTCCGCGCCAAGCGCGTCCAAAACATTTCATTTCCGCGCACACGCCCAAAAATTTCCGCCATCCCGCACTGCGAATCACAGACGGTTTCAAACAAAAACCATCTGTGTTGACCATAATATTACAAACGGTTCTTAACAAAAAAACCGTTTGTGATATTTAATAGTATTACATACGGTTCTTGTTTAGAACCGTCCGTGATACTTCACAGACGGTTTTCAACATAAACCTTCTGTGATATTACTTCTTCACAAACAGTTTTTAGCGCAGCCAGTAACACAGACGGTCGCTAAACCAAAACCGTCTGTGATTGTATTTAATATAGACGGTTTTGGTCAACCGTTTGTAATGAGGCGTCCAGTATTAGCCTTTTTGTAGTAGTGTGTGGACAAGGAAATATGAATCAATACTATTGAAACCTCAAAACATAGAATGAACTCCTTCTAAATGTGTGCATACACAAATGTGTGATAAGAATATATGCACATATTCAAGTTAACCTTTTGGTGGAGTTCAACCTATATTTTGGATCCGAGGAATGCAACAATATATAAGAGTAACAAAGTAGAAAGCATACCTCTTTTGTTCTTTATATCCAAACGAGACTAATTATAAGATAAGCCAAATAGAATGTTAGTCTCACAAATAGATTTATCATTATGAATGCATACATGTTTGGATTTTTCCTTTTGTTTATCCAATGAATTGGATTTGTCATTAATCACTTGCATGCCTTCATGATTTTCACCTTTATATCCAAATAAATCTACACAATATGTATATCAATAAAAGTGTTAGTCTCACAATTAGATTGTCATTAATCACCAAAACTCCATTAACACATAATGGCGGGTCTAGATCCTTCACCTCCTCTTATCCATTCCCTTCTCACATGAGACTATTTGGTTAAGGACCTTTGGTCCATGAATGGTTCTCTGCACTATTCTTTGGCTTTTCTACCGTGGACGGTAAGTCGGTAATACGTAAAGTGGGTATTGGGCGGGGAAAAAGGAATGGGCCATTGGTCCATAAGGCAATGTTGGAATTTTCTACGGTTAAGGTAAGTTGGTATGATGTAGGTGTTGGATTCTAAAATTGTCGGGTGATAAAACCCACTGGAGGTGAGACGGTACCGACTAACCTAAGTTGGTTTGGGAACCTCATTGATCCTCATGGAATCTGACGACAATCCTTCTTAACGCTAATTTCATTTTATTGCTTTTGATCTGCAGCTGGTCTTTTGGTTTTTGTAGAAAATGTGAGCAGGGTGGATTTTGGATTGGGTCGAGAAAAGAGGTTCGACGAGCTGACGATATATGGACAAGGATGCGAGGAAAGATTTGTGACATGCATGCAAGATTTTATTATTTTAATCTTTTGTAATTTATTCGAAACTGTAATTTATTTTTGTGATTTGATGTAATGCATTCTTGTAATTAATTTAGAGATCGCATTATTGTTTTATTTCTGCTTGCACGAATTCCTGCAAATGATCCCGAGTTGTAATATTTTACCTTTGCTTGTAATAGATCCTTGTATGTAGATCCGATGCAATGAATTATTATAATTCAATTCTGAATTTGTTTTTAATGTGTTACCTGTGATTGCAAAGGATTATTGTAATTGATTTGAGATTGAATTAATGTCGTATTTGTGAATTCTTGTTTCGAACTATTTGATAAGGAAGTGTTGTATGTCTTCTTGTAATTAATTCTTATACTTGATTATGATATATATTTATGCTGAAATGTTGTTGTAATAATTCATATGGTAATTTATGTTGGGGAACTCTCGCGAATATAAACTTTGTATATATTTGATTAATGATGCGTTTGATAATGGCTTTATAAATTTTTGTTTGTTACCGCTTGAATGAAAATGATTTATTCTTGTGTCTAATAATTTATGTTGTAAATCTTATTGATGAACTCATAATAATAATATCATATATGGAATTGTTTTGCGATGTGATTAATATTAATTTGAAGTTATGCTTTGTTCGCTGCTTAGAATTTTTTAATTTACTACTAATTACCGTTTGATGTTATTTAGCTTAGTTTAATTGTTCGGTTCTCGCATGCTGTCGTCGGTGAATAACATGGCGGCCAACCTCGAGACTTTCCGCGACGACTACCGAGACAGCGATCGGCCGCTTCAGGAGGGCGGAGGCTCACTTGCCAGCCCATTCTACGGCCTAGTAGAGCATGAGCACGGCCACGGCCAGTCTTGCATGCCCCAACTCCGGCGGCAGCAGAGCTCATCTGGGATCAACGGCGAGCCCACGCAGCCGCCCAGCAGTTAGTTAGCCATGTGTAGCCGTAATGGAGAGTTTCCTCCACTCCTATTTGTTCATTAAGAGATGGACTGTTTTTGTATTGTCAATGATAAAGACCATGTCCAAGAGTCCAATTTGGTACAACTTTTTTTGTCTAGTAAACATTTACTCTTTTTCCGAAATGGGGCAATTTGGCTAGCATAGTGATCCTTAACCGATTCATGAGATCAGATTCCGAAACTTAAGGGTGTGTTTGGTTAGGTGTATAAGTTTGAGCAAGACTCCTCAGGTGCAGAATCTTTTTGGTTTCGCTTGTTTGGATGGTTGCATGTGTAAAGCAACATGATTGGGCAGATGCAAAAGGTGTCTTCGGGCCAGACTGGGCAAAAACGCCCAATTTCACAGTTTCTCCAGATACAAGCTCTGCTAATAACGTTATTAAGAGATGATCAGTACATATTAGGTAGTATTAGAGTTTGTTAAAGTGGGTTAAGGTAAAATGAGAGTTATTAGAATATATTAAGACAAAATTAAAGCCATGCTAACATTTTCTTTCCACCGTCTTTTGCATCTACGCTTGGGGTCAGCGTCCTTATGCACCCAACCAAACAACATCTCAGCACAGCTTGGTTCAACAGAAACAGCCAACCAAACAAATCATATTACATCCACACAGTCTAGCTCGCTTCAACCTAGATAACCCGTACAAACCAGACTAAGAGTATGCAAGAAACCAAACACATCCTAAGGCTCTCAGGGTAGTTCAAGCTTAGTATTTACTCTAAAGGAAATATGCGATCGATGTATCATTATTCGCGGGTGGGTTTATCTGAACAATATCCATGGCTGTTGAAGTGTTGCTCATCACGTACAGTCATTCCAGTCAAAGAAGATCAACGAGTTCTTTTTTTTTTGCACATTTAACCTCTTTTTAAGTAAAATATAAAAAAATGACACTCCTGTCACAAAAACACCGTGGCAGGGCCGCTGCGCACCAATGTGTGCCGCCGAGTACCTCGTCACATGTTATACTACACACTGGCTGTATAGTAGATCTTCTGCTGTGGCGTTTCTACACGATAAATATGTTATTTTTGTTATTTAATTTATTAAAGCTATTTTTGCTATTTCAGTGTGAACCCTCGCTAAACGAGAGAAAAAAAATCGTTGATCAACCTGTCTCTCGCCCTGCGCGCATGTAGTGGTATGAAATGAAGCTTCCGTGCTTTTGAAAGCTCCTCGATAGACGTGCACAGTGTCCCTACTCCCTACTTACTAGCAGCAAGCACCCTAGCTACTAACAGACCCCTGACCTTCCGCTGACCTGGCCATCGTTGGCGATGGGACTGGACTGTCCGGCCAGGGGAGAGAAAGAGGCAAATCACAGTTACTCAGGACCCGACTGAACGCGCGCAGTCTACAAGACTACAACAAATCTTTCTTCTGACACCGCCGTGTAAATTGGATTGCGAAGCACGCTGCACCAGCCTCTTAGACAGCGTCCGGCCATTCCACGTGCTCGTGCGGTCGGGCCCACCCGAGGAGGTTCTCCGCCATGCGCTCCATCGACGCGTCGCCCATGCCCCTCACGGCGCGCAGCTCGCGCCTGCGCTCCACCTCCAGCCCGTGGTGGGCCTCCAGCTTACGGCAGACGGACCGGATGCCGCACCCCACGAAGGCCACGCGGGCGTCGGCCATGAAGAGCCCGAGCGCGTCGCCGACCTGCGCGATCTGGAACACGAGGCACCGGTGCCCGCACAAGAGCTGCAGCGCGTCGGGGCGCGGCTCGGCGCCGCCGTCGAGCGTCCACTGCACCCCCGTACCCACCGTGAGCCTGGCATGCAGTACATTTCTTCCACGATTGCTGCATGCCCGGATATACAGATGATGCATGCTACCTAGCAAATCAACCAAAGCTTAGATAACAAGTTCATCGCATCGCAGACAGCTAATGTCAAATTAACATCACAAGCAGTTCCTGCAACATACATATCGCCTAGGCTATGCATGCTTATCTATTCGGTACTACTACATCATCCAACACCAGCCTCTGATTGATACTACCAAGCATTGCAAAATAAAAATGACACGAACAAAGATCAGCACAAACTTAGTCTTCAGTGCAAACTGCAAATGAGTACGATCCATCACAAAAGCATAAGGAGCACAATCCCTTCCAAAAAACGATCGATCGAGCTCGCCCAACGCCCTTGGTCATGCATCAGCATCAGAGATCAAAGCAACTAGTAGCTACCTAGTAGAACTCTTCATGCCCATCATCGTCTTCATCATCCCCATAGTCCCCTTAATCATACCAATCCTCCCCGCCGTCGAACGCCTCGTAGTCCCCTTGATCATACCCATCCTCTCCGCCGTCGAACGCCTCGTAGTCCCCTTGATCATACCCATCATCTCCGCCGTCGAACGCCTCGCTGATCCCGTGGTACTCGACACCACCCTCCTCCTCGACGTCAACCGTGTCCACATCCGTGACGCCGAGGTACCCATAGTCCCCTTGATCATACCCATCCTCCCCGCCTTCGAAGGCCTCGCTGTTCCCGTGGTACTCGACACCACCCTCCTCCTCGACGTCAACCGTGTCCACACCGTGGCCGACGAGCTCTTCGTCGTCCGTGACGCCGAGGTACCCATAGTCCCCTTGATCATACCCATCCTCCCCGCCGTCGAACGCCTCGCTGTTCCCGTGGTACTCGACACCACCCTCCTCGTCCACACCGTGGCCGACGAGCTCTTCGTCGTCCGTGACGCCGAGGTACCCATAGTCCCCTTGATCATACCCATCCTCCCCGCCGTCGAACGCCTCGCTGTTCCCGTGGTACTCGACACCACCCTCCTCGACGTCAACCGTGTCCACACCGTGGCCGACGAGCTCTTCGTCGTCCGTGACGCCGAGGTACCCATAGTCCCCTTGATCATACCCATCCTCCCCGCCGTCGAACGCCTCGCTGTTCCCGAGGTACTCGACACCACCCTCCTCCTCGACGTCAACCGTGTCCACACCGTGGCCGACGAGCTCTTCGTCGTCCGCGACGCCGAGGTGGACGCCGAGACGGCAGGAGAGGTAAGCGTCCACGCACGCATACTGCACCTGCCGCTCGGACAGCCTGCGCACGTCCCACGTGCTCGTGCCCACCCACCTCGGTTTGTTGATCCCGCGCCACCCGAGGAGCCGCTCCGCCATGCGCTCCATGGACGCGTTGCCCATGCCGGTGGCCACGCGCAGCTCGCTCCAGCACGCCACCGCCAGGCCGTGGTGAGCGCGCAGCTTGCGGCAGTCGGAGCGGATGTCGTACCCCACGAAGGTGACGCGGGCGTCGGCCAGGAAGCGGTGGAGCACGTCGGGGACGGCCTCGGCCTGCGCCAGCTGGAACACGAGGCACCGGTGCCCGGCGCACAGCTGGACGGTCCCCGGCCGCGGCTCGGCGCGGTCGCCGAGGGCGCGGAAGGGCGGGGTCCACTGCACGCCAAGGCCCACGGTGAGGCCGGCGCCAGAGCGGAGGCGGCGGCCGCCGCGCCACAGCGTGGTGTGCACCCACCGGCGCGCGACGGCGGGGCTCGCAGTCACGGTGGCGAGCACGCTGCGGCGGGCGACGCGCACCGTGTAGGCGTCGTGCGTGCGCGACGAGCGGCGGAGGCGCGTGGAGACGGTGGTGGTGGCGACCATGGCGCGGCGCGGTGGGCTTCTTGGGTTCTTGGGGTTTCGGTGTGTTTCTCGCTCTGTCCTGGCCTCCTGGGTGGGTACTGAATGCTATGGTGTGGTGATTGCCTGTTAGGTCTTGTCCTAGTTATCTGGTATGGTCTGGATCATAAGGACAAAAGCAAGGGAGAGGAGGATATGGGAGTTTTAACTTTGAAGGAGGCCGATTTCTTTTTAATCCATTAATTATTCAAAATATATATCCCTATCTAAAGTGAATTTTTTAATAATATTACTTTAAAAGATAATTAAAAAATAAATAGTCAATTTTTTTTTACAAAACTAGGTGTCTGTCGTCAATTGGAATGACGACGTGTTCGCCATTCTAATTGGCGACAAGAACCTATGCACTAGCGACAAGTGGCTCAATAGCACAGAGAGGTCACTATCGTTAGTTGAATTGGTGACAGATCCTCGTCGCCAATTCAACTGGCGATAGGGAACTTGTTGTACTGTTGAGCCCTCTGTCGTTAATTCAACTGGCAACATAGATCCTAAATTTTTTAATATTAAGATTTAGAAAAACGTCATTTCAAATGGCGATAGCGATCATGCAAGTCTCTGTCGCCATTCTAAATGACGACACAATCTCCCCTATAAAAGACCCTCGAAACCGTAAAATTTGGGAAAACTTTTATTGAGAAAAAGGAGAAAGATAGAAGGGAGAGAAGCAGAGAGAAGAGAGGAGAGAAGCTAGCGAAGTGATGCCCGTCCGATTGCCCACTGACGAGGATTAAAACCTCTATGCATTTCTTTAAGTACATAACAAAAAAACCATATGTCTTCATGGTTGTAAGCCCTAAGGCTAACGACCCATGTGGTCGTAAGGATTCCAGAGGTTACATAATGGGAACCACAGTCGATGAGGTCTGTGCATCTCCCCCGACCGATGATCGTCGTAGAAGCAATGAATTGGCATCTGGATCTAACTCCAAGTATACTCCTTACCGTATGATTAATGGAACACATATCATATTTGCTCCATACCACACGACGTTTCATATTCCTAAGACACTAACAACAACCACCATATGGCTGAGTGTCTCACAGACACCAACAGACTGTTTCGCTAACTGTAACTGATCCCTCTGATCGGACGTGTCACTTCCAATAGACGTCTTCTCTAGGAGTATCTGCCACCCCTTCGATGGCTATTTAAAGATGGAGCATAGAGGAATAAAGGCATCAGATTGCAGCACGACAATCGACATTAGATTCATGTTTCAAGTATGATTCAATAGCATAGCAAGCATTACGCTCAATGTAATTTAGCAAGCATTACGCTCAATGTAATTAGGATTAGTCCACTGCCTTGTCGAAGGCATCCCATGTAAAGGATCCAGTTCATAACAATAAAGAGCAATCCCATTCTCTCCCAAGAACTCTTTGCCATTTTTCTCTATTTATTTTGTAATATTGGCGACTCAATCGTCGACAGCTGGCGCCGTCCGTAGAGTAGAAGGCGTTTAGTTCTTAAAGATTATTTTGCTCAAACATTCCTCATTTCTTCCCTTCACTCCATTGTCGCTCATGCGAACATGGCAGAGACATGGGATGAGGAAAACTGGTTCGACTTGGCGAAATACTCCAACGTCGACATGGACGCATGCATCCGTTCCATGTAAGAAAACGAGATGTCATCATAATCCTCCTCCGTCGGCTCACCATGCGCTGAGACCAGCGAAATTGACCAGATGGATGAGGATTCATCGCCGCCATCTGTGGCGCTCCCAGAGGAACCCGGCGCTCCGAGCAGTTCGGAATGGCCGAATGCCTCAATAAGCTCGGTCCCTCCGATTGGCAAGAATGCTAACGGAAGGCTAACGCCGTAATCAGAGGTTAATGTACTCTCGATACGATCATGGGTGGCTGATATTCGCCACTGGCTCCTACGTATTTCGGGGGCCAACCGACACAAAATGAGGGTGTCAATGAAGCTACCATTGGTCGTGGCCCAAGTAGGAATAAAAAAAACTCAACATATGGTCGGCAGTCCGCGGATCGGATCGAGTCCACCACAAAGCCCACCAGAGGTGGTAATCTCCAACCGCTCTCCGTCGTGGAGGCTCCATGCCGAAGCAGTGGAAGGCTCTCCAATAGTTACGACGGAGGCTCGTTGAAGGACCGCTGTTGGAGGCACGGGGTTCACACAATCGGAGATACTAATCAAGATGCCTTGCACGATCCTCCACGGCTTGTCCCGCCGTCTCATACTAATGGAAATAGTGCAAGCGCTCAAGCACCAAATGGCGGAGGTGGTCGAACTGATGGATGTCGATCAGTTAATTCGCATGTTCCTACCCCATCGCAAGTAAGGGGTTAGACAGGGCAAACCGAAAGGTTAGGGGAAAATTCAACTCATCGAACACCCACAGCAATCTGGAATCCTCCACAACCTTTGGTTACTATTCAAAACCTGCAACAGGTCCAGAATATTCTGAACAATCCAGATCTTGCTTTGGCAAGAACTCCAGGTTATGCTCAACTTGTAGGGCAGGTGTCGGAGATCCTCCAACAGACCATGCAGCGTACATAAATATACCGGGAGCAAAGGAACTCGCAAAGTCACACCATAACTTCATCCCAACACTCCTCCCTCAGTAGAGGACAACATGGTCGGACGGAGGACCGATCGACATCAAGACCCTCTCGTAGATTCCGACCAAGGAATCACGAGGAAAGACGGCTCTTCCCAACAGCAACTCCTTCTTCTCGTCAGGAGAAACGGCTACTTGGTTCTGATGACCTTCGCCATCATCTGAACCAAGTAGGTGGTCAAAAGCGTAACATTAAAATCTACGATCGGATCGGGACACCGGATACAAGGTATGCAAACCTTAGGAACCGGTCCCCGACTGACTATAACCGGCTCCTTTTCAGAGATGGCACCACGACTCCAATACAGGCTGCCGAACGTTCTCGGCAGAACTCCAAGCTGTTCGCTGGCCAAACAGGTTCCAATCAGCCAACATAGAGAAGTTCAATGGGACTCAGAACTCATTAAAATTTCTTCAAATCTATACTACCGTCATCAAAGCTGCTGGTGGTAATGACAACGTGGTGGCAAACTATTTGCCAATGGTCCTTGAAGGGTCCACCCGGTCGTGGTTACTAAACCTACCGGTTGGGTCTATCTACACTTGGGAGTAGCTCTACGATTTGCTAATTGCAAACTTCCAGGGTCGCGTACGACCGCCCTGGAAAAGAAGACGATCTCCATCGGATCAGGAAAAAGACCAATGAAACTCTTCGTCAGTATATCAAGAGGTTTAGTCAGGTTCGAAACTCTATCCTAGAGGTTGCAGAGTCTTCCATTATCCAGGCCTTTAAAGCAGGGCTGAGGAATCACGGTTTACGGAGGATATTGCAATGAATCCTCCATGAACGACCATCAAACTTTTCAACATAGCGGAATAAAATATGCAACCGCTAGCGAAGCAGTTGAATGGTGCAAAGCTATCGATCGAAAAGACAAGATTCCTCAACCTGGCTTAGAGAAGCTAGAGAAGAAATGCAAGAAGTCTCTAAAAAGTAAGTAGAATCGTAAGCCCGACAACAAAGAAGTCCTTACGATTCTAGAAAAATTTACCAAGGGCATGAAAGACTTTTCTGCTCGGAACAAAACTAAGGCTCCGACCAACGATTATAAGAAGAACAAGAAGTGGTGTCCACTTCACCAGGCAGCAGGGCAAGACTTGCGCACCTGCCGAGCCTAGCAAAAGAAGTGGAGGACTACTACTCAGGTAAATGACTCTTCACCTCCGTAATAGAACTTGGAGAACCAAGTTCCAAGAAGAACATAGATAACAACGAAGAGATAGTGTACCAAGAGCCGCAACACACTGTGGATATGACCTTCGGAGAATCTTCTTCGTACGACTCAAGGTGCTATCTAAAAGCTGTGGAGTGGGAAGTGAACCTTGCCGAGTCTTTGATCAACATCAAGCCATCCAGGTGGTCGAAAACAATTATCTCCTTCAGCATAGAGGACTACCCCATCCCGTCGACTCGACCAGGTAGGTTCCCTATCGTAGTCGAACCAACTATTAACAATTGTAAAGTTAATCGAGTCTTAATAGATGGAGGTAGATACTTAAACATTTTATTTACGGGAGTATTGGAAGAAATGCAAAGTCCTAGGTCAAACATAAAACCTGTGAAATATGCCTTCTATGGCATAGTTCCTAGTTCTACCGCTAAACCGATAGGGCAACTGTCCCTACCGGTTACGTTCGGAAGACCCGACAAATTTCGAATAAAGAAGATTCCCTTTGATGTGGTGGATTTTGAAACCGCATACAATGGAATCCTTGGTCGTCCGGCATTGCCAAAATTCCTTGTAGCCACACATTACGGTTATCAGAGTTTAAAAGTGCTAGGACCAAAAGGGGTCATCACGGTTCGAGGAGATTGAAAAATGGCTTATGCATGTGATCGAAAATCCTTAGAACTGATCGATAAGCTTCCGACTAGGGAAACTAATCTGCCTACCATGCAGGTCAAGCACTGAGGCCAAAGCCATCCGACCAAACCAAGGAGATACCACTTGGCAAAGACACTTTTCTGCAAGTCACCAAAATATCGTTTGGGTCAGGAAATGTTGACACATCTACCCAAAAGGTACTGATCAGAGCAGGACTCAATCCCAAATAGGATTCGCCTAGCAGGCATCCGACATGCCGGGAGTCCCCAGGGAGTAGGGATGAAAATGGATCGGATAGTTTCCGACCGATCCGGACGTAAACGGATTTGGATTGTCTCAGATCGGATAATTTTCGGATCAGAAACGAATTTGGATTTTTTTTGTCGGAAACGGAAACGAATACGGTAGGCATGCTATCTGGCTGATACAGATACGAATACGGATTATCCGGATAAGACCAAGTCCGGATATCTGGATTTCAGCCCAAAAGAGAAAAGGAGAATTTAATTGATTTCCGAATTTCAGAAAATGCAACAAATCAAAGAACCTTTTAGAAAATAGCAAATAGGGTTCAAAAATTGTAGAACAAATCACAAAAATTCCTTGAATTATTTTGAACTTAATAAAATTAATTCCAAGTTAAAGTTGGTTTTTATTTTTGCACATAAATTATTTTTAATTTCTGAAAAATAGGAAAAACCTTTTTGAAATCCGAAAATTCATGAAATTAAATTTTTTCCTTTTTCACTTTAAATCAATAAAATCCCAAAAATCTCAATAAATTTTATTTTTGACATTAAAAACTAGAAAATTAAATAATTGACTTTATTTTATTTTTATTTTTAACCAAGGAAACTCTTTTAAATCTCGTAAAATCTTACAAAATAATAAATTTATTAATTTTATTTTTGGTAACATACTTTGGGATGTTAAAGTCATTTGCGTATAGATTGATCATTCAGCCTGACCGATGTTAGTTTGAACTAAGTTTTATGTATGTGATGAACTAAGTGTGAATGTGTGATGACTTATGACTTTGTGAGTTATGACTTATGAGCTAAATATGGTAAACTCAGTGTTTTGTTTGTGATGAACTAGTTAATGCAGTTTGCTAGTGCCAATCTTATGTGTGGTTGCTGAAAATACGAACAATTTATGAATGTTTGCATCAAATAAACTAGTTATATATTTTCATTAATTTTTGGCATACAATTTAAAGGGTTTTCATGTTCCGAAAAATATCTGCGAACGTATTCGTTTCAATTTGTATTTGCTCCGTATTCATATTCGATATTATTCGTATCCATATTCGTATCCGGATTCGAAAAAAATAGGAAAACAAATATGATAGAGCCATTATCCGTCCGTATCCGATCTGTTTTCACCCCTACCAGGGAGGGGATTGAACACATGCTAGCTCTCCAGCCTAACAAAAGACCGGTCAAGGAGAAGGTAAGGCGCTTCGTACCTGATCGGAAGGAGGCAATCAAGTCGGAGATCGACAAGCTTCTCGAGGCTGGATTCATTCGTGAAGTCAATCACCCAGAGTGGCTTGCCAACCCTATAATGGTTAGAAAAAGCAATGGGAAAAGGCGAATGAGTATTGACTTCACAGATCTTCATAAAACTTGTCCAAAGGATGACTTTCCCCTTCCACACATTGATTAACTTGTAGACTCTACTTCCGGGTGTGAATTATTGAGTTTTTTGATGCATACTTAGGGTAGCACCAGATTAACATGAGTAAACATGATGAAGAGAAAAATTCCTTCATCACATCATATGACACTTACTGCTATGTTAAGATGCCATTTGGACTCAAAAAAACCTGGTACAACTTTTCAGAGGTTAATGCAAAAAAAAACCTTAGGTTAATGACTTAGTTGTAAAAAACATCAATGTTGGCGACCACATTTCCGTCCTACAAGTGACTTTCCATAATTTAAGAAGGCATAACCTTAGGTTAAAACTAGAGAAGTGTGTGTTCGGAGTTTCTTGGGGGGAAACTTCTTGGATTCCTAGTTTCGACTAGAGGAATTGAAGCAAACCCAGTGAAAATATCGGCCATCGACCAGATGCACCCTCTGACCACAAAGAAAGAAGTCCAAAAACTAACCGGCTATATGGCAGCGCTAGGTCGTTTCATAGCACAGTTAGATGAGAAAGTGTTGGACTGGAAAGGCAACTAGAGGAGGGTGAATAGGAGCATGATTGCTTTTTTTTCTTGATCGGATTCAACACGATTATCACTCCAATAGCTATGAAAGCTACGAAGATCAATATACAAGCATAGCGGAAGACTTGTATTGAATCCAATCAAAACCCCAAAGCAAATAGACCAAAATCACAAAAACTCAAACCCAAATGAGTTGGGCTGTCAGACCTCCATGTACCTAGCGGTCTGACCTCTCTATGGGTGGTCTGACCGGCAAATAGTTAGCGGTCTGACCTCTAGCCCAATGAACAGTAAAATAAGCTTGAACTCAAAATCACAAATTGGTCTAACTTTTGATCCACAGCTCCAAACTTTACGAAACTTGAAACATACCTTGTTTAGGATGTCATGAACCTATTCCAATCAGCGATCATAAAGTCCATTGCCAAAGTTCCGACCTTTATCCGTTTGAGTGAAGGTTGCTTCAAAATCGAGCCAAATACGAAAACAGAGATTGAGAGGATTTCGTGGGAGGAATCAATCCAAGATGGCTAAGGATGGTCTCCTATACATCCTAGTACCCTCAATCACAGAAAGAATCAAGCCAAAAGCCCTCAAGTGCAAAAACCCCTAAAATCACCCTTTCTTTCACCAAAACCGGGCAAAATCAAACTTAAATCCAAAAGCTTGCTCGTGGGTGGATGATGATCAAGATGACCTAAGATCATATCCCACACATCCCAGCAAGCAAGATCACAGTAAGATCCCAAATAAAAACATAAGAAACACCAAAAATCCCAAAGGCATAAAAAAAGAGAGCAAGAATAAGATAGAACTCATCTTGGGGCAAATCTTGTATAGATTGATTAGAGAGATTGTATGTTTACAGCCACTCCACCATGGAGGACAAAAGCTCAATACTTGAGCACTCAATCAATCCATCTCTCATGAACCCTAGCCTCTCCACTTTCCTCTCCTATCCCTAAATCACAAATTAGGGTTTGTAGAATATGACAGTTGGGAGGTGCACAACCAGCACCTTCCCCTATTTATAGTAGAGGCTAGCTTCTAGAAAGAAAACTCGAATGGGCACCCGCTAAGCCCACACACAAAACGGGTTTCACTCACGCATGCTTTTTAAAGCGTCGTCTTCATCTTCTTTTGACCTAAACTACTTCTCCTAGCGTCATCTTGCGCCGTAGTTTAGCCAAAAGCAATCAAGGCGGTATTTTAGTAAAATTACCAAAATACCCCATCTCAACCTTTCTCAAAAGACCAAGTCCAAACTTCATGAAGCAATTCCATGCTTCGCCACGTGCAGGTTGATCAACGGCTCTCTTCATGTCGGCAAGTCTCGCCATTCGGCTCCCACGGAAACCACCATGGTACTTACACCGACCCCCGCGTCGCTTGATGCAACCTGTCATACTGAACTTCCCATTCGGTCATCCTTGTCCATTTTGCGCTATGCTTGAGTCTATTGACTTCACCTGGCATCCTCGATCGTTCTAAACCACAGCTCTCCAAGCCGAGTCCCGATCATCCTCGCCGTTGACCGTCATCGACCTCCAAGTTTTCTACACAACAATGGACCAAGAAATCGATTCCGGGAATAAGTTCTTCGCAACTTGACCCATGTTAGTCAAAACATGCATCATGCAACACATATGCACTGAAACCCATGAACTTGACCTAACCAACAAACATCGATGCCAAGCTGGCTGGCGAAACAAGTCAAAACCGGTCAGATCGCCACCCATTGGTCAGTCTGATCGTCCAGCAAGGGACTTAGCCAAAATTTCCTCACTGAAAAATCCGAAACTTTCTGAAAATTTCAAACGAATAGATCTTTTGACTCGAAGCT
Source organism: Phyllostachys edulis (assembly GCA_036346405.1). NCBI lineage: Eukaryota > Viridiplantae > Streptophyta > Magnoliopsida > Poales > Poaceae > Phyllostachys > Phyllostachys edulis. Next base: position 38,202,957 of record CM070557.1, on the reverse strand, counting down.
CCAAAAATTATGAGACCAAGTGTAGAAGAATACCCTCTCTTGCCTACACCCTCTATTTTTGGCCCAGCTCCAAACTCGAAAGTCCTTTATGGCCGGTCAGACCGCCGCCTCCTGGCCGGTCAGACCGCGAGCCTCTTGGGCAAAGATAGGGACCAGCGCCTCGACCGGTCTGACCGCCGCCTCGACTGTTTGTGAGATAGGACTTTATCAAAATGAGGGTTTCTCCAAACACCTCGACGCTATTGCCAATTGTTCAACACACTAAGATTAGGTTCATATCCACATCATCTCCACAGAAAGTACTCCCTTTCTTCAAGCTTCTTCGGAAACATGGGAGTTTCGAGTAAACTAAAGAGGCAAATGTTGCCTTTGAAGAACTTAAGAAGTACTTTACGAGTGCCACAATCTTAGTTTCTCCAAGATCGGGAGAAACATTGTTGATTTACGTGACTGCAACGCCACAAGCAGTCAGCGATGTACTGGTCATAAAACGTGAAAATGTTCAACGACCGGTATATTACGTAAGCGAAGTCTTACATGGACCTAAAGAAAGATGCCCACAGGTACAAAAGTTTCTCTATGGTCTCCTTATGTCTTCAAGGAAACTAAGGTATTACTTTCAGAGCTATAGAGTGGTCGTACCAACCAGATATCCCCTAGGTCAAGTTCTTGCAAACAGGGAATCAACAGGTCGAATAGCAAAATGGGCAGTCAAGCTTGGGGCGTTCGACCTTCATTTCATCTCACGAACAATAATCAAGTCCCATGCAATAGCAAAATTCATTGCGAATGGCCGAACCCTGAATCCACCCAAGGGCCCGAGTACAAACACCACGACGAGTGGACAATGTACTTTGGCGGTTCCTCGATGCTCAAAGGCTCGGGGGCTGGAGTTGTCTTGGTATCCCCTACTAGAGAACACATTAAATACTTCATTCAATTAAACTTTTCTACTACAAATAATGTGGCAGAATACGAAGGTTTACTAGCAGGACTCCAAGCAGCCAAAGCGCTCGGGATTCGTCGATTACTAGTGAAAGACGATTCTCAACTAGCAACAAATCAAGTCGAGAAAGAGTGTCAATACTCGAGTACCAAGATGTCATCTTATTTGGCGGAAGTACGAAAACTCGAACAACACTTCTTCGGTTTCCAGATCCAATATATTCCTAGAAAGGAGGAATTTCTGGCAGACTAGTTGGCATGGATAGCCTCCACAAGGTCACCTGTCCCACTCGGAGTTTTTCTCGAGCAACTCGATTCACCCTCGGTAGTCGAGCATTCCGAGGACATAGATGTTCTGCTAGAGGTCATACAAATCGATCCCGGGGATATAGATGCTCCGCAGGAGGTCGTAACGCACCATCCCGGTAGAGATGGGATGGCATCGATCTACAATTATCTTCAGCATGGCATTATTCCCGAAGATGATGTAGAGGCTGATCGTATAGCTCGAAAAGCCAAATCATACATACCGATCGAAAGTACCTTGTATAAACGAGGATTTCACGGAGTGTTGATGAGATGCATATCTCAAATAGATGGCATTAAGTTGCTATCCGACATTCACGGAGGAGTTTGTGGGGCACATCATTCCTACAGGACACTGATCGGTAAAGTCTTTAGGTAAGGATACTACTAGCCAACTGCCCTTCATGATGCAAAAGTGCTCGTGACGAAGTGCGTACAATGTCAGTTTCATAGTCGATAAGTACATTAGCTGGCACAAGCTTTGCAAACAATATCTCTTTCTTGGCCTTTTGCAACGTGGGGACTAGACATTCTGGGACCTTTCCTAAGAGCACCCGGGGGCTTCGAATTCCTTTTCGTCATGATTGACATGTTCACAAAATGGATGGAAGTCGAGCCAATTGTTAAAACAACAACTGAAGCAGCTAAGAGGTTCCACACAAAAAATGTGATCGCACGAGTTGGTATACCCAGTCGTATAATCACAGATAACGGTACTCAGTTTTCTAGCGAAAATTTTCAGGAATTTTGCGAACATCTAGATATCAAGGTACATTTCACTTCTGTCGCTCATCTGCAAAGTAATGGAGCAGTCGAACGAGCTTATGGTATCATAATGCAAGAAGTGAAACACCGAGTATTCGACCTATTCACAAAACGATCAGGAGCTTGGTTTCAAGAACTTCCTTCTGTGTTATGGGCTGTTCGAACCACGACCAGTCGTGCGACTGGTGAAACACCATTTTTTCTTGTTTATGGTGCTAAAGCCATGCTTCCTCTAGAACTGAAAATTGGCTCTACTCGAATTGATTGTTACAATGAGAACGATCAGGTAAAACGAAGACTCGACGACATCAATTTCCTTGAGGGACGATGGATCCAAGCCCTAATATGATCGGTGGTTTACCAACAAGCCATGCGAAGGTATCACAGTTGTAAGGTGTAACCTCGCAGCCTAGCTGTAGGTGATCTGGTTTTCAGAAAAATTCAGAGTCCCTACACGGTAAGCTTTCTCCCAAACAGGAATGTCCCTACACTGTGGTCAAAGTCACCAGACCTAGTTCGATGCGACTAGCCATGTCAGACGGGTGTGTTTTGTCTAATTCCTGGAATATTATTCAATTGCGTAAGTTCTTTGTATAAGTGTATTTTACATCTTGTCAATTTCAATAAAGATTCATCATTTCATTATTTTCTTCGATAAGTGATGTTGTTTATATGTTTGTTATCCATAATCTAGTTGCATACTATTGTTGTTTAACTGGTCGGAGAAGACCAAATTCTTTCCGATATCTTTCTAAAAGGATCTCTTTTAGTCTCTAGCACAGACTTACTAGTCAAACACCATAAGGGTCCTAGTCGTGACCATTATGTCAACGGTTCTCACGTGCGACCACATTCTTTTCTCAAAGAAGCATACAAGTAAAATGAGCATAACACAAACAACTACATATAATTACATACATGCTTAAGATCTCGGAGACTACCTTTCTTCACTTCAATATTTTGTTCTACTCTCGTTTGGCTACTGGTCGGGACACAGAAAGCCTCTGTAAGGACTCTCTCGGGAAATACTAGGAAAGGTCTCCCGTGACCTCTTAGGGAGGTCCGGTAGGACCGCCCGAAGGTCTGGGAGGTCCTCCAAGTATGTCCTGAGAGGAGGTCCGCCAGGACCTCCCAGGGGATCTCAAAGACCTCCTGGAGGTCTGGCCTTTGTGCACTGAGCTAGTCCCAGGAACAAGAGCTAGCTCGCACGGAACTCTCAAGGTGTAATCACAACCACACGGTACTGGATAAAAGATGAAGCAGACAAATTAACATATATTAAACAAAGACCTTATGGTCAAGATTGTTTACAGAGGTTGCCAACTAGGGCTTACAAAAACCGACAAAAGGAAACCTTTGCACCAGAAACACATAACGCAAGGAGCCATCCGGCAAGCCCACAGGCTGTCGAGTGGAGGACATCCTAGCATGCTAGGTCATCAAAGAACTCCTCCTCGAAGAGGTCTGAGCTTCTCTGGAATTGATCATCTTCGGCCACTGGTCAAACAGAGGGCTTAAAGCCATGAGTACATTTGAATGTACTCAGCAAATCGCAGGGAACAATTATGCACATATTATTCATGCAATGGCTTGGCCAAGAAGAGCTGTATGGTTAGTTTGCAGAAAGCCAGATTTAACGAGAAATAAACATAAATAGATTGCAAGGCTCAAGTTAAAACAATAATACATAGATACATTTGTTTGAAAAGGAGGGAGGTGAGCACCCACTCACTTCCAAGAAAAAAACACTCGTGGGAGGTCTGGTCGCATCCACGACCAAGACCACTCCCACGACCACTCTGGAGCACCCACTCCAGAGCTCCCAAAGATCTCCCTAGGGCTCCAAGACCTCCTCTGAGCACCCACTCAGGAGCATCTTGGACCACCCTAGGGTTCAAAAGACCACCACGACCAACCATGGACATCACGAGCATTCGGAGCCACCCAGAACACTCGCCGATACCCACGGCCAATCGTCGACCATAAATTTTATAAAAGTCTACCCCTTGTGCAAATTTCACCAGGCAATGTCCACGACCAAGGACTTGGCTATTCGAATAGATTTTTCACTCTACAGAGGTGTACAACTTTACCCACAATCCACGACCTCTCTAGCAGGTCGGGTTCCCGTCGGAACCCTTGCTCATTTCTGAAGGTGAGCAGTTTAGAGAGCGTGACAAGGCCTTTACAAAGCTTTGAACTAGCTCAGAGCTGCCCGCTAAGGTTTTGCTTCCGTTGGGCTACAAACCCCCCAGATTCGTGCCCCCTCTTGCGCCAAGTGTGAATCAGCACATACTTCCACCACAACAGAACCAAGCCAGCTCATTGCTAATTATTTGGCTCAAACCACCCCCATAAAATGGTCTTGTGGTTGCACGGTAATACCCGGATCAACATAACACACAGTTAAGTCCTTAATCTACTCAGGCAAGACAACCTCACCCAGTGTGCGCATGGCACCCCCTTTACTGCACGACCACTTGCCCAAGTGCGAAAACATTTTAGGTTCAACCCGGCCAAAGACCACCCTGGTCTTGGCACAACAAATTTTAGCAAGAGTGGCATCGCACCACAATCAATACAGCTGCGGCATCAGCACCACAGCTGCTCAATAGTGGCACTAACCACAGTTCCATAGTTAAATTAGTCAAGATTATTAATGATGAAGCATGATTCTCAAGACCCACAGTTCTAAAGCAAGGCTAAGCATAAACATACGGTCCCATGTTGGCAATATCAAGCGATACCAACTAAATTACCCATTATATGGTGTCCAAAGGGAACATGTCAACATGTCGAGTACAATCATCCAAGGGGGCATAATATCAAGTGGGATATAGCTACTGCCCAAAATAACAGCCATGCATGATAATGTGAAACAACATGTTTTAGAAATGCTGGGTTCAACATGATCAAAGGTCTGTGACTTGCCTTCGTTGAGCAGGGGTGAGCCTTCGGTAGATATTGCCGGGTCCAAGTGCTCCTCTTCGAACTCGGGATCTACACGTACGCAAAGAACCAAATAAACAAGACAACTCTCGATAAAAGAACTTAAAAGACTCAAAAGAACTTAAGCAAATCTCAACCAAAAACTAGAAAAGTAAGAGGTCCCAGCGAGAGGGGAGGTCCAACCCGAAAGACGGTGGTCTTTCCAAAAAGACCAAGACATGGCTGAGAGGTGATCATGGCCGAGAGGGTGGTCTTTGCAAAAAGACCAGGAGGCGGCCATGAGTGGGAGGGTGGTCTTTGCAAAAAGACCAGCAAGGACCACCAGGGTGGTCTTTGCAAAAGAGCCAACAAAGACCATGAAGGTGGTCTTTGCCAAAGGAGATCCTGAGGGGATCCCGAGGGGGAGATCGTGAGGAAGACACGACTATTCCACGTGATCGTAAAAAGAACACAACCACGTAACGTAGTTGTGAGAAGAATACGATCACACCAAGTGGTTGTATGGACAAGAAAAGATTAGGCACAAGGAAACTCACCAAAACCAAGAAAAATACGGAAAAAGGAGGAGATCAGAGGGACAGCTGCGGTGGTCGAGGTTGGCATGGCGCTCCGGCGAACTCTTGAGGTAGCAAGTCGGTGACGTAGGCTCCAAAAGATCCTTCTTGGCGATGAGGGCAGCTCCCACGGCTTCCTCGGGCTCTTCTTGGTGAAGCTTCAAGCACAAGCTCGGAGAACAGGGAAGATAGGAAACGAGGAAAAATGTGACAAAGGAAGGCATACACGGGCTATATAAATAGCTAGATAGGGAGGAGAAAAAGAGAGAGCCATAGGAAGGCTTGGTGACACATTGGTCAAGGGTAGGTAGGAGTTAGGGCAAATGTCACGACCGATTTGGTGGAGGACAGTCAAAACAAACTTTGCTGGGAAGGAAGGGAACAAGGAGGGAGATTAAGGTGCCACACAAGTGATCACGTAAGTGACCGCATTTAATGTGACTCAACCGATATTAAACACACAAGGGACTTATGTGGCGAAAAAATATAAGTGAGCAGGACTGACATACGGAGCCAGTCAAACTGGGGAAACAGTTCAGTCAAAGGGGGAGGGGGTGATCACGACCAAAGGGGAGGTCATGACCAGAGAAGAAGGTCGTGACCATCAAAGGTGGTCTTTGCAGAAAGACCAATGGTCCCAAAGGCAAAGAGGTCCTGAGGACAGGGAGGTCCTGAGGAGATCATTCTCGCAATGGCGGTCTTTCCAAAAAGACCAGTGGTCTCGACTAACGGAGGCTACGGCAAAACGACAAGAGAAGGAGGTCGCGTCCTCAGAGGGAGGTCGCAGCAAAACGACAAAAGAGAGGAGGTGGGGGCCTCAAAGGGAGGTTGCGGCAAAATGACAAAAGGAGGAGGTCACGGCTAAGAGACAAAAGAGAGGAGGTCGCGGTCCTCAAAGGGGAGGTCACAACCAAGAGAATGGTCCTAACCACAAGGGATGGTCATGACGAGGAGGGTGGTCTTTGCAAAAAGACCAAAAGATCCTGAGGACAAGGAGGTCCTGAGGAACAAAGCAAGGTGTGGCGAAGCGGGGCCGTCCGATTTGAATCGGGCGGTCCACAAGGAAGTGGAACGCTCGGACCAGCCGAACACTACACTCGGTCGGGCCATCCAAAAAGGATCGGACGGTCCATGAGTGGGAAGGGCGCGAGGCTAGTTCGGACCGTGTGAAGGGAAAGGGAGGTCCGAACCCAAAAAGGAGATCCAACGGAGGAGATCCGAAGGGGAGGTCTTAAACGGTTAGATCAAAACCAAGGGAGGTCCTGACGGTCAGATCAAAACCAAGGGAGCGGAGCGATAGCAAGGAAAACACGAAGAAGGTTGGGGCTGTCAGATCTCGATCGAACGGGGCAAAGCGATTGGGCCGTCCCACATAGATCGGACGACTCAAAAAGGGGTGAGACGTTCGGACCGGCCGAACGTGCCAATAAGATCAAGCCGTCCAATACAAATCGAACGGTACAAAAGCGATAAAGGCCTGGATCAAGGGGATGGCTCGAACGGACGCGAGGGAGGTTCCAACGGTATAAACGCAAGGGAGGTCCAGACGGTTAAGATCTCCAAAGAGGAGGTCTCAACGGTCAAAACATACGGAAGGTCCGACTGAATCAAACAGAAGGTTCGATTGAATCAAACGGAAGGTCCAATCCATCGAGCGGGATGACCGATCGGATGCGAGGGACGTTCAAAGGGACACAAAGAGATTGAAAAGAGGAGATCCAAGGGAGGATATTTCAAAATGAGGAGGTCCAAGGAAAAAGGTCCAAAGGAGAAACTCAAGGGAGGTCTAAAGGGAAGAAGATGGAGAGGAGGTCAAATAAGAGGGTGGTCCCGAGAGAGGAAAACCACTCAAACTTGACCCTCAGAAATCAAAAAGGTTTGAAATACAAACCCGAGCTGGTCTAAGACCCAAAAGAAGAGGTCTTAGACCTACAAAGAGGTCTGGTCAAGGGGAGGTCCAACACAAGGGACTGCTGGACCGAGAGAGAGAGGTTCAGACACAGAAGAGGTCCTGGAAAGGAGAGACTAGGCCTAATAGCACAGAGAGCAGAAGAAGAAAGGAAAACAAAAGCCAAGGAACACCAAAGAACTTCAACCAACAGAGAGCAACAACCAACTGGACTTAGTTGAAGTTTGGTTAGGTCAAGTTAAACCTCCAATATTTCCAAAGTTTCAAGTTAAGCTTGAGCAAGCAAATAAACCGAATGGTTCCTTTTTAGTTTTGAAATCTGGCAAAAACTCTAGGACAAACTGGACGTTACAACCTCCCAGTCGAAATCTCTCCTCTGTGAATGTGGTCCTACCCACTGGAAGGAGATTCCTAGCGACAGTCCTTTTCCTACAATCTTCACTGCCAGTCGGACTTGAGCATGAGCACGTTTTGCGAAAGTATTTTTCATGTCTTTAGCTCTTAGCAACCCTTAAGACCAAGTTGGATACTATGTATAAACAACAGCACTCATGATTTATTGCATACATCCTTGCATATTTTTTCCATCAAGCCAAGTCTTATCTTCTAACCATACAACGTATTGTTTGGTATTTCGATTATATAAAATAGATCTACAAGTAGTCGAAGTCATACACTGATTCCGACCACAATTGATTTTCTAGTATTAATACAATCAGTTTTGTCACATAATTAGCACATACTTTATACAGTGGTCGTAACTTTTACTCTTGTTCTTGGCTTACTGTTTCTTTACTAAAGATCTTGTACTTTATTGATGAAATATGTGAGTAGATGGAAAGTCAAAAGGATAAGTAAAGACTTTATTGATGATAGAAAGATAAGTTTTTACATTCATAATTCTAATATTACAACCATCTATTACTTAGAATCATCAGATTGGTCGCTGCAAGACGGAGACTCGACCTCTATTTTTTCTACGACCTTGTTTCCGAGAGGCATCGCTTCCTCGAACAACTTGTTTCCGAGAGGCATCGCTTCCTCGAACAACTTGGTCGCTTCCTCACCCGAGCAGTTGAAGTCTTCTTCAACAACTTGGATGGGAATAGAGGGGTTGGAAGCCTTTAGCTTTGCCAAAGCAAGGCTAACTCCGTTGGCTACAACTTCCTTCATGGTCTGCGCATGATTCTCTCGAATAGTCTTCAGCAAACTTCGGAGATCTTTGAGTTGTAGGCCAAGGAAGTTGATCTTTTCTAGAAGATCTCCTAAGATGGACAGTTGATCTCCTGACCCCATGTCAAAGAGCATCTTGTTGAAGGCTTTGATCTTCTCTTCAAGATTCTGCCCATAGGCTGCCTCCTTGCCACGCTCGAACTCAAGAGCTTTTTCTGTTACCTTGACTTTTCTTCTTGATAGTTTCAAGGACTTCTTTGTACCTAGTCTCAAGGAATTCGATCGACTGGTCCTTGTTTTGATATTCTTTTTTAAGCTAGGCTATTATGGCTTCCATAGCCATAACCTCTTCTTTAAGCTTCTCCGATTCTATCAAATATGAAAAAGGGAGAAGTAAATCAGGAGCCAGATAACAAAGAAGAGGAAGACATGAAGAAAGTAGTTACTTTCTAATTCGCGGTTTTTCTTCTCCAAAAAGTTGATTCGCTGGGTTAGCCCTCCGATCATAGTGAAATTTTTCACCATGTGCTACAAAAATAGTAAACTTCTTTAAGTTTCTTGATAAACTTTAAGGAAGTAGCTACTAAAGTGGTTGTGGATGCTTACCCGGATTGCTATGTCATTATATTCAGCAAAGATGGTATCAGGACCAAGGTAGTCAGAGTCGAGATCCCGAGTCGGATCGATTTGCCTCCGTAGGATCAATCAGAATGTCGAATCGTAGAATCGGCGATTCTACGGATTTGTAAAAATACACATATTTAACATCTATACTATAAGTTTGTATGATTGTTATATGGTTTACCACTTGCATGTTCCTTAAAAGTAGCTAGACATACTCGGGAATAAAATAGCTTATCATTATCAAGCTCAAGATTGCTCATGCCATAATATAGATATTTGTACTAGCATTACCACAATCGATACAATATTTTGCATGCTCCTTGTTTATTTATAGTTTCATTCTCGAAAATTAATATCAACAAATTTTGCTCTAAAATAAAATATCGAAAGCTCGGCCTCTAAAAAAATTGCCCTAAGTCTCTACTTGAGTAGGATCGATGGTGAGATTTGGATCGACATCTTTGTCGTGGGTTCGTAGAACCGTAAGACTCTAAGAGTAGGATCGCGATCCTACCTACCTTGAGTAGGATCGGATCGGCAGTAAGACTTGGATCGATAGGCTGTCGTGGGTTCGTAGAGTCGTAAGACTTTAAGACTTGGATCGCGATCCTAACTACCTTGATCAGGACACATCTCCGCTTAACGATCCGATATACTCCCTAGGCCTCATCGAGTTCTTTGTCATCAATGAATCGAGGGCAATAGGGGATGGTGCTGGGAAGAGAGGACGTTCAAGAGACTGGAACCTGCTGGGACTCCTCAGGGACCTCCACCTCCATAGGTGGGGTTGGAGCCACCACAGGTTCCTGCGTAGGCGTTGGCTTTGCCACTTCCTCAGGGGCTGGCTCGACCTCCTTCTCCTCAGGAACTTTGTCCTGTGGGGTGCTCTGGTCGAAAGCAACCGAAACACCGGAGGACCTATAAAGAAAGAAGAAAAGAAGATTAAGACTCTAAGAACATCAAAGGCAATTACTTACATAAGTTTTTCTTTCATGTGTACATACTTGGTCATCTTCTTGGTCTTGAGCTTGAAGGGCGTTGGAGCAAAGTCCGTCGCGCTCACCTTCCTTTTCTTCTTCTCAACCAACTTCACTGGTCCCGAACTGGTGGGGCTGGTTAGACCCCTCACATCCACCGATTGAAGGTCAGAAAAAATATTCTCGACCAGCTGGTCGAGAATAAGATCCCTAACCATTGGGTCGGAGGGTGTGGTCTCATCGACCCCAAGAACAGTTGCTCCGGAAGCAACTGCAAGGTCATGAATGACCACTCCGGAGTCCACGACCGCCGCAACTTTGGTCGGCCGGTCTTCTTTTTCTCCCACCTAATTAATATCATAGGATTAATTTGGTGATGAATAGCTCCATTTCAAATGTATTTTTTCCTTGTCAACGTTTTTTTCTTACCTCCAAGAAACCATCATCTTGAGTGGCCGCAAAAGCAGAAGCGGTCGACGGATCAATTGGCTCACAACTCTCGGTGACCTCATTGATTTTCAACCCGACCGACTGCACATCAAAGAGGTATTATGAAAAACTAAACGGAACATATATAAACAATGAAAAGTGGTTGTTATGTTTACCTTAAGCTTCTCTTCTCTCTCTTCTTTAGAGACAATAGCCAAAATCTGGGGGAAATCAATCATAACATCAGGCTCCCCGGCATAGATCATTTTGATCCGTTCCCTGATTTCCTTAGGGGAAAGGGTTGTACAAGAATAAATGAGAGACTTAAAAGTTACAAAATAAACAATCTAAAACAAACAAAACCAGTCGGGATTTTTTGGAATTTACCTTCTGAAGAATCTTTGATCGTGAGGTCCTGACCAGTGTACGAGAGCATTGAAAGTGCTCGGGACTTTAGAGGGCTAATCTGGCGCATGGAGAAATCTCTCACTACATGCCAACAAGTTAGACCTCTGATATTAAGGAGTTGGATAGGTTGTATCCATCTCCCCACTATCCCTTCCTTCTTCGTGGATGAGTGCCATTCTGGAGTTTCTTGAGCCTTCTTACCAACGAAGCAGAGATTGTCATTAGTGGTGACTGTCATATAGAACCAACCCTTCTTCCATGAAGACCACGAAGATTTGGGGACATGCGAATGTACTCATCGGCCTTCCCATCGTGAAGGTGCAGAGTGCATTGCCCAGGCGACCCTAGTGATTTCCCCGACCACGCTATCTTGTAGTAGTACCGGAAGAGTTCCAGATTTGGTAGAATCCCCAGGTATGCTTTACAAAGGTAAACGAAGATGCCGAGGTTGGCAATCGCATTGGGGCTGAGGTTTATCGGCTCAACTCCATAGTACTCTAAGACCTTCGGGAGGAGCTGGTGCATTAGTAGCCTGAATCCGCATTCGATGCAAGCAAGTAAAACAGGAATTTCCCCATCTTCCCTGCTTGGAAAATTCTCTCCGACCGCGGACCTCCAAGAAACCATATTCTTATTCAATAGCATCCCTCTCACCTCTAGAGCCTTGAGTTTATTTTCACTCAGATCCAAAACTAGCCAGTTGGTGATTGATTCCGACATTGCTGACTTCTTGGGCGGAGAACACGAAAGGAAGATGAAGGGAGGTCGGGGAAGATTTCTTTGTGAGAGAACACAAGGTGGTCGGAGAAGATTTTCTAAGCGAGAAGATGAAAGAGGATTGAAGGAAGAATTGAGGGCATCAAAACCCTCAAGCCTACGCTGAAGGGATTTTATAACCGTGATTCTTTAACTACATCGGGGAGTTACCCCAAGTCTAGCGGACACAGACCTTGTTTCCAACGAACAGAAAAAACTCTTCTGGTTCCAAGGCAGTTTCTGAATTTAACGTGAATACAGAACACCTCGTTTGTTATGACATTAAATGAGGGTCTACCCGATACGACTTTCGTCGGGAAAGGTTCACACGACCAATTCATTTAAAGTTTGGTGGTTAGCTGACGAGGATTAAAACCTGTATGTATTTCTTTAAGTACATAATAAAAGACCATATGTCTTCGTGGTCATAACCCCTAAGGCTAACGACCCCTATGGTTGTAAGGACTTCAGAGGTTACATAATGGAAACCTTGGTCGGATGAGGTCTTGTACCTAGTCCCCGACCAGATGACTGCTCGTAGAAGCAATGAACTGGCATCTGAATCTAACTCCAAGTATATTCCTTACCGTGTGATGAATGGGACACATGTCATATTTTCTCCATACCACGTGATGTTTCATGGTCGTAAGACACTAACAACAATCACCATATGGTTGAGTGTCTCACAGACACCAACCGACGATCAGTTACTGTTTCGCTAACTGTAACTGATCCCTCCGACTGGACGCGTCACTTCCAACAGGCGTCTTCTCCAGGAGTAACTACCACCCCTTCTATAGTTATTTAAAGATGGAGCATGGAGGAACAAAGGTATCAGATTGAAGCACGACAGTCGACATTAGATTCATGTTTCAAGTCTAATTCAATAGCATAGCAAGCATTACGCCGAGTGTAATTAGGATTAGTCCACTGCCTTGTCGAAGGCATCCCCTATAAAGAACCCAGTTCATAAGAGCAATACCATTCTCTCCTAAGAACTCTTTGCTATTTTCCTCTATTTATTTTGTAATATCGGTGACTCAATCGTCGACACCCACCTTTCAATTAATTTTTTAACCGAATGGATTACATAGTTTTAGATGTACGGTTACATAGTGCAGTATGTTAGACATAATCATTTTCGGTGGGTAGTTTAGTTTTAGATATGTGATTAATCGTGAAAATATTGTTTACGGTGTAGTACGTTAAATATGTCGGACGCCACTAACTTCAAAATTTACTATAGTCAGAGGACTATTCTTGACGGTCTCGAGGGGATTGATTTGCGTTATTTCCAATCGGCAACCATGCCCCTAAAAAGATGCAACATCCCAATTTTTGGGAGTTTTTGAAAATTTTCAAAATAAAAATATCCATTTGATTTTTCCTAATTTGTTAAAGCTTACACTACTACAGAAAAGGTCTTCGCAGATGGTTCAAAAACGTTATCACAGACGGTTCCATGAGCCGTCTGAGTTTATGGGTCAGTGATGATATGAGGTCATCACAGACGGTTTTCAAACCATCCGTAATGCATACTTTCACAGACAGTTATTAACTAAGAACCGTCTATGATAGGAACCTATCACAGACGGTTTCTAGCTGAAACCATCTGTGATGACTGATATTGTAATGACCCGACCTGGGGTCACCCGAGAGATCCTCCAAGACCACCTGGAAAGTCCACGAGGACCTCCCAGGAGGTTCCGCAGGATCGCTTAAGGGGACCTCCTAGACCACCCAAGGGGTTCATCAGACCACTCGGGAGGTCTTTCAAGATCACTCGAGAGGTCTTAGGGAGGTCGTGAGGCATGGGATGTCCCCAAGTGCCACGACCTAGCTCGGGGGAGGTCGAGAGACCAAGCCCGAGGAGGTCGTGGGGCCTGGTGAGGTCCCAAGTCCTCAGTGTGAACCGAGCTAGTTCCAAGGATCAATAGCTAGCTCTTCACAGTATACAAAAGTGGTAACATACATCAATAAGAACTTTATTAATATCAACAAAGTTGTTTACAAGGGAGGCTTACAAGCCAGCAATCAAAACACAGCGGAAGATAAATAAGTAGACCACCCGATACACCACAGGCAATCGGCTGGAAGGCGCATCCTAGTCGGCCAGGACCTCTAGGTCCACTACGAAGATCTCCTCAAAACTTTCTTTCCTGCTCAAAACAGTTATCAAGCAAGAGTGAGCACAACAACTGTGCTCGCAAGTTACACCCGTCGAATAACAGAATGACATGCATAAATGGATATCTCAAAGGAAGGCATAATATGGTTGATTTGCATAAAGCCAAGTTTATTTCAAATACAAGTACTAAGTTAAAGGCGATAACAATAATTAAAATTCATTTTCTAAATTTCGGTTTTAGCTTGGATAACATTCATCAACAAGTGGTGAAGGATACCCTCTGTCACAAGGCTCCGCCTAAAACCCATTTGGATAGAGATCCAAAACAGTTTAATAACACCTTTTGAAATCAAAACCAACATCTAACTAGGAGCAGCTTTGCCAGCATGTCCTTGACCGCGAACTCGGCTATTCGAATAGATTTTCACTCTGCAGAGGTGTACAACTTTACCCACATGACATGATTACTCTAGTTTGTTTGGCGACCGGCAATGCCACCACTCACTTCCGAAGGTAAGTGGTCTAGAGCTCATGACAGGGCCTTTACAATGCATCATTCCACTACAGCCCACCCTCGCTAAGGTTTTGCCCCACCTTGCGGATAGCGACTCCGCAGAGATCAAGTGCCCCCTCTTGCGCCAGGTGGAAAAACATAGTCATGAAAGACGGTCATAAAAGACCTCCCACCACATCCACTGGATCGACCGCGATGGAACTCTGCAAATTAATTAGCCAGGTCCACCCCATCCTGGACATGTGGTTGCACGGTGTGGCATGACAAAATACACTCGAAGACCGGTCCTTAACTGACCTGGGCGACTTACACAGAACCCTAGGCCTCGACCATAGAAATGGATCGATCTCGTACAAAAACATGCACCCATCCAGGCAACCAATTCGCCCAAGTCCAAACCAATTTTCCTTTTTTATTTGCTTTTCAAAAACATTTGCAAACTACCACGACAACCGAAAACTACCACGACAACCCAATGTCATGGATTAAAACATTTAGACAACATTGGTCTTTTGGCAGTAAGATATCCCAAAACAAGAATTTTGGTCTAAACATATCTAAGCTCAAAGTTTAGCAACACATGCTGGTTCATACTAATGTACCAACCATCCTTTACTATGGTGACAAGGGGGTGATCAATTCATCAATCAAATCTGGTTGTGCAAAGGAATTAGGAATAACTACAAAGTTAAAACAGGGATTTAAATTACTTGAATTGAAATAAACATGCAGTAATAATTTAAAACACAACTTAATTAATTTGAAATATTGGGTTCCATATGATCAAGGGTGTAACTTGTCTTGCTCGAAAGCTTAAGGATCTATTCCTTCACAGAGCTCGGGTTCCCTAGAGACGACGCAATCTACATGAGAACGAAGCAAAGCAGAATCAAATAACAACCAAATAAGATCCAAATAAACTCCAATCAAACCGAATAGCAAAGAATAGAACAAGAAAAATCAGAAAAGGGCTCTCCGGAGGAGGTCCGACGGGAGGGTGGTCTTTGCAAGAAAGGCCGAAATGGGTGGTCTTTGCAAAAGACCAGCTAAGGCCAGGAGGGTGGTCTTTGCAAAAAGGATTGAGGAGGTGGTCCATGCAGAAGACCGGGAGGGTGGTCTTTGCTAAAAGACCATGGAGGTGGTCTATGCAAAAGACCAGGGAGGTGGTCTTTGCGCACAGACCGAGAGTGTGATCTTTGCGAAAAGACCACGCGATGGTTCTAAGGAGGATACGACTACACGGTGCAGTCATAGAAATAAAAGAAAGAACAAGGTACGAAGGAACTTACCAAGGCTGAGAACGAGTTTGAGGACAAGATGAAGGAGCTGGTCCAATAGCTGGACGATAATCCAGCTGGCGGTGGCGACGAGGACGTCGCAGAAGCTCCTGTGGAATCGCTGACGGCAAGGAGGCGACGAAGGAGGTTCTGTCGGAGTCCTTGGCGACGAAGCTTCAACGCAGAGCAACTGAGCAGGAGCAAAAAGAGATAAGTGTGGAAATACGGTGATGAGAGGGGCTGCTCAAGCTGTTTATAAAGAGAGTCACTAAAAACCTCAGAGACGGATGAGTCAAAGGTAGGTAGGAGTCAGGGTAGGTGTCACAACCGATCAGTGAAGGACAACAGACCAAGACATGCTGAGAAAGAAGGGAACAAGGAGAGAGAACAAGGTGCCACGCAAGTGACCACGTAAGTGACCGCATTTAATGTGACACAACCAGCATTAAATGTACAAAGGGCTTATGTGGCGAAGAAAAACAAAGATGAGCAGGACTGATATGTGGAGCCAGTCAAGCTGGGGAAACAGTCTGGTCAAAGAGGAGTGGTCACGGCCCAAGGAGAGGTCGTGACCCGCAGGGGTGGTCTTTACAAAAACCATATAGGAGGTCCGCTGGATAGGGAGGTCCTACGAGATCAAGGGAGATCTTTGAGGAGATCTGAAAGGCTAAGAGGTCCAAGGAACAAGGAGGTCTAAAGGATAAAGAGGTCCTGCAGACAGGGAGGTCTTGACCCATAAGGGTGGTCTTGCGACAAGACCAAGGGGTGGTCTTTACAAAAGACCAGAGGTCGGGAGGACAAAGAGGTCCTGAGAAAATCTCGCAAAGGTGGTCTTTACAAATAGACCATGAGGTCCTGAAGGGAAGGAGGTTGAAAGGGCAAAGGGAAAGGCGCAGCGAAACAGAGCCGTCTGATTCAGATCGGGTGTCTCAAAAAGGATGGGACGTTCGGACTAGCCGAATGTGCCACAAGATCAGGCCGTCCAATGCAAATTGGGTGGTTCCAAACGAAGGCGCGGAGCTGAGCCACGCAGGGAGGTCTTAGACTGGAAGGAGGTCTAAGCCACGGGGAGGTCTGGGCCCTCAGATCCAAACGAAGGGAGGTCTGGACCATCAGATCCAAATGAAGGGAGGTTTGGACCATCAGATCCAAACGAAGGGAGGTCTAGGTGGAGGGGTTTCAAAGGAAGAGGAATCCAACGGAGGAGATCCACAGAAGATGGTCCAAAGGGGGTCTTGGCGGTCAGGATGAACCCGAGGAGGTCCTGACGGCCAAGATGAAGGGCCAAGGAGGTCCTAACGGACCCGGGGAGGTCCAAAAGGACACAGAGAGGTCCGAATGAACACAAGGAGGTTCAAGTGAAGATGGAGGTTTGGACCGAAAGGAGGTCTAAACCACAGAGGGATCCAAACCAACAAAGAGGAGGTCTAAACCAAAAGGAGGTTTATACCACAAGAGAGGTCTAGGCGCAGAGGAGGTCTGGACATGAGAGAATGTCCAAACAGGACGGAGGGAGAGGGGTCAGGGCACAAGAGCTGGGCAAGGGGAGAGCAGATCCTACAGAGAAAGGGAAAGACTACTCCAGAGCTCGAACAACACCAAAAGAACCAACTTTTGGGATTAGGTGAAGTTTGACTTAGTCATTTTAAACACTCAAATTCTAAAAATCTCAAGTTAAGCTTTAGGACTTCAACAAAACCAAATGGTTCTTTTTATTTTGAAAATTTTGAAAAGGCTCGGAAAAATTGGGGTGTTACAGATATATCACAGACGGTTTGTAGCTGAAACCATCTGTGATAAGTATATATCACAGACGATTTATGGCTGAAACCATCTGTGATGACTTTTCTCTATAAAGCCCCAAGCAGTGGCTACTTGTGCCATTAAAACAGACATCATATATTATACACACACACACACATACATATATATACATATACACATACATACATACACACACACACACATATATACATACATATATATATATATATATATATATATATATATATATATGTGTGTGTGTGTGTGTGTGTGTGTACATACATACATACATACATACATACATACATACATATATATATATATATATATATATATATATATATATATATATATATATATATATATATATATATATATTGTTAATATAGTTCCTCAACCACTTTAGGGATCGTCCATGCAACATGAGAAGGATGAGACAGTAGCCATGGGCAACTTCATTGAGCCCATGCATTTTTAAGAAGTATGGATGCAAGGAGATCGTCAGGACATCCAATTACCTGGATGTTGTTGATAGGTAATTGGACGTCGCTATGTTCAGAAAGTGACGTGGACGCGTAGGTATTCCGACTAGGAAGTGGCATCATGTATCAGCAACTAACCATTCTTGAGCATATAATCGTCTTTAAACCCAACAAGAACACCAAGCAACCATTCTCACATTTCAAAAGAATTCTCAACTTCTTGCTCGGTGTTCTTGTTGGGTTTAAAGACAATTACATGCTCAAGAATCATTGGTTGCTGATAGATGATGCCACTTCCCAGTCGGAGTATCTGCGCATCCACGTCACTTTCTGAACATAGTGACGTCCAATTATCTATTGACAACATCCAAGTAATTGGATGTCCTCACGCTCTCCTTGCATCCACACTTCTTAAACCTGCATGGGCTCAATGAAATTGCACGTGGCTACTGTCTCATCCTTCTCATGTTGCATGGACTAATTCCTAAAGTGGTCAGGACTATAAACAATATATATATATATATATATATATATATATATATATATATATATATATATATATATATATATATATATATATGTTTTAATGGCACAAGCACCACCGCTTGGAGACTTTATAGAGAAGAGATTATGAATGGAATGGTAGGACGCTTTGGGGCGCAAGGTAGGAGAACTTGACCGGCATGAACACAGTTACACAGACAAAGGTGAAATGAATGGCGAGAGACAGTGAAGAGGTGTTGTAGTAGTTTTTGACTCATTTGGTCTTGTTTTCAAATACAATACACACCAAGCCTAACCTTTACAAATCTGAAAAGTTAATTGCAGTCAAGCCCCATCCGAACCACATCCAATGTAAGTCAACCAAGCACAAAGCTAGAACCGACATCAATAACCCTCAGTATCCATAAGAGAGCATTAACCAAACCCACCATCTCCTTTCATTTTTGTCAATCTGAACCCATAACATCAACTAAGCAAGATGCATAGAATGCACATACACCAATAGCCCTCAGTTTACATCATAGAGCAAGGGGACTATTAATATGAACTAATTATCAATTCAATTTCAGCATAATACTATTAACATCATTGAGCAGTTCAACAGCTAGCAAGGTGCCACTAGCCAACAAGCATCTGCATGATCATTGCATTCATTTATATTTATAATTTCTCTATACTTCTCTCTACATGTATGTATTACACATTTACACTTCTCTGCAATGATGCACTTTTCTTCATGTATGTATGTATTACACATTTAGCATCTGGGCTCTGGCCAATGGCCATCACCATCAGCATCAATCAACAACCAGACAACATCAAGAAGACAAGAAGGGGACTTACGCGTTAGTGAGATAACCAGAGAAGTTGGAGGCGCGAGGGAGGTCCGAGGTAGCGCAACGAGCCAACGGCGAGAGGGAGGAGGATCTGGAGTTGTGACGTAGGGAGGAGGAGCCAGGGCAGGCGGCACAGTGAGGGGGGATTGGGAGTTTGATCCGGTGGCGCAGGGAGGAGGGAGCTTGATCCGAAGCGGGAGCTAGCGGCGAGGGAGGAGGAGCCCGGTTCACATGAATACCAATAGCACAAACCAATATGTGATAGATTTGTCTTTCCTCGACATCACCGGTGGAGAGGTAGTTGGGGTCGCGTACGCTAGGGGGAGGAGGAAGAGGGGAAGGCGCGCAGTGTCACCGTAGTTGTGGCACAACGGAGACATTGCAAAAGACACTCTTATCGTACGAGTGTCAAGTGCAGTGAACCGTGGAGTCACAACCGTCGGCGACGGGAAGAATGCATAGCGGCGTCGGCGACGGGGTCACTCGGGGTGGGAGGGAATGGACGAGAGTAAGGGCGTTGGGGAGTGAGGAGTTAGAGCGCAAACCCTAGCGGGCTCCTACTAATAAAGAGACTTATCACGATCGGTTCTATTATGGAACCATCGCGATACTTATCACGAGACGGTTCCATTAATGGAACCGCTCGTGATATGGTCTCATATCACGAGCGGTTCATTATTAAAACCGTCGTGAAATATCACAGAGCGGTTGTTTGTTGAAACCGCTCATGATACTTAGTAATATCGCAGACGGTTCTTGTTCGTAATCGCGTGATAGTTCATGAATGGTTTTCAACATGAACCGTATGTGATATTACCTCTTCACAAACGGTTTTTAGCGCAGCTAGTAACACAGACGGTAGCAAAACCAAAATCGCCTCGATTGCATGTATATCTGAGCGGTTTTGGGCAACCATCTATGATGAGGCGTCGAAGATAGCCTTTTTGTAGTAGTGTTAGTTTGAAATTTTGTAAATTTAAAACAATTTATTGTGAGTAAATTAAACTTCAATTAAATAAAAATCATCTTATTTGATTTTTCTAGTTTTATCTTGGAATTCCTTTTTCCAAGACCCGGTTGTTTTTCCGTGGAGTTCTTTTTATTTCTTTTCAGCTTGCCCGTATTTCAGAGTTCTTTTAAAGCTTTAGAAATAAAACAAACCATTTGCATTTCATTGAATAAATGTAAAGCTTAAATTGAAATTCCAAGGTGAAAAACATTTAAATGATTAAATCAAACCTTAATTAAATTCTAAAATGAGTTTAGTGGATTTTCTGGGTTTTCTTAGATTTTATTCAAGTCGGTGTTGTTTCTTGCAACTCGGTCTGTTTTATTTCTTTTATGTCTTTCCAAAAATTATTTTAATTGTTGTAAAATTCAATTTAAATTGATGGTTTATTTTGAAGCTTCAAAAATAAAAATAATCGTTTGGATTTTATCGATTTAATTTAAATCTTAAATTGAATTTCTAAAGGAAAAATATTATAATTGGTTAAAATAAACTTAAAAAAACCCAAAACTATTTTATTTGATCTATTCAAGTTCCAAAGTATTTTATAAAATTTTGTGGCAATTTTTGGATTTATTTATTTTTTCGGATTTTCTTTATTCCCTTTCCTTTCCTTTCTCTCTCTCTCTCTCTCTCTCTCTCTCTCTCTCTCTTCCCGTTGATGTTCATCTTCAAGCTTCGGCTAAAAGCTTTCTTCTCTTTCTTTCTTTTTAGCAGCCCATTCCTTTTCCCATCTCCTGGCCGCCCACACCTCCTACTCCCACCAGCTCCCATCCTGTCAGCCTGCCTCCCCTATGCCGCCCCATCTGTTGCCCCGGCCATGCCTCCTCCCCTCCAGCGCCATGCTGCCGGCTCCCTCCCATGCTGCACTCCCCATGCTGCTCCCTCTCCCCCGTGCACACATTCCCCTACCCAGCTCCCATCCCTGCGCCTTGCTCCTCCCCCATCTCCTACCACTGCCCATTCCCTGTTGCATGCCGCCCCATCCTTAGCCCTAGCCCTTGCACGTCGCCGCCCCCACGCTGCTGCCTGCCCCGTGCGCCTGCTGCACGTCGGCCATCCCCCCATGCTGCTGCACCCCATCTCCAAGGTGCCATGGCAGCCCATGCTGCCTCCCTTTTCTCCCATGCTGCTACTAGCTGTTGCTGCTCCCATCCCGTGCTCCTTCCTCCCCTATAACACCAAGCAGCCAGCAGCTCCCCTCCACTTCCCTTCCTCTTCCCCCCACCAGCAGCTCATCTCCTCCTTTCTCCCATTTCCTTCAGATAAAGAACCCATGAGAAGCACAGTGAGCCCCATCCCAAGGTCTGGCAGCTCCCTTTCCACCCCTCCTCTCTTCTCTTTCCCTCCCCCAGCCGAATCACCACCAGCCAGCAGCCCCAACCAAAGCTCTTGGCTCATGGCGCTGCTCCCATGCGCCTCCCTCCATTCCTTCCCCCACTGCCAAGTTCCCCTCCTCCATGCTCTCCCTAACTAAAAACCAGCAGCACTCCATTGCCACCCCAGCAGCTCCTTGTTGCAGCCTGGTTCTTCCCCAAGCCGAGCTCCCTCTCCCTCTCCTCCAGTGCAAAAACAGCAAGCTCCCTCTCCCACTCTATGAAGGCCAGCACCACCTCTCTCCTCCCTTCCTCTCCTACAAAACCAGCAGCCCCGTCTTCCCTCTTCCTCTCCCCCAAGCTCCAATCGAAGCCCCTACAGCAGTGAGCTCCATCCTTCTTGCTCTCTCTCTTTCTTCTTCTCCAAAAACAGCCGAACCTCCCTCTCCCCCCGTTCTCCCTCCTCGGTCGCTCATTTCCCGAGCCGACCGCACCACGGTGTGCCCCTTGGCTTCATCTTCCATCTCCCAGAATTCGCCCCCTCTCTCTTTCATTTCTCCGCAATCGAAGTTTTTCCGCCGACGTCTAAAGCACCTTCTTCCTCACGTTTCACCGCCGTCGTTGATTCCCCGGTGATATCATCACCACCATTGATTCTCCCCACGACGTTCTACGCTGTGCTCCCCTCGCCTTCGCTGGCGCATCGCCGAGCACCGTCATTTCCTTTTGCCCCGACGTAGTTTTGCGCGCCGTTGTAGCGCCGGACCTACGCCGGCAACGCGACCACTACCATTGGGTCCGTCTCGCTCCCAGAATTCTATTTTGTTAGTTCACTGACTGCCCCTCACTTCCCCTCGCTTGCGCCATCATTTTTGCCAAAGCTGGCACTATTCATGTCCGATGATTTTCTATATTTCATGTGGGCGCAAACTTCCGGATATTCGTTCTCCTTCATACAAAATCCAATTCGATCGATTATTGGTTTTAAATTCATCTAAATCCAGCCCATTTCTTTTGCTACTAATTTTGTAATTTTTGGATTTTATTTGGATTTGTTGTACTTATTTGGTTCTTTTCATGTGTGTAGACTCCGGCGTTCCCGAAGAATTTTTGGAACCGTCTGTCAAGCACTTCAAACCTTCAATGAAGGAAAGTCATAGACCTTTGATCATATTGAACCTATTTTATAAAACTATATTGATTTATATAAAACTGCATTGCTATATTTATAATAAATGGTTTCAGGAATAGTTAATTACCTAATTGCCATTATGCCTCCTTGATAAATTGTGAATGACATGTACCTTTGAATGACATAAATCCTTGGACACCATAGGATGGTTAATTATTAGTTGGATATTATTGTACTACCAACGTGGGTATTGCATTCTGCGTAGTCATGCTTAGTCACGATGGGATTCATGATCAAATACTCAAAAAATGATTGAATTTGACTAAATGATATATGGAATTGTGGCGGAGCCACTGTTATTAAAATTTTGTTGTGCCATGGCAAGGGTTGTCAATTGACCGGGTTGAACAAAAATGATTTCATACTCAAGCGAAGGATCGTGCAGTAAAAGGGGTGTAGTTAGCACGTTGTGGGTTTGTGGTAGTTTCGCCAGAGTAATCCCTAAGGACTTAACTTTGTGTGCCATTGATCTGGGCCATACCGTGCAACCACAAGTCTATTTATGTGGGTAGACCTGGCCAACTAATTAGTAATGTATTAGTTTTGTTTTGTCGGGTTGTGTGATTTCCGAGTCACGGATAAATTCACACAGCGTAGTAAAGGGGGCTTCCGGCGGATGGTTAGTTTAAAGGAAGTGAAGCCTTAGCGGGCAAAACTGGATTAAAATAGAACTTTGTAAAGGCCATGACACGTGCTCTAGACTGCTTACCTAAGGCAGTGAGCAGTGGTATCGACGGATGCCAAACAAACTAGAGAAGTCGTGTCTTGTGGGTAAAACTGTACAATCTCTGCAGAGTGTAAAACTATTCGAATAGCCGTGTCCCCGCTTATAGACAATGCCTGGTGATTTCACACGAGGGGTAGATTTTCATAAAAATGTTGGAATGGTTTGGTTGGGAAGCGATCTGGATGTTGGTTGATGGTTGGGAAGTGAACAAGGTGTTCACTAGCTGCTTTAAAGAAACTATGTGTTAATCTTTTAAATTGCGCTTTACAATCTAGTTATTGTATTTATTATCAAAACTGCTTTCTGCAAAATGGCCATAAAGCTATCCTTGTCAAGCCTTGCATGAATATTACTTGCATACATTTCCCTACGACTTGCTGAGTACTTAAAGTACTCATGGCTTTGTGCCATTGTTGAACAATCACAAAGGAAGAACTAGGGAATACAGAGATTTTTTATGAATACCTTGAAGACTATGCGAACTAGGATGTGTTCTCCACTCGATTGCTTGTGGGCATGTCGGATGGCTACCACGAGTTTGTTTATTCTCCGCGGCCAATTTACTCTGTTATTGTTAAGCCCTACGTGGCAAACTCTGTAAAACTTGACCATAAGGTCCTTTTGCTGCTAAGTAATATTAATTTGTCTGCTTCATTTGCTATCTTGTTATATGGATATGATTTCATCGATGTTGTAACTGTGTGAGCTAGCTACTGATCATGGGACTAGTTCAGAATACACAGAGGGTCCCGGAGTTGCATATCCGGGGTCTCGACACAAGACTAGAGCAGTGTACGTGGGGCGTTGTGATGCGGTGGTTGTTTCACTCATTCGATTTGGATCATGTTGTATATGATCTGAGATTGTGTACGCAGGGCGAGGGAGGAACTGTGAAATTTGGTCTTTTTGGCCCAGGCATATGTCAAGCCCACTCTTGCATCGGCGGCTGAATAAGAAGGGGGTGGTGATGCCGAAGAAGAAGTCGGGGACTCCAGCCACAGCACGACACGCACAATGGCCGAAGGTCCCGGAGTTGCTGATGCTATCATTGGACGCGCGTAGTCTACAACAAATATTTATTCTGACACCACCGTGTCGGTCTCCATTGGATGGATGGATGGATCAAGGCGGCAGGTGGAGTATTTTTTAAAACAATATTAATTTAAAAGTTAATTACAAAATAAATACTTGATTTTTTTTCCAAAAATAGGTGACGGCGATAGGAACCTATCTACTGCCAGTCGCCGTTCCAACTGTCTGTCATTATTTCAACGGGTGATTTGCATCAAAGAGTGTGTAAATTGCCAGTTGAACTAGCGATAGGAACTGGCTATATAAACCTCGATCTCGTACTCCCTACTTCACATTTCGTTATCTTCTCCAATTTCAGATTCCGAACTACGCGGACACTTCAAGGTATTACCAAAAAACTTTGTGAAATATACTAAATCTTTAGGCTGAATTCTCTAGTCATAATTTTTTTTAAAAATAAATAAATGAACTGGCGACAGGGTCTTGTTGCCAGTTCATGAACTGGCGACAGAAACATCTACACACTGTTCCAATTGGCGACATACACCTATTTTGTAAAAAACGTGACATACACATATTTTGTAAAAAAGACTATTTTTTATAATTATATTTTAAATTAATATTATTTCAAAAATATCCGCAGGCGGAGGGGAGGAGGCCTCTGCCTCGAGAATCGTTCCATCCAAAGCTCTCCCTTCCTGCACTTGTGCCGTGTACCCAGTAGGAAAGAGAGCCCTCCTGTGACTCACGAGGATGCATCACCGGCCGTCCGGCCGGCCGGCAAGACCAGGGCAGACGACGTATGGCACCAGTTTTAGTTTGGCTACCACTCGCGCATTGCTATTGTTAAAGTACGAGACAAATTCTTCGTTGTGTCTACGCCACCGAACGCTGGCGTGAGTGGCGCAATCGATTTTTTACTCTTATTCTCTAATCTATAGCCTATATATATACTTTTTAATCATATAGGGTGTGTTTGGTTTCCTGCATATCTCCTGCCTGGTCCGTACGGGTCATTCAGGTTAAACCCAACCAGGCTGAGTGGACGCACGATGGGTTGTTTGGTTGGTTGTTTCTGTTGGGACAGACTATGCTGAGATATTGTTTGGTTGGTTGCATCAGGAGAGTGAACGCATGACTGGATGCAATGTTGCGTTGTTTGGTTGCCTGCATGTGGGTGTGTGTGGTCACCTCTTGTATTGGGTGGTAAGAATACCCCTTAGGCTTTAGCATTTTCATTAATCACGTACAGTAGGGTTACAAGTCCAGAACTAACGGGTTGAGTTTTGTTCGATTTTTTTTTGGAAAAATCATTTTAATTCTTGATAAATAATGTAATATTTGAATAAATTGTTCGCAAAAGATTATGACAAGTTTTTATTTCCATTTTTGTTTAAAGCTTCGAAAAGAGTTGTAGATAATCTTTGATTCGAAAAACACATTTCACGATATTTGACGACATTTAACGATATTTGATGACATTTGACGACATTTAACAATATTTCACGATATTTAACGACATTTAACAATATTTAACGACATTTGACGACATTTAACAATATTTGACGACATTTGAGATATCCTATAGACTACTTCTGAGCAAATTTCACTAATCCTGTAGATATCAAGTAGACCTTACCGAGTCATAAAAAAATGAATTACTTATGCATTTTTAAAGTTAAAGGGAATTTTTGATGTAACGAATAAAGCTAATGTGAAATTAAATCTAATACAACAATTTTCTGGAGCAAAATTAGGCCTAAAAACAATTTTAGATTAAATTTTAATTAAAACTAGAATTAACAAAATTGGAATCAACCGAAAATGATTTAACATGAATTAGTTATGAATTTTTGAAGTTAAATACAATTTCTAGTTGATAAATAAACCTACCGGGAATTAAATCCAACTTAACCGAGAGGAAAAGGACTTGCGGTGGCTGACAGTGGGCCCCGCGTGTCAGCTGATCCTGTTCAAGTCGGGATTGGCCCAATCACTCACAGCCGTTCATTTCCGATCAGCGGCCGAGATCAATTGGGCCGTTCGGACCGTCCGCACCGCGCATTGATCTCAGCCCTCCATTCTCAGATCGATGGTCGACGTTCATTGGGCCGTTCGGACCATGAACAGTGTTGGTGAATCTCGATCGTCCATTTCGAATCCGAGCGTATGTTGCTTTTCGTGAGCGGGCGCTACTGTGGCGGCCGTGCGCGTGGGCCGTCCATCTTCAGATTTAGGGGCCAGATTTAGCCACGTCGTTTACTTCGGTTTAACTCATTTCCTTTTGTCGGTAAGAGTTATTTTGCAACTGAAAAATGAATTAAAATTTAGAAATTCATATCTAATTCATTTTAAACCCAATTCGGTTGATTCAAATTTTGATAATTCTGTTTTTAACTAAAATTTAATCTAAAAATAGTTTTAAGCTTAGTTTAACTCCAGAAAAATTTGTAAAAAGGTTAAATTCCTTTTAAGCTGTGTTTAATACATTAAAAAAAATTCCAGTTAGCTTTAAAAATGCATAACAAATTCATTTTAATTCCTTTTTAGTTGAAATAAATTTTGATAATTCTGCCTTGAGCTAAACTTTAGTCTAAAAATGGTTGAACTCAGCCAGAACTTGACTGGAAAGTCTCTTGCACAACAAACTTGATAAAAATGACCAACTTTTGGAATGCCCAAATAAACGAATACATACACATCTGGATAAAAATGACCAACTTTTACCCCCATTAATCCCTTTTTTGTTCAGAAACCGGCAAAAATACACTCACATGACCATATACATTAGCATGCTGCAGAATTGCTAAGACCAAAATGGAACAAACAAATACAAGCACCTCCTTTCTTTTTAAAGTTAAAGGGAATTTTTGATGTAATGAATAAAGCTAATTTGACGACATTTAACGATATTTGATGACATTTGATGACATTTAACAATATTTGACGATATTTAATGGCATTTAACAATATTTAACGATATTTTACAATATTTGACGACATTTGACGCTATTTAACGACATTTAACAATATTTGACGACATTTAACGATATCGACGAGGCATTGACAATAAGGTTACAATAAGAGTAACCGAACAAATTTCTATAGATGTTGAGACATCCAGAGTTACTTCATAATCATTGTGAAGTACTTCAGAGCAAATTTCACTAATCCTTTAGATATCAAGTACACCTTACCAAGTCATAGATTTGGATTCATCTCATGTGGAGTTAGGATGCATTTGCTATGAATTTTCAAAGACATGAACCTATTTTACCAGCAAGTTCATTAATAGAGGAAGCCAACAAAGTTGGTATTACTCAAAAAGGGGTTACATAGAATTACTTATGTATTTTCCAAGTTAAATGAATTTTTAATGCACAAAATAAAAATTAACAGGAATTAAATCCATTCTCATATTTTTCTGGAGCAAAACTAAGCTTAAAACCATTTCTAGAAAAAAAAATTTAGCTCAAAACAGAATTGTCAATTTTATTCCACCCGAAAAGGACTTAAAATGAATTACTTATGCATTTTTAAAGTTAAAGGGAATTTTTGATGTAATGAATAAAGCTAATTTGAAATTAAATGTAATACAACAATTTTTTGTAGCAAAATTAGGCTTAAAAACATTTTTAGATTAAATTTTAATTAAAACCAGAATTAACAAAATTGGAATCAACTGAAAATGATTTAACATGAATTAGTTATGATTTTTGAAGTTAAATACAATTTCCAGTTGATAAATAAACCTACCGGGAATTAAAACCAGAATTAACCAAGAGGAAAAGGACGTGGCAAAACCTTGGCCGCTGATTAGAAATCGGACAACCCACGGCGCCCAACGCACAGTAACTCGTGCTCACGAAATGGCAACAATCGGTTGGATCAAGATTGGACGGTTGAGATTGATTTGGAACTATTCACAATCCGAACATTCAAATGGAACATGGGCCGTCGATCTTAAGATGGAGGGCTGAGATCAAGTGGTCCGAACGTTCACTCCGCTGTGGGCCGCCGATCTTGAATCTAACGGTGCACAACGATTCAAGTTCAAGACATGGAAAAGGACGTGGGCCGTGGATCTTGAGATGGAGGGCTGAGATCAAGGGGACGTTCAGACGGTCCGAACGTTCCTGCGATCTAGGTCGTTGATCAAGTGATGGACGGCTCACGCTAGCGGACGATCGAGTGGTCCGAACGCTCACTCCGTGGTGGGCGATCTTGAATCTAACGGTGCACAACGATTCAAGTTGAAACGGCGCGCCGGAGCTGGTTTACATGCGGGGCCCACTGTTAGTGTGACAGAGGCACACATGCGCGCCTGACTCAAGTGGGTTGGGCTGGACCGTGTGGATTTAGTTCTGGTCGGAGCCGAGTCGAGTAATGATGCTTGGGTTTTTGAATTCTAGATTTGACCGAGAAGCCATGAGGTTGACTAAGGCTTGAAATATAGCAATAAAATTCTAAAAATTATGAAATTAAACAGAGATGTTCCTGGGATGGTATAGAACTCAAATAAAATTTGAAAACCCACTGTTCAATATTTATTTGTTTAAATTAATTTCAAACCCAACTTAGGTTATTGATTTCAGTTTGAATTTTCTGTGGGTCCAAATGAGTTCCAAAAATTTGGAAAAAAATCATTTTAATTCAATATAAATAATGTAATATTTGAATAAATTGTTCCCAGAAGATTATCACAAGTTTTTATTTCCATTTTTGTTTAAAGCTTCAAAATGAGTTGTAGATAATCTTTGATTCCAAAAACATGTCTGGAAACATTGTCAGATCCATATACATCTAGAAAAACATGTTGATTCACATTCCAAAAACATGTCCATATACATTGTCAGATCCATATACATCTACAAAAACATGTTGATTCACATTCCAAAAACATGTCCATATACATTGTCAGATCCATATACATCTACAAAAACTTGTTGATAGCACTTCCAGAATTGTAGCACTTCCCACTACCACTTCCAGAATTGTAGCACTTCTGGACCTTGAGTTTGAACTTGCAAACCAGCAAGAATTACAGGTTACAGGTTCATTCAGACATGGAAACATTCAGAGAGAAACACCAATAGTGGTCATCAGTTCAAGTCTTTAGAAAAACTAGTGTATGGTTAAGTCAGCTCCAGAATTTCAGCACAAACATGCACTAATACATCCAGATTGCTAGTAATCAATACAGCACACGACAAGCATTCAAAGCACATGGAATAATCAATACAGCACATGACAACAATTTTTGGAATCCAAACGACAATATGAAGCAAGAGTGTACAGCATAAGTATTAGTTGGAGGTGTAATTACAAAATTTGAGGGGTTTTAAAGCACCACCTCTGGGATGTTTGTCATCCACAAATCTAGCCTAGGTGTGAGTGGCTAGGTAAGAACTAACCCACATCGCACGCCTAGGCTCACTCATTTGGATAAAAATCAGGCTTAGAGCTTTGTTGTTAGTCAAGTAGGTAAGAACACCCAACAGTGCTTCCTCATCAAAGCCTTGGAGATCCATGACAGCATTATACAGGTCAGGATGACACTCGGCATGCACGGTGTACTTGATGGCACTGGCCATCTCACGTACAGCATCTGACATGTTGTTCAAGATCACAGCTTCCTCCTCGGTCACAAGGGGAGTTCTCTTCCTCTTCCCACATGAGCTCGAGGCCTCTTTGCCACTAAATTCAGCACCACTAGCACCTCCCATGCCAGTAGCAGCACTAGCACCAGTAGCACCTCCAACACCAGCAGCAGCACCTCCAACACCAGCAGCAGCACCTCCAACACCAGCAGCAGCACTAGCACCTCCCAGCCCATCACCAAAATCATCAGTTTCGATACCTTTGTTGAAGGAGGTCTCAGAAAGCTCGGAGGGAACCCCAAGAGCTTCACTGGAGCCCATGGCATACCTCCCTGTGGCTTGTCCTGAACCAAAGATAGTTGCCATCTGAACGTAGTTCTCCAGTGGGACATTGAGGTAGTCCACATCCTTGGGGTGGTCCTATAAGATTATAAGTTGGATTGGAGGTTACATGTTAGTGTTAGAGACAAGCAAGCAAGTATTGGAGGTTAGTTGTTACTGCTGTATTGACAACAACATACCTTGATGTATCCCTTATAGTGCTCTTCATCAAGCACTATCATGCATTGGTTGTCATCCCAAAGTGACCCGCTAATGTCTCTAAGTCTAGTAATCTTCACCCACTTTGCACGCCACTTGCGAAGATGGTTGTAGACCTGGGTTCCACTGACCTCAACACCCGTGTCCTCAGTCAAAGTCCTAGCAACCTGGTTTAGGTGAACCTCTTTGAACCCCTTATCGGTCTTAATACCTTGCCCTATGAGCTCAACCATGCGTCGAAGCATGAAGCTAGACATTGCAGATGTCCAGCGAAGAGCGTGCCTACCCCCTTGAGCGGCAAGACTTCGGCCCATTGTTTCCCCCCAAATCATCACCCAAGTCAGCCATCCCCTTTAGTGCAACAAGGACCAAGTTAGCACACACAATAATAAAAGTAGGAATCAGATACAATGCTAGAGAACATATACAATGATAGAGGTAATACGGAAATCATCACCATTGCAACCAATAGTCTCAGTTAATGCAAATGACAATGTGCAAATGACAAAGTACAACACTATCACACACGAGAGGACCCCCTATTCTGCCACATCTCCCTAGCCAAGTCATCCCTCATCTGAGCCCATGCCCTATTATCTTGTGCAATGTCGTTGTGTCCTTCCTCATCGATAGGGTTCGCATCCCACGTGGACTCCGGTGGGACACACTCGTCCATTCCATATTGAAGGATCCAATTGTGTAGGATAGCACATGTAAGAACTAACTTGACTTGGGTCTTGAATGGGTGGAAAGGTTTGTTGTAAACAATCTTGAACCGGTTCTTGAATGTGCCGAAGGCCCTTTCGACCGAAACCCTAAGAGAAGAGTGTCGTAGGTTGAACAACTCCCTCTCGATCGAGGGTAATTCCTTCCACCATACTCTCTCAAGTGGTACCCAAAGGCTCGGTATGGAGGAAGGAAGCTGTGTCGAGCAAAGATAGCCCGTATCCACAAGGTAGTATTTGCCTACCAAATAATAAGAGAACCCTAAACATTACTACCATAAGTCTGACAAAATTTTAACCAACATAAACTTCTACGTAATTATCTAATATACCTTGGGGGACCCTTAGGCCATCGTCCCTCTCCAATGCATCAGCAAGTATGAGAGCATCATGGGCTGACCCTTCCCAACCAGCAAGGACGTAAGTAAATTTAAGATCGAAGTCAACAGCAGCCATGACATTCTGGGTAGTAGTGCCCTTCCTACCCCTGAAGGCTGCCGAGACTTTTGTAGGAACCCTTGCGAGCACATGGGTTCCATCAATTGCACCGATGTAGTCCTAACATACATTGAAGCAATTTAGGCCAGCTCAAACCTCTCTACAAGTTGAGTAAGCATATTGTTACCTTGAAATAGGGATTGAACCTCCTATTTGTTTGGATTTTAGTAGGGATTTCAGTGGAGGGTGATCGGATCATCTCGTTCGCAACTCCCCAACAAAGAAATGTAACATCGTGAAAGTACTGCTAATGGTCTCAATGGATCTCCTAAATGTTGGCTGCAAAGCCCTAAACCTATGGTTGTGGCCAACAACCAGGAGAAACATGGCCACTTGTTCCTCAACACAGGTATTAATACTGTCTCGGAGCAGCTGTCTTGCACGAAACAAATTATAGAGATGGAAAAGGGGGCCCTCCTCATTCTAAGCTGCTCTAAACAATGTGTGTCATCAGAATTGTAGATCCATTGGAGGTTCGATTGCCGAGCTATGTCCCTTTCTACCATAGGACCATACGTAATCACGGGAGTGGACTGTCTAGCACTAGCTCTTCTAACTATGGCAAGCATGTAAGCACACAAGGCAGCAACTAGACCAGCACCCCTCACAATTAGGAGTTGTCGTTTACGCACCAAGTCATCCATCTACGAACCAAATACAGAAACCTTGATATCAGTTATGCATGTCTACCACGGCTACCACATCCTAAGGATGCTTCATATTAAACAAGTATGCAGATCAAGAATGCAAATTACCAGGAATGCCTAACAAGATCAAGTATGCTGTTTGGTTTCCAAAAAATGACTAACAATGGTGTAAACAAGAATGCTTCATATTCATTGTTATGCTGTTTGGTTCCGAAAATGACTAACAATGGTGTAGTAATGATTAACAAGGGTACAGATCAACTACACTAATTAGTATCAATCGAAGAAAGTGCAAATCAAGTATGCAGATGAAGTATCCAGTGGCATAACAGCATACCAGATCAACTACACAAATATTTCATGCTTCATATTAAACATGTATGCAGATCAAGAACGCTCCACTGGCATACCATCCTCAGAAAGTACATCAAGAACTAACAAGGTTCGAATCAACTAAAAATAATTTCAGATCCAGTCATTCCAGCATGCAACAAGTATAGATCTAGGCACAACAAGGGAGAGGGGGAGGAATAAGAGGAGAGGGGGCACCGGGGCCGGGCAGCGGCGGGTAACCCGCTGGAGCACCGGCCACCGGTCTTACCTCCGCCGACGAGAGCAGTGAGAGCAGCGAGGATTGCGGCCTTGCGCCTGGAGGAGGAGAGCAGCTAGGAGGAGCTCGAGGGTGCCCGCCGCTGGAGGGTGAGCCTGGAGGAGGAGAGCAGCGAGGGAGGAGCCCGAGGGTACCCGCCGGCCGCCGCTGGAGGGGAGAGGGGAGAGGGAGGAGGCTGCGGAATCGGTGGTGACCAATTGGAGGGGAGGTAACCCTAGCTAGCACGCGACGGGCGGCTTTTGCACGCGAGGGCGCCCCCTTTTGCACGCGCCGGGCCAGGCTCGCGAGAGAAGCTCGCGTTTCGCGTTTCCGCCAGGCCTGGCTCGCCACAGATTTTTGCACGCGCGGAACCTGGCTGAGGCGGTGATGCAGGTAACCAAACGAGCTGGCGCTTGTATGAGTGGGTGCGAGCTAACCAAAAACAAGCAACCAAACACACCCATAGACGCTGAAGTTTTTTGTGCTTGTAATTTCTCTCTAGATAGTGAATTATGCTTTTGTGCGTCCTAGATTTTACCGCAAAAGTTTTCTACGTTAAATAAGTCTTCCTGTTAAATCCGTGTCAACTGTTCTTTCGATTATCTATTTTATGGTGCGTTTTATACCAGTTAATCAGTGCATTGCAGGAACTCCATGTATCCGAGCCTCCCTTGATCCCAATGCATGCGTGTACGTGCAAATCGGGTTGCGAAGCACACACGTGCTCGCGCCCACCCGAGGAGGTTCTCCGCCATGCGCTCCATCGACGCGTCGCCCATGCCCCTCACGGCGCGCAGCTCGCGCCTGCGCTCCACCTCCAGCCCGTGGTGGGCCTCCAGCTTACGGCAGACGGACCGGATGCCGCACCCCACGAAGGCCACGCGGGCGTCGGCCATGAAGCGCCCGAGCGCGTCGCCGACCTGCGCGATGTGGAACACGAGGCACCGGTGCCCGCAGCAGAGCTGCAGCGTGTCGGGGCGCGGATCGGCGCCGCCGTCGAGGGCGCGGAAGGGCGGCGTCCAGTGCACTCCTGTACCCACCGTGAGCCCGGCGCCGGAGCGGAGGCTGTGGCCATGGAGCCACCACCTGGTATGCACCCAGTGGCAGAGTTTGGACCAAAACTTAGGGGCCAATCAAGCTAATTGTGCTTCAAATCCTAATAAACATTTGCTAACTTAATGCTTCATCAGTATATAAATAGCAACAAATAATACTTATCAATTTGAAAGGAGACCATGGCCCACCTCGGTCTGTCTTAACCTCCGCCCTTGTGTGCGCCCACCGGCGCGCACGGTGATAACACGTTGTGCCCGCAGACGCTCGCCATGTAGGCGTCGTGCGTCGGCGACGAGCGGCGGAGCCACGCAGATACGGCGGCAGTGGTCGCGAGCATGGCGTTGCGCGGTTTGGTTTGTGTCTTCTTGGCGATCATGGCGCGGCGCGGTGTGGTTCTTGGCCTCTTGGCAACCATGGCGTAGCCACTGGCGAGACGTGGGTTGGGTTAATTTGCAAAATGCAAACAGATAGGATCCATTAACTCCATAACTTCTTAGTTAATCGATCACTAACACCAAATAACTCCACGACGTCCGAAATTACAGGCGCGCAGTAACTACACCATTAGCTCCACTACACCCGAATCATGCGGCATGCAGTACATTTCTTCCACGATTGCTGCATGCCCGGATATACAGATGATGCATGCTTAGCCTCCAGTACCTAGCAAATTAACCAAAGCTTACCAATTACCATAGCAAGTTCATCGCATCGCAGACGGCTAATGTCAAATTAACATCACAAGCAGTTCCTGCAACATACATATCGCCTAGGCTATGCATGCTTATCTCTTCAGTTCAGTACTACTATATCATCCAACACCAGCCTCTGATTGATACTACCAAGCATTGCAAGATAAGAATAACACGAACGAAGATCACCAAAAACTTAGTCTTCAGTGCAAACTGCAAATGAGTAAGATCCATCACAAAAGCAGAAGAGCACAATTCCTTCCAAAAAAACTATCGATCGAGCGCCCTTGGTCATGCATCAGCATCAGATCAAAGCAACTAGTAGCTAGCTAGTAGAACTCTTCATGCCCATCATCGTCTTCATCGTACCCATAGTCAATCCTCCCCGCCGTCGAACGCCTCGCAGTTCCCGTGGTACTCGACACCACCCTCCTCCTCGACGTCCACCGTGTCCACTCCGTGGCCGACGAGCTCTTCGTTGTCCGTGACGCCGAGGTGGATGCCGAGACGGCAGGCGAGGTAAGCGTCCACGCACGCGTACTGCACCTGCCTCTTGGACAGCCTGCGCACGTCCCACGTGCTCCTGCCCACCCACCTCGGCTTGTTGATCCCGCGCAACCCGAGGAGCCGCTCCGCCATGCGCTCCATGGACGCGTTGCCCATGCCGGTGGCCACGCGCAGCTCGCTCCAGCACGCCACAGCCAGGCCATGGTGCGCGCGCAGCTTGCGGCAGTCGGAGCGGATGTCGTACCCCACGAAGGTGACGCGGGCGTCGGCCAGGAAGCGGCGGAGCACGTCGGGGACGGCCTCGGCCTGCGCCAGCTGGAACACGAGGCACCGGTGCCCGGCGCACAGTTGGAGGGTCCCTGGCCGCGGCTCGGCGCCGTCGACGAGGGCGCGGAAGGGCGGGGTCCACTGCACGCCAAGGCCCACGGTGACGCCGATGCCGGAGAGGAAGCGGCGACCGCCGCGCCACCTCGTGGTGTACACCCACCGGCGCGCGACGGCGGGGCTCGCAGTCACGGTGGCGAGCACGCGGCAGCCGGCGACGCGCACGGTGTAGGCGTCGTGCGTGCGCGACGAGCGGCGGAGGCGCGTGGAGACGGTGGTGGTGGCGACCATGGCGCGGCGCGGTGCGCTTCTTGGCTTCTTGGGGTTTTGGTGCGTTTCTTGCTGTGGGTGCTGGACTGCTGTGGTGTGATGTTTGCCTTGCCTGTTTGGGTTTGTCCTGAGTACTTGTATGCTCGAATTTTTTTTTATTTTGACCCTTGACGTCATATAATTGTAAAAATAGCATCTGTGTCGTTTTATTTGTAAATCTAGTCCCTCTCTCTTACCACGGTCAGTGAGCGCGGAAGGTAGTTGATCAGCGTGAATCTCCGCGGGAATGGACGACAACCGCGGAACCAGGAGGTTTCCACGCTTGGCCACCGCGGAAAGACCTTTCCGCGCTCACGAACTGCGGCAAGTGGCCGCTCCCACGCTGTGCCAGCCTCCCATGCCTTTCCGCGCTTCTCGAGTGGGGAAAGTGACCTTCCCCACTCCTCGGCCGTGGAAGGTGAGTGAAGGAGGCTAGATTTGCAAATAAAACAGTATGGATGCTATTTTCGCAGTTGGATGGCGTCAGAGGGCTAAAATAAAAAAAAGATTCGGTATGGTCCTGGATCATAAAAACAAAAGGGAGCGGAGGATATGGTAGTTTTAACTTTGGAGGAGGCTGATTTCTTTACTTTTTTTTAATCCATTAATTATTCAAAAATATATATCCCTATCTGAAGTTCCAAACATGCTTGTGGTCTTGAACTAGCTATGCAAACCAGAAAGTATCTGAAATTCTGAATCCAAACACACTATGTTTAACTTAGGAACAAGGGAGAGGAAGTTGCAGATTTGCCCTTAACTTTAGAGCAGGCTTGGGTATCTTCCTGGCATCCAATTCCCTTATGATAATAGCCGTGTTGCCTTTCAAAAAAAAAAAAGCCTTGTTGATCTTTATGTTGCAAATGAAATAGCAGCAAACTACCAGGATTAACTCTTGATGTAACCTACAGGTTTGATTGCCAAACTCGTAGATAGCTCAGCACTGCGATGAACCCTGGGAAGTGCTTAAAGAACGAAGTAGCTAGACATGGTCAAATGGACAGCACGACACTGCCCATTTAGGCACGACTCAACTAGACTAGCTAACTAAACGAGTCATATCGTTCCGGCATATGGGCTCATCCGTCGACCAAGGTATGGTACGCCGAATTCATGAGCCTGGCCTGGCCTGGGGATGATAAGCCTGACGGGCCGAGTTGGCCCGTGTAGCCCATCTCAGACCAAAAAAGTTAAAAATTACAAAGAATCCAGAAAAATGTATAATTCAAAAATACAAATTAAAATTCTGACAAATGAGTCCTATATCCACAAAACAAGACAAATATACTAACAAAATGTTGACAAGCTTTAAGAATGTTTACATGGTTGTCTCGTTAAAAACTTTGCCAAGTAAAAACTGAACATGAGAAAACCTTAGTAAAGGAAAACGAGTACATCCTATAGATTTGTATACATCCATGTTCTATGTGTCACTGTCTAAGTAAATATTTTCAAACACGTCCCCCAACTCTGGATTATTTACAGGGTGGTGTTCTCGTGTATCAGTTTGTTCCTAGTCTTTCACAGTTAGAAGTATCCTCACCATCTCACTCGTGAGACTTATTCTTCTCTCATCCAATATTCTTCTAAAAAGACTGAAAATAGGCTCGGAGGAAAACGTGGAGACAGAGATAGTTAGCACATCACGCGCTAATATGGATAACACTAGATATGTTACCTTATGATCATGACACCATTGCAAAATTTCGAAGCACTCTTCCTCGTAATCCATCGTATCACTGTCCACATAAGTGGATAGTTCCCCACTCCTTGGGTGAACGATTTGTCTTACTTCAGAACCTGACTTTGTAGAATGTGAACCCATAGACCTGGAGGAAGAACCTGCACCCTATATTTTGCTCTACACATTTTTCTTCTTACCTGTGGTGGGTGGTACTGGAAGTCATTGTAAGCGAACTCCCTGAGATTTATATTCGTACTTTTGATAAACCTCAGAAAATTTAGTACGAATATCTACAAAATAGTTAGAATAGACTAGGCCTGTAGCATCATTGAGAAGTTGGAGAACATTAGCAAATTCTTGAATTTTAGTTTTAGTATCTAAATTAAATGCAAATGCATATAGGAATGGAATTTCTTTCTAATATTTCAAGTATTTAGTTTTCATAGCAATGATAGCCTCTCGTAACACTATTTTATTTTCATAAGCCTTCGAGTAACTAGCAATTTAAATAATGTTATGCACAATTAAAGGAGATGTTAGATAATACACAGCGGATAAAGCAACACTGGAATCATAAAAAAAAAGTTCAAAATATTGAAGTAACTTCTCATTAACATATCAATGCTGCTCAGTCAATAGTGTACTACTGTCATGATTATGATATTGCGTGTGAATAAAAACAGAAAATGTGCTCTTATATGGTAAAAGGCTCTTAATCATCAAGTAAGTACAGTTCCATCTTACCGGCATGTCTAAACCAAAATTTCTTGGACGTACATTCATTGCCTTGCAAAAGTTCTTATATGTTACTACTCGTTGGTTAGAATGATTTAAGAAAGATATTGCATCGCAGAAAGCTTTAATATACGGATCCAAACTCTTCAAACCACATTTAAAAGAAAATTTATAATTTGGTTTCCATACGAGTTCCAAAGTAAAATACCTAAATAACTAAAATTTAAAATAATTTAGCAATTTGATTTGTATACGAACTCTAATAAAAATAACTAAAATGTTGAATAGAAATAAAATTTATAACGAGGATAACACTAATCGTGTCGGGGGAGATACAAAAGAAGCCACCAAAGTTCACTCTCAAGGTCTCATGTTTCTATTATTGCTTCCTACGGAATAAAAATTAAAAATAACTAAAATTTTGAATAAAAACTAAAAGTTATAACGAGGATAGCACGAATGGTATCGGAGGAGACCATGAAAGAGTCCAATGGCATTGATATATCCTGCAAGAAGACATTGACCCACAAGAAAGCGGAGAGCTAAGACGGTGATGACAGAGATGGGACAATGTTTTGTAGCTTAGCTTAGCCATTCAATGACGATAATATTGTGTTGCTCGCCGGATCTACTGAAGAGAAAGTCCAGTGTTGAAGGAGCCAAAGGCCGCGATGACAAGTGGTGAGCATCGACGTTGTTAAAGAAGTTAGTGGCCAAATAAGCTTGATGATTGGAAAGCCCTGGCAGGGAGGAGCTGAAAATTTGCATTGAAGACGAGCTATGGACGATATGGATCCATTGGATAGCTAGAAGCTTGCCATCACTGGTGAGGGGCACGTTATCGCCAACGATGGCGAAAAAATTATCCATATCGTTAGACAACGACTAAAGCAGATATGCTAGCACCAATGAAGATAGGAGGTTGTCGCGGTTAATGAGGAAGCCATAACGTTGAGTTGGCCAACGTCGAAGAAGATGAGCGACCGACACAACAGAAGAGGACATCAAGTATGTATAACATCATATATGCGTATGCACATGCATACATCCATACGAATAGAAACACAAACGTATAGAGTCAGATGAGCAAAAAGGTTGGAGTAGAGATGACACAATCATAGGGAATAGGCTCGGGATCACCGGAGAGAGAATGACACGTGTCCTTAGCTGGGATCGGCGACGGTTGCATGTGTGTGCGTGTTGATGTTGCAATGATTAGCATTAAGCAATAATTGAAGAGAAGTAGAAGATAACTATGTGGTAAATAATTGCATTGGAAGGGTAGCAGCTGAGAGAGATTGATCAAGATTTGGGCTTACCGTTGGAGGTTGAAGCAAACAAGTTGTGACGACAAGAAGAGATATGACGAGGATATAATAATCTTCATTTTATCTTTTATCTATAATTCTTATTATAGGTAAATATGACGTCATATGGTCCCTGAATATACCCCTTAATGTTATAAGGGAAGAGCCTACTGGGTGGTCGTAAGTTCTTCTACGACCACCCCCATAGTCGTAAGTTATGCTACGACTACCCCAATAGTCGTAAGTCTTGCTACGACTACCTCATGGTCGTAAGTTCTTCTACGACTAGGTCAGCTACGACCACTTTATGATCAATTAAACCTACAGACAAGTGGGCCCAATTGATTAAGGGATTAAAATAGTCATCATACGCTGTTACTCTGCGAAGTAATGGCACGTAATACTCCATTATCTCTGGTATATAGCTGTTGAGCGACGTGGAGGGGTTAATACACCGGTGATTATTACCAACGTGCGTCCGTTACGGGATGTGATGAGGCGCCGCTTCACCTGGAGTAACTGTCGCTCCTTCACGTACTATAAAAAGGCGACAATCAGAGAAAGGAAGGGAGGGACAATCGGGCCATCAGGAATACAATCACTATCTGTAATAGTCTTAGTTTTTCCCCTGATTGTTCAGAATATACTCAATACCATACGCACACAGGAGTAGGGTTCTTATTCTCTCTGGAGAAGGCCTAAACCTGTATAAAAATCCCCGTGTCAATCTCTCTGCGTGATTCCATTCTAGGAGACTCCCCGAATCAAATAATCTTTACGTAAGTTCGGTTCTAAAACACCGACAAGATAGAAGACAAACGGTTTGGTGGGGTAACTAGCGTGTGAGGGAAGATAAGTTCAAGATAGATCGTCCATGCTGCATCGCTGTATGCATGAGCAATGTACTCTAATACCATGTAAACTAATAAGATAATTTGCTACACATATAAGATAATTTTCTACACATATAATCAACATATTACTTGAGATTAAATAGAGGTACATGTACATGCATACAATTTGAGAAAAAAAAATTAGAGTAAGAATAGGGGCATGCAGCTACATGATCTATGCATGATAGATAGTGTTTAGTTTCTAAGAACCCTATCAACTTATTATGCTCAACGATTTTCTTTCATCAAAACTCAAACTTCAATTAAGGTTGTAATTTTCTTCAAGCTTCTATTGTCATTTTTAACATTTAGGATATCTTAAAAATATAAATAGTCTACAATGATATGTAAATATATTCTCAAATATTTATATAAATTTCAAAATAAATTTAGCTGCACAAATACGTGGAGCACCTACTAGTTAGTATATAAATATCCACAAATAATACTTTACGATAGAGTATCAATTTGAAGGGAGACCATGGCCCACCTCCGCCTGTCTTAAGCTCCGCCCTTGTGTGCGCCAAGACGGTGATAGCATTTGTGGTCAGCAGACGCGCCGTAGGCGTTAGCGTCCGCTGACGAGCGGCGGAGCCGCCGCAGATCTGGCGGCAGTGGTCGCGAGCATGGCGCTTGCGCGGTTCGGTTTGTGTCTTCTTGGCGATCATGGCGCGGCGGCGCGGTGTGGTTCTTGGCCTCTTGGCAACCATGGCGCAGCCACTGGCGAGACGTGGGTTGGGGTAATTTGCAAAATGCAAACAGGATAGGATCCATTAACTCCGTAATTTCTTAGTTAATCGATCACTTGCACCCAATAACTCCACAACGTCCTAAATTACAGGCGCGCAGTAACTACACCATTAGCTCCACTACACCCGAATCATGCGGCATGCAGTACATTTCTTCCACGATTGCTGCATGCCCGGATATACAGATGATGCATGCTTAGCCTCCAGTACCTAGCAAATCAACCAAAGCTTACCAATTACCATAGCAAGTTCATCGCATCGCAGACGGCTAATGTCAAATTAACATCACAAGCAGTTCCTGGCATTCCTGCAACATACATATCGCCTAGGCTATGCATGCTTATCTATTCGGTACTACTATATCATCCAACACCAGCCTCTGATTGATACTACCAAGCATTGCAAGATAAGAATAACACGAACGAAGATCACCAAAAACTTAGTCTTCAGTGCAAACTGCAAATGAGTAAGATCCATCACAAAAGCATAAGGAGCACAATTCCTTCCAAAAAACGATCGATCGAGCGCCCTTGGTCATGCATCAGCATCAGAGATCAAAGCAACTAGTAGCTAGCTAGTAGAACTCTTCATGCCCATCATCGTCTTCGTCGTACCCATAGTCAATCCTCCCCGTCGTCGAACGCCTCGCTGTTCCCGTGGTACTCGACACCACCCTCCTCCTCGACGTCTACCGTGTCCACTCCGTGGCCGACGAGCTCTTCGTTGTCCGTGACGCCGAGGTGGATGCCGAGACGACAGGAGAGGTAAGCGTCGACGCACGCGTACTGCACCTGCCTCTTGGACAGCCTGCGCACGTCCCACGTGCTCGTGCCCACCCACCTCGGCTTGTTGATCCCGCGCAACCCGAGGAGCCGCTCCGCCATGCGCTCCATGGACGCGTTGCCCATGCCGGTGGCCACGCGCAGCTCGCTCCAGCACGCCACAGCCAGGCCGTGGTGCGCGCGCAGCTTGCGGCAGTCGGAGCGGATGTCGTACCCCACGAAGGTGACGCGGGCGTCGGCCAGGAAGCGGCGGAGCACGTCGGGGACGGCCTCGGCCTGCGCCAGCTGGAACACGAGGCACCGGTGCCCGGCGCACAGTTGGAGGGTCCCTGGCCGCGGCTCGGCGCCGTCGACGAGGGCGCGGAAGGTCGGGGTCCACTGCACGCCAAGGCCCACGGTGAAGCCGGCGCCGGAGAGGAAGCGGCGACCGCCGCGCCACCTCGTGGTGT
The DNA here is from genome assembly GCA_036346405.1 of Phyllostachys edulis. Classification (NCBI taxonomy): domain Eukaryota; kingdom Viridiplantae; phylum Streptophyta; class Magnoliopsida; order Poales; family Poaceae; genus Phyllostachys; species Phyllostachys edulis. The sequence goes on along the minus strand of CM070557.1, from coordinate 38,160,295 downwards.
ACACCCACCGGCGCGCGACGGCGGGGCTCGCAGTCACAGTGGCGAGCACGCGGCAGCCGGCGACGCGCACGGTGTAGGCGTCGTGCGTGCGCGACGAGCGGCGGAGGCGCGTGGAGACGGTGGTGGTGGCGACCATGGCGCGGCGCGGTGCGCTTCTTGGCTTCTTGGGGTTTTGGTGCGTTTCTTGCTGTGGGTGCTGGACTGCTGTGGTGTGATGTTTGCCTGTTTGGTTTTGTCCTGAGTAGCTGTATGGTCGAAACTTTTTTTATTTTGACCCTTGATGTCACATAATTGTAAAAATAGCATCTGTGTCGTTTTATTTACAAATCTAGTCCCCCTCTCTTACCGCAGTTAGTGAGCGCGGAAGGTAGTTGATCAACACGAATTTCCGCGGGAATGGATGGCAACCGCGGAACTAGGAGGTTTCCACGCTTGGTCACTGCGGAAAGACCTTTCTGCGCTCACGAACTGCGGCAAGTGGCCACTCCCACGCTGCGCCAGCCTCCCATGCCTTTCCGCGCTTCCCGAGTGGGGAAAGTGACATTCCCCACTCCTCGACCGTGGAAGGTGAGTGAAGGAGGCTAGATTTGCAAATAAAACGGTACGGATGCTATTTTCGCAATTGGATGGCGTCAGAGGGCCAAAATAAAAAAAAGATTCGGTATGGTCTTGGATCACAAGAACAAAAGCAAGGGAGCGGAACCTACTCTTCAAGATCAGCCTACGCTTTACTTTTTTTGGGTTCCATAATGACCATCTTCAAATAGTTAATCTGGCAATCCCAAGCCCCTTCAAAGGGGAAACTTTTCGCCTGGTTAGCAATTCAAAATGAACTCTGGACCTCAGACAAGCTTGAGGCAAGGGGATGGCCAAACCAACGCTTCTGTCCCCTCTGCAGACACACTCCAGAAACAGCCTTACACCTCCTCGCACAATGTCGTTTCTCTGGACGCATTTGGAGGCTTATGGCAGACTGGTCGGGGTTCGAAAGCATTCAACCCTCCGCCTGGCCCTCCTGCATGAACATCCAAGATTGGTGGATCAATGTGGTAAAGGTGTCAGGTTCCCTTAGGAAGACCAGGACGACAACCTTGATCTTAATCTCATGGGAGCTTTGAAAGGAGCGAAACGCGAGAATCTTCAACAATAGAGCAACATCGCCTCTAGACCATCTAGCTAAGATCAAAGAGGAGGGAAGCGTCTAGTTCCTAGCGAGAGCTAAATCTTTTGAGTTTTTTAGTTCTATGTAATTAAGGCTTTCTGTTTTTAACTCTGACTCTGTGCGTTTTCACACCGCTCCTTCTCTATTAATATAACGGACAATCCTCCTGCCGGTTTCTTTCAAAAAAAAAGCAAGGGAGCGGAGGATATGGTAGTTTTAACTTTGGAGGAGGCTGATTTCTGTACTTTTTTTTAATCCATTAATTATTCAAAAAAATATATCCCTATTTGAAGTTCCAAACATGCTTGTGGTCTTGAACTAGCTATGCAAACCAGAAAGTATCTGAAATTCTGAATCCAAACACACTATGCTTAACTTTGGAACAAGGAGAGGAAGTTGCAGATTTGCCCTTAACTTTAGAGCAGGCTTGGGTATCTTTCTGGCATCGAATTCCCTTATGATAATAGCCTTGTTGCCTTTCAAAAGAAGCCTTGTTGATCTTTATGTTGCAAATGAAATAGCAGCAAACTACCAGGATTAACTCTTGATGTAACCTACAGGTTTGATTGCCAACTCGTAGATAGCTCAGCACTGCGATGAACCCTGGGAAGTGCTTAAAGAACGAAGTAGCTAGACATGGTCAAATAGATGGCACGGCACAGCTAGACTGGCTAACTAAATGAGTCATATCGTTCCGGCATGTGGGCTCGTCCGTCGACCCAGGTATGATACACCGAACTCATGAGCCTGGCCTGGCCTGGGCACGATAAACCTGACGGGCCGAGTTGGCCCGTGTAGCCCATCTCAGACCAAAAAAAGTTAAAAATTACAAAGAATCCAGAAAAATATATAGAATTCAAAAATACAAATTAAAATTATGACAAATGAGTCCTATATCCATAAAACAAGACAAATATACTAAAAAAATGTTGACAAGCTTTAAGAATGTTTACATGGCTGTCTCATTAAAAACTTTGCCAAGTAAAAACTGAACATGAGAAAACCTTAGTAAAGGAAAACGAGTACATCCTATAGATCTGCATACATCCATGTTCTAAGTGTCACTATCTAAGTAAATATTTTCGAACACGTCCCCCAACTCTGGATTATTTACAGGGTAGTGTTCTCGTGTATCAGTTTGTTCCTAGTCTTTCACGGTTAGAAGTATCATCACCATCTCACTCGTGAGACTTATTCTTCTGTCATCCAATATTCTTCTAGAAAGATTGAAAATAGGCTCGGAGGAAAACGTGGAGACAGAGATAGTTAGCACATCACATGCTAATATGGATAACACTAGATATGTTACCTTATGATCATGACACCATTGTAAAATTTCGAAGCACTCTTCCTCGTAATCCATCGTATCACTGTCCACATAAGTGGATAGTTCCCCACTCCTTAGGTGAACGATTTGTCTTACTTCAGAACCTGACTTTGTAGAATGTGAACCCATAGACCTGGAGGAAGAACCTGCACCTTATATTTTGCTCTACACATTTTTCTTCTTACCTGTGGTGGGTTGTACTGGAAGTCGTTGCAAGCGAACTCCCTGAGATTTATATTCATACTTTTGATAAACCTCGGAAAATTTAGTACGAATATCTACAAAATAGTTAGAATAGACTAGGCCTGTAGCATCATTGAGAAGTTGGAGAACATTAGCAAATTCTTGAATTTTAGTTTTGGTATCTAAATTAAATGTAAATGCATATAGGAATGGAATTTCTTTCTAATATTTCGAGTATTTAGTTTTCATAGCAATGATAGCCTCTCGTAACACTATGTCATTTTCATAAGCCTTGAGTAACTAGCAATTTCAATAATATTATGCACAATTAAAGGATATGTTAGATAATACACAATGGATAAAGCAACACCGAATCATAAAGAAAGTTCAAAATATTGAAGTAACTTCTCATCAACATATCAATGCCGCTTTCGACCAATAGTGTACTACCGTCATGATTATGATATCATGTGTGAATAAAAACAGAAAATGTGCTCTTATATGGTAAAAGGCTCGTAATCATCAAGTAAGTACAGTTCCATCTTACCGGCATGTCTAAACCAAATTTTCTTGGACGTACATTCATTGCCTTACAAAAGTTCTTATATGTTACTACTCGTTGGTTAGAATTATTTAAGAAAGATATTGCATCGCAGAAAGCTTTAATATACGAATCCAACCTCTTCAAACCACATTTAAAAGAAAATTTATAATTTGTTTTCCATACGAGTTCCAAAGTAAAATACCTAAATAACTAAAATTCAAAATAATTTTGCAATTTGATTTGTATACGAACTCTAATAAAAATAACTAAAATGTTGAATAGAAATAAAATTTATAATGAGGATAACACTAATCGTGTCGGGGGAGATACAAAAGAAGCCACCAATGTTCACTCTCAAGGTCGCATGTTTCTATTATTGCTTCCTACGGAATAAAAATTAAAAATAACTAAAATTTTGAATAAAAACTAAAATTTATAACGAGGATAGTACGAATGGTATCAAAGGAGACCATGAAAGAGTCCAATGGCATTGATATATCCTGCAAGAAGACATTGACCCACAGGAAAGTGGAGAGCTAAGACGGTGATGATAGAGATGGTACAATGTTTTGTAGCTCAGCTTAGCCATTCAATGATGATAATATCGTGTTGCTCGCCGGATCTACTGAAGAGAAAGTCCAGTGTTGAAGGAGCCAAAGGCCGCGATGACAAGTGGTGAGCATCGACGTTGTTAAAGAAGTTAGTGGCCAAATAAGCTTGATGATTGGAAAGCCCTGGCAGGGAGGAGCTGAAAATTTGCATTGAAGACAAGCTATGGACGATCTATGCATGATAGATAGTGTTTAGTTTCTCAGAACCCCATCAACTTATTATGCTCAACGATTTTCTTTCATCAAAACTCATACTTCAATTAAGGTTGTAATTTTCTTCAAGTTTCTATTGTCATTTTTAACATTTAGGATATCTTAAAAATATAAATAGTCTACAATGATATGTAAATATATTCTCAAGCATTTATATAAATTTCAAAATAAATTTAGCCGCACAAATACGTGGATGACCTACTAGTTAGTATCAATTTGAAGGGGGACCATGGCCCACCTCCGCCTGTCTTAAGCTCCGCCCTTGTGTGCGCGCAGGGTGATAGCACGCTGTGGCCGCAGACGCGCGCCGTGTAGGCGTCGTGCGTCCGCGACGAGCGGCGGAGCCGCGCAGATACGGCGGCAGTGGTCGCGAGCATGGTGTTGCGCGGTTCGGTTTGTGTCTTCTTGGCGATCATGGCGCGGCGCGGGCCGCGGTGTGGTTCTTGGCCTCTTGGCAACCATGGCGCAGCCACTGGCGAGACGTGGGTTGGGGTAATTTGCAAAATGCAAACAGGATAGGATCCATTAACTCCGTAATTTCTTAGTTAATCGATCACTTGCACCCAATAACTCCACAACGTCCTAAATTACAGGCGCGCAGTAACTACACCATTAGCTCCACTACACCCGAATCATGCGGCATGCAGTACATTTCTTCCACGATTGCTGCATGCCCGGATATACAGATGATGCATGCTTAGCCTACAGTACCTAGCAAATCAACCAAAGCTTACCATAGCAAGATCATCGCATCGCAGACGGCTAATGTCAAATTAACATCACAAGCAGTTCCTGCAACATCAAATCAATAGCAAGTTCATCGCGTCGCCTAGGCTATGCATGCTTATCTCTTCAGTAGTACTATATCATCCAACACCAGCCTCTGATTGATACTACCAAGCATTGCAAGATAAGAATGACACGAACGAAGATCACCAAAAACTTAGTCTTCAGTGCAAACTGCAAATGAGTAAGATCCATCACAAAAGCATAAGGAGCACAATTCCTTCCAAAAAAAAAACGATCGATCGAGTTCGCCCAACGCCCTTGGTCATGCATCAGCATCAGAGAGCAAAACAACTAGTAGCTAGCTAGTAGAACTCTTCATGCCCATCATCGTCTTCATCATACCCATAGTCCCCTTGATCATACCAATCCTCCCCGCCGTCGATCGCCTCGCTGTTCCCGTGCTACTCGACACCACCCTCCTCCTCGACGTCAACCGTGTCCACTCCGTGGCCGACGAGCTCTTCGTCGTCCGTGACGCCGAGGTGGATGCCGAGACGGCAGGCGAGGTAAGCGTCCACGCACGCGTACTGCACCTGCCTCTCGGACAGCCTGCGCACGTCCCACGTGCTCGTGCCCACCCACCTCGGCTTGTTGATCCCGGGCCACCCGAGGAGCCGCTCCGCCATGCGCTCCATGGACGCGTTCCCCATGCCGGTGGCCACGCGCAGCTCGCTCCAGCACGCCACCGCCAGGCCGTGGTGCGCGCGCAGCTTGCGGCAGTCGGAGAGGATGTCGTACCCCACGAAGGTGACGCGGGCGTCGGCCAGGAAGCGGCGGAGCACGTCGGGGACGGCCTCGGCCTGCGCCAGCTGGAACACGAGGCACCGGTGCCCGGCGCACAGCTGGAGGGTCCCCGGCCGCGGCTCGGCGCCGTCGCGGAGGGCGCGGAAGGGCGGGGTCCACTGCACGCCAAGGCCCACGGTGAGGCCGGCGCCGGAGCGGAGGCGGCAGCCGCCGCGCCACCGCGTCGTGTGCACCCACCGGCGCGCGACGGCGGGGCTCGCAGTCACGGTGGCGAGCACCCTGCAGCCGGCGACGCGCACCGTGTAGGCGTCGTGCGTGCGCGACGAGCGGCGGAGGCGCGTGGAGACGATGGTGGTGGCGACCATGGCGCGGCGCGGTGTGCTTCTCGGGTGGCTGGGGTTTTGGTGCGTTTCTCGCTCTCTTCTGGGTGGGTGCTGGACTGCTGCGGTTTGGTGTTTGGCTATTTGGTTTTGTCCTGGTTGTCTAATATGGTCCTGGATCACAAGGACAAAAGCAAGGGAGAGTCAGAGTAGGATACGGGAGTTTTAACCTTGGAGGAGCCCGATTTCTTTACTTTTTTTAATCCATTAATCATTCAAAAATATATCTCTCTATCTGAAGTTCCAAACATGCTTGTAGTCTTTGGACTAGCTATGCAAACCAGAAAGTATCTGAAATTCTGAATCCAAACACACTTTGCTTAACTTCAGCACAAGGAGAGTAAGTTGCAGATTTGCCCTCAACTTTAGAGCAGGCTTGGGGATCTTTCTGGCATGGAATTCCCTTGTGATATTAGCCATGTTGCCTTTCAAAAAAAAAAAAGCCTTGTTGATGTTTATGTTGCAAACATGCAATAGCAGAAAACTACCAGGAGTAACTCTTGATGTAACCTACAGGTTTGATTGCCAAACTCGTAGAGCTCAGCACAGCGATGAACTCTGGGAAGTGCTCAAAGAACGAAGTGGCTAGAGATGACCAAATGAGCGGCACGGCTTGGCACATACCGATATCGGCACGGGCCTATTTAGGCACGGCTCGGTCAGGCTGGCTAACTAAACGAGTCGTGTTGTTCCTGCACGTGAGCTTGTCCGTCGACCAGTGCACGTGACGCCGAACACACGGTCTCGCTCGGTGAGGTCGTCTTGGCTCGCCCGAGCACGATAAGCTCGACGGGTTGGGTTAGCCCACGTAGCTCTTGGGCCAAAAAAATTACAAAAAAGAATCCGGAAAAATGTATAGAATCCAAAAACACAAATTAAAATTCTAACAAATGAGCCCTATATCCATAAAACAAGACAAATATACGAAAAATATATTGACAAGCTTTAATAATGTTTACATGGTTGCCTTGTTAAAAATTTTACCAAATAAAAACTCAACATGAGAAAACCTCAGTAAAGGAGAACGAGTACATCCTATAAATCTGCGTACATTCATGTTCTAAGTGTCATTGTCTAAGTAAAGATTTTCGAACATGTCCCCCAACTCTGGATTATTTACAGGGTGTTGTTCTCGTGCATCAGCTTGTTCCCAGTCTTTCATAGTTAGAAGTATCTCCACTATCTCACTCCTAAGACTTGTTTTTCTCCCATCCAATATTATTCTAGAAAGACTGAAAACAGACTTGGAGGAAACCGTAGAGACATGGATAGTTAACACATCACGTGCTAATATGAATAACACTGGATATGTTACCTTATGGTCATGCCATTATTGCAAAATTTCGATGCGCTCTTCCTCGTAATCCATCGTATCACTGTCCAGATATGTGGATAGTTCCCTACTCCTTTGGTGGACGATTTGTCTTACTTTAGAACCCGACATTGTAGAATCCGAACCCCTAGGCCTGGAGGAAAAACCTGCACCCTATATTTTGCCCTACACATATGTTTTCTTACCTGTGGTGGGTGGTTTTGGAAGTCGTTGCAAGCGAACTCCTGAAACTTATGTTTGTAATTTTGATAAACCTTATAAAATTTAGTACGAATATCTGCAAAATAGTTAGAATAGACTAGGCTTGAGAAGTTGGAGAACATTAGCGAATCCTTAAATTTTAGCACTGGGATCTAAATTAAATGCAAATACATATAGGAATGGAATTTCTTTCCAATATTTCAAGTATTTAGTTTTCGTAGCAACGATAGCTTCTCGTAACACTATTTCATTTTCATTAGCCTTCAAGTAACTAGCAATTTCAATAATAGTATGCACAATTAAAGGAGATGTTGGATAATACACAGCGGATAAAGCAACACTGGAATCTTAAAAAAGTTCAAAAAATTGAAGTAACTTCTCAGCAACATATCAATACTACTCAGTCAGTAGTGTACTACCATCATGATTATGATACTGCCTGTGAATAAAAACAGAAAATTTGCTCTTAGATGGTAAAAGGCTCTTAATCATCAAGTAAGTATAGTTCCATCTTACTGGCACATCTAAACCAAATTTTCTTGGACGTACATTCATTACCTTGCAAAACTTCTTATATGTTACTATTCATTAGTTAGAATGATTTAAGAAAGATATTGCATCGCAGAAAGATTTAATATACGAATCCAACCTCTTCAAACCACTTTTAACTATAAGATTAATAATATGACAAGCGCATCGTTGATGTTGCAAGAAGGATTCATTGTACGTACTAAATAACGGAGTGAGAATATACATTGCCCTAGAGTTTGCGACATCATTATCGAAGGATGCCAGATCCTCCGATGAAATTCCAAAATCACCAATAGCAAAACTATCGTAATTTTTCATCACGAAAACTGAATTGAAAATTACACTATTATTTATTTCATCTTAGTATAAAAAATAAGAACAATAAAAATATACAAAATCAATATTGTACCTCTTTTCCTGACTGTAGTTGGATTTCAAAATTTCGAATATTTAGCACAAATTATCACAAAACGAATCTAAATTTGCACAACAAAATTAAGAGAAGAGATTGAATATTGGATAGTGGTTAAATGAGGGGGTACGTTGCCAATTTATTAAAAAAATCAAGATTTTTTTTATTTTTTGTGTATTTTTAAAGCTCTCCATTGCCTAAAATTTGTTAAAATTTTGAAAATTCCGACCATTACCGTGCTTAAACGGACCTAATAGTGTCGACGGGTCATGTCATGCCATGCCTTATCGTGTCTACACGAGCCCAACGACGCTAAACAGGCTAGTCATTTTAACCAATGATTAGCCGAGTTGGGTCGGGTCGGCATGCACGGCGTGCCTAGTCGGGCCGTTCCCGAGCCGTGCCGTGCAAGGACGAGGTGCCGACCCAAGCTCGACATGCTGCGTTGGGCTGTGTCATGGGCCGACCCCATAGGCACGGCCCATTTGGCCACCTCTAAAAGTAGTTGTCTTTGGATTTGCCATAGACCACCTGATCATCTCTCTTTTTAATAGCTTATCACTAAGTAGGTAGCATATATGAGAAATTATGAAATTAAAACACACCAACTATGATAAATTGATCACTGAACTGAAATAAACCAAGCAAAGCTCATATCACAGCTTTCATAGCAGATGGGTAATGTCAAATTAACATCAAGCAATCCCTGCAGTATATACCACCTATGTATGTTTATCTCTTTGGTACTATATCATCAATAACAGACTTAGATCAAGCATAGCAAGATAAAAAAATGTCATGAATGAAAATCACCTAAAACTAAGCCTTCAATGTAAATTTCAAAGCAATCTCCATCATAAACAAAAGCATCACAATCCCTTCCAAAAAAAATGGTGGAATGATCAATCGAGCTAGTAGAACTCTTCGTAACCATCGTCATCTTGATCACACCAATCATCTTGTCCATACCCATCCTCCACGCCGTCGAATGCCTTGTTGTTCCTGTAGTACTCGAATGCTTGATACCCACCACAACCACCCTCCTCGACGTTGGTCGTGGCCGAAACGGTGACGAAGTACTCCGATGGTTCATGCCCACCCTACGGGCCACCCTCCTCTTTGTCCAACTGTTGGAATTAATTGGGCTTTGGTCCACTTCTTTATCAATAATTCTTAAGAAAAATCTCAAAGGCCTACTCATGCATGGTGGGATGTGGGGTACTTTAGTCCTATATTTCTAGCTAAGGTGGAGAGACACCACCTTATAAGGTGGAGCATGTCTAGCCTTGGTAAAGCAAGAGAAAGGAGGACTACATACGTACGCTCGCTCGCCACGCCTCGCCACGCCACACCATGCCAGGCTTCGCGGGCGCGCGACGTGTGCGTGAATGGTGCGGTCGTTCCGGGTTCGATCGTGGGTCCATACGCTGCTTTCTTTTGCAATTTTATTTTGTCACACAATCCTGTCAGGATGGAAAGAAACGCTCTGATTACACGGCTTTAACTGCGAATTAATGGCGATTGATTACGTGGCTTTAACTACAAATTAATTGCGATTAATGAGCCTTTTGTCTCTGAAAAATCTGATTGCGGTTTCTTGATCTGAGCACGGTTTTCTACTGCGGTCTTCAAGAGGAAAACCCTGCCTGTCTTCTCTCTGATTTGCGAAACACATTTGTGCGAGAGTTGAACTGTTCTCGAGCGTTGTGCTGTTAAGAGCTACCCCGTCGCTGCGCCCGGCGTAACCAGTGGTAGGGAGAGCAGGTCTCCGGAACCATCGTCCTTGCGATCCTGTATAGGAGAGGGCGAATCAAGTTTTTAGGAAGCGACTCCGCGACTACTCGTCGTTCCCTGCATCGTCTACATATGCATTTTCTTCATCTCTGCAACACTCTTCGCTTCACATCGGTAACATCTACTACTCCGCACTGTAACATCCCAAATTTCGGTCTTTTAAAAAAAATTATTTCAAAATAATTAATTCAAAGAATTGGGTTTTAATTTGGAGTTTTCGGAATTTTAAAACTTTTCTCTAATTATTTTAAAGCCAAAATAAAGTATTTACAAAATTAATTGCCATCTATAAGTGGAATTATTTTTATTAAGTTCAAAATAATTCTAGAAATTTTATGAATTTTTGGACTCTTTTTGCTATGTTCTAAAAATCTATTTAAATTATTGTTTATTCATTATTTCGAAAATAATAAATATATATATATATATATATATATATATATATATATATATATATATATATAAAAATATTTTATTCCGCTCGGTTCCTATTCCCGGCGGTCACCCATCCAGATTCTTCCCAACAGCCTGCACGCTTAACTCCGTGCACTCATGCATGCAATGCCAGCTTTCTCATTTGCTTTCAATCAATTTATTACTCTCCTTTGTTCTCTTATACCCTCTTTTCTCTCTTTACCTTTCATCTTCTTCCATGAAACGTTTTGCCTTCTCTGTTGGTTGTTCTTCCGAGCAGCACCAATGGCCGGTCACCACCCAGCCGACCTCACCTCCGGCGCCACCCACACTGCTGGCCGCCCCTCGCCACCACAGCGCCGCCCCGACCCATCCCCTTCCTCTCCCTCCCTTCCCTTGCTCTCTCCTGCGCAGTCGGTTGAGCTTCATGCCACCATTAATGGCTGCCAACGTTATTTCTCCCCGTTCTCCTCATTCAAAGCATCAAAATCAATTCCGTTTGAAGCTCTGCGACCGCATTAACATCAATTACGTTCTCAAACCATCAATTCTTGCCTCCTTCACTTCTTGCATTCAAATTTCAGTTTCTTCTTTTCACACCTTAAACTGTAGCTTAATTATCTTGGCATTTGAAGCACCACCTCCACTCTATAAAAGGACCATTGCATTCCCCTCACTAAGACAAACCCCATGCTCACCTCCCCTCGTTGATCCATCACCTCAGCGCCGCTGTTCCCGTGTGCCATCGTCGCCCGTACGCATAGAACGCTGCCGCCGCCGCCTCGCTCCATCTCCGGACAAACCGTCACCACCATTGGGTAGGGGACGTCGTCGGGATTCCATTTTGCCCATTCACCGGCCACCCCGTCGCTTGCTTCGCCGGCGCCATTGTTTTCTTAGAACTTAGCTTCGGATGAACAGTGATTCCCACAGTATAATTTCTTATTTTCATCCATGCTATGTCAAACTTCCAAACACTCATTCTCTCTCATACAAACTCCAAATCCAACGATTCTTTCTCCTAAATTCATTCTCTACTTCCAGTATTTATTTTATATTTTTTGGATTTTATTATTTATTTATCTCGTTTTGCGCGTATAGAATGTGGTGTTTCCGAAACCTTCCAGGAGCAATCTACAGAAGTATCTACAAATTTCGACGAAGGCAAGTCATAGACCTTTGATCATTTTGTACCCAGTTTTCAAAATTTTATTATTTTATATAAACATGCATTGCTAATTTTATAATAAATGGTTTTCGGGAAATAGTTAACTACCTAATTGCCATTATGCCTCCTTGATAAATTGCAAATGACATGTACCCTTGAATGACATAAATCCTTGGATACCTTAGGATGGTTAATTATTAGTTGGACATTATTGTAATACCAACATGGGTGCATATTATGCTTAGCCATGCTTAGTCACGACGGGATTCATGATCACATGTTCATAAATGTTTAATCTTGACTTAATGATATATGGAATCTTGGCGGAAGCCACTGTTGATAAAATTTATTGTGTCATGGCAAGAGATGTCATTTGGCCGGGTTGAACGAAAATGGTTTATGCTCGGGCGAGTGGACTGTGGTGAAGGTGGGTGCGGAAGCACATTGGGTGCGGGAAGCACTTAGGTGTGGAAGCACATTGAGACGTGGGTAGTCTCACTTGAGTAATCACTAATGACTTAACTTTGTGCGCCATTGATCTGGGCCATACCGTGCAACCACAAGTCCATTTATGGGGTGGATCTGGCCGACTAATTAGCGATGTTTTAATTCGGTTCTGTCATAGGTTGATAAGCGGCAAAGGGGGCCCGAATGGCGAAACCTCGTGAGCGAGAACCAAGTTAAAACAGTAACTTTGTAAAAGCCTTGTCACGTGCTCTAGACTGCTTACGTAAGGTAGTGAACGGTGGCATAGATATATGCCGAATAAACTAGAGAATTCGTGTCTTGTGGGTTAAGTTGTACAACCTCTGCAGAATGTAAAATTATTCGAATAGCCGTGTCCCCGGTTATGGATAATGCCTGGTGATTTCACATGAGGGGTAGAAATTTTCATAAAAGTGTTGGAATGGTTTGGTTGGGAAGCGGTTTCGATCTTAGTTGTTGGTTGGGAAGTGAACAGGATGTTCACTAGTTGTTTCAAATAAACGTGTTTACTTATGTATTAATCTTTTTAATTATGTTTTTCAATCTACTTACTGTATTTACTGTCAATACTGCTTTCTGCAAAATAGCCATAAAGCTATCCTTGTCAAGCCTTGCATGAATACTAGTTGCATACATTTCCCTACGACTTGCCGAGTACATTCAAAGTACTCACGGCTTTATGTCATCTGGTTGATCAGCAGCTGAAGAAGAATATCTCCACTCGATTGCCTGTGGGCATGTCGGATGGCTTACACCAGATGTTTTGTTTTCCGCTGCAAGTTCTGTTTTGATGTTAAGCCCTGCGTGGCAACTTTGTAAGACTTGACCATAAGGTCCTTTTGCTAAATAATATTAATTTGTCTGCTTCGTCTCTAGTTTGTTGTATGGATATGATTCATCGATGTTTTAACTATGTGCACTAGCTACTGATCCAGGGACTAGTGCAGATATACACAGAGGGTCTCGAGGTTGCATACTCGGGGTCCCGACACGCACTTACTTCTAATTGTCAGTATGAACATATACGTCACGTTGTTCGTTTTACTTATCGTCCTAGTTCATCTTCTGGACATGTTTAGTACTCATGCTATTTCTGTAGTCATAATTTATTTGTGGAACTATGTAATCACTAAAGTGCTAAATACTCTAACAATCCAAAAACCTGATTATGAATTTGATAGGCACTCTGTGATGAAAATGGCTGGTTTTGCCGAGGCAATGAAACCAGATAAATTAATTGGAGTGAACTTCAAAAGATGGCAGACAAGAGTCACTTTGTTGCTCACGGCTCTGAACATATTTTGGGTTGCCTCCGGGAGACCTGAGGGAGAATTCACTCCCAAACAGGAAAAGGAGTTTAAAGCAACCACCACAATTTTTGTGGGATGCGTTCTTAGTGTTCTTTTCGATCGTATGTACGATGTGTATATGCACATGGCAGACACAAATGAGTTGTGTGGGAGGCACTCGAATATAAGTTTGCTACCTCGGATGCTGGCAGTGAGTTGTATACCATTGAGCAATATCATGACTACGAGATGGTTGAGAATCGTTCTGTAGTTGAGCAGGCTTATGAAATACAATTCTTTGCGAGGGAACTCAACCACCTCAAATGCACATTACCTGATAAATTCGTGGCTGGTGGCATCATTGCCAAACTACCCTCTTCATGGAGGAATTTTGCCACATCTCTCAAAACACAAGAGAAAAAATATTTCAATTAAGGATTTGATTGTGTCCCTTGATGTTGGAGAAAGCTTCTACCAAGGATGTGCATCCTAAGGTGGTCGAAGATACCCAAAGACCAATGTCGTACAACACCATGGTAACAGAAAGTTCACGAAAAGGCCAAGGTCGTATAAACAACCAACTTTAAGAAGAATAAGAAGCAAAACAAGGAAAAAGGTACCTGCTATGTTTATGTAAGGACGGCCATCGACCAACAAATATCCTAACCGTAAAGGCGTAAAGAATGAGCATAGTTAGACCAAGTCCGTGAATGTGACTATTGGCAATATTGGAGCAGGACATCTGCGTATGGTAAGTTACCTACTATTCTTTCGGTCTGTCATTCCACCGACTGATGGATTGACACAGGGGCTAATATTCACGTATGTGCTGACGTGTCCTTGTTTTCTTCTTATCAGGTCGCTCGGGCTTCATCCGTGTTGATAGGAAATGGTTCGTATGCCTCTGTTCTTGGTGTTGGCATGATAGATCTGAAGTTTACTTGGGGAAAGATTGTGCAGCTGAAGAACATGCAGTATGTCCCCTCGATAAATAAGATTCTCGTCAGCGGCTCCCTTCTGCGTAGAGATGGGTATAAGTTGGTTTTTGAGTCAAATAAAGTAGTCATTTCTAAATTTAGACTCTTTATTGGAAAAGTCTATGATTACGGAGGCTTGTTCCGCTTTTCCCTTTAAGATTTTTGTAATAAGGTTGTGAATCATATTTGTGATCCAAATAATGGGGATGAGGCCAACGTTTGTCACTCGCGTTTGTGTCACATAAATTTTGGTTGTATGTTTCGACTATCCAGTCTAAATTTAATGCCGAAACTCTCTATAGTCAAAGGTTCTAAATGCCAAACTTGTGTGCAAGCAAAGCAACCTCACAAACCTCATAAAGTTGTGGAGGAAAGAAATTTGACACCTTTAGAACTCGTACATTCAGATCTCTGTGAAATGAATGGTGTGTTGACAAAAGGAGTGAAAAGATATTTCATGACTCTAATTGATGATACTTCTAGATATTGTTATGTGTATATGTTGAAAACAGAAGATGAGGCTCTAGACTGCTTTAAAACTTATAAGGTTGAAGTTGAGAATTAACTAGAAAGAAAAATCAAAAGACTTCGGTCGGATCGTGGTGGAGAGTATTTGTCAAATGAGTTCTCCCAATTTTGTGTAGAGCACGGAACCATCCATGAAAGTACACCTCCTTATTCGTCTCAATCCAATGGGGTTGCTGAAAGAAAGAACCGCACGTTGAGTGACTTGGTTAATGCCATGTTAGACACTGTAGGTTTATCTAAGGCATGGTAGGGGAGGTCAGATTGACCTCGAATCATGTCTGAAATGAGTTCCCACTAAGAATAGTGAGATTACTCCGTATGAAGGATGGAAAGGGAGAAAACCATCACTATCCTACTTGCGCACTTGGGGGTGCTCGGCAAAAGTCAATGTACCGATAACTAAAAAGCGCAAACTTAGACCGAAAACTGTGGATTGTATCTTTCTAGGATATGCTCATTACAGTACTGCCTATAGGTTTATAGTAGTTAAATATGAGGTATCTGACAAACATGTAGATACAATAATAGAGTCTCGAGATGCTACATTCTTTGAGAATATATTTCCCATGAAGGATATGCATAACTCTACTAGTCAAGCTAATGATTTAACTTCTGAATCCATATTCCCATTGAGCATTATGAACACACACATGAACAAATTCTTGAGAAGGATGACAGTATTGTTCCTAGAAGGAGCGAAAGACAAAGGATTGAAAAATTCTTTGGAGATGATTTTACCTTGTGGATGATGTTTCCAAATCCATTTTAGAAGCATATGCATCTCCTGATGCAGAATACTAGAAGGATGCAGTCCGTAGTGAAATGGATTCCATTCTCGCTAATGGGACTTAGGAAATCACTGATCGTCCATATGGTTGTAAGCCAATTGGATGTAAGTGGGCGTTCAAGAAAAAGCTTAGGCTTGATGGTGCTATTAAAAATTACAAGGCTAGGCTTGTGGCCAAAGGCTATCCTAAAAAACAAGGTGAAGATTTCTTTGATAGTTACTCACCTGCTGCTAGATTAACCACTATACGTGTACTACTATCCTTGGTCGCCTCAAATGGTCTTATTGTCCATCAAATGGATGTTAAGGCAACTTTCCTCAATGGAGAGTTAGATGAGGAAATCTACATGGAATAGCCTCGATGGTTTTGTGGCAACCGGTCAAGAGGCCAAAGTTTGTAAGTTATCTTGAAATCTCTATATGGTCTCAAGCAAGCACCTAAGCAATGGCATGAGAAGTTCAATAGAACTTTAACATATGTGGTCTTTGCAATAAACGGCCGATAGATGTGTTTTCTACCACTATGGTGGGGTGAAGGAGTTATACTTGTGTTTGTATGTTGATGACATACTTATCTTTGGAACAAGTCTTAACGTGATTAACGAGGTTAAGTTTTTTCTATTCCAAAGTTTTAACATGAAAGATCCGGGAGAACCTAATATAATTCTAAACATCAAGCTGATCAAGGGTGAGGATGGGATTACACTTCTACAATACCATTATGTGGAAAAGGTCTTGAGTCGTTTTAGCTATATGTATAGCAAGCCTTCTCCAACACCTTATTGATCCTAGTCTAATACTTCGAAAGAATAAAAAACTAGAAAATGATCAGCTGAGATATTCCCAGATTATTGGTTCACTCATGTACTTAGCTAGTGCTACGGCTCGACATCTCATTTGTCAGAAGCAAATTAAGCCGGTTTACCTCTAATTCGGGAGATGATCATTGGCGTGCACTCGAGTGAGTTATGCACCACTTGAAAGGTACGATGAGTTATGGAATTCATTATACCATGTACCATGGCGTACTTGAAGGGTATAGTGATTCCAATTGGATATCTGATACGGATGAGATTAAGACTACGAGTGGATATGTTTTCACTCTAGGCGGTGCTACTGTTTCATGGGGGTCTTGCAAACAGACCATTTTGACAAGATCAACAATGGAAGCAGAACTCACAGTATTGGATACAGCCACTGTTGAAGCAAAATGGCTGCATGAACTCCTGATGAACTACTAGTGGTTGACAAACCAATTCCGACCATCCTGATGTACTGTGATAATCAAACGATTCTCGTTAAAGTGAATAGTGCAAAGGATAACATGAAGTCCTCCAGGCATGTAAAAAGACAATTGAAATCTATCAAAAAATTAAGAAATTCCTGAATAATAGCTGTGGATTATATCCTAGTAGCTAACAATCTGGTAGATCCTTTTACAAAGGGTTTATCACGGAATGTGATAGATTATTCATCGAAGGAAATGGGAATGAAACCTATGTGAGTTACACCGCAGTGGCAACCCAACCTATGTGATTGGAGATCTGGTGAAGTAGAACCTGGGAAAAATAAACTGTTTGGTTAACTGAAGGAGAGTACACTCTATAACCCACTCCACTGAAGATGCCATATTATCAAATATGTATGATATGATGACTTTGTCTCAATGTGTTCTGTGGCTTTAAATAGCAAAGGTGCTATCCTACAGAGCATTCTTGAAAGAACAAACCTATGTAAGCCCGACTGCTAGTCACAGTATGTGAGAAATGGGTGCTCTCTAAGAAGCTCATGAAGAAACACCAAAGTATGACTTATATGCTCCACCCGAGGGGTAGCCTATTGGTAGCCTAGTATCAGTCAAGGCTTTAGGTGAAACTCATTAATTCAAAACTGCCAATTCAAAGCTTAGTCTATTGTGTAGTTGTGAATGAATGTAGCTTAAAGCTATAGGTGGATGTTCAATCCTAACAGGGTTCCACTGAAAAATTGGTATATTAACAGTGATTTGAAATAGCAGGCAGACTTTGTGAGCCTCTAGGATCGGATGGGGGATTGTTGGAATTAATTGGGCTTTGGCCCACTCTTTTATCAATAATTCCTAGGAAAATCCCAAAGGCCCACTCATGCATGGTGGCATGTGGGATACTTTAGTCCTATATTGCTAGCCAAGGTGGAGAGACACAACCTTACAAGGTGGAGCATGTCCAGCCTTGGTAAAGCAAGAGAAAGAAGGACTACACACGCGTGCTCGCTCGTCTCGCCACGCCACGCCAGGCTTCGCAAGCACGCGACCAGGGGCGGAACTAGGATGAAAATGACCGGGGTTCACTATTTCACCGTACATATAACAACATATATAATTTCGAAACAATATGGTACTAAATAGTAATGTATCCAGATTTTTTTATATTAATTAACCCTTTTTTAATTTTATTTTAAAGTTAACTCCTGGTGCACTTTATTTCCAATTCTGACCTCTTTGGTCACACCACCACCCGTGGGCGTGACAAAACAACGCTGTCACGCCGCCGGTATCTCTTGTCACACCACCACCGTGACGTGATTAAGTTGTTTGGTCACGCCACGATCGTTGGCGGGACAAAAGTGCTATTTAATCTGGACTTATTCTACCGCGTGGTAGCATTGTTTTGTCACGCCATAGATGGTGGCGAACCAAAGAGGTCAGAATTGTAAATAAAGTACGCCGGAGGTTAACTTTAAAATAAAAATTAAAAATGGTTAATTAATAATAAAAAAAGTTCTGTATCCAGCAACTTTTAGTATCAGTATTTCAACATAATCAGCAACTTTTAGCATCAATATTTCAACATAATCAATGGCAATATACAATAATAAAGAAGTAGCGATCAAAATGCTTATAAACATAAAGAAATTCACTAATAATATTGTTAATTATAGCAAAGTGAAGCAACTAAAGCGAAATCATGAATAAAGATAGTTAACGATAGAGGGGACAACGTACAAACAAAAAAGAGGCATGGCAATAAACCAGAGGTATCACGAAGTGGACGGGGAAGTGCTACCGAGTGAGTACTAGTAGCATACTCCTGCATGTTTAGTGTCAACCCTTTATATTTTTTCTCTGTAGCTCTTGTCATGAGCTTCTCTATAACAGGTAGCTTGCATTTACTAAGAAATATAAACAAGAATCCCATACCAGAAAAAGATATACTCTGAGTTAAATTTAGTTGATAGATACTATAAATTAAAAGTCCATATAGTAGTATAATAGACCATGCCTTTACTCAGGCTAGTAATTAATACAATTATCTATTATAGGATTAAAATGGTGTTAAGGAGCTACCACGTTTGCTTTGGGAGGCATGAAATTTCCATTATGGTCCGTTTAATTTGGAACGCCAGAATTTTAAGAATTTCACATAAAACATTTCAATTTTAATGAGCCCTAAATGGAGAAAACAATAAAAGATCTAGCGCTGTTTATTTAGTGGGTCCAGATTAATTAGAATTATAGAATCATAATTCATAATAAAGCGCTATATTCAAATAATTTGTGTATCTGATATGATTAGCAAATTCCTTTAGCGATACAAATTTGCACGCTAACCTGCTTATTTAGTTTACGAAGAAACTAGCCAAACAGTTGCACCGGCCCAGCTAGTTATAAATATGTTAGATATGGAGTACTTCAAGCTACATAAACTAGGGGAACAAGAAGCATGGACCAATTGCCTACTAGGACTGTAGGACATGGTTGCACTTGCATACACTGCGTGAGGCGTCAGCGTCAGAGTGTGGGCCAAGGCTTGCAGGCAGCAGGCGTGCCGCATGTGGGCGTGACCGTGTCTGCGTGAGGCATAACCAACAAGCCAAGGCGTGGGCAGCTGGCTTGCTGGGCGTGGGCCTTGCGCGCGTCGGCGCATGCGGCGTGGCCAAGGCCCGCAAGGCTTGCCGCGTGGGGCACTGGGTCTGGTGCTGCCTGCTTGCCTCGCGCGCTTGATAGGTGTGGGCCGCTCGCCAGGTGCACAGTGATTGGGCTGGGGGTGCGTGTGGTTAAAATGGTGATCTGCTAGATGCGACCCGGTGTCGCGACACCGGGTGGGCCTCTTGGGCTCGCCGCACGCGACGTGTGCGTGAATGGTGTGGTCATTCCGGGTTCGACTGTGGGTCCAGATGCAGCTTTATTTTGTAATTTTATTTTGCCATGCAATCCTGTCAGGATCAGGGTTTTCAATTTCGTTTGAGCAAAAAAATCGGTGGTGAGCGATTTCAAAATCAATTCGGGCAAATGGCCGAAATTGACATTCAAATTTGACTAAATTTCATCAAAAAAATTGACGAATTTTGACCAAATGTTGAATGTTGTTTGAATTTGGTTTGAATTCATGTGCAACCGAATTTTTATGACCGAATGGACAAAAATTCGTGCTCTGGCGAAATGTACAAAATTTCACGAAATTTTATTGAAATTTGAAACCCTAGTCAGGATGGAAAGAAACGCTCTGATTATGCGGCTTTAACTGGGAATTAATTGCGATTGATTACACAGCTTTAACTACAAATTAATTACGATTAATGAGTCATCCGTCTCTGAAAAATCTAATTGCGGTTTCCTGATTTAAGCATGGTTTCTTACTGCGGTCTTTAAGAGGAAAACACTGCCTGTCTTCTCTCTGATTCGTGAAACACATTCGTACAAGAGTCGAACTGTTCTCAAGCGCTGTGCTGTTAAGAGCTACTCCGTCCCTATGCCAGGCGTGCACCGGTGGCGGGGGGGGGGGGGTAGGTCTCCGAAACCATCATCCTTGCAATCTTGTATAGGAGAGGGCGAATCAGGTTTTTGGGAAGCGACTCACGATCGCCGCCGCCTGCATCATCTACATCGGTATTTTCTTCATCGACGGTGTCCTCTTCTTTGTCTTTGCAACACTCTTCGCTTCGCATCGGTAACATCTAGTACTCCGCACTTACTTCTAATTGTCAGTGTGAACATATACGTTATGTTGTTTGTTTTGCTTATCGTCCTAGTTCATCTTCTGAACATGTTTAGTACTCAGGCTATTTCTGTAATCATGATTTATTTGCAAAATTATGTAATCACTAAAGTGCTAAATACTCTAACACCAACTCCTCAACGCCAACCGTGGTCGCTGCATTATCGATGAACTCTTCATTGTTAACCTCCTCATCGTTCTCAACAGTGAGAATTCCGATGCCGAGGTACGCTTTGTAGCCTTCCTCTTGGTGGTCGTCAAAGGTGAGAATTTTGATCCCCGTGTACTCCTTGTATGCCTCTTCCTCCTCGTCATCATCACCGAGAATTTTGATCCCGACGACGTAGTCTTCATAGCCATCCTCCTCTTCCGCCTCATCGATGACCGGTCCATAATTGATGAACTCAAACCCATCCGAAGAAAAGCCATCGTCGTTTGAAGCCAACCTCGAATAGGCCATGGAGAGCTTGCCAGTCTCGCCCACCTCGTCGCCATACTCCATCTCCGTGTACGATGATCCGATCACACCTTGGCGAGTGTCCGCGATCTAGCTGCTGCTCCCAGCCGTGTTGGTCGCCACAACCACCAACTCCCAGTGCGGCTGTGAAGTGCGCTCGATGCGACGCACCGAACAGTACATCAACGGAACGCAGACGGCGGGAAGCCCCGCAACGATGCGCATGAGACACCGACTGGGAGGCGGCGCACGGACGAGCCCGGTAGCGTGCGGAGCCAGAGGCAGCGCACACGTACGGAGGAGCACGGGAGGGCGCTCCGGCTCGCGACCGCTCGGGCACAGGTGGACGCCAAGGCAGGAGGCGAGGTAGGCACTGACGCACGCATACTGGACCTGCTCCGATGAGAGCTGGGGTACGTGCCACGCGCTCATGGCCACAGTCTTCGCCTTTTGATCCCAAGGTGCCTAATATGCTAAATTTTGGAACCAAAATTCTCGAACGTGAAAATGTGGGATTTTAAAAACTTTTAATGCATTTTTTTGCATTGTTTGAATTTTATGCGTATTGCTTTGAGTTTTGTGGTATTTTGAATTTCGCAAAATCAATTAACAAAATGATGGTCGGTTCAGGTCAGGAAATTTGAAAATAAATTAAAATGATAGTTTAATTTGAATCACCAAACCAAAATTTGAATTTGAAACAAAAGGAAATAGAAAGGATAATAAAAACCTCAAAAATCCGGTTTGGGCCCAAAATCAAGCCAGTCGAGCCCATCTCCTCGTTCCATTTCCTTTTCCTTATATTTTTCTTTATTTTCTCCTAAGTTGGCCCACTCTTTCTTCCCTCCTCCTGGCCAAGCTTCGCTTGGCCCCGCCTGCCTCCTTCCTTCCGACCTCTGCTGCTTTCCTCCATGCACCGCCTCAAGACCGAGCTCACGCTCAGAGCGGTGGCGCTCATGTAGACACCCCGCCATCGTTGTCCTCGCCCATGTCCCGACCGAGCCAGCGTGCGACCCACTCTCTCCCTCGTCGTTTCGCCTGTCCACGCAATGCCCTACTCTAATGTAGCATCGCCACGCACCGCAGCCACCCCACGAGTATCTCGTCACCATTTAAGTCGCACAACGAGTTCGCCATTCCGCCTGCACCATTTCCCATCCTCCTTCATCTCCCTCGTGCTCCAGAAGCAAGTAGTCGAGTCAGAGACCCCAGCCTCCTCTGTTTCCGCCGCCGCCATCACTGTCGAGCTGCTTAAGTCGCTCGGGTATGTCCCTGCCACAGTCTCCCATCCGATGAATGATCTGTCTACACCGCTCGTCCTCGCTGAGTAGCACGACCTTCTTTGGCAAGTTTCAACCATGGCACTTCGTGCCCTTAGCATCGCTTGTGAGACCCGATGTTTATTAGGCTCATAATACTTAGTCATCCAATTGACCCTAGTATTATCAACCAAATAAACCTGGTCTCGAGAGATGTATACTCCCTGCACGCAAGATACATACCTCACAACAAAAGAATGTATCAATTCCATACAACACATAGAACATAAGCAACAAACCGTGTTAATATTAATAAGGAATAGCTATTACAAAAGAGGGCCCTTAGGCCAAATAGCAACAAATCTACAAAGATAACAATGAAGCAAAAGTGCCATAAAGATGGCTATAACACAAAGCCAATCAAGGTGCCTTAACCCTAGGCATCTCGACCGACCGCCAAGCTAGTCGTCGAAGAAACTGCAACACGTAGCACAAAAGAGAGGCTCTTGGAGCTCTCCTTCTTCCTCTGCAACAAAAGCCACAAAAATTGCCACAACCACGGGCAGATGAGTACATAAAGTACTCCGCAAGACTTACGTGTGAGATAACAGAACTATAAATAGCTACATGCAAGCTTTATTTAAGTGGATGAGGCTTTGGACTCATTTTAGCATAAAGCAACATTTATTTGCAATAATATAGTAGATTGAAAGCAATTTGACAAAGCATTTTTAAATGTTGAAGTAACAACGAGATAATAACATAATAACAACAACAAGAACAATCCTGGAAGTGACATTCCCAAGTCACCACAACAATAGCATGAACTCCCCGTTCATACCAACCATGTCAAGTTTTAATTAAAGGTTGTAGTCTAGTCTTGAACGACCTTACCAAGCATGTCCATAACCTAGGGCGAGGCTATTCAATAGTTTTATCCCCGCAGGTGTACCACTGCACCCACACGCCGAGATCGCTTTTCCTTTACGCACACTTCAAGGTGTGCCGCACGCTAAGTCCTACGAGACCTTTCCAAAGGATGAATGCTAATTACGAGTTGCACAACCCACGGGAGAAGGAGACATCACAACCTTCCCTAAGCTAATGCTCCCTCCCACACTATACATATACATTTGTTTTTGAAAACACACCAACCGAGCTCGCTCATAATTAACACCTCCTAGAGTACTTAGTCAAGAGGGGTTCCATATGCCCTCGTGTGGTTAGTACGCCAAATCGCTTGGCTTAGTGACCCAAGTACTCGGTCCTTAGGGACCCAGCATACCACCACATCCAAAAACCACGCCATCCATCCAATATGCCCAAGTCTAAATCAATCTTTTATTTTCAGTTTTGATTTTACAATTAATCAAAGCACAAGTGCTGGACATATAGGAGTAATAATCAGTTTTGAGTGATCAAGACCATCGACTAAGTCGATGATCGCCCATTTCTACCGAAAACTAAGCATGTCTAAGCAATTTACCTCGAAACTACTAAGTGATAAGAGCTCATCCAACGAGCTCCCACCACAGCAAATAACCTAGGCTCATGGTAGTAGAGGATGAA
Source organism: Phyllostachys edulis (assembly GCA_036346405.1). Lineage (NCBI taxonomy): Eukaryota > Viridiplantae > Streptophyta > Magnoliopsida > Poales > Poaceae > Phyllostachys > Phyllostachys edulis. The sequence goes on along the minus strand of CM070557.1, from coordinate 38,136,161 downwards.
CAATTCCTACAGATTATGCAACTATAGGCTTGCTAGCGACATTTAACACAAAGTAGCATGCATACATAGAAGTAAAACAATATATTAAGCTTTAAAGTAATGGGACAATGATGGAAATGATCAAACTGCTTGCCTTGTTGCTGGCCAAATTGTGGCAGAGGGTCGCTCTCGGGATCACCACAAATGTCGGCCCTAACGGAAAAGCGAGAAAGAACCGATAAGAACGATTTAAACACAACAAAGACAGCACAACAAACGAACTCCAAATACTCTGAAATTTCTACAGCAGCAAGACAATGATTTATCATGACTTTAGCAACAAGAACCAATTGATTTGGATTCTCAATGCAAAAGATATGATGAAATCAATTCTGCTCAGCCTATTAATTAAAAATATGTTACTGTTCATCGCAAAATTTTCTAGAATAGCAGTGAAGCTGAAATTTTACTGTAAAACCAGCACCTCATGAGATGAATAACACAATTGAGTTCACCTCATTTGGAGCTATATTGCACTTTCTATAATCTTTCAAAAACAAGAACTTGAACAAAATTATAATGCACAAGTCCTCAATTTCCTAACAGCAACATGCTCAAAACCAATTTTCACAGTGAGTTCATTATTAGAGGAAACCAACAAAGTTGGTCTCACCCAAAAATAATCTATAGAGCATTAGTTATACATTTTACAAGTTAAGCATTGATTTAAGTGCATATTTTAAAGTTGGTTTTAAAATCTAATGGCAAACTGTGCTCTGGAGCTGAACTCAACTTACAATCATTTTTGGATTAAAGTCAAGTTCAAGACAGAGCTAACACAATTTGAATGACCTCATTTGGAAATAAAATGAAAGAGATATGAATTTCTAAAGTCTATACCTTATTTCAGTTTAACTAAGACCTCACTGGAATTCCTAAAACCCATAAGGACATGGGAGGACGTGAGCCACAGATCTCAGATCCAACGGCTCAAGATCTCCCAGAGAACATCACACACGCAGCAGACGTGAAGTCCAGAGGTCCTGACCTCTTAGCAACTCACATGCGCGAGGTGAGGGGAGGTCGTGGCCGAGATGGGAGATCCAACGGACCACAACACGAAAAGGGGTCCTAACGGACCAGATCTAAAGGGAGGTCCTCAACGGTTGAGATCTTCCAAAGGAAGGTCCAAACTATCAAGATCTCCCGAGGAAAATCTACATCGCCAAGACCTCACAGGGGAGGTCCCGGACGGTCCAGATGTTCCAAGGAGGTCCTCGATGGTTCGGATCGTCCGAGGGAGGACCTTGACGGCCAAGATCTACCCGGAGGTCATAAACTACCGAGACAACCTAGGGAGGTCCTAATGTCGCTGCACCTCCGTGGAGGTCTGGACGGCCACGACAGCAAGGGGAGGTCTTGGGCGCTCTGATCTCCTTGGAGGAGGTCATGGAGGTCCTGCACCCAGCTTTAACTCGCGACGCCGCTGGACATGAATAAATGCGCCCGGACATCAAGGAGGTCCGCTACGGAGGTCTTAAATGCACGCATTAAAGGGTGGATTTAAGGCGCTTAAGACGCCCAATGATTACAATGATGGGAGCAAATGATTAGCGCATTAAAATGGTGAAGCCTTGTCCTAAAACGACAATGACACGCCGGGGCGTCCGACAAAATCCCGAAAGTGAAGAAGTGATCTCGCCGGCGATGTAGAGCCCGCCGGTGAGGTCCAATGATACCGTTGGGTCCGTAATAACCATGCGCACCCAATGGTCCTCCTCTCAACGGCGGCGACGGCCTTGAACGCCGTCGAGCCGGAGAGGTCAAAAGATGACCAAAGACGGCCAAACTACGAAAATGCAAAATGGAGCTCATGCGCGACAATCAGCGTGTGCCAAAACTTAAGCTCCGCAACATGCATTCAGCGGGTGCCAAGAACTAAAGGACTAACAGGAGGTACCGGAGGTCCTAAGGTCTTTGGGAGGTCGTGGAGGTGATGGCCGGAGTTGGGGAAGACAATGAAGCTTCGCAGCTCACGGCACCAGCTCCAAGCTCAGCTTTGTCCACCTCCTTAAGTCACTGAGGAGTTCCAAGGACTTCAACAATGGCAGCCACAAGAGAGGAGGTGAGTGAGGGAAGAGCTCACCAAACATTGGTATGAGCAGCTCCAAGTGTGTAAAGGAAGCCAACGGGAGCTCTCAGTGGACACTTATAGCCCGAGGTGAAGGTTATGAGTGGGGCTAAGCTCCATAGTGAGCTTAGCCCACGGGTTGGTCCATGGGGTGGACAAGACACAAAGGTGACAACTGGCGGTGCAGTGGACATGAGAGGCGGAAGGTCGACCAAGATTAAATGCGGTCGAAAAAGAGTAATAAAGGTGCACAGAGGCTGGCGCGCACTCCACGCTCGAGCACGCATGCGCGCGCCAGAGGAAGGAGAAGAACAGGAGGTCTTGGTGACCGTTGGATAAGACACGGGAGGTCCTAACCATCGGATCCAATTTTTGAACCGTTATGTTTTAAGTGGTGGGTGGAGGTCCCACCACACGATCAAGGATGGGAGGTCGTGGCCCTCCGATTTCAATCGCAGCAAACGTGAGGAAAAGGGACAGGGAGGTCCAAGCGTTGGATCTCCATCCAGCGGTGTGGACCTCCAAGAGGACTTAACGCACGCGATCAAAAGACATGAGGGAGGTCATGGCCTTTGGATTTAAATCCAAGGGCACACAATGACCGGGAGGTCGATATGATGCGCAACAGTAAGGGAGGTCGGGACCGTTAGATTTAGATCTAAGGGTTCGATCAAAAGAGTTGGAGGTCTGAGCTTGCGCAACGCACAAGGGAGGTCATGGCCTTTAGATTTAGATCTAAGGGCTACGATCTCATGTCTTGCCGGGAGGTCTGTGTGCATGAGACAAAGGAGGTCGTGACCGTAGATTTTAATCTAACGGTGCACAACAAAAGATGGGGAGGTTGTGAGTGCTTGATAGCACGGGAGGTCGTGAGTCGTTGGATTTGATCCAATGGCTCGACCTTGGTTAGGTGGGAGGTTTGCTTAGTTTAATGAGTGAGGGAGGTCGGGGCCATGGATCTTGGATCCAAGGGCTATGACCTCACGCAGTGGGAGGACCTGGACCGAGTATGTTGAGGAGGAGGTCGTGGTGTTGGATTTGATCCAACGGCCACGACCTCAACAAATGGGATGACCTCATTGCGATGGTTTAACAACACGAGGAGGTCTTTGAAGTTTAACACAGGGGAGGTCATGACCGTGGATCTTTGATCCAACAGTTCACGACTGATGAGGTGGGAGGTCCTTGCGGTGTTGATCATGGAGGAGGTCGTGGTCATTGGATGTAAATCCAACAGCGCATTTGATCAAGGTGGAGATGAGGTCTCGAGGTGCAGACATGGTTGGGCTGGACCACTTTGAACATGGCTAGCCCAAGGAGCAGTGTAGGCTTTTAAATTTAGTTTTTAACAAATTGAAACTTAGCAGAATTATTTGAGATAGCAAATGAACTCCAAATTTGATGAAATTTTAACTGGAGCTTGCTGACAATGAGATCAACCTTGCATAAAATTTCCAGAGGTTATTATGCAATGCATTTTTCTCAGGAAATTCATGAAGGTTGTTTAAAGGATTGTTTTGCCTCCAAAAATTATCATCAAGTATTATAACTCATGATATTTTTCAGAGGGGTCCCATATCAGTTTTGGGACCAAGAAAAATATATTCCAAATGTTTGACACAAGATTTAAGATAATTGGAAAATGAGTTTGATTTTTGGTCAACAAGAGCTTTGTGCTTTTGGATTACACAACTCTTGGACAAGAATTACATAAGATTTTAGGGTTTTTCAAGATGTGAGAAAAAGTTTTAATTTCTACACATATAATTATACTTGATTAACCCTAATTATACATTTGGGATGTTACAAAATCTCTCCCTTACAAAATCTCGTCCCGAGATTTGGCTCACTTTCGGAAAGATGGATAGTCCGCACGCAGACGATCTTCTCTTTCCCAAGTAGCCTCATCCTCGTAATGGTTTGACCACTCGAACTTTAAGGAACTTGATGGTCTTATTCCTTGTCCTTCGTTCGGACTCATCGAGCACGCGAGCAGGGTGCTCGCGATAGGTCAAATCTTCCCGGACATCGAGGGTTTCAACGGGCTTCCTCAGTTGGAACACGGAGGCACTTCTTAAGCTGGGACACATAGAAAACATCATGTACCCCCTCAAGTGCAGTTGGCAACTCCAACTTATAGGCAACAGCTCCTTCTTCTCGATAACGCGGTAGGGACCGACATTATCGAGGAGCTAACTTGCCCTTGACGCCAAACGTTGATGGCCCTTCAAAGGAGAGACTTTGAGATAAACAAAGTCATTAGGCTCAAAACGTAACTCACGCCGACGGCGATCCGCATAGCTCTTTTGCTCGGATTGAGTACGGCGCAAACGCCACGAATAAAATGGACTTGGCGCTCGGCCTCATTGATTGAGTCCGGGCCAAAGAGAGGTCTCTCACCGTCTTTGACCAGTTCAACGAGGTTCTACACTTTCTCCGCATAAGGCCTCAAATGGTGCCATGCCGAGACCGGCCCGAAAGTCGTTGTTATAAGAAAACTTCGGCGAATGGCAAGCATTTCTCCCAATGCTTCCCATATGAAAGGACACAAGCACGGCATGTCTTCCAAAACTTGGTTGACCCTCTCGGTCGACCATCGCTTTGGGGTGATATGCCGTGCTGAAAGCAAGACGAGTGCCCATGGCCTCTTGCAAGCTATGCCAAAAACGAGACGTGAAAAGGGATCCACGATCCGACACGATCGTCTTCGGCACACCGTGCAAACTCACGATGCGGGCGATATAGAGTTCCGCCAAAAGACCTACCAAGTTCGCCTTGACGGGAAGGAAATGTGCCACCTTAGTCAATCGATCGATGACGACCCAAATGGCATCATTCTTCTTCGGGACGGGGTAGACCGTGATGAAATCCATTCGATCGAATCCCACTTCCACTCGAGAATTGGCAAAGGTCAAGCGATCCCAAAGAGACGCTGATGCTCGGCCTTGACACGACGACACACGTCGCACTCGGCAACGAACTTCGCGATCTCCCTCTTCATTCGGGTCCACCAAAATCTCTGGCGGAGATCTTGATACATCTTTGTGGCCCCGGATGAATGGATAAAGGCGAATCATGGGCTTCATGGAGGATTAAATTCCGCAACTCCATGTCCTTTGGAACCACAAGGCGCGCCGAACCTCACAACACCATGCTCATCCTCGAAAAAGCACTTGGTCGTTCCGCCTTGACATTTGCCTTAATGCGGCTCATTCCCAACCCATCACTGAGCGGACTTGATCCGATCCACCAAGGTTGGTTGCACAACCATGGCGGCGAGAGATCCATGCTCAACTATCTCCAAGTTGAGGCCGGAATGCCACGAGAAGAGAGGCTAATGCTCCTTGAGCACTAAGGCATTACAATGCGCTTTATGACTAAGCGCATCGAAGAACGACATTAGCCTTGCCCGGATGGTAGTGAATACCCATATCATAATCTTTGATCAACTCCAACCATCTCCTTTGCCCGAGGTTCAGGTCGGGTTGGGTGAACAAGTACTTGAGGCTTTGTGATCCGAATACACTTCACAACGACACTGGATTAGGTAATGTCGCCAAATCTTAAGTGCATGAATCACGCAGCCAACTCCAAATCATGAGTAGGGTAGTTGAGTTCATGAGGTCTCAATTGCCTTGATGCATAGGCCACTACCTTGCCTTCTTGCATAAGGACACAACCGAGACCTCGACGAGAAGCATCGCAAAAGATATCGAAGTCAGCGATGGATATCGGGAAGAACAAGAACGGGAGCGGTGGTCAAACGCTTCTTGAGTATATGAAAACTTGCCATGCAAGCATCAGACCACAAGAACTTCTTGTCCTTCTTGAGCAACTCCGTCATTGGCTTTGCGATCTTGGAGAAGTTCTCGATAAAGCGGCGATAATATCCCGCTAAACCAAGAAAACTCCGCACTTCGGTGACCGAAGTGGGCGGACTCCATGAAAGAACGTCGGTGACCTTGCTAGGATCAACAGCTATGCCTCCCGCTGAAAGAATATGGCCTAAGAAAGCCACTTCCTTCAACCAGAACGCACACTTGCTGAACTTCGCGTACAGCTGGTGCTCACGTAGCTTGCCTAACACAAGCTTCAGATGCTCGGCATGATCCTCATCGTTCTTGGAATAGATAAGAATATCATCGATGAAGACCACGACAAACTTATCCAAATACTCCATGAATACCGAATTCATGAGGTTCATGAACAAAGCAGAGCATTGGTTAAGCGAACGACATGACAAAGGTACTCGTACAAGCCGTGGCGAGTAGAGAACGCCGTCTTTGGAATATCCTCGGGCGAATCACGAACTCGATGATATCCCACTCTCAAATCAATCTTGGAGAAAACTCGAGCTCCACCAATTGATCGAAGAGATCATCGATGCGGGCAAAGGATACTTGTTCTTCATCGTCACTTCATTAAGTGGACGATAATCGACCTTACATCGCAAAAGTACCGCCCTTCTTCTTTACGAAGATTGCCGGACAACCCCAAGGAGATGAGTTAGGGCGAATGAAACCCTTCTCTTGCAGCTCACTTAATCGCTTCTTCAATTCCACCAACTCGTTCGGTGGCATCCGATAAGGCCTCTTTGAGATAGGGGCGATGCAAGAGCCAACTCAATGACAAACTCGAGGTCTCGAATGGGTGGCATTCGGGAAGATCTGCGGAAAGACATCAACAAAGTCACAAACTGTTGGGACTTCGCTAATATCTAGAGCGGGCTTCGCTTCAAGCGAAGAGATGCGGATCTAGCAACTTCGTAAAAGCTTAACCTCGCCACGAGGGACTAGATAGAGATGAGCTTCTGGCGCAATCGATTTGCCCCATGTCTTTGGGACAACCAATCCATGCCAAGAATCACATCAAGACTCGCTTGAATGGAGAAGGATAAGGTTTGCTAAGAAACCTCGCCGATCTCGATAAGGACATCCTTACACTCGATTCACTCTCAACTCCGAACCAGAGAGCGAATGAGTAGCGGGGCCGACAATGGAGAGAAAAGAAGCTCTCCAACAGCAAAGAAAAGACTCGAAACAAATGAATGAGATGCTCTGAATCAAACAAAACGAAGGCGGGATGAGAGTTAACGTAAAGTGTACCTAGCACGGCGTCGGGTGCCTCTGAGCCTCCTCTGTGGTGATGGCGTTGACGCGACCACTACCCACGCCTTGGGTAGCCGGACGATCTTCGGTCTGGTGCACCACCTCGCCCGCGTCCTCCATTAGGGCGAGGGCTCTCGCTTCTTAGGGCATTGGTTCGCATAATGCCCTTCCGTTGCATGAGAAACATGTGACCCGCGGCCGGGTTATGGGGCCGCTCTGTGACTCGCAGTGCGTGGTCGAGACACGGCTGCGAAGGACGAGGAACGAGGCGGAGTGACCTCGGGGCGCCAAGAGTGAGAGTGGTACCCTGAGATCGCCAAGCGGGGGACGGAAGAATCGCCTGGATGACTTATGGGCCTCCACTTGCGCTATGGAGTCCATAAGCTCTCGAGCCGCATGCTCGGCGACGATAGCCTTGTCGACCAAGGTCCGGAAATCGTGAAAGTCGACAATGGATAGCTTGTCCTTCACTCCTCGGACAAGCCACGCCTAAACTTGGCACCTTAGCCATATCGGTGGCACGTCCTCGGGAGCATAACGAGCTAGATGGTTGAACTCGAGACATACTCCATGATCGAAGCTCGCCTTGCTTGAGCGCAAGAAACTCCCTTCTTGATCTCCATCAAGCCGGCAGGATGTGAGCTCGACGGAAGGCGAGACGTAAACTCCTCCCAAGAAACGGTGTGGTTCATGCGGGCTGCATGGCGAGAAAGCTCTCCCACCATGACAAAGCTGCACCCTCGAAGCCGGTGCGACGCGAACAGCGCCTTCTCGTGCTCTGCATCACATGCGATGCGGAGCTTACGCCCACCCGACGAAGCCAATCGTCCGCATCCAACGGGTCCTCAAACCGGAAAAGGTAGGAGGTCGAGTACGAAGAAACTCCGCGAGTCCTCCACGCTGGTGATGGGCATTCACGCCCAGATCCCAAGCTCCGGTAAGTCTTTGTGGTTATGCGCGATGACGCCCAAGAGAACTCTCCGGTCATCCGCCAAGTTGCGCCGATCGAAGAAGAACCTCGGCCATGGTCGGAGGAGGAGGAAGCTCCTCGTCCCACCAGTGATCGGCCTTGGCCGCTACGAAAAGTCCCGCCATCTGTTACAAGGAATTTTGGTTAGCAACTAGACCCAAAAACAAAGCCTTAAAGAAAGCAAAAGCGATCGACTAGGGGAATGGAATATCACCCCAAACGAAAGCCAAATCAGCGGTTATTTAAACTTTAAAAAGCTTCTAAAAGACTCTAAAAACAGCCAAGAAACACCAAACGCAAGGCTCAACTTCTCAACTCAACTAACCCGTATTGAATGAACGAGTAATCTGGCCGAGAAGATCAAAATCAGATTGTAGGGTGAGAGTTAATGCTACTAAAGAGCAAGGTTAAATCAGCGAAATAAGTGTTAGATACTTAGCTAACTAGTATCACATCTTACCCTTTCATTCCCACAAGTTTTAGTTGATTAACCTCTCATTATCTATCCTAATTAGACACCTTTGAGATCTGCTGTCCGGAAATTTGATGCTTGCTGTCCAGATTTCAGCATCCAAGCTCCTTGTCGAATCACCGACCTCGAACTTCAAAACCTTGTAGTGGGCAGCTCACACTTCAATTTGCCAATCTCATTGGTTCTCCCAAAACCCAGTGTTAATCGATAACATCTATTTTGTAGAAGGAAGAGAGGAAAACAACTTTTAAAACTCAAATTAGAGTGGGATGAGAAGAGAAACTAAGATAGGTAAGGAATAAAATCCGAGAATTTACCTAAGCTTTCAAAACTCATTTGATGCTTTGAAAATAGGTTTTAAAATATCCTAAGGATCGACCAAGCTTGCGTTACTTACGGTCATAACGGCTCGATACCAACTTTTAGAGACCTCGATGTTTATTAGGCTCATAATACTTAGTCATCCAATTGACCCTAGTATTATCAACCAAATAAACCGGTCTCGAGAGATGTATACTCCCTGAATGCAAGATACATACCTCACAACAAAAGAATGTATCAATTCCATACAACACATAGAACATAAGCAACAAACCGAAGTTAATATTAATAAGGAATAGCTATTACAAAAGAGGGCCCTTAGGCCAAATAGCAACAAATCTACAAAGATAACAATGAAGCAAAAAGTGCCATAAAGATGGCTATAACACAAAGCCAATCGGTGTGCCTTAACCCCTAGGCATCTCGACCGACCGCCAAGCTAGTCGTCAAGAAACGCAACACGTAGCACAAAAGAGAGGCTCTTGGAGCTCTCCTTCTTCCTCTGCAACAAAAGCCACAAAATTGCCACAACCACGCGCGGATGAGTACATAAAGTACTCCATAAGACTTACGTGTGAGATAACAGTAACTATAAATAGCTACATGCAAGCTTTATTTAAGTGGATGAGGCTTTGGACTCATTTTAGCATAAAGCAACATTTATTTGCAATAATATAGTAGATTGAAAGCAATTTGACAAAGCATTTTTAAATGTTGAAGTAACAACGAGATAATAACATAATAACAACAACAAGAACAATCTCGAAGTGACATTCCCAAGTCACCACAACAATAGCATGAACTCCCGCTCATACCAACCATGTCAAGTTTTAATTAAAGGTTGTAGTCTAGTCTTGAACGACCTTACCAAGCATGTCCATAACCTAGGGCGAGGCTATTCAATAGTTTTATCCTGCGCAGGTGTACCACTGCATACCACACGCCGGATCGCTTTTCCTTTACGCACACTTCGAAGGTGTGTTTGCACGGCTAAGTCCTACGAGACCTTTCCAAAGGATGAATGCTAATTACGAGCTGCACAACCCACGGGAGAAGGAGACATCACAACCTTCCCTAAGCTAATGCTCCCTCCCACACTATACATATACATTTGTTTTGAAAACACACCAACCGAGCTCGCCATAATTAACACCTCCTAGAGTACTTAGTCAAGAGGGGTTCCATATGCCCTCGTGTGGTTAGTACGCTAAATCGCTTGGCTTAGTGACCCAAGTACTCGGTCCTAGGGACCTGCATACCACCACATCCAAAACCACGCCATCCATCCAATATGCCCAAGTCTAAATCAATCTTTTATTTTCAGTTTTTGATTTTACAATTAATCAAAGCACAAGTGCTGGACATATAGGAGTAATAATCAGTTTTGAGTGATCAAGACCATCGACTAAGTCGATGATCGCCCATTTCTACCGAAAACTAAGCATGTCTAAGCAATTTACCTCGAAACTACTAAGTGATAAGAGCTCATCCAACGAGCTCCCACCACAGCAAATAACCTAGGCTCATGGTAGTAGAGGATGAACAATTCCTACAGATTATGCAACTATAGGCTTGCTAGCGACATTTAACACAAAGTAGCATGCATACATAGAAGTAAAACAATATATTAAGCTTTAAAGTAATGGGACAATGATGGAAATGATCAAACTGCTTGCCTTGTTGCTGGCCAAATTGTGGCAGAGGGTCGCCTCGATCACCACAAATGTCGGTTTCCTAACGAAAAGCGAGAAAGAACCGATAAGAACGATTTAAACACAACAAAGACAGCACAACAAACGAACTCCAAATACTCTGAAATTTCTACAGCAGCAAGACAATGATTTATCATGACTTTAGCAACAAGAACCAATTGATTTGGATTCTCAATGCAAAAGATATGATGAAATCAATTCTGCTCAAATTATTAATTAAAAATATATTATCGTTCATCGCAAAATTTTCTAGAATAGCAGTGAAGCTGAAATTTTATGTAAAACCAGCACCTCATGAGATGAATAACACAATTGAGTTCACCTCATTTGGAGCTATATTGCACTTTCTATAATCTTTCAAAAACAAGAACTTGAACAAAATTATAATGCACAAGTCCTCAATTTCCTAACAGCAACATGCTCAAAACCAATTTTCACAGTGAGTTCATTATTAGAGGAAACCAACAAAGTTGGTCTCACCCAAAAATAATCTATAGAGCATTAGTTATACATTTTACAAGTTAAGCATTGATTTAAGTGCATATTTTAAAGTTGGTTTTAAAATCTAATGGCAAATCGTGCTCTGGAGCTGAACTCAACTTACAATCATTTTTGGATTAAAGTCAAGTTCAAGACAGAGCTAACACAATTTGAATGACCTCATTTGGAAATAAAATGAAAGAGATATGAATTTCTAAAGTCTATACCTTATTTCAGGTTTAACTAAGACCTCACCGAATTCCTAAAACCCATAAGGACATGGGAGGACGTGAGCCACAGATCTCAGATCCAACGGCTCAAGATCTCCCAGAGAACATCACACACGCCAAGACGTGAAGTCCAGAGGTCCTGGACCTCTTAGCAACTCACATGCGCGAGGTGAGGGGAGGTCGTGGCAGAGATGGGAGATCCAACGGACCACAACACAGAAAGGGGTCCTGAATCGGACCAGATCTAAAGGGAGGTCCTCAACGGTTGAGATCTTCCAAAGGAAGGTCCAAACTATCAAGATCTCCCCGAGGAAAATCTACATCGCCAAGACCTCACAGGGAGGTCCCGGACGGTCCAGATGTTCCAAGGAGGTCCTCGATGGTTCGGATCGTCCGAGGAGGACCTTGACGGCCAAGATCTACCCGGGAGGTCATAAACTACCGAGACAACCTAGGGAGGTCCTAATGTCACAGCACCTCCAGGAGGTCTCGGACGGCCACGACAGCGCAAGGGGAGGTCTTGACGCCTCGCATCTCCTTGGAGGAGGTCATGGAGGTCCTGCACCCAGCCTTTAACTCGCGCGCGCAGCTTGGACATGAATAAATGCGCTACGGACATCAAGGAGGTCCGCTACGGAGGTCTTAAATGCACGCATTAAAGGGTGGATTTAAGGCGCTTAAGACGCCCAATGATTACAATGATGGGAGCAAATGATTAGCGATTAAAATGGTGAAGCCTTGTCCTAAAACGACAATGACACGCCGGGGCGTCCGACAAAATCCCGAGCGTGAAGAAGTGATCTCGCCGGCGATGTAGAGCCCGCCGGTGAGGTCCACGATACCGCGGTCCGCAATAACCATGCGCACTCCAATGGTCCTCCTCTCAACGGCGGCGACGGCTTGAACGCCGCCGAGCCGGAGAGGTCAAAGATGACCAAAGACGCCAAACTACGAAAATGCAAAATGGAGCTCCATGCGACAATCAAGCGTGCAGCCAAAACTTAAGCTCCGCAACATGCATTCAGCGGGTGCCAAAGAACTAAAGGACTAACAGGAGGTACCGGAGGTCCTAAGGTGCCGGGAGGTCGTGGAGGTGATGGCCGAGTTGGGGAAGACAATGAAGCTTGACTCACGGCACCAGCTCCAAGCTCACTTTGTCCACCTCCTTAAGTCACCGAGGAGTTCCAAGGACTTCAACAATGGCGGCTACAAGAGAGGAGGTGAGTGAGGGAAGAGCTCACCAAACATCGGTATGACAGCTCCAAGTGTGTAAAGGAAGCCAACGGGGAGCTCAGTGGACACTTATAGCCCGAGGTGAAGGTTATGGAGGGGCTAAGCTCCATAGTGAGCTTAGCCCACTGTTGGTCCATGGGGTGGACAAGACACAAAGGTGACAACTGGCAGTGTCCGAGTGGACATGAGAGGGAAGGTCGACCAAAGATTAAATGCGGGTCAAGAAGAGAGTCATAAAGGTGCATGAGGTCTGGCGGCGCGACAACTCCACCGCCGAGCACGCATGCGCGCCAGAGGAAGGAGAAGAACAGGGGAGGTCTTGGTGACCGTTGGATAAGACCTGGGGAGGTCCTAACCATCGGATCCAATTTTTGAACCGTTATGTTTTAAGTGGCTGGGTGGAGGTCCCAGCCACACGATCAAGGATGGGGAGGTCGTGGCCCTCCGATTTCCTTAATCGCGAAAACGCACGTGAGGAAAAGGGACAGGAGGTCCGAAGCGTTGGATCTCCATCCAACGGTGTGGACCTCCAGTGAGGACTTAACCGCACGCGATCAAAAAGACATGAGGGGAGGTCATGGCCTTTGGATTTAAATCCAAGGGCACACAATGACCGGGGAGGTCTGATATGATGCGCAACAGGCAAGGGAGGTCAGGACCGTTAGATTTAGATCTAAGGGTTCCGATCAAAAGAGGTGGAGGTCCTGAGCTTGCGCAACGCACAAGGGAGGTCATGGCCTTTAGATTTAGATCTAAGGGCTACGATCTCACGTCTTGCTGGGAGGTCTGCAAGATACGACAAAGGAGGTCGTGACCGTAGATTTTAATCTAACGGTGCACAACAAAAGATGGGGGAGGTTGTGAGTGCTTGATAGCACGGGGAGGTCGTGAGCTGTTGGATTTGATCCAATGGCTACGACCTTGGTTAGGTGGGAGGTTTGCTTAGTTTAACAGTGAGGGGAGGTCAGGGCCATGGATCTTGGATCCAAGGGCTATGACCTCACGCAGGTGGGAGGACCTGACTGAGTATGTTGAGGAGGAGGTCGTGGTCATGGATTTGATCCAACGGCTCGACCTCAACAAATGGGATGACCTCGCCGCGATGGTTTAACAAATACGAGGAGGTCTTTGAAGTTTAACACAGGGAGGTCATGACCGTGATCTTTGATCCAACAGTTGACTGATGAGGCGGGAGGTCCTGCGGTGTTGATCATGGAGGAGGTCGTGGCTTGGATGTAAATCCAACCACGCGACCGATCAAGGTGGAGATGAGGTCTCACTGAGGTGCAGACACGGTTGAAATTTGGACCACTTTTGAACATGGCTAGCCCAAGGAACAAAGTAGGCTTTTAAATTTAGTTTTTAACAAATGAAACTTAGCGAATTATTTGAGATAGCATTTGAACTCCAAATTTGATGAAATTTTAACTGGAGCTTGCTGACAATGGGATCAACCTTGCATAAAATTTCCAGAGGTTATTATGCAATGCATTTTTCTCAGGAAATTCATGAAGGTTGTTTAAAGGATTGTTTTGCCTCCAAAAATTATCATCAAGTATTATAACTCATGATATTTTTCAGAGGGGTCCCATATCAGTTTTTGGGACCAAGAAAAATATATTCCAAATGTTTGACACAAGATTTAAGATAATTAGAAAATGAGTTTGATTTTTGGTCAACAAGAGCTTTGTGCTTTTGGATTACACAACTTTTGGACAAGAATTACATAAGATCTTAGGGTTTTTCAAGATGTGAGAAAAAGTTTTAATTTCTACACATATAATTATACTTGATTAACCCTAATTATACATTTGGGATGTTACAATCGCCTTAGTCTCCTCTGCCTCGTGCTCACCACCTTCACCCCCCTTTCCCACAGGAGCGCCCAGGACGTCGTCGTCTTCTTTCTCTACGTCTGTGACATCGCAACCGTGCTTCCGACCTCATTCACCACCCGGACCCGTTGTCTCGGCCAAAAACCCGTGAGTGCACATGTCAACTCACGTTCTAGGGCTATGTAAAGGTAGTAGGCTAATCGATTTGAGCCGTAGAGTAGCGCTTAGCCACTGCGCTGTAGCACCTTCGCCTCCGGCTATTTGGTCGTCAGGCAACAGCACACGAGCTTCCACACCGTGCTTGGGTGGTCCCGTTGGAATACCCTTGGGGTGTAGATGCTCATGTGCTCGTTACTGTTCGCCAGATAGCCGCCACCACGCAACAAGCGCCTCATTGTGGGCCATTGCCGGCCTCATTGTCACCATCCTTAGGGTCACCGAGGACGCGGAACCCATCTTGAGCTCCTGGTCATCCCCGAGGTTCGGCTTCGCCGCCTCCCTGTTCGCATTTAATTGGGGAGGAGCACTATAAGAATGTCATTAAGGGTTAATGACATAGTTAGTAAATTGTTTAATTAACGATTAATATTAGTATGACATGTGGCCCAGAGGCGATTAGAAATTCTAATTAGAGCCTAATTTAAGTTTTGAGTTTATGACATACGGACCTATCCTTTAAAATGCGTTGTTTAGACTTGATTCAAAGACCGTGTCGTTGACCTATGGGCCCACGGGCCAAGTATTGTTGTCGTGGACCGATTCCACGAGTACCGTAGACACACCTACCTGTAAGTAATTTATGAATTTTCTTTAGGAAAATAATTAAAATAGAAATAAAAACCCTAGCCCCACCTACCAATCACAGTAATAATGTCTAATTGAAAAAACAATTCGCAAAAAAAAAACAGGGGGTCCCAATTGCCGCTGATAGTAGCTATTTTAATATAAAAATAATTCAAAAATTGAAAAGTCGGGTGGTCCTCAAATGCTTGTGAGAGACGCCCTCTCTCTCTGCTTATTTTGGGGATTTTGCCCAGCTTTAAACTTTGGAGAGCACGTTCTCTCTCCTTTTAACTTCAAATTAGGTGATTCTTATTTATAAATTCAAACCCTATTTGACAAAACCAAATATTTGAATTTTAAATGCATTTTGAATTCATTCGGATTTAAATTTGGTTGAATTTCGCGTAAATAGATGCCAAAGCTCCAGAAGAGCAATAGATCGAGCACGACTAAGGCCAGAAAGATTGTGAGCAAGGTGAGTCATCATTTTGATCATTTTGAACGTATATTTTGTATGCAACTTATATTACTTTAAATTATAAAATTGCTCGTAGTTAATACCTTAATATTAATTGAGCTATTAAATTCCATCCCTTGATCTACGACACTATCCCATGTTGCCCTAAACTAATGGTATACTTAAATAGCCACTAAGTCCGCATTTAAGTGTCATGCTTAGCCTTGCTCAGTTACATTGACATGTCGACATTAATTTACCCCCAACATCATTCAAACATTAAAACTTGATTTGGGCAGCCATTGAATGGAAATGACTGATATGTTGAACTTAGAAAAGATTTTTTTAAAAAAATTATTTTTGACTTGGGTGGATGGTAAGTCGGGTGGGTGCGGATGAAGCACGAGAATTTGTAATGTGGTAGTTTCGCCCGAATCAATTAAGGACCGAATCTTGTGATGAACTCTCGGGTACTAAAAGTGCAACCACAAGTCTATAATGGTGTCGACCTGGTTGACTACTTTGGCAAACATTTGCATTTATGCCGCAAGTGAGGCAAGTGGTGTTTGATCCACATGAGAAAGTGTGAAGGGAAAACGATTTCATTGTGGCGGAGACCAGGCTGCACATGGCGGAGGGGCATCATTGTTTCCTCATTGGAGTGAGGGATAATTTCCAACTCAATGAGGGTTCCTCATCGAAGCGAGGGATACAATCCTATGGACGATTAAATAGAGGCAAGTGGTGTTTAATCTACTCGAGAAAGTGTGCATGGAAGGCGATTTCATTGTAGCGGAGACCAGGATCCACATGGCAAAGGGGCGTCGTTATTCCTCGTTGGAGCGAGGGATAATTTCTGATTCAACATGGGTCCCTCGTCGGAGTGAGGGCTACAACCCTATGGATAGGTAAATGTTAGGGGAGGTGGAAAGGACGTGTGATGATTTTTTTAGTCGCACGTCTACGGTAAAGTGTTGATATTATAAGATAATCGTTTCTTGTGGGTAAAGTTGTGCAACTTCTGTAGAGTGAAAAGTTGTCTGGATAGTCATGCCATGGTCATAGGCGATGCACAAGAACTTGCTTGGTTAGTCTCTGTTTTATAAAAACTATTTGTGGGTGGAATAAAACTGATATTATCGGGTGGATGGGACCCTGAAAATTTGTTCCTGGGTGGATAGAACCCTAAAAATTGATATAGCATATGGTTGATGGAACCATGCTCTGTTAGTAGGTGGATGGAACCTTGCGAGTATTATACAACAATTGCTCAATGTCATTAAAACTTGTTTTAGTTAAAATGCTAGGTCTCACGTCTTGTCTACTACTTAATCTATTTCAATTGTGGCTTTATGCAAATAAAAAAAAACCTCAATCCTTTTCTTTGATCAGTCTTGCATCTATTATAACTGCATTCTGTGTATTATAACTCACACTTGCTCAATAATATCATTCAGTAAGTGAAGGAAAAAAAATGTACGAGCGCACAGATACGTCAGTACGATTTGGAGGAAGAAGAGGCAAAAGACTAGGCCATGAGTCCCAGTCGATTGCCTATGGGTATATCCTGGGGTCCCACCTATTGTGTTATGGAATCCGATTATGTTTATGTTCTTTAAATATATTTGGCATGTTCTACCGCTCACGTAAGTTCAAAGCCGTCTTGTCTATTTATATATTGTTTAATATTATGTAATAGATTTACTTTTGTGAAATATGTATTTGATATTTAATATTATAATTGTGTGCACTAGCTAGAAATCCAAAGATACCGTTGATATACGTATATAGTTTCGATGGTAATTTCGAGTCCCAACAGTATCTGAAAGCGATCGACATGTCTCCATGGAGGTGTTGCCCATGCCACCACCGCTAGCGACTCTGCGCCCGCACGTGACGTTTAGTGGTTGTTTGGATCTCAGGAATAAGAAATGGGTTTTAAGAAAACTAGTTTTAGGAGAATTTTTAGCAAAATTGGTTTTAAGTTGTTATTCTGTTAGGATGAATTTATGGATTACTTTGTTTGGATCTGAAAAATTAAAACAAGGTTTCGCTAATTTCGTGTTTAGCTAAAGATGTTTTTTGTGCCTTCTGCTGACATAGCACAACATTGCTTTTCCCTTCTCACTGATTAACTCACTCACCTATCTCTCTCTCTTACTTTCCCCTTGGCTCCTCTCCCACCCCTAACGATTTCCTCACCCCCACCTTTTTGCCATCATCAAGCAGCACAGCCATGAAAGCATCACATAGACCTCCTTCTTCCCCATCGCGCTCCTCGTTCCTCCTCCTCCTTCGCACTACCAACGAACCCCAGGAGATACTGATAGTTCTCCCAGAGTTTTGCCTCCCACACGCTGCCGCCGTGGCGCTGTGGAACGCAGCAGTTCACCCGACCAGCGAGCCGTATGTCTGGGCGGCCCAGTGGGCAAGACTCCGCGCAAGACAGCCCCAGAGCTCTCCCACTGCACAGACTTTTGCGGCCTCTACCGCCGTGAGGTCCGACACGCCTATGCCCATGCTCCCTCTCGCCGCCTCCAGTCGCAACTATCTCCGGTGCAAAAGGCTGCGACTTTATTGGATTCACTCGCACCAATGGGGAACCCGCTTCAAAGAACTCGATCCCGTATCGACCTCTTGCGGAATCAATCCACAAACTGCGCAAGTGCCTTATAAACGTGTTAATGTTGAGGAGGAATACGCGCGCAGTCGCCGCTGCCAAAGAAACTTTCCGCGCACAGTGGGAGCCAAAGAAATCTTTCCGCGCGCCCAGACTATCTCGCGTGCAGTTTGTTGGTGAGAACGTGTGCACGTGAAATTGGTTTTCTAAAAAAGCGACACAGGGCAATTTTTGGGAAAACGTAATATATAGGATTGTGAGAAACCAGTTTTACTTATCTCGAGAATTACTTACAAGATCCAAACAGGGTTTTTCTAAAACAATGCTAAAAACTGTTTTAGGAAAATCGGTTTTTATAAAACGCATGATCCAAACAAGGCCTTAAGTAAAAGATAAAGACGAAAGTGTTATATTTGTTTTCATGTGAAGTTCGCATTCTTTTTCCTGTACTTTCATAAATGATCTCATTACATGTTCTAATATTTCACTTTCATAAACGAAGAAGAGGAACCGGGACTCTTTCCTTGCCTGTTGGTTGTGCTCTTAGTGGGCCGCAGGAAGCCCAGCTGCCGAGTAATTTGTTACCGCCACGCCTGATGTACGATGGGCCGGTCGGGGATTCCACTCCATGTTTCGGTGGCCCATCGCCTCTCGTTTTACCGCATGCATGTGCTGTCGGCGAGTTCTGTGCACACTTTTTTTTAGCGAGGTAGCGGAAATAGCCCTCGTTTCGAACGAAAGGACAAAAAATGCCGTATCAAGGAATAAGTTTAATTTACCTCTCAAACTATAGACCGAGTCTAAAAAAACGCACCAAACTACAAAATCGTTCATTTTACAACCCTCAATTGTCAAAACTAGATCAAATAACCCTCTCGCTCTAAACAACCCTGGTTTTAGCTGACGTGGCGTCCACGTGTACATCTTTCGCTGACGTGGCGTCCACGTGTACATGTTTCGATGACGTGATGCCCTTCTTCTTTGGCAGGCTCTCTCCATTTCATTCTTCACTGCTCTCCTCCATCCTCTCTCCACTCCTCTCCGTGGAGGTGGCGTCGTGGAGTCTCTACGCTTGCTCCAGCCGACTCCCCTCCTAGCTCGGCCTCCAGACCAGCTCCCTTGGCTCACCGCCGCCGCCACCGGCTGCGCCTTACCCTCTCCTCG
Organism: Phyllostachys edulis; assembly: GCA_036346405.1. Classification (NCBI taxonomy): domain Eukaryota; kingdom Viridiplantae; phylum Streptophyta; class Magnoliopsida; order Poales; family Poaceae; genus Phyllostachys; species Phyllostachys edulis. The sequence goes on along the minus strand of CM070557.1, from coordinate 38,116,666 downwards.
AGTGGTCAATTTGGGGGATTTTGGTCAACGCTAGGTCGGAGGGATGGAGGTGATGGTGGACGACCTGAGCGGCGCTGCATCAGAGTTCGTGGCGGCGGCGATATGCAGAGGCACGCGGATCGGTCGGTCGGAGCAGAGGACGATGACGCCGGTTGCGTGCCCTCCACCGCCGCCATGGCCGCCGGGTGGTCTGGCCTCGCCCTTAACAGATCTGGCGTGGAAACCGCTGGATCTAGAGGACGACAAGGTGAAGGAGTCCGACGCAGTTGAGGACGATGACGGCGAGGTTCGTCGATGCCTTCTTGCACCCCGGTGCACTCGACCTCCTAAGCCGCCGGACCGCCGGGAGCAGGGTGTAAGTGGGGCACGCGAAGGATGACCAGAGCGTGGCGTTCCCAGCGTCGACGAGCGCGAGCTCGCCGCTGTCGAGGAGGCGGAGCGCGGCGAGGCGCGGTGTGGACCATGCCACGATTGGGGTGGCTAGGTTGAAGAGCGTGAGGCCAGAGATGGTGAGGGAGAGGATGATGGACTGGAGGATGGTGGAGCCGGTAGTGGCGGTCCAGATGGGGGTGCGGGATGCGGCGTGGAGCACGGAGAAGAAGAAGCGGGACTGCTGGTCGGAGGCGTCGACGCCGGCGTTGTAGATGGCGGCGGAGAATGTGGCGTTGGGGGAGAGGAGGAAGATGTCATTGGTGTCGATGAAGTTGAAGTAGATGACGACTGGGCGTGCGTGTGCATGAGCTACCATCCACGCTGGGATCACAACTAGAAGGGAAGGTGCTAACGAGGCGAAACCAGGCCAACGTGGATGCCACGTAGGCAAAAAAACCAGCTGGTTTCGGCTCGAGGGGGTAACTTGATCTGGTATTGGGAGTTCGATGGTGTAAAGTGAACGGTTTTGGAGTTTATGGTGTTTTTTGGACTCTTGGCAAAGTTCAGGGGTGTAATATGGACTTATTCCACGTATATATCATGAAAAAACATCACGGCAGGTCGGCACTAATTGCGTGCCCGACACCATCACGTGCTACTGTTGTTGCAAAGACCGATTTCTTTTGTTGCCTTGCACAAGGGCGGCATAGATAGTTTGCCACGATGTTTTGCCATTTCATTCGTACGGGACTAATTTTGCTATTTCTTTTAAAAAAAATGTTTCATTTAAGCCCAAAACTTGCTGTCCGTTGGTAAAGCAAATAGAAATCGGAGGAGACGCTTCTCATGTCACATCACTCTTGTCACGCACTGGTTCATTCACGGTCAGTACCAAGCAGCAGTCGCTTAGGGTGCGTTTGGTTGGTGGGATGAGGTTGAATGGGATGGGATGGTACAGGTAGGATGGGATCGTCCTGGATGAGATGATACAAGTATGGTGTTTGGTTGGTGGGATAGGATGATACATGATTTTGTTTGGTTGGTGGGATAGGATGGTTCTGGTTGATTCAAGATGGTGTTTGGTTTGATGAATAAGGTTGTGTTTGGATTGCACATGTGGGGCCCGCATGATATTTTTTGCACTAAAATATGCCAAGAGTGGTCTTGTTTTGTTGATTAAATGACAAGGAACACAACGGTTCAATCGGATCGCAAATCGGATACTCGGTTTAGGAAATATAGTCATTTGAAGCTCAGAATCAAACTATTTTTTCCGCGCACCTTGGAATTCGAGTGAGCGGCGTGGTTCGCGTTTTTTCGAACGGATGATACAAACATAAACAGAGAATATTCTCTTTTCTTGAACCATCTCATCCCTAATGGTTTGGTTCCATTCAACCAACCAAACACCGAACGAGCTCATTTCTTACCGGATGGTTCAGACCAAATGATTCGAGGAACCAAACGCACCCTAAGGGAGTTAAAACGTTCCCACGCCTCGTGCAATTATCATCATAAAAGGGAGTTAAAATCGTGCCATTATCTTAGGAAATAATGGCATAGTTTATCGCCGTATTTTGAATACGATGCGGAAGATTCCTCTATCGACTAGGCCCACATGTCCGTGAGCTTTGTCGACTAGGCCTGATAAGTCAGAAGGTCTTACGACCGGGGATGGTCGTAGGAAAGCTACGAACGCATACCGATTGTAGTAGAGCTTACGATTATGAGATAGTCGTATAAGGACTTGCGACTATGGGGTAGTCGTAAGAAGACCCACGGCTACAGGGTGGTCATAGAAGAACTTACGACCTCCAGCTTCTCCCTTATTAATATTTAAGGGGTATACTCAGGAGTTATGTGACATCATTATTACCTCATAATAGGAATTATTGATAAATGATTAAATGAGGATTGTTATATCCTCATCAGAGGGGGAGTTGGTTTTTTTCTGAACTTGCCTTATTCATCTGAACTTTCCTTGTTCATTTGAACTTTTGTAGATCTTTTCTGATACCTTCTTCAAGTGGTATTTTCTTTGGATCCTTTTGATCATTTTAGGCTTTTAAGTCTTTTGTGCATCCCATTGTATCATATTGCATTCATATGAAAATCCAAAAAGATGCATTGTAATATAAGCTTTACCGCTTCTGTCTTTTAATTGATGAAGCTTTGCTTTTTACCCTCTTGAGCTTTAGTATTTCAATTCCTGCTCAAGATCGTGTCTAGCTCTTTGACTTGCTAGAATTATCATGCTTTCACATGTGTAGCAAAGTCTTTGCTAAGTGAGCTAGAACTTTTAAACAACTTGAACTAAAAATTGCAATTTGTGGATCTTTTAGCTAGTTGCACAATTAGTGATCCGTTTGTGACATTGGCCCTGTCAAAATTGCCTTATTAGCTCTGGAATCTAGAATTGAATATCTCTTGAGCTAGTTGTCCTTTAAAGAATCTAAAATTGCTCTTGTGAAAAATGAAAAATTAAATTTCAAAAGTTCTCATGTGCTTAAATTGTGCCAAACTATTCTCACGAGACTGCTTGTCAAAGACATGAACTTGGAGATAGTTTGATGATCTAGACGATCTCATGGGGACTGCTTGTCAAATGACATGAACCTTAGGATTTGTCGCCCTGGTTGAATCTTAGGAAGGGATTGTGGATGGCTCCTAGTCCAGGATCTCCTTTACTAAGATAGACCTTGGTTGAAGCTTAGAAAGAGATTGTGGATACACTACTACAAAACAGGCTATAGTAGACGTCCCATCACGCACGGTTCCAAAGGAACCGCCTCAGATTGGGTCTGTCAGGACTCAAGTATTTGTGTTGCCGCTATATCACAGACGTTTCTTATTTAGAACCGTCTGTGATAGTCATTTGAAATGTAGGTACCAAGGATCATCCTCCAATATCTTCTTAAAGCCTATTTGAAATGTAAAATTCTTAAAGAGATTTTGGAGGAACAGAACTGGCTCTTATAAAATCATCAAACTTGCTACGTTCCAAACAGAACTAGAGATCCACGCACTCATCGTCGTGTGCTTAATGAGCGCCTTGTGCGTAAGCATCAACAAGATCGAGCAGCTCAGATAATTCTAGTAACACCTGCCAATTAATATTAATCGGTGACTACCGGAATATTTGATATAGGCGTTGGTTTGGGCCACATGGAGGTCGATAAAGCCAAGCCAAGACCCGCCCCCATCTAGATTGTTTGCGATTTAATACTATATGTATAAGAATATGAGTGCTATAGTGATCTTTCACTGTAGCACATTACTAGGTGTTAAAGCTATAATATATCTTTCCATATGTTAGATATATTTCAGTTTGTAACATTTTCAGTGTTGTCTTGTATTTGGATACTACTCGGTCCTGTAGCATATCCGGCAAAGCTAATGGATATATATTTTCGGTTTGGCTCAGCATGATTGGTTGCGTCGAGTCTTTTCCTCCCAACTCAATCTACTGATTGTTAGTTTACATAGTATCAGAGCTACCTCTTCTACCACATCGACATGTCTTCATCAAGCTATTCATCAACGACGTCTGGCGCGACAATCTCAAGCTCCAGCGATGCGATCAGCACGATTGTAGGACTGCTGTTGATGCCATCTTTTGGGCAACTGATCAGCATAAAGTTGTCGCAAGAAAACTACCTTATGTGGAAAGCGCAGATCGTTCCCTACCTTTGCGGTTAGCGATTGCTAGGGTTCGTTAATGGCTCTAGGGTTCGTTAATGGCTCCAGTGTCGCCCTGGCAAAGACTGTGGCGCAAAACACTTGGAGATGAGACGATGCAAGTTCCCAATCCAAATTATCAAATATGGGAGCAACAAGATCAGATCATCATTAGCACAATACTTTCTTCTCTTTTGCCTGAAGTTCTGTCACAGGTGCTACTACTGGAATCAGCGATAGAAGTATGGACGGCCCCGGATCGCATGTTCTCTTCTCAGTCCAAGGCGCGGATGATACAAATCCATATGCAACTCTCCAACACTCGCAAGAACGATCTTTCCGCAGCGGCATACTTCGCTAAGATGAAGGCATTGGCGGATACAATGGCCTCTACTGGTCATCCTCTTGGAGATGAAGAATTTATCCCCTATTTGCTTGCAGGACTTGATGCTGAGTACAATCCTCTGGCGACGTCTATCACAACCAGAGCCGATGCTCTCACTCTCAGCGGCGTTTATGCACACATCCTCAGTTTCAAGATGTGCCTTGATCAACAAAACTCCATGTCCCAATTCTCTGGCTCCTTTGCGAACTTTGTCAATCGTGGAGGTAGCCGTGGAGGGTGTGGGTGTGGTCGAGGAGGATGTGGTCATGAGCGCCAGGGAGATGGCGGCAAACGTCGGTACACGAACAACAACAACTCCAACACCAACAGTAATCGTCCTACATGTCAACTGTGTGGCACGATGGGACATACTGCACCAAAGTGTTGTCATCGCTTTGATCATGCCTACCAGAACAAAGTGTTTCCATCGCTTTGATCATGCCTATCAGAACGATGAATCAAGAGTTGCAGCTTCGGCCCACACTACTTCATATGGTGTTGGCACAAACTGGTACACAAATTATGGTGCTACAGATTATATTACTAATGATCTCGACAGGCAGAAATACAATGGAAATGATCATGTTCAGGCTGCGAATGGAACATATATGTTTATTAATCATGTTGGTCAATCTATTATTCCTAACTCTAGTCAAGATCTTCGTATTAAGAGGGTTCTCCTTATTCCGAAAGCAACCAAAAACCTTGTTTCTGTTCATCATCTTACCTCTGACAACAATGTCTTCATTGAATTTCATCCAAATCATTTTCTTGTTAAGGATCAGAAAACGAAGAAAGTTCTACTTCACAAAAAATGTGAAGGAGGGCTCTATCCTCCCCAATCTCAGCACAAGAAATACAATATCAAGCAAGTTTTTTCAGTCACAGCTCCAACTCAAGAGAGATGGTATAGTCGTTTTGGTCACCCTTCATTTTGAGTAGTTCAACAAGTTCTTAGGCGTCATAATTTACCTTGTTCAAATACATTCAATAAAGTTTCGATCTGTGATGCTTGTCAACATGCTAGGAGTCATCAATTACCGTATCCTTTGTTAACTGTGTACCCTCTACTACTTTAGACCATGTTTTCTCTGATGTTTGGGGACTTGCTCCTACATCGGTTGAGGGATATAAATATTATGTTAGTTTTATTGATGACTACCTTTTGAAGAATAAATTTGATGTTATGTCTGTCTTTCTTGAGTTCCAAAAACATGTTCAAACTGATTAGGGAGGAGAATATCGCAAACTCAATTCTTTTTTCAAGAAAATTAGTATTACTCATCATGTTTCATGTCCTCACACTCATCAACAAAATGGTTCAGTTGAACGTAAACATCACCACATTGTAGAGGTTGGCTTAGCTTTTCTTGCTCATTCATCTGTACCCTTAAAATTATGGGATTCGACTTTCCTGACTGCTACTTTTCTTATCAATCGGCTGCCTAGCAAAGTCCTCAATTTTGTTTCTCCTCTTGAACCCTTATTCGATCAAGTACCAGATTATTCATCCCTTAAGACCTTCAGGTGTGCGTGTTGGCCACATTTGTGGCCGTATAACACTCGGAAACTTTAGTTCCGATCTCACCAATGTGTGTTCCTAGGGTACAATAGCCTTCACAAAGGGTATAAGTGTCTCGATGTGTCCACTGGACTTGTCTACATATCTTGTGATGTTGTCTTCGATGAGGAAATTTTTCCTTTCTCTCATCCCTCACTCTCAGTCGGTCGTCGTCCCCCCTCCACACCCATTGTTTTAGATGACCAACTGACTCATAAAAATTATGTTTCTTTGTCGTCTAACATATCTGTGTAGCCTATTGCCGATCAGCCTTTGGATGATGTTATGGTGAACTTGCCTGTGGAAGATCTATTGTCTGCCGAGTTTCATCCTACTAAGAACACCGCTTCACCCTACTAGCCTCCTGCAGATCCATCTCTTCTTCGCTCACGACGACAATCGAAGTTAGGGCGCCATCTTCTTCTCGTGGTCGAGGTTGTGCCATCTGGTGTGGTGACTAGGGCACGCAACAACATGTGTGTGCCAAAAGTCTATACGAATGGAACTATGTTGGTATGCTTTTACATACATATCGGATGAACCATCTACTCTTGATGCTGCTCTTGGTGATTTGTGTTGGCGACGCGCCTTGGATGAGGAACATCATGCTTTAGTCCAAAACCGTACATGGCACTTGGTTCCTCCTCAGTAAGGGAAAAACATCATGGATTGTAAGTGGGTCTACAAGATCAAACGCAAAGTTGATGGTAGCATTGACAGGTACAAAGCCCAGCTAGTTGTGAAAGGATTCAAACAGCGATATGGGACTAATTATGAGGACATTTATAGTCCAAGAGTCAAAGCAACCATTATTCTATTATTCTTTCCATTCTGTCTCTCGAGGATGGATGCTTTGTCAACTCGATGTGCGTAATGCTTTTTGCATGGCATTCTAGAAGAGGAGGTTCATATGAGGCAACCACCGGCTATGAAGACAAGCGCCATCGAATTATGTATGCAAACTTGATAAAACAATATATGGTCAAACAAGCACCACGTGCATGGTACTCGTGTTAAGTTCTAAGTTACAAGAACTTGGGTTCAAGCCATCTCAGGCCGACACATCATTGCTTTTTTTATAACAGTGGAGATGTTGTTGTTTATTTACTTATATATGTTGATGACATCATAATCACAGGATCTATCAATGGAGAAATCACAAAGTTACTTAGTGATCTACAGGCTGAGTTTGCTCTCAAAGATCTGGGGGATCTTCATTATTTCCTAGGCATTGAGGTGGCTAAGGTTGATAATGGATTGCACCTGTTACAGTCCAAATATACCTCAGATCTACTGTCCCGAGTTGGAATGCAAAAATGCAAACCGGTTACTACTCCTTTATCACCTACAGAAAAGCTCTCATTGACAGTAGGTGAGCCACGTTAGTCAGGCGATGCAACAAGGTACCAGATTATTGTTGGTGCACTTCGGTATCTTACATTGACACGTCCTGATATTGCTTATTCGGTCAACAAAGTTTGTCAGTTCCTCCATGCACCAACCACGCAACACTGGATAGCGATAAAGCAAATACTAAGATATTTGAAATATACGTCAAGCGTTGGGTTACATATATGCATACCGTCGTCAACTCTAATGAGTGTGTTCTCATATGCTAATTGGTCTTGTTGTCCAGATGACCGGCGATCCACGAGAGGCTCTGCAATGTTTTTTTTTTTTGCTCAAATCTCATCTCTTAGAGTGCACACAAACAACCTACCGTGTCACGGTCTAGCACTGAAGCATATCCGGCAAAACTAATGCATATATATTTTCGGTTTGGATACTACTCGGTCCTGTAGCATATCTGGCAAAACTAATGCATATATATATTTTTGGTTTAGCACCGCACAATTGGTTGCATCGAGTCTTTTCCTCTCAACTCAATCTACTGGTTGTTAGTTTACACTCGGTTTTACTGTGAAGAAGAATTTGTACGGTAGCATAGACACGGCGACGCTAGATTTTAATCATTGGATTTTGATCAGACGGTTGAGGAGAGACGTTCTTAACGCATAACAGCATTTTAGCCTCCAATGCAGAGGATCCAGCCCCAGGTAGTGGAGTAGCAGAGAAGCAAATGTACAAAAGTCTTGCTCAACTGTAACCACATGGCCACATGGGCGTGCATGTTATGTGCTTGCCTTGCATGATTGCATCTCACAGTCCGCTGGTGCTGCCTCAACAATCACATGCACAATAAACAATCCAAGAAATTACTAACTCTTAGTACTTTAATTTGATAAATCAATGTTCTAGTAGTAAAAACTCTTCTTAATTCACACTCGAATCTTTGCAACCTCAACTACAGTTGCACCACCACCACCATCAAACACCATTTGAAATCAAATGGAAAAGAAAGGAAAACGGGAAGTAAGCAAAAAAACCAATTAACCAAGGAAGAAGAAGAAACAGAGAAGAATATGACAAGAATCAAACTGAAGATCTGAGCCAAGCTGAACTTGCGAATGGACTAGCAGCTAGATTAAAACATCCTGAGGAGCACGGCAGCGACGGCTGCGACGGCGGTGGTGTAGGGCGCGGCCCGGGTGGCGAGGGAGGCGGTTTTGTGACTTTTGTCCGACGCGGCGGCGGAGGACTTGGATCCCGGCGGGGAGGTGGGCGCCTTCTTGGCGGTGACGGCGAGCTTCATGCCGCTGTAGCAGTAGCCGTAGCTGCAGATGAAGTAGTAGTCCTTGGCCTCCTTGAGCTGGAAGGCGTAGCTGTGCCCCTTGCTGTAGCTGCTGATGGCGCTCGCCTTGTCGCAGTTGTCGTACCCGACCTCGTCCACCTGCACCACGTCCGACCGCCCGTTCTGGTACTCGAACACTGCACCGACCTCGTCATTCAGCTTCTTTAATGGCGGAAGAGATGAAATATGAAGTGAAAGGAGGAACTCAAGCGAGGAGGTGAGCTTACGGAGCCAGTCGCCCTTGTAGAAGGGGCGGTGCTTCTTGACCCAGGAGGTGTAGTCCACGTCGGGGTTCCACCCCTTCTCGTCGCCCACCGTGTAGTTGGTCGCCACCGTCGCCGCCGGCAGCGACGCCAGGACCAGCACCAGCAAGACGGCGCTCGCCGGCAGCGGCAGCATCCTTCCTCTCCTCCGGTGGCACATCTCCCGATCTCGATCTCCTTTGGCAGCTGGTGTTTCTTGGGATGGGAAGGAGTGGGATGAGCTGGAGTAACTACTACCAGTGAGGGACAGTGATACGACGTTAGTTGGTGCTGCCTGCCTTATGGAGTTATGGTGGAGGGGACCCTCGCCGTCTCTTCTCCTCTGTCACGGTGGCGTGGTGTTGAGTTTTTTTTTTTTTGTATGTTTCTTTAGTACCTATGGTTCACACGTAATTAAAAAAATAACATTGCAAGGCGCACAGTGCTAAACAGCGCTGAATACTGATGCATAGTTATTTGTTACCGTAGTAAATAGTACGCCGGCCCGTCCGACCTGATGCACTCCAGGAGTATCACATGTGACTTACCTAGTTTTCTGAACTATTATTTTTGCAATTACATAAAACTTACTTTTGCTATTACCAAAAAAACGTACCAAATCATCCAAAGATTTTGTGTGGTGTTCAATGATTGCGCCAAGAATCATCTAGAGGAAGAGTTATATATACTACACTTGAGATCTGGGTGAAAGCTGGTAACTCCTCCGTGTAAAGTACAGTGGACGCACTCTTTTTCAGAGAGAGTTAGAGGCAAATGCACAGTGACAAGGACATCCCCTGTGCATCTACTCTTCACCTATGACAACAGCACGAGTCTGGCAATTAAATGAACAGGTGAATCTCTTCCTCGCTGAATTTAACTCGCGTTGCAATGCCTAATGCGTGTACCTTAATTGCTGTCAGGTTTGTACATGGAAGATGAGGAGAAGAGCTGCCGAAGTAAAACTTTGTTTGATGGCGCATACACTTGGTGCTAGAACCTGAGGAGGCCGCGGCCAACGCCAAGATTGGGAAGGAGCAGCGCCTTGCACTTGGGCCGCCTACATGTGATGTGAAGCTAGCGCACGCGGCAAGGAAAAGGGCGCGCAGAAGATTGTTTCGGCCGGCACAAGTGCACGTCGAAACTTCTCAAGAAAACCAAGTGAACCGGAGATCCTTTGCAAAACCAGATTTGGTTTTTGAGAGATGAATCCGAATAGGCTAGCTAGGGGCCTGCGTGCTTTCTTTTCTGCTCGAATCATCCGTACATGGTTTTTGAATGTCGGTGATTTGCTACGGAAAAAAAGAGAGCATATTACTTCATCACGTCGAGTAGTTGGTGAGCTCGGCTGCATCACCCTTAACTTCAGCACTACACATGACCAGACCCCCTACAGCCCACGTTACGCCTCCGTCCTTGTGCTCTTAGCTGAGGGCGCACCCTCGGTCCTGCCGTCATGCCCAATTTGCATCGTTGTCTTCGCTTCACACCACTTACGATTAAATTGGGCTAACCGAGACAGGGAGAGGTAGCCTTGCTCTACAGCAAGGAAGAGGACAGACCTAGCGGAGGAGGTTGTTTGGATAGGAATAAATTTTGTTAGAAGTTAATCTGTTTATTGAGTAATTTATTTTGTTAGAGGTTTTGTAGGGAAGTGGAAGGGGTTGTAAGGGTACGATACACTATAACCATCGACACCACCAACTGAATATTAGTTGTAAATACTAGTAAAGAAACCAACAGGTGGAAGATTCATCTCTCATTCGTCGTAATCAGGCCGTACACAAGAAGCATACGTATACATTGCCAGAACCATGATCAATCAAATTATAATCAATAATAGCATGTACCAGGTTCAAGTTACTCATTGGTCTAGTAATTACCCCTTCTGGGAACTAACAAACAATCCATGTTGGAGGTGTCTAAAATACATATATAAACGTATAACTAAGAGCATCTATAATAGTTTGTTTCTTAGTTTATTACTAAGAGGAGAGAGAGTACTCAATCTAATAAAAAGAAACAAGTCTTTCAATAGATTATTTTTTGAGCTTGTATCTAAGACTTTAATTGCTACAAGTGTGTATGATTCTTGATGATCAATAATGAAGTATAACTTTGTGGCCTACATGTTTTAGCTTATTTATCATATCAATAATGAAGTCGGGCTGCACAAATAATCTGGTGGATATTATGCTTTAAGACAGTGGGACCAACAAAACGCATTTTTAAGTAACAAATAAGTCTCCAATAGAGTATTTGGTTGTTTCTTGTGTCTTGGTATTAACAATTTGCTAGTTTCTTAATCTACAAACAACCTCACATTCTCTCCTCCACATCACCTAAATGCTGATGTGGCAACCTCTTAGTAACAGCTGACGTGGACTGTTGTAGATGCTCTAACGCTATAGATGTGTTATTTATGTTTATGCCTTGACTGACATGCGGTTGGCGCTAAATCGGTGAGACAAGAAAAAACAAAGTAAGTAGACAAAACTGTTAGATGTATATTATTGTATGTGTATTTTTCCTATTGTATAAGGGGTTACCTGCATATATGTTACACATGTACTTGTATATATATTAGCTCATTGGCCTCATAATGAATACAAGCGCTATTCATAACATGGTATCAGAGCAAACCTACGGTTTTGTTTTGCCCGTGGTCGTCGCCTAGCTTTTCCCGTGGCCGCTTTGCCTGTGGCCGCCGCCTGGCTCTTCTTCCATCGTGCTTGCTTGTGGCCACCCGCGCCTATCGTAGTCATCATCTTCCACCCGGATCCACCCGACGTCAGCGCCACCTGCCGGATCCATCGCCTCCCGATCCAGCCGCCTCCTCTTCTACTTCGGCTTCTCGGCATCGCTTGTCTTGCTGCCCGCTGAACCAATCCGGCCGCCTCCTCTTCGACGCCCGATCAGCGTCGCCTGCCTCGCCACCCGCCATATCCATCTTGTCACCTCCACCACCGCCATCGCTTCTGCTGCATCATCCACTGCATCTTTTGCTCAGTGGTATCATCGTTTGGGACATCTTTGCGGGTCGCGTCTATCTTCTTTACTTCGTCGTGGTCTTTTAGGGTCTGTGTCTAGTGATGCTTCTCTCAATTGTCAGGGTTGTAAGCTTGGTAAACAGTTTCAACTTCCATATCCTTCTAGTGAGTCAGTGTCACAACGTCCTTTTGATCTTGTTCATTCTGATATATGGGGTCCGGCTCCTTTCGTATCGAAAGGAGGTCATCGATATTATATAATTTTTATTGATGACTTTTCTCGACACACATGAATATATTTTATGCCATCTCGTAGTGAGGTTTTATCCATCTACAAGACCTTTGCAGCCATAATCTGTACTCAGTTTGACCCTCCTATTTGTGTTTTTCGTGTTGACTCTGGTGGGTAATACTTGTTAGGAGTCCTTCGTGGTTTTCTTACTGAGTAGGGCACTCCACTACTACAGAAAAGACATTCACAGACGGTTCAAAAACATCATCACGCAGCGGTTTTCGTGAGCCGTGCGAGTTTATGGGTCGAATGATATGATCATCACGCAGGCGATTTTCAACCGTCGAAAAAATCATCACGAGCGGTTCGAACAAGAACCGCTCGCGTGATAGTATCTATCACGAGCGGTTCTTGTTCGAACCGCTGCGATAGTCTAGTTTCATAGACGGTTACGAACAAGAACCGCTCAGGATAATAATTATCACGAGCGGTTCTTATTCGAGCCGTCTGTGATAATTTTTTCTATTGCAAAAAAAATCAAACCAATCAATTGCTGACAGCTTGTTTCCATATGCAACCTCTAGCAAGACAACTAAAATCAATTAAAATTATGATGGCAAACACATTACAGAAAGGGAAACCAAAATGTTTCACAATGTCCCTCCGAATGGGAAAAAAGAATAAAGTTACAAAGTTAAACTAGCTAGAAACCATCTATGCCTCCAAGCTTCAAGAACTCATCGGCTTCTTGGATTAAGAACTCATCCTCTCAATACCTCACCATCATATCATAAGATGTTCTTGCATGTCGTCGAGTTCGACTCAAGCTCGTCGACAAGGAGGCAGACGACCGAAAACTCTCAATGGCGCTCCGACCTTAGGTAACACAAAATTCAGATAATTTTCATTACAAAAACAGCCAACAAATTGTGTATGTTATGGGGATGTACATGTACCTTCCAGATTTACCTCTGCGGCAGACAAGGAGCTCCTCTGCATGACCGTATCCTCCTCATCGCTGCCGCTTTTGTGTCTCCTCGCTGAACCGCGATGGGGAATCGAGGGTGGTCGCCGGAGCTCGGTGTAGGGAGGGGAGAGGGAGAGACTAATGGAAAACAAGGCTGGGGTGGTTATAATATATAAGGACAGTGCCAAAATATTTTGCCTCCCGCGCGCGCGTTCAAAATTTTTCGTACTCCTGCGCTGCGAATCACAGACGGTTTCATAGAAAAACCGTCTGTGACGACATATCACGACGGTTCTTATACGAACCGTGCGTGATAAGTATCTTATCACGAGCGGTTTATATTAAAAACCGCTCGTGATATATCTTATCACGAGCGGTTTGTATTAAAAACCTACCGTGACTTAGAATTACACTCGATTTTATCATGGCTTGGAATTTTTCTTACTCGCAATTTTACCATAGCTTGAAATCACTAACACTCTAATTTTACCATGGCTTGAAGATTTTACCATGGCTTGAAATCACTAACACTCCGATTTTACCATGGCTTGAAGATTTTACCATGGCTTGGAATCACTAACATCTCGTAGTGATTGGAAGCCATGGTAAAATCGGAGTGTTAGTGATTCCAAGCCATGGTAAAATCAGAGAGTTAGTGATTCCAAGCCATGGTAAAATCTGAGTGTTAGGAAAATTCAAGCCATGGTAAAATTAGAAAGTACGGAAAATTCCAAGTTACAGACGGTTTTTAATACAAACCGCTCAGGATACTTGATGACGGTTTTCAACATGAACCGTGCTGTGATGAGCATGGGAATTCACAGGCGGTTACGTGTTGAAAACCGTCATCAAGTATCACTGACGATTCTTATTTAGAACCGTATGTGATACTTCACGACGATTTTCAACACGAACCGCGTGATATTACTTCTTCACGAGCGGTTTTAGCGCGGCCGATAACCGAGCGGTCACTAAACCAAAACCGTCTGTGATTGTATTATCTGAGCGGTTTTGGTCAACCGTCTATGATGAGGTGTCGAGATAGCCTTTTGTAGTAGTGCTCTGTCTTAATTTTCTTGCCACGGTGCTTATGCCCGAGCGGTGTGGCTAAATGGAAGCATAGTCATCTTCTTGAGACAACTCGTGCTCTTATGCTTGCTTTTACTGTCCCACCACACTTCTAGGCTGAGACTATTTCTCCTGCTACTTTCCTGATTAATATTTAGCCTTCTTTTGCTCTTCAGGGTGGGATCCTAGTTGAGCGTCTCTGTGGCAAGACTCCTAATTATTCTAGTCTTCGCCTCTTTGGGTGCATGTGCTATGTTCTTCTTGCACCTTGTGAGTACACCAAGATGACTGCTCAGTCCGTGGAGTGCGTTTTTCTGGGCTATAGCGCTGAGCACAAGGGATATCGTTGTTGGGATCCTGTCGACCGACAGATGCGGGTTTCTCGAAACGTCACTTTTGATGAGTCTCGTCCTTTCTACCCTCATCCTTCTCTTTCCACCACTTCAGCATCTCTTGTCGAGCCACTTTCTTTCCTGACTTTTCCTATCACCCCCATAGTCACCACACCTCCATCACAGCATTTGGCCTCTTCAGTGCCTCCTTCACCGTCTCCTTTGCTACTGCCACCCTCTCCAGAGGCTCCTCCCGGCCTTGGTCCTTCTTATCCTCTCTACTACACTCGTCGTCCGTGAGTTGAGGATTTTTCTGATGCGTCATCTTCTTCTGATGGTTCATCTTCTTTGGCCTTCCCTCGATATGCTCTTCGTGATCGTCAGTCTATTCGGCCTCCTGCACGCTTTAGTTTAGCGACTCTTGTCGAATCGACTTCTTATCGTGATCTTCTTTGTTCATCGAGTGATAGCATCTGATGGCGAGCGAGATTGCTGCCCTTGAGCGTATTGGCACGTGGGATCTTATCCCTCTTCCCGCGCGTGTTACTCCTATCACGTGCAAGTGGGTCTGTAAGGCTAAGACCTGCTTTGATGGTTCTCTTGAGCACTACAAGGCTCGTCTTGTGGCACGTGGTTTTCAGCAGGAGTATGGTCGTGATTACGTCGATGAGACATTTGCTCATGTGGCTCACATGACCACCGTTCGCACTCTTCTTGTTGTGGCGTTTGTTCGGGCATGGTCCATCTCTCAGCTTGATGTCAAGAATGACTTTCTTAATGGTGAGCTGCGTAAATAGATTTATATGTAGCCACCACCAGGGTATTTTGTTCTTGAGGATATGCTTTGTCGCCTTCGCCGATCTCTTTACGGCCTCAAGTAATCTCCTCGTGCCTAGTTTGATCGTTTCTCCTCTGTTATCACTGCAGCTGGTTTCTCTGCCAGTGCTCATAATCTTGCTCTCTTTATTCACACTTCGCCTCATGGTCAGACACTTCTCCTTTTATATGTTGATGATATGATCATTACTGGAGATGATTCTCGGTACATCACTTTTGTGAAGGAGCGTCTTAATGAACAGTTTCTCATGTCTGATCTGGGTCATCTTCACTACTTTCTTGGGGTTGAGGTTATTTCTACACCAGAGGGTTTTTATCTGTCCTAAGAAAAGTATATTCAGGATCTTCTTGATCATGCTTCTCTTACCGATCAACACACCGTTGAGACTCCTATGGAGCTTAATGTTCATCTTCGGCCCACTGATGGTGAGTCTCTTGCCGATTCTACTCAATGTTGTCACCTTATTAGGAATCTTGTTTATCTAGGTGTTACTCGTCCTGACATTTCATACCCTGAGTCAGTTTGTTTCTGCTCCCACTAAGCTCCACTATAGTCATCTTCTTCGTGTTCTACGATATCTTTGTGGAACCATCACTCATCGTCTGTTTTTTTCTCGCTCCGGCTCTTTACAGCTCTAGGCATATTCTAATGCCATCTGGGCTAGTGATGACTCTGATCGTCAGTCTCTATCTGCTTATTGTGTTTTTCTTAGTGGTTCTCTCATTGCTTGAAGACTAAAAAGCGCATGTTAGCTTCTCGTTAGTCTTTGGTGAGTTGCAAGCTATGTCTTTGTTGACTACGGAGGTTACATGGCTACGGTGGTTACTTGAGGATTTTGGTGTTTCTGCTTCAGCATCCACTTCTCTTTTGTCTGACAATACAGGGGTTATTAGATTGCTACAAATCCGGTGAAGCATGAGCTTACTAAGCATATTGGTGTTGATGCTTCCTATATACGGACACATGTGTAGGACCAAATTGTTGCTCTTCAAGATGTGCCTTCCGAACTTGGTTGGTAGACTTCTTCACAAAGTGAAAGCATCTAGGAAATTGTTTTGGTAATTAATGACAATATGTGAATATGGGACTAATATGTTTATTGAGTATTTACAAGGTTAAGTCCCAATAGTGAATATGACAAGTTGGAGATGCATGCTAAAGGTCAACATGAAGATAAATATGGTTCAAAGACAAGGTACAAGTAGTCTAGGATCCTTTTTATGTTTACCGGTCTTAGGAGAAAATGATAGAAGACCGGATTTTAGATTAAATACCGTACTATTAAGAGGGATCATGATTAGTAGATTGATAGCATGTTCTTGTACCATTTAGATCAATATAGGATCATGCATGCACTTAGAATTTGATGTGGTAGCCAACTTTGCTTTGTTAGGATAATCGGTAGTACCGATGTTGTGTCGGCGGTACTACCGCTCAGCGGTATGACCGGAATGGTGGTGTGGTACTACCGCAACCTGGTTGTACCGAAAAATAGTTGACGGTACGTTTTTTTACAGAGTGAAATCGTTTTGATCATGAGCTCCTATGGGAAACGGTAGTACCAGAGAATACATGGCGGAACTACCGCATAGCGGTAGCGGTATGACCACATATCCTTTGGCGGTACTACCGGTGCACGTTCGGACCGTCCGAACGTATCATCCATCGTGCGGTTAAACCAAGTGGTCCAAACGGCCCATCAAATCTGAGCCATCCACGTGGCTAGTCTAATCGGGTGAGCTGGTGTAAGTCACTCTTATGAAACGGTAGTACTGGGGTTTCGTGGCGGAACTACCGCAGTGCGGTATGACCGCATCTTTTCAGAGGAACTACCGCACCCTGATATTACCGAAAAATCAGCGGCACGGTTTTCATCGAGGTGATGTGCTTGCGTGGGGAGGGGATGCGACGAACGCCTCATTTACCATCACTATATTCTTTTTAAGTACTAAAGATTAAGTCTGAACCGTAAGAAATTATTAGGTGGTTGAGTTTACGATAGGTACTAGAATCCAAGTCGGAGTTGGCCACCCTTGGCCTTTATATTGGCTGTACGTAACTACCAGGCGGTAGAACACGATTGAATCTAATATTTTCCAGAGAAAAGCATACGCTTTTTCTAGGGTTTGCAGCCGCCAAACACCACTAGAATTGAGGATCTTTGTGCGCATCCTTTGTGATTTGCAGGGAGATTGCATCCACTTTTGCATGGTTGAGTGGATAGTTATTGAAGCATGTGGTTTAGCGAATTTGTTCATCGCAGATCGTTGCATTAGCCTTGTCAAGTTCGTCCGGCTACTCGAGTTATCACCTTACGACTAATTACCTGGTGATCTGTGGACTAATTGCGCCCCTGGTAATGACAAGCATAGATGGATGGATCTATGCGGTTTTGATTTGTGAAATAACACGAGAATTATTTATGATTAGAGGGTGTTGAAGGTCTCATTTGGAACACAGGAACTGTTTTTCCAGTGAAACTCTTGCAAAATTCCTACTTTTCAAACATGCCTTGGTTGATCTCTGTAAGTTATTTCTTAACTGGGCAGCCTTTTTAATACGATGCAATTGCTCTAATCATTCGTATGACTATGATAGAGGATCCAGGATATGTAGGATGGGGAAGTGGGGTTAACTGGTAGCCTGGCCATTGGATGCTGTAAGGTTCCTGGGATCCCTGCATGGGGTGGTGTGCATCCTCCATCATTGTCCATTTTAGGTTTAAAGTGTTACAGAAGCAAGTCTTTTCCCGCGTAAATATTTATTAGCAAAGGACTTTTAAGTCGCTCTTGTGATATGCATTATATCTCCCCTCCACATCGATATAGGCAAAAGTAAGCATATATCATTATCAGCCATGAAGGCATGAAGGACTTGCTAGATGGAGACAAAAACAAGGGATAAAAATCCATAATGCTTTCTACCCAAGCTCATTTGAAAATGATCAGAGTGTTTTAGAAGCAAGCCTTTCCCACATCCATACTAATTAGCAAAGGATTCTTTAGGTTGCTGTTAGTTGCAACATGTATTATATTTCCTCCAAATTTAGTAGTATAAGCTAATTAGCAAAGCATTCTGAATTTCCATCCGTTGTTGTGTCTCCATCCAGCTACCAAGAATTTACCACATCCATACTATCAGCTACCAAGAATTTACCACATCCATACTATCGGCTACCAAGAGCTGGATGGAGACACAACAACGGATGAAAATTCAGAGTGCTTAATTTCTACCGGAGCTCGTTTCACAACGAACCAACTTCAATGTTTGTTTGTTTTACCGAGGAACTTCATTGGATCTATCATCTAACCGTGTGAGGAACGAAGACTGTCAAGTGTTTGTTGGCATTGTTGCCCTGGTGGGACAAGATTTCGGTGAAAGCTTTTCCAGTAACTGAAGTTTAGCACGAGGGAGAGGAGAGGAGGCCCATGTGAGGAGATGCCGCGCCATCTGCTCCTTTATGTCCGACAATGCTACTGAAGTTCAGCAGCGGCGTTATGTGGTACTGATGAGTGTGCATCTGCTACCCAGCTTCTACTTTCTTGGCTCCATATCTCACTCACCTCATGTGCGGTGCTGATAGTGATCTGTGTGTGATTTACAACCACTTGCATTCTTTAGTCCTTGGCCCTTTTCTCTTTATCGCAATTCTACCTTTGTCCTTTACAACTAGACATTTCTTTGTCTCTCTTTGCACGCAATGGCAACGCCCCTTGTTGGTCACTCCTTTCCTTCCTTCCAAGGACACTGGCACTGCAGTGCAGCATCTTTCGAGTGAACGGGAAAGGAGCTCATCCAAGTGCCGTGCGACGAACCGACCGTTGGCTGCTTGAGCCGACGGCCACAGCTGACAGCTTGCTTGCTTGCTATGATTTATATGCTTTACGTTTGTATCCCTTCCCTACTAGCGTGCATCATTGAAGTTTGCCATCTGTAAAACTGCACCTCATCTCCTCTGCTCATTCGGTCTTCTCCCCCTTCTTTTTGCCCCCCTTGATTGCTTCTGACGGAGTGAGCACTCATGATGTCCAGTAATGTGTCCATCACGCTATCTACTGGACAGTTGACACGAACTCGTCTAAAAGCTTAAGCTGACGAGGAAAGACAGACAATTAGCTTCAACAGGAAGTACAATTCTTGCTATGGATATGGATCCTTTCTTCCTTCTTTAGGGCTCGTTTTGAAACACAAGAACTATGTCAATACACACGTAAGCCTAGAAAAATTCCCGTGTTCCAAATACGGGCTAGACCGGCTAGTGTGCCATACTCTTTTTCCTCAAGAAACAAAAAAGACGGGCCATGCCTCCTGCAAGAAAACGAAGGGCCATCACTGGATTTCACACTGGCTCCGGCTCCATAGACCAAGGCCCATACCATATACTGGGCTTTTCATTTCCTAAGTCCTAGTGCTAAACTGCTATATGGACCTCCTCTCAAGAGAGAGGGAGACTGGGAGAAAGAAAGGCTACTTACTGCATCTACGTGGGCTAGCGAGTCTGGATCAAACCAAAATACTGCTGCTTTCTTGTACACTGTCTACTCTCTCTACTAAAACTTACAAGTCCATGGAGTAGTCAGTAGAGTACTAATGCATGCACCATGTATCAACGAGTTTCAGACAAAGCTGTCAAAACGAACGGAGAGATCAAAGATGGCAAGAAGCAGAAAGATACGGTGCCACAATCACGAAACTGTTTCAGATCACGGCAAGAAGAGCGGTGCTGAATGCTGACGCACGATGCATGCTTTGGCTTTGCAAGAAACTCACTTACCTGCACCATTTGCCATCTTCTCTGCCGTACGTGCTACTGTCCTTGCTAGAGTAGTTGCTACAGCAGTGCACTGGCACAATACTAGCTACTGTGCATGTATGATGTTCGTGTACTACTTGTGATCGAGCCATGACTGGATGGAAATTGTACCTGAGGTTACAAATATGCAGGCAACCATGAGACTGTGCCTGAGTGAACGCTGGTCTTCAGTCTTCAGAGAGCACGCAGCACGGCAGCAGGCTGTGAGCCGAATTGCTGACCTGCGCACAGTTCCTGCGATCTATGCATGACGCTGGGTATTAAAACCTACCTAAAATTTCTGGTTTCCATCAGAGAGGAGGACCATGTTCCATGCATGCTGCGTGCATGTGTATGGACTGTATGTGGTGCCTGACCCTGCAACTTCTGAAAGATTTTGCCGTGCATCTGATCAACGACCGATTATAATTAGCCTGTGAAGCGTGTAGGTGATTTCAGGTTGGGCTTGGATTGAACAATTTGAGATGAGATGAGGTGCAGCGAAGCAGCCATTACCAATTTACAATTACCCTCCTGGTAGATCTGAAGCCTTCGCTTTAACCAGCGAAGAACGCGGCGAGCTAGTCATGGACCAAAAGAGGATAGAAAGGCTGCAATGCTACTGCTTGCTCCTGTGATCATGTTACTGGTGTCATGTCACCACTCACCACTGTTTGCTAGTATTGTTAGAGTAAGGTATTAGAATAGAGACTCTTCTATATTCCCATATCTACCTTTTGTATTAACTTACCTGTATATGGTATACACCTCTTGTACTCCTATATATATTGTCCATTGGGCTTCTTCAATATACACACAATATTCATTACATGGTATCAAAGCAAAGATTAGGGTTAGGGTTTACTTTACTGTAGCCGCCGCAGCCGCTCGTTTTCCGCTGCCCGCTGCCCTCGAGAGGAGTTTCTCTGCTCCCAGGGGCGGCCTCTCATCGGCGCCCGTGCTCTCTCGTCGGATCTTTGCCGTGCTGCCGCTCGGGCCACCCGTGGCTCGTCTTCATCCACGGTCTCGACCTCGAAGCCTACCGCGCCCAGGGAGTCGACGTGCGTGTCTTCGCCGCGATGCCCATGTCCTTGGGCCTCCTTACGCGGCGGTGCTTGGAGACGGTTCTCCCAAGCCGCCGCCTCAACATCGTCTTCTGGATCGAGCCGCCGCCGCATCGTGCTTCTCCAAATCGCGACGACCTCGTGCTCCTCCAGCTCTCCCTCTGCTAGGACCAAGTGGATGTGCGTGCCCGGTTCGAGCCGCCGCCTCCGGATTGGTGTTTTCCCCTTCTCGTGCTCGCCTCTGTGTGCGCCTAGTGCAGTCGTCTCCTCGGATTGAGCGGATCCGAGTCCCAATGACCTCTACCGCCTCCCTCTTTTGCTGATCTTTCAGTGGAGTGAGGAAGATCTCGGCTTGGGGAGGAGTAAAGGAGGAGCTTGTGGGGAAGAACCACGGAGAAGGGGGGAGAAATCTGGATAGAGGCACAAAGTCGAGGGGAGCAATATGGTATCTGGATTGAGGCCTAAAGTCGCTCGCACGAAGTCGTTCTGGCTTCACTGACTGGCTCCAAATTCTCTACTAGCTCCTCGCACGAAGTCGTTCTGGCTTCACCGACTGGCTCCGGCTTCGATTTCTACTTTGACTTCTCTGGTTATCCTTTGAGTCATTTTTTTCTTCCGTTGCGTCCATCTAAGTTCGTATCATTTAATCTTTGCGTTCGTCTAAGCCATACGAGTTCATAAATTTATTGTCAGTCATAGAACCATAGGAATTGCCTTATGCATGGCAGCAGCCACAGCTCCCGCTCTTCTTTCTAAGCCGCGTGCGGATCGCAGAAGTTGTTATGATGCTGCCGCTTTCTTAGCCACGCTTCTTTCGCGTCGCCACTGTCTTGGGCTTCGATCTGTGCCGTCATGCTTCTATCTATTCCTATTCGGCTTGATTTGATAGTTTTTTCTATTTTTTCGGTTTCATCACCTTCTTCATTGTGTTGTCGTGATCGACTTTGCTCCCGCTTGTCTCTACTTCATCAGCCCCTGCACCTTGTGCTTCATGGGTTGTCGCACGACCCCTAAAGAACTCGATATATTTTCCAAGAGTTGCATGCTATGACGCCATTATCAAGACTCGGACTTCGGATTTTTTTCATATTTTAGTGTTAACCCTTTCCAAATGCAACACTATTGCATGCGCCTTACATTTAAGGGGGTGTTAGAATAAGGTATTAGAATATGGACTCTTTTATATTTTGTTATCTATCTTTTGTATTGTCTTATCGTATATGGCATACACTTTATACTCCTATATATATATTGCCCATTGGGCCTCTTCAATATATTACACAATATTCATAACATTAGCGACAATGTTATGATATGTGATACTATTAGTTTTTCTATTGAGTGTGAATAATTAAACTATTATTAAAGGATGAGAAAGAAAAGAAAGGTTGAATGATAGCATGGCCTGACCCGGTTGATTAACCCCTTTTGCATGGGGATGAGGGAATCTCTCCTGTTCTTGACCTTTTCAGGCTGCTTCTTTCCACTTGCAACTCCAGTGGAAGGAATGGATGCTGTCATCTTGAGATTGTTGGTTAAAAGTAAAAATCAAATTAACCCAACGAAATATAACTGATGAACATATACCATTTACAAATTACAATTGCTTCAGTAAAATCGAATAAATAAGTGAATCATAATCAACCAGGATACTAAACACTTCAGCATTGATCTGGCTTCTGGGTGGGGTCAGATATTAATAGGACAGCATCTGAATTCTGAATTCCGATCGGTTTGGATGGGCACAAGAGTTTGATTGCGCAACAGCCTGAACCCAAGCGTACATGAACATGACCCGAGTTGTCAAATCAAATCGGTCGTACAAAATAAAACGGTGCACTGTAGCGAGTGGCATGGTCACAGAGGATCAGCACAGTGCTCGCAACAGTAGCTGCACCTGTGGCTTCGTTATTGTTCTTCAATAAGAACGATTGATTTTGATCTGATTTGGGAGGGTGGTCAAAGGAAGATAGATAATACAGTAGCAACATGAGAAGCAAAATGAAAAGAAAAAAAAACTTTCTTGGCTGTTGTTCTTGGGGTATCTGCAGGAGAAGAATATCCCTGTGGAAATATAGAGTAATAGAGAGGGGTATTTTGGGGAATGGGGAAGTGGCAGTGGCAACTCTCCCAGGATTCGTGGGGAAGAGAGCATCACACATTCTTCCACACCGGCCCCGGTGTCACGTACTTGCTTTCTTCCCAGAATGCCCCTGTACATATCTCTATATATTCCACAAAGCCATCAACATTTTCCTTGAAACTTGAAAATGGGTGCTATGATCAATCATTCTTTCTTTTTTCTGCGAGGGAGTCATTCATTCTATTTGTATGTGTAGACGATAAGTACCCCATCTATTCACATATATAGAGGCTTTGTTTGGAGTTTCATCGGAATTTCATAGGAAACAATTTCAATCCCTATAAGAATCGGGATAAATTTCTACATAACAAGGCCTGAAATTATTTTCCCTACATACTAATTCACATTTTTTTCTTTAAAAGACAACACAGTTCACATATTTACTTCAGGGTATGTTTCTAGCTAGGGACCAGGGACCAGACGATAGTCCACGGTGCCTTGGCTTGCATTCAAATCTAAGTTGAGGTAAATGTAAAAAAAAATATGGATCCTTTTATGAAAACATAGGAGTACTTCGCACATCTGAATTAGCAAACAAGTGAGCGCAACGATGATTCTTGCCAGGCGTTTAATCCACCTTGTGTCGCTCATGATGTTGATGCATGGCTGCAGGCTAGGTAAAAATCATTTCACGTTCTAAGAACTTCAGAACTTACACCTCGAGAGACGTCTTATGTAGCCGCGAAATAGTCAATTCCCAACAAAAAGCTCCATAATACTGGCTTGTATCACAATGTGTTAAAAGTTAGAGCTAGTGTTATTGATGTCATGAAGTAAAGAAGCTAACAATGAGATCCTATAGGCAATGGACAAGGAAGAGCACGAGAACGCAGTCTATGAACCTATGATCAAAGGTTCAGAATGCAAGTTGTGTTTCTTTGTGAGCACGCAGTGCGGTGGCAGAAGGGCCTGGCCTATAAAAGCTAAGAGAGAGAGGGATGGTTGCTTTCACAGCAAGGGTGCCTCTGCCAATAGATGCAAGCTCACATGTAGGTATTGTGCATGAACGACGGACGCACAAATGACACTGCCATGAAAGCCGACAAGAGGCCCCAGCAGCCATGAATTGGGAGCTTCTTCGCCGACTCGATCCTGCCATCAATCCCGGTTTTGCCCCTGCCCTAGGGTCACGCACAAATGCATGTCTGTCCAGTCAGTACAACCGCTGCCCATGGCACTCCTCTAGTCCTGTTCCCAGAGAACTATTTATTATGGCTGTGTGTTTTGGTTTGAGAAAATTGCTGCTCTGTAAATTTGCGTCCTTTGTCAATGGATATCTAAAAAACGTGGTTCGTCAGAGCACACTGTAAAAATGTGTAATTCTGCCGTTGGACATCGAGGCGACTATTTTATTATTTTCGAGTCAGAGGGGGGAGGAGGGGAGAGAAAACATACGAATTGTCTAGTTTGCTCTTTCTCTTCTTTCTCCTTCTGCTCTCCTCTTCTTCCTCCCCTTTCTTCCTCTTCTATCCTCTTCTCTTCCTACCCAGCCGAACCGGCCTAGATCCGATCGTGGGCCACCGGATCCAGTCGTCGCCGTGCCTGTAAGGACCCAGAATTAACTATCCCAAATCCTCTGTGTATTCCACACTAGTCACGTGATCAATAGCTAGTGTACATAATTAAACAAAATGATAACAATCCATATCACACATTTATTGAATAATAATCAGAGTTTTATTACCAGAAAGGCTTTCGAGCCAACAGTGATGAACATAGCGGAAGACGAAGAAAAGGTAGTAGAGCTCAGCTAATCTGTCACAGGCAATCGACTGGGGTAGCGGCCTAGTCGTCGAAATCTTCAGCAGTTACGGAGTCCTTCTCATCTGATCAACATTTTATTAAGCAAGGTGAGTACAAATAAATGTACTCCGTAAGTTACACCCAATAACATATTATAATACATGAGGGTATAACAAATGATGGCCTATAGGGTTTCTTTTGCATAAAGCGATATTTTCTTTAAATACTTGTACTAAGTTCCAATGCAGATATTCTATAACTACAATTCATTTTCTAAATCTCAAGTTTTATAGTCAGATAACATTCACACAATAATGGTGAAGGATACTCTTCTATCACATGGCTACCCGCCCAATTTTCCATTTGGATAAGATATCCAGAAACATTTAATAAAATCCTTTGAAATCAAAACCAAAAATCTATACTTTGCATTGGCTTTGCTTCAGCATATCCATGACCGTAGACACGGCGATTCGAATAGTTTTACACTCTGCAGAGGTTGTACAGCTTTACTCACAAGAGATAATCACTCGTAATGTCCGCTCACACACTTCGAAGGTGTGCGACTAATAGATTATCACAAGGCCTTTACAATGCACCATCCCACCGTAGTCCCGCCTCGCTAAGGTTTCGTCTTCTTTGGATTGAACCATCCGCCGGATCAAGCCCCCTCTTGCGCCATGTAGGAATATATAAAAATAGGTCATAAAAGACACCCACGCAACCGGATGGCACGACCACGGTGAAATGTTACAAATTAGTTAGCCAAGTCCTCCCCACTCTGGACATGTGGTTGTACGGTAAGGCTTGGCAAGATGCGGCTTGAAAAGAACCCTTAGGCCTCGATCATTGAAATGAATCGATCCCGTGCATAAACATGCGCTCACCAAATATCCATTTCGCCTAAGCCCAAACCAATTTTCATTTTGTTTTGCTTTTTTTTTAAAAAAAATCATTTGCAACAATCCTATGGTAAAACAATACCATATGCTCAATTAAATCATATTTGAACATTTGGCTAAATTCTCCCTAATTCAATATTTTTGGTCTAAGCATGACTAAGCATAAAGTTTTTAACATGTTCTAGCTCATACTATTGTATCAACTAGGTTTTCATCTAAGGTGTCAATGTAGGTTTATTTCAATGTCGAGATTGGCAGTACAAAGGATTTAGACATAACTATAATTTAAAACATGTATTTAAATTACATTGAATAGAAACACGCATGCAATAATAATTTAAAACAGAATTTAAATAATTTGAAATACTAGGATCAAATATGATCAAAGGATGTAACTTGCCTTGCTTATTTCTTTGTTGTTCTTAAATGGCGTCAGAATCTGATTCTTCAAATACTTCCGGTTTCTCCAGAGTCGTCGAAATCTATACGCGAAAACAAACCAAATCCAAATATATTCAAATAAAGGAAATACTTCGAACGAAAATAAACATATCGAGCAACATCTTGAAAGACGAAAGTATTCCAGATGAAACTAATTATACCTAGTAGAGTTGATGAAGGAAATTATTCAGATGAAGGAAATTATTCAGATGAAGTATATCCAAAGGGAGTTGATGAAAGAAATACTACAGATGAAAGTATAATCAAAAGAAGTTGATGAAAGAAATACTTCAGACGAAGTATAACCAATGAGTTGATGAAGGAAATACTACAAACAAAAGTAGATAAATCTAACAGGGAGAGAGAGAGAATGTTCACAGGAACATTCCTCACTGGTTACCTAGATATGAGAGATTACCTGATTAGATAATACTCTCAGAACTGATTTCGGATCATGAAGAGGTATGCTACTGAGAACGGATGACGACGGATGATACTTAGAAACTAGGTGATGTTGTTTTCCTTAACAGGCCACCTAGTACTCACTAGCACTCTCTCCAAGCATTCTATGTATACATCTACGATGATCATACAGTCAAAATCAATCCTCCTATATGTTCTCCTCTTTCGACAGAGTTTGACGGTGATTGTGTGCGCATTTATTATCATCTTTGGTTAGCTTTATTACTTGTGTGGCTCGGACTTACTAGTATGAGGTTGTGACATGGCCACAATCCTAGTTAGGTTTTAACGAAAGCAATTATTATGCCTAATCAATAATTTCGTAAAGGTCCACTTGTAAAAGTATGTTCCTATGGTGTATTATCTTATGAATTTTGTCCTAAGTACAAACAGATAATCTCTAATTGCTTTACCAACCTTTTTATGAACTATCCTATTGACTTAGTGCTACTATTGCTGTTATCAAAACCATGTTACAAGGTTACTATCATTTTAATAATTATATAGTCTAACTCTAGACTTTTAATTAGTTTTACTTATTTTTAGAGTAAGTGCTAACGGCTAATCAACTCAAGATTATTCCTATTTAAACTTCTATCAGATCTGAAGCTATCTTCACTTAGCCTCAACATACTACTACCAGCTAACTCCCTGAATAACTAGACACTAACCTAATCTAGTGGGCACGACTGCATAATGGTTAGAAAAACTGAGATTCTGAACTTTCAGAAACTCAGTCAGTCTGCACTTCAAAGTTGTTAATCCGTTTTAGTGACCTAAGTGGCAGCCACAACACTTGTTAGTAGGAGGCGGTTTATTTTTAGTTAACCTCTAGTTACCTAGGTTAATCATCTCATTTTATTTGCTAATCACTTAACTAACTAGCTTACCAACTTGACTGTTTTTCATATTAGAGTGTTTGCGGTTAGTTTTGGCTAATCACATTCATGTTTGTTTTTCAGCTTGAGTTGCTGCAGTTGGATAATAGTTCAAAGGCTAATTGAATCCCTACAATTCCTAACTACCTGTGTTAACCAAGGTCATTTGCCTACTGCAAAGTCTAAACATCCCAATTATCTTAAGTCTTCCAGATTCTCATCTAACACTTTTCTGTTCATAAAAGTTACAACCGACAACACAACCAATCCTGAAATGAATTGATACTAACTAAATTTTCTTCAAACTCAAACCTCAGATTTGTTAACTCACTTGAGTGACTCAACTAACGGCTACAAAATTTTGTTAGCATCGTATGGTTGTTTTACCAGTGGTTTCATGGACCAGTTACAGAGGGGAAACACATAGAGTTAACAGGGAGCAAATGAGATAGAACAGGGGAGCTGCGGGGAGGCTTGGGGTGGAGCTGGTCGCTAGTGGATGAGTGGACAGCAGCGGACCGTGAATAGCTAAAATGGGACCGGTGAGGGGAGGCGACCATGAGGGTGGACTTGGTGCGGCTCCGGTGGCACTTTGGCGGCCAGGAGGATGTGGGCGGCGGCCGGCCATTGGAGTGGAAAGAGAGCGGCGCACCAGAGAGGGTTAGGGGAGAAACCAGCGGGAGCATGAGTAGCCATGGGGCGTGGGGAGCTTACCAGATGGGTTGGAGGAAGCCAAGGGGACTGGAGGTTGGCTGGTGTCGTGAGTCAGCGGCGGCGCGGGGAGGTCTTCCGTGGCGGCAACGCTACGGGGAGGGGAAGCCTGCGTGCATGGTGAGGAAGGGAGTAGTAAGGCCCAACAGTGCTTGGGTAAGTGGGAATAGGATAGATACTCACCGGAGTTGGTGCGGCAACAACGGAGGCGGGTTCGGCCGGACCCGGTGAGGAAGACGGCGCGAGGCTACTCCGGTGGGGTATTCCCCAAATTGATGGAGGGGAATGCCTCCTTACGAGCTAGGACGCCAGGATGTGATTGTTGAGTAGGGCTCGCCGGTGCGATGGGAGTGGCGGGCGGTTGGCATGCATGACCAAAACCAAGCTTAGTATTTGGGTCGTTGCACAGTTGGGTCTTGGGGAGGAGAGGAAATGGGTATAGGGGTGGAAAGGTTGGCCCGGGAGCTTCGAGTGGCCATCTTATAGCCAAGGGGCAGAGGATGGAGAGCACGAGGGCGTGAATGCACTCGGTGTGACGCCATGGCACGGAGACGTCGAGGAAGAGACGCAGGCAAGGCGGGCAGGATCTGAGCGTCTTGGTAGGCGAGGATGGGCAAGGCATGGGCACCGGAGGTGAAACCATGGGCGGCGCCAAATCCGGTGGGCGGGCGAGCCGCGTTGGCGCAAGGCACCACGCTGCGTGGACACAGCGCTGGCGATCGCTCGGGGAAGAGAGTGAGTAGGAGAGAGCGGCTGCCAAGCGGGCCACATGGCGGTGAGTGGAGGGAGGAGAGGGCGCGGGAGCTGGGTCGGGAGCTAGGCCGTGGGCGTGAAAATAGTAGATGGGCCGAAAAGATTCGGCCTGAATTCAAATTCTGAATTTTGATTGATTTACCAATTTCAAAATTTCAGTTAATTCAATTTAGCTCTAGAAAATAGCAAATAAAGTCCAAAAATAAGGAAAAATTCACAGAAATTCCCTGAGATATTCTTGACCTAAATAAAATATTTTCAACTCAACATTGGTATTTAATTTTGTAGGTAATTTATTTTGGCTTTAAAAATAAATAGGAAAAAGCTTTTAAAATTCTAGAAAATTCAGAAAACTCAAGGAAAGTAATTAAAATTTATTTTTAACCAAAATTGAAAATTTTGGGTGTTACAGTGCCGCCTCAGGCCACCGCCACCGTCGGCGCTCACGTCACCGCCTCCCTCGGGAAGCCACCACAACCGCACGTCGACGTCTCCGTCAACTCCGCGGTTGAGGGAGGTGCAGTCATCGTCGTTCACGGCAGACCCGCCGGTGGAGTTCCTCTCCCCATCTCCGGCAGGCGACGTCGAGGAGCTCCAAGGCGGGGCTGCAGTTCCCTGTGGGCAGGATCGTGAGGTTCCTCAAGGCCGACAAGTACGTCGAGCCTGTGGGGGTGATTCATCTTGGTGGTGCCTCGATCTGATGCCTTGATCTAGTTCCTGTGCTCATGTAGATGTTTTTGTTAGGGTGTTCTTAGATCTAATTTGAACTGTTCTGCCTACACCGTTGATTGCTAGCCTCGTAGCGTGATATTGTTGGGGAAAATTGTTGCTTCGCCAAATGCTTTCGAACCTCTTTCTATTCTAAAATTATCCATCAGATTCGTGTTCAGATTCATCAAGATTAGGATTGTTAGTCTACAAATGTTGGTCAAATCCATGTGCTTTCTGCAGATTTGTGGTTTCCAGCTCGTAACCATTCCCCATGTATGATGCGTGTTTCTTGTGCTAATCTCGTCGTCCTCCCCTTTTTGCGAGGTCACGAGTTGGTCGAACGCGACGAGGACAACAAGAAGTCGACATCGTCTTGCGCGCCACATCCAAATCACTATGCTTAACGACAAGGAGCGACCAAGGCTGGCGAGTGTCGCCACCATCGCGAGCGGCGGCATGATGCCCAACATCCACCATCACCTCCTCCCCAAGAAGGCCTCCTCCTCCAAGGCCTCCAACGTCAACGACGACAACAACTGAGGCCTATCTTGGTCCTCCTCCCTCGCCGCCTCCACCTCCGCCTGGATCCCACCATGTCACAAAGAGTTGCTGTTGGTTTCATAGGAATAGTTTAACCATTCGTCTGGATTTTTGTTGGTTTTGTAGGAACACTGACATGTCACAAAGTGTTGGGGGTTGCGTTGAGCAGCAGGAGAATGCTAGTTCTTGGCTGGTTTAGGTGGTTTGGTGACTGTGAATATGGCGAGATTTTTGGGTGTTTAACTCAGATGTAAGCCAGGTTGGATCTTGTTGGTTGTTTGATGGTTGAAGAAATTGGGTAGAAACCAAAACTTTAAGCTATCACATTATTTGAGTCCTCCCTGACTTGCTGAAGTGTTCTGGCGATGAACTTGAACTAGCAATTGCTTCCTCCCTCATTAAATTCGCTTTATTCCGTCGAAATGATGACCACTAAGTAGTAGTCTGTGGTGGCCAAACGGAAGAACCAAGCCCGGCACTATAGACGGTTGAACCAGACCACCGAGGCAAGCACTGCGTATTGTGGGCATTGAGGACATTTTAAAAAGTTTCTCTCTCTAATCACTCGAATATATTATTTTAATGAGAGGAGTGTCTAACAGCAAAATACCACAAAATGTTAGTGTCGTTTGGCGAAACCACGTTTTTTGGATATCCATTGGCAAGGGACGCAAATTTGCAATGCCCTGTAGCCAATTTTCCCTTGTGGTTTTATGCCTTGTGGCTACAAAAAGAAAGATCAACCAAAAGTTTACTATAAAGCAGGTATATAAGAAGAGTTAACACTTGTCTGATCGAGATTAGACCACGCTTTCTACTAATGTAGATATGTGTAGGGAGGAAGCCCTCGGGAAACTATCTATCATGACAGATATTTATGTTGAGGAACCGTCATTGGCAGTGGCGGATCCAGAATGAAAATGACCGACGGTCCCCACTCCCAATACATATCACGCTGGGCTGGGCTAATCGGCTGGTCTATGGTTTGGAGTGGCCCCTCATGTTGGGCTAGGGGTGTCCACACTACATATACATGATTATATCCAAAGAAAATTGATTTTTGGGCCCGATGTCCTGTGCACCCTGCTAGTCTACTGTAAATCTGCCCCTAGTCGCTGACGAGTTCAGTCCGATCGATCACCTCGTAGACAAGTGTGGAATCACATCAAACAATGCAAGAATAAATAGTAAATTGAACACACATAGAGACAAATGTGTAGAGGGTATTCTTCTTCTTTATTTCTTCATCAAGCGATCAACCTTTTACAATAACTTGCACCCCCTATTTATAGTCTAGAGACCCTGCTAGGGTTTTGGATGGGGCACATACCCATGGTTTCCCAACACTCCCCCTTGGGCACCCATCCTCAGATGTTCATGCCTCGTCAAAACTCCATAAAAACCCAGTGGGAAAAATTTAGAGAAAGAGTACATGACACACGTTCTGTTGCGTTGCGCAAATTGCCTCATTAAAAACTTTATCCGATAAACTTCAGGAAAACTCGTCAAGGGAAAAATAGTACAATCCACCCAATTTCATTTAATCTTTTGGATTTACTCTTTGGGTACTCGATCTTCGTGATCAAGTTTTAATAATGAGTTCGTGAAGATTCTCCCCTTGAATTCTACACTTCTCTAAGTCTCATCATTTCAATTCCACATACGCACCTTTCAAAGCTAGATGATAATGCAGTTCCATCACATAAGAATATGCAACATCCTGGTTTTTCTGAGTCTTTTTGAAGTTTTCAAAATAAAGAGAACCATTTGGTTTTGATGAGAGTTCTAAAGTTTAACTTGAGATTTTAGAATTAAGGTTTTTAAAATGACTAAATCAAGTTCGGTTTCTTTCGAGTTTGTTGGAGTTCTCCCCTTTCTCTGTTCGCTCCGTGTTCCCCCTCGGCCCAGTTCTTTCTTCTTTGGACCTCCCTTTCTTTGGATTTGAGGGTCCATATCTCACTTCGTTTGGATCTGAGGGTCCAGACCTCCCTTGCGTTTGGACCTCTCCCTCCGTCCAGACCTCCCTCTCGTTAAACCTCCCTCTTGGTTTTTTGCAAAAACCACCCTCTAAGTCTTTTTGCAAAGACTACCCTCTTGGGTCGCGACCTCCCCTTTGGGTCACGACCTACCCTTTTGTTCTTTAGTCGCGACCTCCCCTTAGAGTCATGACCTCCCCTTTTGTCCTTTAGTCGCGACCTCCCGTTGGAGTCACGACCTCCCCTTTTTGTCCTTTAGTCGCGACCTCCCCTTGGTCACGACCTCCCCCTTTGGTTTGACCACCCTTCCAAGTGTTGACTGGCCCCACTTGTCAGTCCTGCTCACCTTCTTCCTCCTCTCGTTGCGTCACTACTAACGCAATAGTCCTTGCGCATTAAATACCGTTGTGTCGCATTAAATGTTGTCGCCTCAGCAGTACCCTGCTCCCCCTCTTGTCTCCTCCCTACCTGCTTCCATCAACTCCTTCACCTGCTCGGCATGCTTTGTCCTGTCACACGTGCCCTTGATCGTGTGCACTCCTGAGTCCTCCAGTGACTCTCCCCTAGCTATATAAGCCTAAGCAGCCCTCTATCATCACCTTTTGCCAAATCCCTTGCTCTCAATAGTTCTTCTATGCTTTGAGCTTTGTCGCCAAGGAGTCTGATGAAGCTTGCGCCATCTTCAACCACCTCGTCGCCAAGAAGTTCGCCGGAGCGCCATGCCGTCTTTGTCGCCATCGTCGTCTTCCTCCAGTCTTCTCCGTCTCTCTCTCTCTCTCTCTCTCTCTCTCTTTGTGTGTGTGTGTGTCTGGTGAGTTTCTCCATGCCCTGTTCTATTCCCCTGTTCCTACGACTACGTTGTGTAGTCGTATTCCTTCTTACGACTACGCTACATAGTCATATCGTTTTGTATTCTTCGTACGACCGCGTGAGTAGTCGTACCCTCATTAGACCTCCTCCTTAGGACCTCCTATATCTTTTTGTCGTTTCCTCAGGACCTCCTATGCCCTTTTTGTCATTTCCTCAGGACCTCCTCAGGACCTCCTGTGCCTTTTTGTCGTTCCCTCAGGATCTCCTCGGGACCTCCTCAGGACCTCCTGTGCCTTTTTGTCATTTCCTCAGGACCTCCTGTATCCTTTTGTCATTTCCTCAGGACCTCCTCCTCATGACCTCCCTCGACCTCCCTCTCAGTTGGATCTCCTCCCGAGAGCCCGTTTCTTGCTGTTGGTCTTAGTTCATTTTGTTTGGAGTTTATTTGGATTTTATTTGGTCTTTATTTGATTTGCTTCGTTTTCTCGTGTAGACTTCGACGACTCAAGAGAGCCCGAGTACTTTGAGGAAGAAGACTCTCAAGCTTTCGAGCAAGGCAAGTTATACCCTTGAACATATTGAACCCACTATCTCAAATTATTTAATTTCTGTTTCAAATTTATTATTGCATGTTTATTTGAATTTAAGTAATTTAAATCCCTGTTTTAACTTCATAGTTATTCTTGAATCCTTTGTACATCCAAACTTGATTATTGATTCGATCACCCCTTGTCACCTTAGTAAAGAGCTAGTTGGTACATTAGTATGAACTAGCATGTTTCAAAACTCTATGCTTAGTCAGGCTTAGACAAAAAATCTTGATTTGGGAGTTTTACTGCCAAAAGACCAATGTTGTCAAATGTTTTAACCATGACCTTGAGTGGTCATGGAAGTTTGCAAATATTTTTGAAAGCAAAGAAAAATAAAAATTGGTTTAGACTTGGGCGAATTGGATGTCTGGATGGGTGCATGTTCATGCAGGGGATCGAGTCATTTCTATGATCGAGGCCCAGAGTTTTGTTGGAAGTTTTCCAAGTCAATTAAGGACCGGTCTTCGAGCCGCAACTTGCTAGCCCCATCGTGCAACCACATGTCCTGAGTATGGGCAGGACCTGGCTAACTAATTTGCAATGTTCCACCGTGGTTGTTCCATCCGGTTGTGTGGGTGTCTTGATGACCTACTTTTATTCATTCCCACCTGGCGCAAGAGGGGGCTACGAACTCGAAGGGTTTCTATCCGTCGGGGGCGAAACCTTAGCGAGGGGGGACTGCGGTAGAATGAAGTATTGTAAAGGCCTTGGCACGTGCTCTAGACCGCTTACCTACGGTAGTGAGCGGTGGTATCGACGGATGCCAAATAAACTAGAGAAGTCGTGTCTTGTGAGTAAAGCTGTATACCTCTACGAGTGTAAAACTATTCAAATAGCCGTGTCCACGGTCATGGACATGCTAGCAAAGCCACTCCATGTTAGATTTTGGTTTTGTTTTCAAAATGCTTTATGAACTGGTTTTAGATGTCTATCCAAATGGGTTTTGGGCTGGTAGCCTTGTGATAGGAGGGTATCCTTTACCACTCGTTGATGAATATTATTCGACTATAAAACTGAGATTTAGAAAATAAATTTTAGTTATTGTATACCTGCTTTGGAACTTAGTACATGTATTTGGAAAGAAATTTATGCAAAGACAACCCTATAAGACCTCCTCGTGATATCCTTGTATGCATGCATTCCAATGTGTTACTTGAGAGGTGTGACTTGCAAGTACGGTTGTTGTGCTCATTCTTGCTTGATTCTTATTGAGCAGGAGAGGAGGTCTACGAGGAGCCCAAAGACCAGGACGTCTAGGCTGCGCCCTCTAGACGACTGCCTGTGGCGAGTCGTGTGGTCTACTACTTTGGTCTTCCGTTGTATTTGTTTCTTGTCGGCTGTATGGCCCCTTTTGTAATCAACTCTGTTGTTATTTTAATAAAGATCGTTGATGGATGTTACTACTTTTGTTCACTGTGTGAGCTAGCTGTTGGTCCTTGGGACTAACTTCGGTTGTGCCTGAGAGGGTTCGGGACCTCCAGTGTCGGCCAGGTGTGGTCGTGCCTTTGGGTGATCCCGGGTCCGGTCGTGACTTTGGGACCTCCCAGAGGTTCGGGCCGTCACAGGACCTCCCTTCGGGGTGCTCCTGGGATTGCCCGCGACCCCCTAAGGTCCGGGTCGTGACAAATACATAGCCTATTTGCGACTTGGCTGTGTGCGGGTCTGACAGGTACCCGACATCTGTATAGACATTCATAGATAGGTCTTTGTTCTTTCTGTAGAACAGACAAAGGTCTTTGTTTCCTTGGAGGTATCGAAGATGTACTTTATTCCCTGTCAATGCCTTTTGGTAGGTTCTACACTATACCTTGCTAGTAGGTTCACTGCAAATGCAATATCTGGTCTAGTACAGTTTGCTAAATACATGAGTGCTCCTATTGCACTTAATTATAGGAATTCCGGTCCCACGACTTCCTTCTCCTCTTCTCTAGGTCTGTACGGATCCTTATCTTGCTATAAAGATCTCCCGACCATCGGCACTTTAGAAGGGTATGCCTTTTCAAAGCCGAACCTTTTTAACACCTTTTGAGTGTAAGTTGACTAATGCACTAATATCTCTTCAGGGGCATGCTCAAGCTACAAGCCTAGGCAATATTTGGTTTTACCAAATCTTTCATTTCGAACACCTACTCCAGGTAAGAGATTGCTTTCTTAATACCTTCCAGGGTTCCGATGATATTCAAATCATGTACATACATTGAGATTATACAAAATCCATCTTGGGATCGTCATATAAATACACAGGGACAATTCTCATTGTTTGTGTAGCCTTTCTTGCATAGAAAGTCACTTCAAAAGATTATACCACATCATGTCTGATTGCTTAAGTTCGTACAGTGACTTTCTGAGTTTCACACTGTATAGATTCCTATTTGCTCTGTCTTGGTTCGGGACAGGGATACATTCATGTATCTTCATATAAATATTCAAATCCAAATTTCCATAAAGGTATACAATTACCACATTCATCAATTTCATTTCTAAATTCAAGTTTACTACCATTGAGATTAAATATCTAAAGGTAGTTTCGCCCATGACTAGGGAATAGGTTTCTTCATAATCAACTCCTAGACGTTGAGTGAAACCTTGTGCAACAAGCCTTTCTTACAACTTCATTATTTCCATTTCTCTTTTGAACAAATACTCACTTATGCCTTACGGGGTGCATATGGGGAGATGTATGGCTTATAGGCTCAAATATCTCTCTCTTATTCAGAGATAATAATTCAGTTGCTACTGCCTTCTTTCAATCTTCCCAATCTGATCTTTTTTTACATTCAGCGAGCAATGCAGGCTCTAGATCAAGATCGATGATTGTGACAATTTCTTTGCAGAATAAATATCAACATTGGTTGTTGTCCTATTCATTGATTCTCTCGCGGTCACATAATTTATAGCTATTTTTCATGTGGCGATTCTTCTAATGCTTCTCCTTGCTCACCACTGTTTTCAATTACGGGGGCAAATTCCTTTAGTTTTTCAACTCTGATGTGTGCGCACACATTTATGCTGATATCTCCCTCTGGGGGAATATTCAAATATGGTATGCCTCTTTTTGAAGGTTTCCATCTTGGTGCAGTCTCTCATGGCTCCCTTTACAGTTACAGGGAACTTGGTGATCGGTATGTCAAGTCCTTCTTATTCTTTTTCACCAGGCGTCCTCGGTTATATCGGATTCGAGGGGCAGAGTTCTCATCCTTTTCTGAGGCCTTTGGACGGGATTAGGGATACCTTTTTCTTTCTTCGGTATTTTGACCCTCTCCGGTGCATTGCGTGTAGGCATATGCGACTTGGTCACGCTCTTCAAATAACTAAAGTGGCAAGATAGTTGATTCGCTAATGCTTGCAAATCAATTATCTTTTGGACTTCAATATTTGCTTCACTAGTGTGCAGGTCATGTGCATGGATTCCCGTGGATTGCCACATTATTTCTCGATATTTTTCATCAAGGGGTTGATTTCCTCCCCCCTAATGACGGTAAAACTATCCTCATCAAATATGCTATCAGCGAAGCGGGCGGTATGCAAATCTCCAGTCATAGGGGGTCCAAATACCTGATTATGGATGTTGACTCATGACCAACGTATATCCTAGACTTTCGAAGAGGGCACATTACAGTTCGCTGCAGTGGTGGTATAGGTACATAAACCTTGCAACCAAATCTGCGAAGATGAGAAATTTTCGGTGCTGACCCTTGCGCTAGTTGCATAGGTGAATAGATGTTATATGCCGATGGTCTAAAGTTCACAAAAGTTGCTGTGTGCAGGACCGCGTGTCCCCAATATGTAGTTGATAAATTGCAATTCTGCAAAAATCTGCTAGTCCATTCTGGGTGTGGACATACGGTATGGAATACTCAACGTTAATTCCCATTGCCATGCAATAATCATCAAATTCCTTCGAAGTAAATGCTTCGGCGTTGTCAATTCTGATGGACTTCATATGATGATATGGGAAATTAATTTTAATTTTAATTGTCTACGAGATTAGCTTTGCAAAAGCGTAGTTTCTCCTAGACAATAAACATACATGCGGCCATTTCGAGGAAGCATCGATGAGCACCATAAAATACCTAAATGACCTTGATAGGTGTTGTATAGGACCGCAAATGTCTCGCTAGATACGGTCCAGAATGTAGGGACTTCATCCTTCGCTTTGAGAGCAGAAGGTTTAGTAATTAATTTCCTGGTGGCACATGTGGGGCACACAAAATCTTCCTAATTCGGAAAAATATTTACATCGATATTATGTCCATATGAATTGTTAATTATATTTCTCATCATATTAAGACCTGCGTGGCCTAATCTGTCATGCAGAGAAAAAAAGTTTAGAGCTTCTAAATACGGTTTTCAGAGCAGTATAGGCTGCGGGTGCCTTAATATTAGTGTAGTATAGCCCAGTTTAATATGAAGGAAGTTGTTGTAATACCCTTTTCCACTTTCTTCATGCTTTGTAATGAGCAGGTATTCCTTACCATACTCTTCTTCAGTCTCTACGTGCAAACTGTTAGCACAAATATTCTTGAGAGTTCTAGTTGATTCTGGGTATAACAAGGCTTCTTTAATGACCAAAGTTGTGTCCATCGAGTATATTGTGGCTCTTCCTGAGCCTATTATACAAGTATCGTTGTCTACAATTGTCATAAGACTACCAGCATTCTTGCTGATCGACTAACAAAATCTCATCTCTCGCAAGATGGTATTTGTTATGCTGCTATCTGCTAAGCATACTTCCTCTATAGGGCACCGCACACATTCTAATACTTCAAATATCATAACATAACTTGCTATTATAAATAGGGGAATATAAGCCTTGCAAGTCTCATCATAAGAATTTAATGCTTTTGCTCTCCTAAATCTTACAACAATAATTCAAAGTTCCATCACAATCACAAACTGTAAGTGACTATAAAAGATCGAAGTGCAATGCGTGCACTAGATCGAATCAGTGAAGTACTTAGAAACTTCTTCGTTAATCTGCTCCATGGCGATCTTCTCCTCTTGGGCAACTACGACTGCGGCCACTGCAACGTCCAAAGGAGGGGTGATGGGGGCTGCTACTGGATTGTCCACATCCATGAGTGCAACCAATGGCTGTGGATCCTCTGTGCCTGCAATGACGAGGTGTGCCCCATGCTATCCTTTGCTCTTCTTCTTAGATTGGAAAGCATCAATAACGTGCGACCCACGACCTTACCCTTCTTACCCCTCTCCTTTGTGAGAGGCTTCCTCACCTTGTAGCTGCTAGCATTGGCTTTATGGTCAACATTGCTACTAGGCCATTGTGAGATGTAATTCTTCCTTAGAACATCATCTTGAGCTTCGCAACTTGCATGATGTTAATCCATTCGGTATACTCCTTGTAGCCGTCTTGATGATAGTTGCGTGCAGATTTCACCGCATTCGGGTGAAAGGTAGAGAGAATCTTCTCAATGTTTTGCCCATCCGTGATTACCTTACCACAAAGTGATGACTGGTACAAATTCTAGCCATGCTGTGCCAGCTCTTCGAACTCTTGGTTCGTGATACCAGTCATCTTCATATTCATGCAAAGAGTTCATAAGATTACTGTTGGTAATTTGCATAAAATGGTTGCAAAATTCTCATAATCCTCTTTGAACTCCCGGTTCGTGATCCCGTATTTTTCTATGCATTTTTTTCATGATTCACTGCTATTTTCAGTGATTAAAAGTAATATAAATAATCAAAGATAATCAAAACAGCAAATACAACATAAATTGCATAGAAATAATAATAACAAAGTTAAACAAGCTTCAAATGCTCAAAAAGATTCAAAATTTGAATTCCCGAGACCCTTTTCTGCTGGAATATGAATTTTTAGTGAATTCTGCAATTTTCAGGAGCTAAACTGCCAAATTTCAATTCTGGGAAATTTATCTGCGCAATTTTCAAAATTTCAAGTTCCTTATTGCAAAAATCAGAATTTTCTTTTCTCCCCCTTTTTTCTCTTTTCGTTGGGTGGCCCCATCCAAACCAATCACCGGGCAAAAGGCAGTGAGGGTAGGGTTTCTCTTGCCTGTGTACCATGGCGGCAAGGTCGTAGGTCGCCAGCAATCTTGGCGACATGGCGTGTCGGTCTTGGGCGCTTGTATGCACGTATGGGCGCAACACGAGCAAAGACTATGGCGAGAGCGCGAAGGTGGCGAAAGCAGGCCTTGAGCGCGATGACGCGCGCGGGCGGCGGCAGCGCGAGTCTTGTGGCGTTAAGCCGAACGCTGGCGGGAGGCCGGCTAGGGCGGGATGGGGCGCCACACGTGGTCTTGGCGCCTGCGTGGGCCATGCAATGGCCGTATGATGCGGCCGTCAAGATAATACGCCACGCGGCGACGCTTTATGGAGGCCGCGTGGCGTCTTTGGCGGCAACTATCATCTTATATTTATTTCACACCTTATATGCCTACTATCTTTTTTATAGATGCATAGATGATGCTTACTCTCATAATTCTCACCGTATTTTTGGAATTTTGGACTGTTTTGGCCCTGTAGCGCAATTTAATTCCTAAAGTAGCCCCCTTAGCGTCAGAATTCCAAATTTGCCCTCCCTCGAGCACATCTTTGCCGTCCCAGCATGACTAAATCATCTTAAATTAATCATCGTGGAAAGGTCGTCTTAGTGCCTTCAAAGACCTTGGTGTCTTTGTCGTCAACAAGACATCAAGAAGGCTGACGACGACAAGCAGCTCCTTGCCAAGCCCGCCAGATCACAAGAAAATGGAAAAAATGTTTAGGGTTTGCAGAAATGGGTAAAAATGTTTATGGTTTGCAGAAATGGGGAAAAAATTAGGGTTTCCAGTTTGGGTTAGCGCTTGTACGAATATGAAATTCTCTTCAGTCATTTCATCTAGGGTTTCAACGGGCACTGATATTTGTAAAAAAAAACATTCATTAAGAAATACGGGCACCGAGGTTTGTAAATTAGGGTTTCATTTACTGCGAAGAAAAGAAAAAAATGTTTAGGGTTTGCAGAAATGGGAAAAAATTAGGGTTTCGAGCGGAATGGAATTAGGGTTTCCAGTTTGGGTTAGCGCTTGTACGAATATGAAATTTTCTTTTTCTGCAAAATCAGGGTTTCGTCGCGGTTTCAGCGACTGTTTGTTGACGGAAATGAGTTTAGAAAATTACGAAACTTTTTGTGGAGCCTCCCGTGACATTGTTGTTGCTTTTGTAATTTTTCTATTATTTTATTCGTTCTGAGAAAGGATGAAGCATATCAGACAAGGTATAACCTTGATGATGTCGTCCAAGCAAACTTTGTATGCTGAAATACTCGTTGTCTTTAAGAAGTGGGATAAAAAAGGGACCAGTACTATTGGAGTCTCTCCTCGATGGAGTCGTCTGAACGTATACGCGTATATAGCCAGGCAGTCGATGAAGTACTTTATGAAGCTTATACATAATATGATTGAAGGGGCTGAGAACGCTCGTTGTGATTATGAAGATGCGCTAAAATATGGACGATTTGATGTCGGTGCGAATGGTTGTTTATGAGATTCCACTAGAAGAGGCATACTTGCAATATAGGCTT
The DNA here is from genome assembly GCA_036346405.1 of Phyllostachys edulis. Lineage (NCBI taxonomy): Eukaryota > Viridiplantae > Streptophyta > Magnoliopsida > Poales > Poaceae > Phyllostachys > Phyllostachys edulis. The sequence continues at coordinate 38,075,247 of CM070557.1, read as the reverse complement.
GCTTTGATGGCTTAGCGGAGACACGGAACCAGAACTACATTAGATTCCGCGGACAGAAGCACGTTACACGTAGTGACATGGCATGATGGTTCGGCTAATTGCTTTAGTCATCCTCGCTACTACTACGGTACACTACGACACAAGCATCCGGACCATATAAGTATACATGCCTTCAGGGGATAGTAAAAAACATGGGGGGTAGGACGGGGGACTACTACGTAATGACATGGCCTACTGCGTGGACCGGGGCCATTTTCCCTTCCTTGCTAGCTGGGCGTTGAACTCCTCGCGGGCCTTTCCCTTCCCCTTGTCGCGGGAGTGTCCACGTCGGGCTGGTATATCGAAGTCGTCCATGTCCTGTGATTCCATGATGTAAGTGCACCATATATTTAAAATCGTAAGAAGGATGTAATTTATTCATAACTCACGTCGTCGATACGGATTACGCCCGAGCAACGGATCTGTTGTGGTGGCTGAACTCGACGCATCAAGATTTCCCTTTCCTTTGTCGCGGATCGCCCACGTCGGGCCGGTATGTCGAAGTCGCCCATGTCCTGCGATTCCATGATGTAAGTGCATATAGATAGTGAAAATCGTAGAATGATGTAAATTCTTCAGTAACTCACGTCGTGGATACGGATTACGCCCGGCGACCGGATATGCTTTGGCGTGCTCTCCGCATGAGCCTTTCCTTGCCCTTTGTCGCGGGCATGTCCACGTCGGTGGGTATGTCAAGTCGTCCATGTCCCGCGATTCTATGATGTAAGTACACCGCATGCTGCAAAATGTAATAAGGATGTAAATTCTTGATAACTCACGTCGTCGATATGGATTACGCCGGGCGACTACTGGGCACCTTTGGTGCCTCCTCAACAGGGTCCGGTACGTAAGGTTTCCACCATACGAAGTTCTCGGCCCGCACCGAGTAGTTCAGCATGTACTTCTGCTGGATGAATGCCATGTCGTACATCTCCGAGCCGTCGATCCATTGGAAGAAGTGGCAGCACATCTTGGGCTGCCATTACGTGAGGATAAAGTTAAAAATTTAAGGAATTCAATGTTGGGAGAGGAAAATCGATGCGCGCGAAAGAAACGCTTATGAGGTAGTGCCCGCACGTGTAGTACGCCTGGGCGGCGGTGTCTGGGTGTGTGGACTGAATGATCTCTATCGGTTCGCCACACACACACTGCGGGATTGAAAAACGTGGTGGTACTGGAGCATCTTTCATTGATTTATCTGGGTATTGTAGCTGTTTCCTCTTCTGCTTAAGCCACTTTTGCTTCTGCAACATCCTTGCATAGGAGTTTACCGAAGAGTCCATAGCTGGGTATGTATTATGTAGTGTTAGGTTTGGTTTAACCCTCTTTTATAAGCCCCATGGTTGGCATGGTGTGGTTAATTTCATGCGGAGTTCTGTCTTTTAGTTCTGAAAAGCCGAGGAGGTAGAGTGTTGTTATGTCGATCTGGAAAGCTGGCGAGGCATAGTGTTGTCGCGTCTTACTTTGCAGTGAGAAGTTATATCTTGCTTTGCATAGTGTTGTCTTATCAATCTAAAAAGCTGGCGAGGCAGAGTGTTGTCACGTCTTTCTTTGCAGAGTCTTGTCTTTTTGGTCTTAAAAGCTGGTGAGGTGGTCAGGGTTGTCAAGTCGATCTGAAAAGCCTAACCCTAAACTGCGCAAAGCTGTCTGCTTTGGTCTTATCACTACACAAAGCTACCCCGTGTGGTCATGTCACTTCGCAAGGCTGTCTCCTTTGGTCTTATCAACTGCAAAAGTCGCTGTGTGGTCTTGTCTCAAGAAAACAAAAGCAGTGACCCATCTGGTCTTGTCATTTGAAAGCTAATACATTACCCGCTTTGTTAGCCTCCCCCCACAGGCTATAAAATGCACGGCCCACGCTCCGAAAGTAGGACCACTCGACTCTTGAAACCGTAGGAAGAAGAATCTTCTCCATCGTACAGTAACATATGATGGCAGACACCCAGGGACCAGTCCAACCGGGGTCGCCGAAGCCAGACCTTCTCTTGCAAAGGAGGGAGGACTTCGGCCCTAACTACTGGTTGATGCCGAACAAGTGTGCTCAACCGGTATGGCCAAAATGCAGACACGGGGAGGACGCTATTGTGCAGGTCATAGACTGCACTGTTGATGGCGGACGGCGTTTCTTCCGATGCCCATACTCTGGGGTAAATAGTTTTGTTCATGTTACTGCTAATACATCCTCCATACTAACCGTCTCTTGCAGCAGATGGCGAAATACAACTTTACCCACTGGATCGATCCTCCCCATTAACGACATGCTTTGATGCACGTGGGTACATTGTGGAATCGAATATTTGATTTGGAGTCGCAAATTGATGATCTCAAAGAGCAAAATGATGACCTCCGCCAACAGATGCAGCGCGAGAGGGGCAACGAGGAGGTCGTGAATATAGGAAGTTCCTATGATCCCACATGCTACTGTGCCAACCCTAGCTGTATATGCGCGTGCCACTACAACGATGGCCAGCCACGTCCGAGGCGCCCAACTGGAGAACACTCTATGTGGGTAGCGAGAGGCACCTTCTACCATTAGGCACGGGTGGAGAAGCTTCTACCTCGGTAGCCTCCCATTCTATATGCACTTATGTTCAATCTCCTAAAGCATGTAACTAAATTGTGGACACGTCATTACGGTTGCCTTTTATCGAGTTGACATGTTGCATCGATGTGTCACGTGCTTTAAGTTATAGGCGTCGATATGCATTCAACAAACTCATTCATGGGTAGATAATGTTACTAGTTTATTCTCATTCACGACGGACTGACGATGCATAGATAAAGAGTGGACATTAAATCTCATTACAACTGAACTTCTACTTGGCAACAACAAGAAATAATAGAAGAAAGACCGCAAAACTAACTAGCTTAACTAATTTCTTCTGCATGTTCTCAACTCTTTCCATCCTTTCATCCAGTCGTTTAAGTCTATTATCTTCATTCTGCGTTCAGATGGTCGAGCCATCGGAGAATCGAGCACCACGAGAGTCATCTTGCAAGGCGATTTAAATGCAAAGAACACCACGAGAGTCATCTTGCAAGGTCGCAATTTGTATTGCAATATCTTGAACCATCGACAACCGTTCAAACCCAACGCCAAAACCGACATATTGTGCTCTGAAAAGGAATTGCAGCTTCAAGTGAAAAAAACAACATGATGTTTCGAATGGAATTGATTAGGCGCAAGTTACCGTAAGATTTGAACACTTCATAAACACTCGGGATGGATTCGTTGGTGTATGCGAGGTGAAAACATTCACCAGATCACTGCAACGAGGGCAAACCAGCAGCTGCCGTAGTGATTGTAATTGTCTGCTCACTCGAAAGTTAGATGAAGCCGAAGACATCCCGTCTAAGATTGGAAGAAAGGAGAGGAGGAAATGAAGAGTGAGGTAAATGGCAGCCAAAGCATCCATATATAGCATGTGGCTAAATTGCAATTAGGTTGAAGGAAATTCGCATCCACGAGGTAGCGGGCCCGAGGAGGAATCATGTGGCAGCGTTGAAGGTAATTCGTGTCCGCGAGGTAGCGGGCCCGAGGAGGAATCACGCGGCAGTGTTGAAGGTAATTCACGTCCGCGAGGTAGCGGGCCCGAGGAGGAATCGTGTGGTAGCGTTGAAGGTAATTCACGCGTCCGCGAGTAGTTGGGTCTGAGTTGTAATTTGTAATGAATATTTGAGAACATTTTGTGTCGATAAATCACAATGTCATATCGCATAATCGCACTACATAAATCACAATGGCACAATACACAATGATATTACATAACATGCATTATACGACCATGACATTACTTATGGTGCATCGCCCGTCGCTGTCTTAACGGCGTGAGGCGATCTTGAGGGAAGGTGAACCTGTTAGGGGAGCGGCGTACGTCTCGTAAGCCATAGTAGGGGTGTTGCGTGGGAGGCGTCGCAGTGTAGGTGTTCTGGTCAAAGCTGAGCAGTCTGTCGATCCACTCATGCTCATCCTGTGGGAAGGGTACTTGGTGAGTTAGTCCTTGATTTATACAACGGAAAAATTGCTGTAACTACGTTAAAGCATACCTGCATAGGTTGTTGTGTGGACGAGGATCCTCTCGCCGATGGTTGTTGTGTGGGCGAGATCCTCTGGCGACTACGTCTTTCTCTTTGACGGTGTACCCTTGGTGCGTCTCGCCAAACCACTGGTCGCGCTCCTGCACGTGCGGATGAATACCGCGCGCCAATGATCCCAACCCGTCGTCTCGGCGCTGCGGCGAGTACGGGTCGCCGTCTACAGTGGAACAACGTCGCGTCGGCGATGAAGTCGTATGCTGCGGCTCCCTCCGTGACGACGACGGTTGAAAGCAGAGTGTTGTCCCCTCTCGAGTACTGCAAGAACAAATGGTTATGTCAGATACATTCGAAAGGAGTGCATGGACAAGTATTGATGACAACAACCTATGGCCCGAGGAGCGTCGAGGCTGAGCGACCGTAGCTCCGACGACTTCCAGAGTGCGACGGACGTGTGGAGGGCGGTGCCGAGGGAGGTGCCCAGGGCGGAGGGGGTGGAGGGTGCCCTCGGCGTCCTCGATGTTGTACGTGAACGTCGCTGTGGCGACCACAAGTTATGGTCCTAATTGCAGCCCTCGCGTCCTCGGTCATGGAGCGCATCGCTGTAGGAGGCGATCAAATGTCTTTATTGCAACCACGGCGAGAGCTTCTAAACCCTCACGCCGATCGATCAATGTGGTAGTGCCGCAAGAAACCCATAGTAAGTTAGAAACGTGTTACCGGATGAAATTTGTACGAAGAATGTTTTACCGTCTCGTCCAGGCGTGCCGCTCGGTGACGATCGGGACCTGCTAGTGCAACAGCATCTTGCATGACCTCCAGTGGACGCTCTGGCGTTGGCCCAGTAAGCCTACACCTAGTGTGCGGAACGTACCATTGCATGTACGCAGCATACGTCTGGATGGTGTAGCCTCGTAACTCGTGCACCACGTCTGTCGCCGTCCTCTCGCCCCACAACGTCGTCCACGGCTGCTGTGTATGCCTCTAGTCGTCGCTCCTCCGGCCTCTCCTCGTTTGTCTACAAATGAATTCGGATGTCAGAAAATGTAAGTCAGACATGCGGCTAATATGATACTAAAAAATGACATACCAGTGGGCCTTCTCGGTGAGAGGTCGTCCTGGCCACGGTGGCACCTCCTGGTAAAGGCCAAACTGTCTCATGACCCGCTGTGGATTGTACGGCTCGACCATGTGGGAGAAGACCAGGTGGCATGTCGTCAACCAGAGCGTCTCGTCCTGAGTGCACTGCGAGGATAATCCGTAGGGGGCCGTCTCCGCAAGGAACTGTGCAGTCCATGGCCACCAGATGACATCGTCCTCGTGTAGAGTCTCGAATAGGTTGTGGAACTCAGGGTACACACGCCTCGGTCTCTCTTTGGCCCAACCTAGGGTGGCAACTGTCCAACGCGTTCCCATTGTAGGCCCATCTATAGGGTCGTCGCCTCTAGTATTACCGTAAAGCTCGGCGCTCAATCGAAAGGTGCACCTGCTCAAAATACGCCGACCAACAAGAAAGTGCTCCCACGACCATAGCAGCAGCGGCAGTGTAGCATATCGCGAGGATCGCTCTCGCCCATATCTTGGCCGAGTGGCATCGCACAACTCTCGGTAAGTGGCACAAAGCACTGCAGAGCCCTAACTGTATTGTGGCACCTCGTCGGGAAGAGCGTACACCAAAGACTCTGCGAGATGGATGTAGCTTGGGTACATGCAGTCTCCTTGAGTCGTAGGAAACAAGACCATCCGAACAGGAACAAAAGGTACACGAGGAAGTGTGTCCTAACTACCTCGACAGGCGCATGCAAGGGGCAAGTCATGTACTCCCGCAGCAAGGAATGTGACACACCCGATATGTTGTCAGCAATCGGGTGACCGAATCTCTCAGCCATACGCACCTTCCAGTCTGGTCGTCTTGGAGGTGGCACTACTGGAAGACCGCTCAGCGATAAACTTGTAAGCATAGCTATGTCCTCCAGAGTTATGGTCATCTCCCCCCACCAGAAGTGGAAGGTGTGAGTCTCTGGTCTCCAACGATCCACGAGCGTAGATAGGAGTGCCGCGTCAAACTGAAACACGTGCGGTGCGTCCAACATACGGGCAAGGGGCAGGAGGGCGGCGTCCTGCAGTGTGGGGACATACCGCTCGTCAAGAGGCCACCTCTCTCTAGGGGCACTCAGGACCAGGCTCGGAGGGCCGACGCCAGACGACCAGGTTCGGCATCGGTGTCGCGCATCCTAGCGTGCGTCGAGTAGCTCATACAGCCATCAAGCTGGAGGTCATGCCATCTCCTTAACAGAGAAACAACACGTTAGTCCGTATATAAAACAGAATGTATGGCACAGAAAAAGAAAGCGAAGCATATCACAACAAAATGTAAGACAAAGTGAATAACACCATATACACACCCATACAACATAACAGTATATATGACCATAATGAGTTAACATATGACCCAGATAACATAACATTACGTCCGTACAGAAAGGCATGGTTTGACAACGATACAACTCATACAAGCCATTAAACTAAGCATGCAACATCACAACTTAGTAATTATATCTTGGTCGCTACGGTGCGCTGCTTGTGCTAGATCTATTCGGGCAGCGGCTGCTGGAGTGGCCAACCGTCTTGCATAGTTTGCATCTGGGGCGGCGAACCCGTTGCCCACGCTGGCTGTCGTCCATGTCGTTCCGAATGCGTCGTGACTGGCGTCTTCCACGACCGGGGTGCTTCAGTGCGTTGTTCGGCACCCACTTCACCTGTCCTAGCCAGAGGTCCCTATAGTGCATGGCCAGGCCATACGAATAGAACTCGGCACTCCAAGTGCCATACAGGTGGTGGATGTCGTAATACTCGGAGATGTAACGCTTCGAGGCCTGGCGCCACGCCGCGCACACCGCATACACATGGGAGCATGGTTTGTGCAGAAGCTTTGGCTTGTTGCAGGTGCATGACGCCGTCGCCAATCGTGCGACCGCCCGATCCTCTAGCGTGGCCCATCACATACTTCTCCTGGCCGGATCTCGAACTTTTGCCTGACGCCATCCATGGTACGCGCAACGTGCAAACGAGCCTTGCTGATCTTCTTCTCCATGTACGCGTGCATTACTTCGCAGAATTGCTTCCCATCCTCCAAATGCTTCTTGGCCATCATGGCTCTGTTAACAAAGTACCCGACGGTACAGTTCCAGCTCTCTTCCACGATCGTAGTGATCGGCAGGGATCGGATACCCTTGAGAACACCGTTGTACACCTCGGACATGTTGGTCGTCATGATCTGTACCTTGCACCACCGGTGTCGTGCAGCAGGGACCACATCTCCAAGTCGGTTGCATGCGAGTTAACCCACTGTGTGAACTCCCCAACTCTCGCAGACCCTCCTGCCGCTGCCCCTGCCTCGGCGTCTGCCGAGTTCCTTAGATGCTTCTGGTCTCCTCATCGAGCTGTCTCCACACCGCATCGAACTTCCGCCTTTGGTTCTGCATGCAGAGCTTCTTGAACATCTTCATCAGGTCCTTACTCCGAAACCTTGTGTGGAAGTTCGCGCGAGATGCCTCATGCACCAACGGCTCTTCACATCATTCCACTGAACGCAGCAGTTGCGTCTGCTTTTGCATCATAGTCAACGCGACAAGAACTCCAAAGATTGCGGCTCGAGATGATACACACATCCGGGCGGTCTTGGACCACCGCCGCTTCACATTGGACAAGAACCACGACCCGACTATCGGTGTTCTCGCTCTCAACAATTGCGAAGGCCACGGGGAGTAACTGGTCGTTCGCATCGGCTGCAACGGCGATAAGGATGGTACCCTTGTACTTCCCACATAGGAAGGTGCCGTCCATCGTTAGCACGAGATGACAATGCTTGAACCCTTCGATCGCTCGATCAAGGCCCGAAGACCCTTTCAAGAACAAAATAATTGGGCCCCTCCGTCAGGTGCACCCGATCAAGCTTGTTTATGTATGTCCTAGGGTTTGATTGTGCGATTTGATCCAGCATCCTTGGGACTAAGTTGTAAGCCTCTTGAATGTGCCAACATTTGCTCCACGACCTTCCATTTAGCGCCATGCCGCCTTGTAGTGATCGCGAACCCCACCATATTTGCAACCTCCGCCAAGAGGAGCTTTGGTGAAATGGACACATCTCCAAATGACGAGGTGGCTTATCAGTGGCAACAAACGAGGATGTCATGATGCGGTGCCTTTGAAGCGGATCGACTAACTTGCATGTGTGGCCCTTCAAGATCAAGTATCCGAAGCCCGTGGCGCGGCGGAACTGGCTTGCGCCACGGATCTTGCCAAAGACAGATTCATTAACACACCTAACGATGTAGGTGTCGGGTTGACCTTTGCACCGATATGTCCGACCAATGTTAATGGTGTATCTAGCAATAGCATCTTTGGCGGTGCTCTTGTTAGAAAGCGTTGCCCTAGGAGTAGGGTGTCCTCATTGAACCCCGCTCGGCCCCCTCGGTGTGGCGAGAACCAACGATGTCGTTGCAACATCGTCCAATATTGAGGAGACGTAAGAAATGTCGGTGGTCATAACACCATCAACTACACCTTCCGTACCAGCTTCTCCATCTTGGTCGTCTTCAGAACTAGCTGTTTCTACGTCCTTCGCCTCGCTTTCCACCTCTTCCGCTTGGTCGACTAGGTACTCGTGGCAATCAATACGGGTTGCCCACCATCGCTCCACTCCTTCGTTGGGCTCGAAGTTGTCGGCACGCCTCCTTAGGTCTCCATCACCCACTTCCTCGCTTGCGTCTCCTCCAACACCGGAGACCAACGCAGGCTCCTCCTCACCACCAGGTTCACTGGAACCACCAACGCCAGATGGCCCCACGCTCTCCACGAACTGAACATAGACCATCAGTCGTGCATATATCACAGCATCAGGGTTGCAAACAGCCTCCATGTAATAGGCCCATGAAGCGTCACTTGTCACTTTCATAAGTTGTCGAACTATCTCATCTCGCACCACCTACCACCGAGGCATACAACGCCTCGTCGTAGCTTCTTCTTCTTGCGATTCTTGCGATCGAACGCGAACGCACGCGTTGCCTTAGATCCGACAGCTCATGTCCTCAGACCAGCGCCGGATCACGGTCCCACCACAATTTGATTCGTCCGCCCGTCGGCCGTCGTGTACGAGAGCGTCCCTGGAACACTTAACAGATCTTGAATCTCCGCCATGAAGTACCTAACACAGGTGCATATCAAACCACTGATATTTTGAAATTTTTGGTTCAAGTTCCTGACACTTCTGTAATTTGTTCATAATCTAATATACTACACATTAGGCTCATTTCTATTTCTATTTAAACATCTCGCATAAAATTACGGAATACTAGTGAAGATAAAAATTACATGATTATCTACGGAATAAATTTTCATGACCAACAAAAATTGATTCATCTCAATTGCAGTTTATATGAATTTTCTGTGAAAAGAAAAGTGGAAAAACCCGATTTTTTTACACTTCAAAAACCCCCAAAAAAACTTGGAACATGAAAAGATTTAATTAAAAAATTGAATTTAATTGAAGTTTATTTTATTCATTTAAATTATTTTTATTTTACGAAAGACTCTGAAAAACGGGAGAATTGAAAAAAAATAATATCTTGAGTATTCTACGGTTCTTGATCACGTTACTTGATATGGTGTAGTTAAAGTAGAGTATTTTATAGAGCTTCTCTGAGAATGCAATTGAAGAAATTTGAGAACGCTCGTTGTGATTATGAAGATGCCTCTTCTAGTGGAATCCCAGAAAGAACCACTCACACCGACATTGAATCCTCCATGTTTTAGGGCATCTTCATAATCACAACGAGCGTTCTCAGCCTCTTTAATTGTATTCTGTAAAAGCTCCATAAGTACTTTGCTTTAACTACACCATACTGAAGTAACGTGATCAAAAACCGTAGCGATCAAGATATTATTTTTTTCAATTCTCCGTTTTCGAGTCTTCGTAAAATGATAAATAATTTAAATTAATAAAATAAACTTCAATTATATTCAAATATTTTTATTTAAATATTTTCATGTCCAATTTTTTTCCGAATTTTCTGATTTATTTTTATAATTGGTTTTTTCCACTTTTCTTTTCTTTCTCTCTCTTGTACGATTTTGAATTAAAAGCTAATCACATTGCTAACTACTAAGTCTGTAAGTCAATAATTTTACATTGTCGACTACTATGTCTTAAAATATTTCCTAACGCCTCCATTATTTAATTAATGTAGTGAGTTTTATTGGCGATTAATTTTCTTATATATACTATGATTAATTTTACATTTTATTTATCCCAAGACTAATTATCTATCGTCGCCATCGCTATTTGACTCGTACGTGGCTTAATTAAATACGTTGGTCTAAAAAAATATATCGTGTCGATATTTAATTTTACTAGTGCCTAATTAGATTTGTTACTACTAAACAGTTAATAGTATTACTAATTTGCTACTTCCTAAATTTCCCCTTCTCACCTAATCTCATCCCTAATCCTTCCCTTTACTTAATCCCCTTACTCTAATCTTCTCATCACCTAATCCCTTCCATTTATCTCTCTCTTATCTTCTCACCATCGAAATGTCCTAGCTTCCATCCTTCCTTCCCAATCGTTCTTTCCTTCCCATTCCTCCTCCAAGGCTTCTCTCCCCTAGAGTTATCTCCTCACTGGAAGGTACATTGCTAACTCTATTTAATTTACAACACTAACAATAATAAGTCTGTTAAGTCAACTAATTACTAGCTAATCACATTGCTAACTGCTAAGTCAAACTAAGTCTTCTAATTTTATGTCCAAACACTAAGTCAAAATACACCAATCGCACAACTATAACTACTTAGTTGCTACAATAAGAAACTACAAATCATCTAATTATATCCTAATGACATTGCTAAAACTATAGCCGGATCTAATGACACTTACCTTTTCTAGGTGCTCACAACACGATGCACAACTTCCGTGAATCGAGCGAACTTCAACTTCTCGGATGTCTTCTCCTTCTTCCGCGAGCTCTTTTTTCTCTCTCTTCCTCTCTCTCTCGCTTGCTTTTGAAATGGCGTCATTGAAGTCCGCTTGCTTGCATTCGCTGATTTATGCAAAGAACAAAGACGCAGGTAGTCAAAGCAACACGACCACTGGGAGTCGACGGCATGGCAAAGAAGAGCGAGCGCAGAATGATGCTGGCGGAGGCGTTGCGAGCGTTACAGGCTACATGCAAGGCGATGGCGCGAAGTCAAGTGATGCGTGGTAAGGAATGAGCATGCACGTGGCGAGTAGGCGACCAAGATGTTGTCGTCCCTAAGGGCAACAACTTGGTGCCGCTGAGTCTGATCAAGAACATCTTAGGTCTTTAATCGGCACGCAGCAGTGCACCTAGGTGCTTGATTCCTGATCGTATGAATTTAGTTCTTCCGTCAGGACAACGAAGACGTCTTGGAGGGCAAATTTGGAATTCTGATGTTAAGAGGGCTACTTTAGAAATTAAATTACCAAAACAGTCCAAAATTCGTATTTTTGTGTGAAGATGACCGGTTCCTACTACTTCTCCATTGGAGAGGCATTGTTGGCACGCATTAGCGTTTGTGTGGAATGCATGGGGTGAAAGAATATGCATGAAATCTACGTCCCTCTCATATGCGAAAACGACCGTGTGGGGAACGACGCATGGCTGGATGGAAATTTTCTCGAGACAGCTCCAAACTATGCACATCAAGTGCATGTTGTCCTGTCTCTCTCTCTTGATGTCCTGCCTGTCGATTCCCTTCTCTCTCTCTCTTAATTTCTTTGTTTATTTTCTTGAGTCAATACATAATTCTCAACCAACCAATTGTGTTGTTTTCAAGCATGTAAACAGTGGATAGATTCTCCCTCCCTCCCTCTCTCTTGTGGAATCCTAGGTCACATTAATGGAGTATAATTTTGCATCTTCCAGCATTGGGAGTATCTCTTCCAAAATATTTATCTATTAAGAGAATCTAGAGTGTAGTTATTATAATTTTTCTATCTCTATTCCTACTTAAATGCTTTAGAAGAGGTTAAGTAGTTATGATGTGTTATTTAATAAATATATGCATGATCATTTTTCATTAAGTATTTTTTAGATTTAATGCTTCCTTAGTCTATGCGCATGATAGACTATTGACAAATATAACAAAATAGAGGGAGTATACCGGAGGATGCCATGATTCACTGTTGCTGGTGAACATACATGCATGGCTGGGTGCATTGAGCATTTCTTCCGGGTGCAAAGCAAGGCAGACACTTTATACTGTGCACTTGTGCAGGCATAACTTGAGATCAAATCCAGCAAGTGGGTGGGCATGTAATGGAATGGCTGTGATCTCAAGAAGCACCTCATGATTCTTTGGGCTTTTCCGAATCATGTGCCTGAATCCAATGAAAAGGTCTGGGTAGCTGGAGAGACACTAACTGACATACTAATATACAGGACTAGTAGTATATATACTATCATCTTCCACTAGTCACTTTGCATTGTGAATTAGAGTAATCTACTACCACTAAGAGTATTCTTTCATGGGTTTTATACTTAACTTGCATGACTGGTCCCACATGACAGTAGATAAATCCCTCCCTCTGTTTGGTGGGGCCCGCATCCTGACCAGCAGCTCGGGCCAGCTGCAACCATTGGATCAGCCAAAAGTTAGAAGAAGATTCAATAAATTGTTTTTTTCTCCCATTACTATACTCCAAGCTTATTTGCACCAATGTACCATTGTACATCTGACCATGTTCATTGTCCCTGGCAAAAGTGAGCGTTGCAGAGAGCAGTAAGAGTACCTAGCCAAGCACCCAATCACACATCGGACTACTATTGCAACATCTAACACTAGTATCTAGAGTGTTCGGAATGCATGAATTACAGAGAAATTTAACGAGGCTGTTATTATTTTTAACGTGTGAACCACATATTAATATATAGAAGTAAGGGTCTTAATTTGTAAGAAAATTATTTATAGTAGAGAATACAGAATAACTTCATGAAGTATGGTGTTACAGTATTTGCACCTGTTGTTTGTCCCTACTAGTACTAAATTCGTGACAATCTTTTGCTTTTGAAGGTAGAAGTTGGTTGAGCTTTAGGTATGCATTGAATAGGATGTTAACTATACATGTCAGCTTCTTTTTCACCAAGATATTGAAAGAGAGCATTAAACAAATGTGATGGTCCTTTCTTCCATCGAACTAGTGGAAATATGGGCTAACAATAATTGACCTGGACTCATTGTACCAGTAGATGTAAGATCAAAATATACTAATCGCCTAAATCAAAATCCAGGAGCAATACACTGGAAAGTGATGTGTGAAGGAACAAGTAGAATAACTGAAACACTTCTAAACTCCCAGATGCCTTGCAAAATTGGAAGCGCTAGTAGAAATCCATTGTACTCTACTAATAAGGGTAATATGACTGTCATGATTGTGTATTAACACTAGGGATTGTACTAGGCATGTAAAAATGGAGAATAAAGTATTGCAGAGGAAAAGTGACAGATTGTTTAGTAAGATTTGGAAGCATGGTACTGTCCTGTGTGGCAATCCATTGATTTTTTATATCAAGTACTCCCTCTCACACAAAAGAAGTAAAGGTGCTGGAATAATTCCATCATCAATTCCTCCCAAACTAATATTGTCAAGCCTGAATTCTAAGTAATTCAGCTCAAAATTCTCAAGAACAAAACCTTAATTCATTACAAAAACAAACTGAAAAGAGTTAGGTTTTATTTGACATGTAAGATCATCAGACTACATCAGATCATCAGACTAGCAGAGACCAGGAGGAGAGAGAGAGAGAGAGAAAGACCAGATGTTGACAAATTTGCTGTCCCTTCCCTTCCTATGTGGAGAGAGAAAGCCGAAAACCCACAGAAACCAACCAACACAAGGGGAAAGAAACAACAAATCTCCTCTCTCTCTCTGTCTCCCAGACAAAAGAACAAGAACAAGTGACCAGATCCAATTCCTTCCCCTTCTCCCCTCCTCTCCTTGGCCCATCAGATCCAATTCCTTCCCCGAATCCGCCCTCCAGTCCATCTCTACTGGTTCATATCCTCCAATTCCACCTCTTCTGCCTTTTTCTCGCTGCAAAACACCGTCTTGATGCGTTTCATGGGGTTCTAGAGTGGAAAAGGTGGCGCGTTTGTTGGTTTCTGCGGTAATTGGAGTGGAAATCGTGACGAGTTTTATCGCCCTCTTGTCGAATTCAACCTCGTCCTTTCGTTAAATCTGCTTGCTGATGCGCTTCTCGGGGTTGCTGGGCTTCTGGGAGAGGCCATGGAGATGCCATCCAGGCTCTTCGTTCCATGGATGCTGCGGGTGGTCAGGCTCAGTCCGCTGCAGCGCAGTGCCAAGGATCGGTGAGGTGATATTTCTAGTTAAGATTATCTTTTCTTTCATGTGTTGCCCAATCTTTCTTGTGAGTTTTGTTCCTTGTACCTTGGATTAGTTTGGTATTGTTTTCTGTTGGATTTTGTGTGTGGTAAAATGATAATTCTATCCGGCTTTAGTTTACTGTTAGTAAGACCTTGATTTGTGTGAGCTGTTCGGTTTGACTTATCTTCTCACTTTGAGTTTTTTCCGAGGAGTTGATATCCAAACAATATTAAAATTTTGACCTTTCCTCTTGTTGCTTCTCCCTTGTTTAATCGTGGATAATGATATGCTGTACTCGTGCTATGATATATTTAGTGTCAATGTCTTGCTTGTTAGACTTGGACCATTGCTATTTACTCAACGTTGTATCGAATGGACAGGTATCCGGCGAAATCGTTTAGTCTGGTCATAACCATTGAGCATCCTGAGCAATCCATTTAGCTCAGAACTGTTGATGAAGAATCACATTGCACACCTGCACTGACATTGTATTTTTTTATCGGTGTCTCACGTGGCGATGATCATGGATTCTTCGGTGAAAGGCCACATTTCGGGCTTGATTGGAGGCTTTTGCTAACAACGCATTGTTTTTTATTTGGTAAGGAGTCACTCTTAATCTTGTGATTGATGCGCTTTTCATTTGGTTGACATACTTGATCTTAGCATTGCTCTGCTCAATTTCAAAAAAAAGAAAAGAAAAAAAAGAAGCATTGCTCTGCTCAACATAATTTCCAGATGTTGTTATGATTCCAGAGTTTGTCCGCAATCCACATTGCATTGCTGAATTGTGCAATGCCCTGTAAAATTGCCAATATATTTCTTTTCCTCTTCCGGCAAAACATGGCAGTTATTCACATCCAAAATTTCCCAGCTTTAAGGGATTATGCTATTTATGTTGTGCATTTAAATGGGCAAAATGTGGCAATTTGCGCAATGAGTAGAACATGGAAAGTTGTTTTTTGCCTGCTTACATGCTTTCTCATTATGTCTACTTCACTTACCGAACTTGAGGTTCCACCATTGCTGCTTATTGAGACTTAAGTTTTATTGAAACTGCAGTGACATATGGTTTTGTAGGATGATTCATTGTTTGTCTTGTCTGTTGAACAAGTTGCGATAAGAATGGGAGCCAAAGTAGAAGGGGAAAGCCACATGCCTGGATATTACGTCATGAGGGATCTCAATGTGAATACAAATGGTAGTTGGTCTCCATACTACAGGGAGAATGCATCGGGTGGTCAGCTAAGCAATGGCTTCATGCAAAACCAAACAAATGGTTACCCAGAATACGATAGAGAAATGCTCAAGCGCACAATGCTTGAACACGAAGCTGTATTCAGGCATCAGGTTGGCACCTTGGCATTACTGATCTAATTATCTTAAGTTCCTTCTGCATAGTAAATATAAAAGCTTCAGGAACATGATAAAAATCTTCAGCTTTTCTGCATTGTATATATGTTTGTTTTGCCTTCATCATGTTTGACACAGTTATTGCTTAGGTATATGAACTGCACCGGGTTTACAAAGCACAAAGAGATTTGATGAAAGATTATCAAGATAAACCGATATGCTCTTACATGATGCAAGCAGATGCATCACAAGCAAATTCATTTTCATCGCAAATCCCACCCAGCAAGGCAAAAATGGCTTGGCAGATGCAGATGGCAGAAATTGTTCCAGCATGCGGGAAGACTCCTGTTATAGAGCTCAATAGTAAGGATCACTCCTACAAATTCCTTAGGGAAGGCAGTGTTCAGTCCTCTCCAAATAGTGTTCCCCCAAGTGGGGTTGCTCAAAAGAGCAAAAGGAACAATTTTGACCTTCAGCTTCCAGCGGATTGCTATGTGGACGATGAAGATGCATCAGAGAATAAGCCTATAGATTTTCTTGGTGTAACATCAAATCCAAAACCTAGGAATGATGCTGAGTTGACATTACAAAATGGAGAAGATTTGAGAAGGCTAGGAGGAAACAATTCACTGTCAGATTTGCAGACTACAAGCAATCAGAGAGGCAAGCAAATGGCTGATCTTAATGAGCCAATCACTGGCATGTTTTTTAGTGGAACATGTGATTCAGCATATAGAGGCTCTGTTGTCCCAAAACATTATCACCTAGAGAACTCTTGGCGCAATGAGGTGAGATCAAGCACAAATTACTTCGGTTCCTGTAGAGATAACTCCAGTGATGGACATGCTGATGAAGGGACATGTTCGAACTTCTGTGACATGAATGGCAAAATAAGACAGGGAGAGAAACCAATAGCTAATAAAGGTAATGATGATGAGAGCTTATACATTTGTTTTTGCTCATAAGTTTTACTAGTACATCTGCATGTCGAGAAAAACATTTATACACGATTACATGTAACAAAAATCCTAGCACCATTCGATGATTTCTTTTTGTGGACATGGCACTGCATTTAAATTAACTATAGAGGTTTAATTCTTAATTCTGCACATGCTTCTGATTACTTTTCTTGTACCATGTGATATATGTATTGAATATCCTAATTTGACTTTACCTTCTCTTTGATTAGAGTTGGTCCAAAGGGTATAACACGGTAGAGTGGTCTTTATTAACCTTTCTATAGCACCTATCTGGGTCACCCTGGACGATTACATTATGCTCTTTTCTCAGTTTTTGTTTATTAATCTTCCATCATTTTGTTCCTCAGCACTAGTGACCTATATGTCTTCATTGGTGTTTCTTATGCTACATAAGTACATACCGAGAAACATCTTCACATACTAACACGCCTGCTACTTTCTTGTTTGTAAAATGTTAAATGGTTGGCACATATGTTTTAGCTTATTGGTGGTGATTATTTGTTCTTATAGTTAATTTAATTAGATCTAAGCATTCTTCCATTTCTTACTTCAATCCTTCAGGAAAACAGGCCAGTCACATGAATTTTTTTGCACCAAGATTCTACAACACTGAATTGCAGAAAGCCTTCAAAGGTACTGATGAGAGATTTACAAGAAGTAATCAGACTATGTGCTCTGATCAGAATAATTCTGTTGGATGGTTCTTGCGGAATCCACGTGAAGCCACTTCCACACATAATCTTCCCATATTTGACTGCTCAGATCGCTCATGTCTTCCACCTATTACTGCATTATCTGTTCCCCGCGTAGACCAACTGTTTAGTGCTTTTCCATTTGGATCTTACAATATCAACCCCAGAAGCAGCACAAACAATGCTCCTTCCCGAGAAATCGATCCACGTTTTGCATCTCCAACTATAGATTCATATACAAGTCCTGGTATCATGACTCAAAGCATGGGAGCATCTGGTCTTAAATTGAAAAACGTTGAGAATTTGAATGGCTCCTACCATGGTTTCCCACTGGATTCATTTTCTGCAATGCATGGGCAGCATAAGATTGTGAATTCTAGTGATTTGGAGCAAAGCAATTTCCCGGTGTTTGAGCACTTAACCAGACAATCTTCTCGAAATGTTCAGTATTGTAATGGCAAGAGTGACAAAAACAAGGGTTTCAATTTGAATCAGACACCTTTGGATGGTCCCGAAGATGGTTCCGAAGTGCAAGATGGTATATGCACAGGCAGCTCAGAGCATAGTAAAGGCAAGGGATTGGTCTCAGGGATCCCCTGGCTCAAAAGGAAAGCTACCTGTGATGACTATATGGGTTTGGAGAAGTCGCAAAAGGCGTTTGGCTATTCAAATGTAGTTGTTCTTGACCTGGAAGATGATAAAGACGGAAAAGAGTCAACCCCACCTTTTCATAACCTGTCAGTTTCCGCTTTGACATCCCGAGGCTGTATGGCTCAGAGGGATAAGATCAATGAAGATGATGTTGTTAGAGTTCAGGATAGTAGCACATTCTTAGCTCCATCGGGCCACCATAATGCATCATTAAATAAACCAGCTGCTGAGGGAGTCATCAAGAAAAGTGCCCCCCTGATCAGGAACCTAATCGATCTGAATGATGAGGTACCAAACGAAGATAATTCAGAGTCGTCAGTAGTGTCACATGAATGCCACACCACATCTGCACTGAATGGCAATTCTAGACGTGCGTTTGAGATCGATTTGGAAGCACCACCATGTGAAGAGGACAATAAACTTGATATTTTGCTGGATGTTGACGACACATTTGGTGCTGTAAGTGCAGCAAAGGACATCATTGCCATGTCGATGGACACTCTAATAACTCCAGATAAAGTTGATGATCACATGTTGCAGTGGTTTGCCGATCTTGCTACATCCAATGTTGGTGACCCAACCAAGCAAGCAGAAACCCAAGATTGTATCGCCAACTGCTCCAGTGATGACGGGTCTGATTCATTCGAGTCCCTGACACTGAAGCTGGAAGAGACTAAGATTGACGAGTACTGGAACAGGCCACAGGCACCCGAGGCTCTAATTGGCGAAGAAATGGTATCTGCTGCACTTCTCCTGACCAAACCAAGAAGGGGCCAGCAACGGAGGCGACGACAGAAGAGGGACTTCCAGAAAGATATCTTGCCTGGTCTCGTATCACTCTCCCGGCATGAAGTCACAGAGGACTTTCAGTTACTTGAAGGGTTAGTGAGGGCATCTGGTGGATCTTGGGAGATGGGCTCAGGTAGGCGGGGACGGAATGGCGGTCGGGCACGGGGTAGGAAGCCCCGAAAAATGGTAGAAGCTACTGTTGAAGAAGAAGATACTCCGGCCAGTCCACCTGTGAAATGTGACACTGCAAACTTGGAAGCTGATGGTGTGGGTATGATTGGATGGGGACGGACAACGAGACGATGTCGCAGACCAAGATGTCCTCCCAGCAATAACGCCGCCACTGCATCTTGAAACCTTTGATCTGTGGTAACAGTTGGTTGACGTCGCGTTCAGGGATTCAATCGTTGAAGATTTCTCATAGAGATTTCTATGAGAGTGATGTGAGGTGATTATAATCGTCAGGAGTGTAGGTTCTCTTTATTGGTATAATTCGGCCTCCCCAACTCGACTGCTTATTGAGTCGAAACATCTTGTACATTTTTATAATATTTTCTTAAATTAGTTCATGGAAAGAAAAACGTTTGTAAAAGGCATCAGATAATCCGCTTCAGGAGCCTGGGATAGTGGGACCTGTTAACTTGCTGTGATAAAAGTGCAAAGTTTCTGAAAGTTATGCTTGCTTAATTTGGTAGGCATTCAGAGACGATCACTGATCAGTAAGCTACTGATGTTTGCATTCTGCTGATGGCAATGGCGTGCCGATCTGTTAACTTGCTCTGATAAAAGTGCGAAGTTTCTGAAAGTTATGCTTGCTCAAATTTGTGTGTTTGTGCAGATATTGTTTGCTATTTGCAATGCTCGAAGCTAACATTCTCTATCCTATATGCAAATACATATGCGAACGTTCATTTCCTTCATATTTATGATTTTTTTTAAAAAACACTTTCGTTTTCTTAGAGAGAAAATGATGAACTTGCAGGTGCTTTCTATTAATGGATTGTGGTGTGGCTCGAATGCCTAATCGTCATGGGCTCATATTAGGCCGTATGTTGTGGCCCTATTTGTGCCATTTATGGGCCCATCCCGGACTGGTGCATTATAGGGACCAAGAGCAATAACGCCAATCCATCCCATCGCCTCCCAAGAACGTAAAAACTGGGAGAGCCGTGTGGGCGACCAAGAACCCTAGTGTCGCGGATCAATCCGTCGCTGCTGCATCTCATCTCCCACTCCTCCGGTGAGCAGCAGCCTTCTTTTTTTTTTTGATTCAGATCTCTTGATTAATCCAATCAAGTTGGGGAGCTTGATGTTCTGATCTCTCTCAGCTGTTTCTTGTTGTTGCTGTTGCTGTTCTTGTGGTAGGCTTCTTGGTTGGTTGTTGGAGATGTCGGACTCAGAGGAACACCACTTCGAGTCCAAGGCGGACGCCGGCGCCTCCAAGACGTACCCGCAGCAGGCCGGCACCATCCGCAAGAACGGACACATCGTCATCAAGAACCGCCCATGCAAGGTCTTCATTAATACACCCCTGAGTCTGTTCTTGAGATAGGCCTTGTTAGGATTTGCGGTTAATGTATGGCCTGCGTGTTCTTTTGTGTTGGGTTGATGCATGTTGGAATTTGCTATAATGATTTATGTGTGCCTTAGTAGTAGCAGTTGATTGTGGATTTGGGTGTGTTACAAGTATTAGATCCGCTCAACTCATAGTACAAGGACTTTAATGTAGATGTGGATAGATATACTACAAATCTAACATACAGTGTACAAGGATTCAACATAATTTTTGAAGATACAATTTTGCGATGTTTTTTATATGACTCTTAATCCATGAGATATTGATGCACCTGGAATTCCCCATTGTGGTGCAGGATGCTTACATATTTCTCTTATGCCCATCAAAATAGTGTCTTTAGTTAGTGGTGATGGTCTCTAGCTACTGAAAAAGCCATGCTAAGAAGTGTTTAATCAGCAATCGACGTATCCATGGTTCTTGTTATAATTCACTAATATATTCAGCTGTGCAATGTTGGTTAAATTAGAACCATAACCATGTATGTAGTTGTGCCAGGTATCTACTAGGCAAGTGATCTCTTTTATTTTGTAACTTCTTATGCTGCCCTTCTGTTTAGTTGGTTTATGCAGCTGCGTCCATGCAATTGATGTTATTCATGTTTTAATTCAGAATTTGCATAGGCTGGTACATTCCCCTTTTGTGCTGCTATTGTTTGGCTTGATTATGCAAGTTTTTCCTACTGGACTATGGTTTCTTGTCTTCCACAAGAAAGTCATGTGTGATCCAACAACTCTCGTTCTGAGGATCATTTCGGTTTAATCTTTGTTGTAGGTGGTTGAGGTCTCCACTTCCAAGACTGGCAAGCATGGTCATGCAAAGTGCCATTTTGTTGGCATTGACATTTTCAATGGAAAGAAGCTTGAGGATATTGTTCCTTCATCCCACAACTGTGACGTAAGCTTCCTGCGGATCATGCTCCATTTTGTTGGTTCAATTGTTATTGTGCGCAGTTTATTTGAACTTTTTCTAATGCGTGTGTCATGCAGATCCCCCATGTTGATCGCACTGATTATCAGCTGATTGACATTTCCGAAGACGGATTTGTATGTTTGCTTCCAACCTGGCCTTCCTTTGTTTCTTTTTTGTGCAAAGCCTGTCCTGTTTCTAACTTGGTGAGGGCATTTTACAGGTCAGCCTTTTGACTGAGAGTGGCAACACTAAGGATGACTTGAGGCTTCCCACTGATGATGCCCTGGCTGCCCAGGTCAGTGCTCTAGCTCAAGCTCAGTTGGCGGCACGGGCTTTCGCTTCTACTACCGTTTCAACTAATCTTAGACGCTTTGCTTACTGAAATGCAGATTAAGAATGGATTTGGTGAAGAAGGCAAGGACATGATCTTGACTGTGATGTCCGCCATGGGCGAAGAACAAATCTGTGCCGTCAAGGAGATTGGGGCCAAAAACTAGGCAGCTTTGCTTGATTGATTGCTTCCGCGGCTGCCTGCCTACTATACTTGCAATCTAGTGTTCAGTGCTGAGATACATACATAGGCCTCAAGTTATCTGTGGATGAAACAGCTTTGATAAGACTTGCGTGGTTTTATATTACACCGAATGCTTGAGATGGTGTTTTTACTTATTAGTACCAAAGTTATCTATCTCTAGTATCCTTTTGAACTAAGTGGCTGCTGTAACTCAGGTTACTCAGCTCTGGTTTACTTATATAAATCGGTTGGGTTAATTCCATTGGTCTGCTTGGGTTCATGGTGATGGCAGTCTGGGTGTAAAGAAGATGCTTCAGACACGAATTTGGATGGAGATTCCGATGTATGAAGACGGTACAGAGAAATCAGAAATGCGCACAAGAGCAAGTGATTTTGTGTCATGCTGGTCATCCAGTGTAACTCCTGTTTATCGTGTTACTTGGGCCAGACGAGCCAAGCAGCTACCATTAGGAGGCAACCAACACGACTCCATTGCACCTTCCTTGAACGGAGCATCGTCCTCGCAAGCTCCTCCGATGGCCACCGCCAAGTTCACCCCCCTGGATTCGGGAATCAGTGGTCCACGCGCCTCCCGCACGTCGTCCACGCCAACCTCGGCCTCCTCGACTAAGTCCGCCTCGCCCTCCCCTCCCCTCCTCCGGCGCCCGGCGCCCCGACCTTGTCGCCGACTACAACCCCAGAAGAGGATGGAGCTACGCCCGCGGCGCCAGCATCAAGGTCTCCCTCGACACCTTCGCCGAGGCGTTCTCCCTCCCGGGGCGGCCGTCGTGGACCGTCGATCCCCCGGCCGGCGTGGACCCTGACGTCGTGGCCTCCGCCGCCACAGAGTTCATCGATGCCTACATCCTGATGCCGTTACAGCGCGCCAGCGACAGGAAGCCCACGACGTCGATCCCCTGGCCGGCGTGAACCCTGACGTCGTGGCCTCCGCCGCCACGGAGTTCATCGAGGCCTACATCCTAACTTTACAGCGCACCAGCGACAAAGAGCGCAGGCTGCCCATCGACGTGGACACGGCGTAGCAGAGGGTGAAGCTTGGGATGGCGCACAGGGTTGACTGGACCTAGCTCATTTGGGGCCTAGTGGAGAAGGAGATGGTCGACCTGGCCCAGGGCACGAGGACCGACTGGGCGTGCTACTACGGTGCCTACCTACATAGGCTCATATGGGTGGAGAGGCCCGACATCTTCCGGCCGCCGCTGGCGGAGATACCACCGGAGCCGGAGCTAGCGCCATGGCACCCCCAGGCCCCAGTAGGCACAAGGCAGCAATCGGGCGGTAGTCGGTGAGAACCGAAATCTCCGTTAGGAGCTGGAGTCCAAGATGCAGCAACTTGACCATGACAGGAGGAATCTTGAGCAAGACAAGGAAAAGCTGCACGATGAGATGCACGCAATGGAGTCGCTCAACCAAGCTCTGGTTACCATGGAAAGAAAAGGCAGCGAGGAGCTGCAAGCCATTCGGGAATAGCTGATAGATGTAAGCGAGGCGAGACTAGTGTTGACCAACTGTCCTTGTGATCGATCCGTTGCCTGCCACCTCACATACACCTTGAGTTCTTCGAGCTGGTACCAAGCACCGTACCAATATCCAAGAGACTGTACCGGGTGCCTATTAATCACTGATATCCAAAACACTATACCGGATGCCTACTAACGAGTTGGAAGAGCTAAAGAAATAAATAAGAGAACTTGAGACAAGGTATGTGTGAGACCAAGTTTATCTCAATGAGGATCATCAATATTGTTTGTCAAAAAGAAGTACAGTAGCATACGGATGTATGTGGACAAGGATCAAAATCTTAGAACCGGAGAAAAAACCGTTTGGCGGCCGGTAAAGGTAACCGATCGGCTACCAGAAAAACTGAAAAAAGTTCAAAATTCGAAAATGGAAAATTGAATTTGCGAAGTTTTGAAACCGGTAACCGTCCAAAACCGCTTCAAAAAACCAGAAAAAAATGTTGGGACTTACTCATACAATAATTCAAGCATATTTAGCCTATACAATAGGTAATCTAACACAAAAAAGCCTAAACCAACATAGGAAGTGCATTATGTAGTCATAAATTTAAATTTAAATTTACAAAATTTCGGGCGGTTTTTTCCTTCCTGTTCCCACCGGTTTTTTGGGTTACCACTAGTTATCGGCGGGTTTTCCCCCCTTGGTGTGGACTATCGTTCCCTCAACAAAGTCAATCAAGAACAAATACCCCCTTCCTAGGATCGATAATTTGTTTGACCAACTCAAAGGAGCATGTGTGTTCTCTAAGATTGATCTGCAATCAGGCTACCATCAGTTGAAAATCAGGTAGAAAAATATTCTCAAAACAACATTCTCAACCTGATATAGATTGTATGAGTTTATAGTTATGTCGTTCGGATCGACTAACACCCCTGCATACTTCATGAATTTGATGAACAGACATTCATGAAGTACCTGGAGAAGCTTGTAGTGGTCTTCATCAATAACATTCTAATATACTCCAAGATTGAAAAGAGCATGAGAAACACTTAAGGCTAGTTCTAGAGAAGCTTAGAGAACATCAATCTATGCAAAATTCAGTAAGTGTGAATTTTGGCTAATGGATGTTGCTTTCCTAAGACATGTTATGTCAGCAGGAGGAATTGTAGTTGACCCAACCAAAGTTGAGTCGGTTCTCAATTGGAGGCAGCCCACATACATGACCGAGGTATGAAGTTTCCTTGGTTTGGCCGGTTATTACCGTCATTTCATTGAGGAATTCTCTAAGGTCATAAGACCCCTTATTCAGTTACTCAAGAAGAAAAAAGAATTTTGCTTGGACCGAGAGCTGTGTGCAAAGATTTCGGGAGTTGAAGAAGAGGTTAACCTCCACCCCAATGCTAGTATTGCCGGACATCCAGAAGAGCTTTGATATTTATTGTGATGCCTCTCGACAAGGACTCGGATGTGTACTAATGCATGATGGGAAGGTGGTAGCCTACGCCTCTAGACAGTTGAGACCGGACGTGGAGAACAACCCGACCCACGGTTTGGAGTTAGCATTAGTTGTTCATGCCCTTAAGATATGGCAGCATTACCTCATCGGGAACCGCTGCGAGATCTACACTAACCACAAGAGCCTGAAGTACATTTTCACGCAATCGGGCCTAGACCTGTGACAAAGAAGATGGTTGAAGCTAATCAAGGACTACGATCATGTCATACACTACCACCCCAGCAAGACCAATGTGGTAACAGATGCTCTAATTAGGAAAGTTTATTGCAACACCGGAGTACCAACCAAGGCTACATGACAAGTTTAGCTGACTTAATTTGGGTTTGGTTGACCAAGGATGCATCATTGTGATGGAAGTACGGCCTTCGCTGGAGGAACAGATTAGAAAAGCTCAGGCAGACGACAAGGACATCACGAAGATCAAGAAGGACATGAAGAAGGGTAAGTCCCCAAGGTTCACAAAGGATCAGATAGACACCCTATGGTTTGGGAAGCACATATATGTGTCACATCACTTGGACATTAAGGCATTAATTCTCAAGGAAACCCACGAGTCAGCTTACTCAATTCATCCCAGGGGTGCCAAAATGTACCAGGATCTGAAAGAAAGGTATTGGTGGTCTCGGATGAAGAGAGAGATCGCTGTGTATGTTGCAGTATTTGATGGGTGTCATAGGGTCAAGGCTGAGCATCATAAGCCTGCTGGACTACTTCAACGTTGAAGGTTCCGGAATGGAAATGGGAGGAATTCGATATGGATTTCATCACCAGTTTGCCAAGGACACAAACAGGATATGATTCCATATAGGTTATAGTGGACAAATTGACTAAGGTTGCTCACTTTATTCTAGTTAAGACTACGTACAAAGGAGACAAATTGGTAGAACTCTGCATGACTCACATAGTCCGCTTGCATGGAGTCCCTAAGCAAATAGTGTCATACCGCAGCACCCGGTTCACCTCATGATTGAGTCAGACTCCATGAGGCTTTAGGAACTTACCTCACCTTTAGTATGGCTTACCACCCTCAAACAGATGGACAAAAAGAGCGGACCAACCAAATTTTGGATGACATGCTACACGCATGTGCACTAACCTTCAGCACTACTTGGGAGAAGAGCCCGCCCTATGCTGAGTTTTCCTACAATAACCGCTATGGTCACCATTTGAGGCGCTATATGGCCAAAAATGTAGGACACCATTGCTATGGCCAGAAAACAGGAGAACGATCCTTCTGCGGACCTGCAATACTACAAGAAGCAGAGGAGCAAGTTCAATTGATCAGAGAAAGACTCAAGGTAGCCCAATCTAGATAGAAGAGCTATATAGATCACTGGCGACGGGAGCTGAGCTTTGAGATTGTAGATTCCGTCTACTAAAGGGGATGAAGCGATTCAGGGTCCAGGGAAGTTGGCACCACGCTATATTGGGCCCTCCCCGATCACCGCCAGGCGAGGAGAAATGACCTATCAGCTAGAGTTAACAGAACCAAATTGGGCAAAAAAAATTAGACCTTACTGGAGCGAAGCGACGAGGGCGCGAGGAGGGGCTGGAGGAGCTAGGGAGGAGTTTTGAGGATGGGCTATGAGAGGGATGTTTGCGCCCCGGGCTAGGCCAATAATATCTAAGCTTGGCACTAGAAGAATATCTCATGCCCCGAGCTGAAGCCTAAATTGTCATGGACCGGATTCCGCTCCTACCTGTGCATATCTGTACTGTGGAGGAGATCCTCATCCTAGACTTTTGGATCAAAATTGAAAAACACTATTTGTGAGAGCCTGCTTGCTACCGCTTTTTCTTGCTCTGGTTTCGATTTGGTCACGGGTTAACAGAACCAGATTGGGCAAAAAAAATTAGACCTTAACCAAAATATTTGAACTGACCACATTTCGGTTAATTTATAGTTTCACTGGTTTTTATTGCAGTACATGTAAAACAGCATAGAAAATCTAACTTTGGAATTTATCGCATTTTTCGCCAGGCAACAGCAAAAACTGAGAGCTGGTAGGAATGCATCGAAATTATAGGCCTTGAACTGGTCTGGTCTTTGATGGAAAATGTGAATGAAAATTTGTTAGTCCTACTATCCATATTTCCTGATATAAGCTCTACATTTCCAAGGTGAAATATTTGGTCCCCGTAATTTTGAAACAGTTATCCTATTCTATGTGAAAATTAGTTCTTTGGGTATGTTGTCTATGATTAGATGGCCTTCTATTTTAACTTTTGAAAAATTTCTGATTTTTGAAAGACAACTAACTGAAAGGATTGCTTTAGCTCTTCATCAATGCAACTCCCAGAGGCTGGATGGGAATGGTTTAGTAGTTGGATGGTGCCCAAATGGGTCTGAACATGGTTCAATGTGGCCTCCATGTTGTTAAGGGTATAATATACTTTTCTTTATATTTATAATTTTTTCGTGAGGGTGTTATGGACTTTGCCAGCTAGAGTTCAAAATATTAATCTTGTGCCATGTGATCCCCACATGGGTAATTACATGCGGCGCCCTGTGTCATTACCCCAGGGGGTAATCACACTTAAGCATACGGATTACTATTCGTTTGCTCAGTAGAACACTGCTTCAATGAATAGTAAACCATTAACAGAGTTACGCAGCAGAACAATAAGATAGAAACTGTTCTTTATTACAATAGTAGCCACAAAAGACTAAGATTCTATTTACAATTATTTAATTACACAAAAGGGGTAGCACATTCCCCTGAGCCTACTAGCTAGGTCCCTCCAGCAAACTACTTGTTCCACGAGTCAAAAGAGGTGTCCATCTCGCCTTGCTCATCGAAATCTGCACCCTCATCACCGGTAGCCTCCTCGGTACCTGCAAAACCCTCATCCCACTCGGGATAACTCCCGACAGAACTAGGGTCTAAGCAAAGGAAGGGATAGCAAGAGTGAGTACTATAGTGTACTCAGCAAGCGTTAATAGCAAAATGCAACTGATGACACTACTTTTTGTCCTTAGCAAAGTTCCTACCCCTTCTCTTATTATGAAAATAGACATTAAAACTTATGTTGCAAATTTTAATTCCGAAAAGACTACTTGAGTACTCGGAGAGAAAATAGACCCCCAGTGGTTCCCGTAGACTCCAATCCAGGAGACTGGCATGAATTCATGATTTTATATAGCTCTGCGCAGGCCTTGTACCACTTTACTCACAGCTATCCTGAACCCTCTTTAAATTGGGTCCACCGTATTTCCTTTGATGCGACTTCGAGTTCAAAATACAGAACGTTTTTCAGGTTACGTAAATATTTTTCTCCACCCATTACTTTCCGTCAGTGCTGGCCTGGCCACCACCAAGTTCAGGTAATGTTGGTTGGACCGGTTCAACCTCTCCGCACCCAACACTCCACCTAGTGCTATAGCACCTCTTCTTACACCACACTCACATATATTACATACCCGGTGTGGAGAGTGAAATCACGTAACAAGGTAGCATTTTCTGCCCGTCGAAACGAGAAAATAGTTGGTACTGAATTTACGGCATTTGACCGAATAAGAGTTTTGTTGATCCTTATATTATAACCATATGTAAAGGGTCCCACCTCTTGCCCTCTCTCTTCCTTACCACGGGCCCCCTTTACCAGCCATAATATTACTCTGCTTTCATTTCATTCCTCATTCCTCAATTCTTTTCAACTCTATCATCTTTTTCATCTTCATCTCATTTATTTGATTTGAGTTTTTGAGAAATAGTTTTGATGCAATACATATAATATAGAGCAAAATACCGTTTACATTTAATATATCTATGTTAATGAACAAGGGAGTAGCTTGCCTTCGAAAGAGTAGAAAAGATCACCGCTGAAGAAATCCGTATCAACTATTGTCGCCTGCGTCGGCTCATCTGCTGTACATATGCGACGAAGTGGATAATAAATAGTTAAGTAAATACTTAGTAGTATTAGGGTGCTATTAAAAGTACATTAGTCAGTTGGTTCTCCTTTGTAGCAGGTTTTAGTTAACAATCTTTTTCGGTTCTCGTCATATTAGCACTCCCCACTACTGTCGTTCTAGCATACCGATTCTACGGTTAAGACTGATGATATTCACGATCTATTGAGCGAAGAGAAAAACTACACATAACCAAATATTAGCAAGTCTAACAAATTTTATTTGCGCACCAACATCTATTTGATTTTATTTAAGCGCGGAAGTAAAACTTCAATTTTCTACATAAACACAAAGTTAATTATCTTAATTATTCTAATCTGGCTAAATGATTGTTAACGTGCCAAATTATTAGCCTAACCTAGATACACTCAAAAATTAACATTCTAATCTTAATTTCTAACCTTAATTCTAACCTTAACCTATTTATATTCCTATCTAACCCTTATTTCTACCAACCGGCCGACCCACACACCTATTTTTAATCTTCTTCTTCTTCTTCACCTCACCCCCCACTTCACTCCAACAGTCATCTCACCCCCTCCTGGAGCCGCCACTTTTCCCCACGGCTCCTGGTGCCTCCATCGCCGCCACAAGGCTTCCCACTCTACTCTCGCCGGTGGCCGGCCTGGCGCTGCCCCATTGCTTCTTCATACCTCTCTCTCGGCCGCTCACTTTGGTGCCGCCGCCGCTCCCTATGGCCTCCTCTGGCCCTCCAAATATTACTACGTAAAAGGTCATCACAAACGGTTTAAAATGTCATCACAGACGATTTTTGAACCATCTGTGAAAATAGACTATCATAGACGGTTCTGAGCAAGAACCATCTGTGATAATTACTTATCACAGACGGTTCTTGCTCAGAACCGTCTATGATAGTCTATTTTCACAGACGGTTCTGAACAAGAACCGTCTGTGATAATTTTTTTCTATTGCAAAAAAAATCGGATTTTAAGCCAAACCAATCAATTGCTAGACAATAGTTTCCATATGCAACCTCTAGCAAGACAACTAAAATCCAATTAAAATTCTGATGGCAAACACATTATAGGAAAGGGAAACCAAAAGGTTTCACAACGTCCCCTCCGAATGGGAAAAAAAGAATAAAGTTACAAAGTTAAAAGTAGCTAGAAACCATCTATGCCTCCAAGCTCCTGAAGAACTCATCGGCTTCTTGTATTGGTCTTGTGAGCTCCTCTCTGTACCTCACCAGCATATCACAAGATGTTCTTGCATGTCGTCGAGTTCGACTCAAGCTCGTCGGCAAGGAGAGACGACTGAAAACCTCCAGCGGCGCTCTGACCTTAGGTAACACAAAATTAAGATAATTTTCTTTACAACAAACCGCCAACAAATTGTGTATGTTATGGGGATGTACACGTACCTTCCGGTAGTCTACCTCCTGCGGCAGACAAGGAGCCCCTCCGCATCCCTCCTCATTGTCGGCGGCGGCTATGTCTCCTCGCTGAACCGCGACGGAGAATCGAGGGTGGTCGCCGGAGCTCGGTGTGGGGAGGGGAGAGGGAGAGACTAATGGAAAACAAGGCTTGGGTGGCTATAATATATAAGGACAACACCAAAACATTTTGCCTCCCGCATGCGCATTCAAAATTTTTCGAACTCCCGCGCTGCGAATCTTCACTGGGCGCTCCTCGTAGGTCAAGTCATCTTGTAGTGGAATGTCCCAATTGGTTAGGTGATGAGATGGCTCTCTCGATCATTTTCGAAGTTGAGAGACGTGGAATACATCGTGTATCTGTGATAACTGACTTGACAGTTCCAATTTGTATGCCAGGGTCCCTTTACGTTCTAGGATACGAAATGGTCCAACATATCGTGGACTTAGTTTTCCTTTTAGTCTGAATTTGCGCACCCCACGCATAGGTGATACCTTTAGGTATACATAATCTCCAACTTCGAACTGGAGGTCTCTCCTATGTTTATCGACGCAGCTCTTTTGCTTATCTTGGACAATTTTGAGACGCTCCCGAATTAACTGAACTTTCTCATCAGTTTCTCTTATCAGCTCAGGCCCCAATAGAGGTCTCTCCCCCACTTCATACCAACAGATGGTGACCTACACTTTCTACCATAGAGGGCTTCGTACGGTGCCATCTGTATACTGGACTAGTAGCTGTTATTGTAAGCGAATTGTGCCAACGCTAGGTGTTTTTCCCAAGAATCTCCAAAATTCAGTACACATGCTCGTAGCAGATCTTCTAGAATCTGATTTACCCTTTCAGTCTGGCCGTCAGTCTGTGGATGATACGTCGTGCTGAAATTGAGTGTGGTACCCAAGGCATTTTGTAAGCTTTTCCAAAATGCTGAGGTGAATACAAATCCTCTATCTGAGGTGATAGTCTTTGGTACTCCGTGTAATGTGACTACTCTCTCTATATAGAGTTCCGCTAATTTACTGATTTAGTATTTTTGGTTGGTGGCAATGAAGTGGGCCGACTTAGTGAGACGGTCCACGATGACCCAAATTGTGTCTTTCTTTTTGACTGTCATAGGAAGGCCTGCTATGAAGTCCATACAGATACCCTCTCATTTCCATTCAGGTATTTTCAGGGGTTTTAGCAGTCCTGCTGGGTGTTGGTGCTCTGCCTTAACCATTTGACAGGTGTCACACTGGCGGAACTCTTGTTTGAGAAAACCGCCCCTAGTGAGTGTTGATGTGTGAATGTGATGCATTGTTGTTCGATCTTGATGTGTGAATGTGGTGAGTCAACATTACATTTTGGTAGCTTAATTGCTTAATGTAGTATTCCAATTGTTGATTGCTTAATAGCTCAGTGCCTCAATCACTTCACGGGCATGGGCGAGGTTCTTCGCCCGTCGTCTGTCGCGGGCATGCCCATAGGGGGAAATCGGAGTCGCGGGCATGTGTATGGGTGAGCACTACCCGTGCTCGCCGCACCCGATTGTCATCCCTACTCCAACTATAGAAGAATTTTGAAATTACATGGACTAGAATTCAGATTAACAATTGCCATCTAAAGCAAGTCAATTTGGAATAAAAAAAACTGTAACTTATTATGCACAAAAAAATGTTTTTACAGATACAACACCTGTCAAAATAGCTCGGGCACTTTGTCCTGAATCCCTCCACATCACAAGCAAGGCCATGCACTTGCACATTGTATCCCCCAAAATAATTAGTCGCTCGCAATGTTGACCATGGCCATGGTGGCCATAGCTGGAGCAAGGAAGAATACAGAGACAAAATTGTCATTTCACTTGTACAAAAAAAGGCAAAAGAAAAATCGAAGCTGCATGGTTGCAGCTCAGGCGTGTCGAGAGCCTCCCCGCGATGAACGAACTGAGAAATCAAAGCGGCATGGCTGCGCATGCTCTCCCAAATCCCAATCAATTGCCCCCTCTGCTCATAAGAGACATATGAGGCAATGATTCTCCCTCACATCAATCAAACATGTCTGCATGTGTATCAGCAGGTAAGCCGTGTCTGATGCATCCTCCTCGAAAGCAAAAAAAAAAAAGTAAAGTAAAGTAAATTGTACCATATGTACATGAAGCCTCCCCGCGATGAACGAACTGAGAAATCAAAGCGGCATGGCTGCGCATGCTCTCCCAAATCCCAATCAATTGCCCCCTCTGCTCATAAGAGACATATGAGGCAATGATTCTCCCTCACATCAATCAAACATGTCTGCATGTGTATCAGCAGGTAAGCCGTGTCTGATGCATCCTCCTCGAAAGCAAAAAAAAAAAGTAAAGTAAAGTAAATTGTACCATATGTACATGAACTTGTGATGTGGGTGTATCTAGGTCACTAAACTATGAAACCGTACAGCTAGGTTAATGAAATTGCTAAACTTAGATGTTAATGAAATTGCTAAACTGACTGAGAGAGATCCAAGAGTGGTTTTGTTGTCTAACGTGGCTTCCATGTGGCCAAGAGACGTTGACATAGCATCCTTCCCATCCTTTTGCTTCCTCAATCTCTCTCACACTCTCTCGTTACAACGATCTCCCCCAAAATCCTAGCATTGCCACTTTCTTCTACTCCGGCGCCAACGTTCCGCCATCTCCACTACTACTTCCACTCCCTAATCCCTTCTATCTCCTCTCACTCTCTCTTCTCCCTCTCTCTCTACTCATCTCTCTAATGCAAAGAACAATGGCGATGGTCGGTGTTGATGCATGCACATGACACTTCGGCCTCCTCCTTGCATGGCTGTAACGTCTCAAAATTTGTGTTTTAAAAAATCTTTTGAGTAGTTTAAGTCTCTGAAAAATTTCACCAATTTTCCTTGAGTTAATAAAGCTTAATTGGGAATTTCTAAAATTTAAATATTTAATTTGACTAATGTAGACATCCATTAAATTAAAAACAGTGTTAGTTGGGTTCCTTATGTACCACAAAATTTTTCTATATTTTCTTGGATTTGTTTGAATTTATTTGCTATTTATTTGGCCTCTTTTGAATTTCAACCTTTTTTCTAAATTCAAAAATCAATTAAAATCAAAATCTCTTCGTGGTAGAATTGGTGCAGTACACTCGCTTTCTCTCTCCTCCATTGACCACCAATCTACAGCTTTGCCACCCGCTTCCTTCCTCGTGGCGCTGACATCCTGGGCCCGCTTGTCAGCTAGAGTTGCTGCCATTGCTGCGTGTCTTGGATATCCTTTGCTGGTGCAGCGCGCTTTGACACCGCCACATGACCATAAAGGGTGCCGCCTCGACCCGCCGCCTCCGTGCCCTATCCTCCCTCCGCCCAGGAAGCCCTCAACTGCCGTCGTCGAGCCTTCTTCTCCATTGTTAGGTTTTGAGAAACCTAATGCTGAATTCAGAAGCTATCGATGAAGAGGGAAAAACATGAAGGGCTAAGATCTTGCGATACCGTTTCATCAAACACATCTAAGGGTGGACGGCACTAGAAGTTCCCTAATGAAGATCCGAAGGCTGGCGTTCACCCATACCTCCTCAAGCTAGATCGTGTGGCTAGCATTAGCGGCTGTAATTACTGTTACTCGTAATCCATGATTTGCCTTGTCGCTAAGACTCAGAATGACCTCACCTTGAGCTGTACATAGCTGCGTACTCTATATAAGCAATCAGATGTCTTGCTTGAGAATCATCATTAGAAAACCCTAGTTACCTTATGTCCTGTAATAGACTTCCATCTAGTAATTCCTATTACAGTTGCTATCTTGTTCCTTTGCTTTTCGTTCAATCCACTTTAGCATTTTTGTCTGGATCTTGAGTTAGTTCATGTGGTCCTGGCAAATGGTATTAGAGCCATTGTATCCTTTGGCCAAAAATCCCAAGTTAAGGAGAAATTGGTAGAAAGGGTTTGAGAGGATCCTTGATCTCTCTCTGTAAAATTTCAGATCTACTCAAGGAGCGAAAATCTTATCACCATGCCAAAGGGTGGAAGACCAGGTGCTTTGGAAGAGGAGGCCAGCTCGAATCTGGCTAGTGAAATGGAGGAGATCAAGATGAAGATAGCTGAGATGGGTCATCAGAATATGCAGATGAGGGAAAATCTCAAAAAGATGCAGATCCAAATGCAAGAGAGTACTGCTTAGATGCAGAATTAGATGGAGGTATTCATGAAGGCGATCTTAGCAAAGAGTGGGCCGAGTGAACCACCGGCGGTGGGTGCGATTCCGATAACACAGGAGAGCACTGGAAGTCAGATGGATCTGGACTACGGAGGCTCACCTAGCCTAGTAGATCGAGTGAGAGGAACCCTTGGGAGTGGGCACTCTTTTGTTTCTCCAGCCATATGTTTAGGTATGCATGATTTTCTTGTACTTACGACCACCAGCCCTCATTTAGTAGCTATTCCCAATTTCTCTGCTCTTATTCCAATTAGAAATGTCAGTTTACCATTTCCACCAATAGGAGGAACCACTCAATTCCCTCCTGGAGGCCATTTTGCACCATAATATGTTAATGTTGCATCCAATGGATTATCATTCCAAGGATATGCACCTTATCAGTACCCTGGGTATCCTCCAATTAGACCTGAGCAGTATTGGGTTAGACTAGCCGAAGGTGGAAATGGATTTCAACCACCCTACCTAGCAAATCAGAATAGAAATATGTTTGGTCAATCTTTTGGAAAAGGGCCAAAACTAGAGTTCCCAAGATTTGATGGTGACAATCCTGAATCATGGGTTAGGAAGGTTGAAGGATGTTTTGAGTTATCCAAAACTCCACTTGAGCAAAGAGTTGCTGTGGCTGAAGTAGACATGACAGGGAGGGTTGATCATTAGATCACTAGTAACATTGTTGACATTAACATTATCAGTTGGCCTCAATTCTGTAACCTTATTTGCAAGAGGTTTGCTGCAGACA